>CM035596.1:15451099-16180229 GCA_020423425.1 Chrysopa pallens
ACTGTTATTTGTAAACAAGCGTGTTAGAGTGCCCGCGTACTAAAACTTAAAATTAATAAGTACTATTATAAATGTATTTATGATTTAAAAAAGTAAAAAAAGTAAAGCGTTCGCATCAGCCATTTTTTTCGTACTGTTATTTGTAAACAAGCGTGTTAGAGTGCCCGCGTACTAAAACTTAAAATTAATAAGTACTATTATAAATGTATTTATGATTTAAAAAAGTAAAAAAAGTAAAGTAGTAAGTGTCAAGATTCAATAGAGCAGTTTTGCTGTAGACTATAATTATGTTGTCTGTACGAAAAGGTACAACAAAACGGTGTTGTTATGGAGTATGCAAAAGTGATACACGTTATAAGTCTTTTAAAACAAATACTTATTATTTTATAAACTTTCCAAAGCCTTGCCTGGAATATCGCAAGAAAGTAATTAAGTCATCCAAAAAAATACATATTAAAACATGTCAAAAATGTTCTAAATGTGATTCGTGGGTGAAAAAATGTGGCCGAAGTGACAGAGGATTTAAATCTATTGATGATGTTACTAAGGACACTTATATTTGTTCGTTGCATTTTTCTGGAGAAAGTGGTCCAAGTGAACAAAATCCTGATCCTTTGAGCTATCAAGAATTTCAACAAATTCATAAATCAACCAATAAGGTATAATTATTTCGTACTGTTATTCATAGACTAATATCTCGTAGCGAAATTTGAGTAACGAACTATCTGTAATGTTCAGTGATTATATCATATTATGAGAAGTACGGAAACCACGTCTGACAGGAATCAATCATGCACGTTATCAGCTCTAACCCATTTTGCTTTCTTTAAAGACTTTAAAAAAATAACTTCAGTCCGAGGTTCATACAGGAAAGGCACTTCAAATGGAGCAATAATGAAGTAACAAAGAAAACCTAACCATTATGCCCACTATAAACTCATTCAAGTCGAAAGTTCGAAAGATGTTAACTCAATTATGACAAGTTGTTAACATTTTGATAAAATTTTGTATTTAAGGTGTAATTAAATAAAAAATCTAATTAAAATTCACAAAATAGGTGTCATTAATTTGAGAGGGAAGAAAAAGTGACGGTACTGCATTTTTTGAGCCAACTCTGTATAAAGTTCAATTTTATTAAAAGCTATTACCTCCAATGGTGCTAATGTTAACATCTATTCACGAAGAAAACATTGAAAAATTGTTGACTTTAATGACAATTTTCTCGATAAAATATATATATATATATATATATATATATATATATATATATTATATATATATATATATATATATATATATATATATATATATATATATATATATATATATATATATATATATATATGTATGTATGTTCTTGAACGGCCGGTAAAAATGTATATCTTGATTTCCGACTGTTGACATGACATTGGTAAACATATACATACGTGTGCTTTTTTATTGACAATGTCACATTTCAATATTTGATATTCCAGCTTTTTTTTACAGGTATGGACATCATCTTTTTTATTTTTTATACAACTTCTTTCATTCAGAAGAATTATCAAAGAAATTTTCTTCAAAAAAAAAAAAAAACTTTTTTAAGAAATTTTATAATCCATAAAATAAATTAGATAAACTATTTATTCTATATCAATGGTACTAACAAGATATTTTTCTATGTCCCCTATCGTGATGTTCCTCTTCTAAATCATTAATTTTCATACCATGGACTTTAATCAAATAAGATATTCTTCTTGGACTATATTTAATACAGAACCACGCAAGAAATGTTTTACGCTTTTAAAAGATTCTAAAAGATATCAGTGGTCTCCATTTCCTATCTTTTCCATAGATGCTAATGATTTTTCCGATCCAATTTCGATTCTTTGATCGAGATAAGGTCAAGTACGCTATTAAGACCCACTCATGTTTACGGATGACTAGATTTTAGGAAAGAAGAAAAAAATTAAATAAATATGAATCTATATGAAAATTAACTCATTTATCGTGTCCTATTGTTACCTTGTGTCAAGTATAAACATTAAGATAACATTTAAACTTTAAAAGTTAAGGTTTTATTTCTTCAAAAATTATTGTCAGTTCATTGAAAAGCTATTCGTTACTCATTAGATTAAATTTCTAGTGGTTTCGAATTAATTTCATTGCTTCTAAGATTCTTCACCGCAGATAAGGTGTAAAATTTTGCAATCATTTGCTGATAATCCATTCGATTTTTCGAAAAATAATTCCATCAAAAACAAATTCAACACGAAAAATTAATGGATTGATTTTGTTCTATATGCAATATTGAAGATGTGATTATCAATGTGATTGCATATAAGAAGAGTCAGAAGAGAAAATGTCATGAAAATAACAAAAAAATTTCGTCACCATCTGTATGATGCAATTTGAATACATACTCAACATCTTTCTAATAAGATTTTCACATATATATATATATATAGGTATACGAAATATATGTCTGCTTATTTTCTATAAAAGAAAAACACTAACATAGACTACCTCAAATACAAAAAAAAAAAAAAGAAAACTCAAGAAAATGTAAGAAAAATGTACATTGTTCCATTCAATAAATATATTTCTTTCAAAAAATTTTCTTTAAATGTAAATATAGAAAATTTCTTCTTCTTTTTTTCTTTGATTCTGTGTAAAATTGAATTTATTTTCAAATTGAGTAGCTTGTAACTGCATAAAATCGTAGTCATGCTGAGGTAAAATGTAGGTCGTATTATCTTGACCCATGAAGGCAACTTTCTTTCTCTTCTTTGATACTATATAAAATTAAATTGATTTTTAAATTGAGTAATCTTTTATTAAACACGGAATTGGAAAAGTTATCCTAATAAAGTTATAGCGAAATGTTTCGCCGTTGCGTAAATAGGTAGCCAGCACATACTCAATAAATAGTGTTTTGTATGGATTTTAACAATTTAATACAATTTTTAGAGGATTTTTTAGATTCTGTCAAAAAAAACAGATCCACAAAATGGATCCACACTAATTACGAATTATAATAAAAATAAGCATATTTTTTTTGTGGGAAGTTTATTGCAATTGAAGGATAAGCACAGCATTAACAAAAACCACGTATTGCAAGCATTTAATTTAAGCTAATATTGTCGTTCGAATTTAGTTAAAAATACCGATTCAGCCTACGCTAAAAGAAGCTTTTCAAGACAATTAAAAATTTAAGAAGTCAATAATGACTTTCAGCTTTGGCAATTTTACGTATTGAATCAGATATAAGATCTAAGATGAATTGCTTTACCTTGCTACAATGCAGACAATTTTTACTTCTTTTCGTTTCATATTACTTTTTCTTTCGTGTTACAGTAAAAACAATTTTGTTTCTTCATTAATAGAATTACCGAAAATATTTCCTTTCCTCCTGGTACTGGTAGTGAATAAGTACGAACCGAATAAATTTCGTAAAAAGTTTTTTCAGAAGTGAAAATAAATTTTAAATAAATTTTGATATTATGTATAATTATTTTATTTCGACTGTTTTTATTCATTTGTTTTTTAATATTTCCCGACATTTCCGAGTGTGTGATTTTGGCGTTTTCTTCCTGAATTTATATTTGCGATATTGATCTATAATTAATATTTTCTTATTAATTATTTCCTTTAAATTTATAATTATTAATATCAGTAATGTTTACAATGGTTGGAATCCATGCAATTATATTTGAAAAATTATTTTAGGCAAGATTATTGTACTTTAAAACCTGTATGAAAATGAAATAAATTATAGTAAAACATCGTATATCCGGTCCTCCAACAATAAAGTGTCACACGTAATTCGAATGGACTAATCCGGACTAGGACTTTCAATAAATGCATTTATATTAATTAACATTTGGAGTGAATACTTTTTCTGCGGGAGCATTTCAGGAGCAATTTTTATACTCGACATATATTATATGTCAGAATATAATTAGTTTGTAATGCGACCTAATATTGAGCGCACAAACAAAATTTTGCTATTCGTTTTCATCGAATCATCTCATTAGTCCCTTTTCGATTTTCCATCATTACGATAACTCAAACAAACGAGATAGCGAGCTGAAAGTTTTTGTGATACATAATAATTGAGTTTAAGTTCGTGAATGAGCAAAATCGGTCCATTGGGTCAAATGGATCCTTGACCGAACTTTTAAACTATAAAATATAGAAGAAAATTTCAAATATCAAAAATGATTATTTTTTTGAATCACACAATATTTGACCGTAACATTATTGCTCAAATTCGGTTAGTAAACACATGTAGGTAATAAACATAATATTATATATTATACATGTAAACATATATATCTGTATAGATTGGATATTTATAGTATTTTATGAATGCTAAATTAAAATAGTCCAAACTATGTTATTGTATATTTACAATTTTCGTTTTTTAAGGAAAACTCTTTGACAAACCCTTCCTCGTTTCCATGTCAACATTTTGCATGTCAATTTTCATAAAATTTGAATTAATCGTTTTTTTTTTATTTGTACGCGGAATTAAAAGAAATACAATTAATATTGCATTTTATTGCATTCGAGACTGTCTCAGTTATAGATATCACTTTTTTTACGCTTATTTCACTTAATATATTGTCAAAATAAAAGTAAAAAATATTTAGTTTCATGTATATTATCTTTGTGACGAAATAACTTTTGAAGACAAATCATATTCTTCGATAAAATTGGTTGGATGGTGTTGACTTCAAAAGGTCCCAAGAAAAGTACTTATTATATTTAGATAACTTTTCAAATACCGAAGAAAATGTTTTTTTTTTTTTTTTATATCAAATTTTAAAAATCAGCTGAAAAATTGAAAATCATATCCATTCCATGAAAATAGATTTTTTTTGTTTTAGAATGCTAAGAAAGAGTTATATAAAAAAATACTCGAACAAATTTGTTAAAAGAAAAAATGAAGAAAAAGTATTCAAAGAAAAATAATAAAAAAATAAAATAAAATAAAAAAATTGTATAAACAAATATATGTGTAAACCTCATGTTGTGACATCTTTTCAATGGGGTAATCCTGGTGAGATCAAACGGTTTGATGATTGTTGGAATGCTTTATACACGGATATACACCATACTGGGTGTGAACCGGCACATAAATGCGAAACTCACGCTGTGATACTCACATTCAAAAGTAAAATCTATTAACAGAATTAAATAAAAATTGTTTAATTAAATTTTAAGAATATTTTCAACTGTATGGTTCATAATAATGTTACATTATTACATTTTTTTTATTAACCGACTTCAAAAAAAAAATGTAAGTTGTGAATTCAAGCCGTACATATGAAATACAATTGTATGTATACTTTTAAAGTACATTTTGATGTTATATAGCTCAAGCAATTCTGGATTTAGTTCGATAAATTAAAATTAAAAAAAAAAAAACTTTCTGCTTACATTTACTTTCATCACTAATAGAATAATAGATGACGTTAGTACACTAGCAAATCGTTAATATATTGGATTTCATACTATGTTCAATTACACACTAATAGATGGCATTTACAAATAAAGTCAATAAAAGAAGATATTTTTTCTGTAGCAAACTTATTATTTAAAACAATGAGATCAGTTTACCATTTTATATAATGATAAGACTTTTTTTATGTAACAAAAAAAAAACGAAAATATTCATACACAAATTTTAACACTTTTTTCGACCATTTATGATGCACATACACCTTTTTTTTTGTGGTGTACCTGAAAACGAACCACTTGGTGTTAGTTTATAAAATAAAAATTAAATATAAAAGACACTCAGAAATGATAATTGTAATATTTTTATTTAAACATTTACTAAAGTAGTTATTTAATTATATAACTGTATCTGTATACACATTATGTCTGTATATATATGTGTAACTTAATTTTCATACATTTGAGGGAAAAATTTTTTTTTATTATATATACAAAAAAAAAACAAAGTTTCCTGTTTTATTTATCTAAATTAATTAAAGGATATAAATTTTTCACTTAAGTGAAAAATAAAAACAAACTTTTTAATCTTCACATCATGCAACTGATTTATAAGATTCATTTGCATATTGTAATTAAAAAAATTACGAGTCATCTCTCTTCGCACAGGTAAAAAACAACAACAAAATATAACTTTGATTTATTGGTTTACATCAACTCATAACTATTTACAATTTAACAACGTTAAATATAGTAAAACTTCTACATAAATTAATTTAGTGTCGTGTAAGTGGTTCAGCTTGGGCTTTTAGGGTGTGTACATTATATAAGGGACGTGACCTAAAAAATGAGACCTTCATAATAAAGATTATGTTCAATTTAATTTTTTTTTTTTCAATTTTCACGAACACAAAATTCGCCAAATAACTGTCCAAATGTTATGAAATTGGTTATGCTCAATCTTGACATGAAAATACAAAGCTTGTCAAGTGCTTATCCCAAAAAGAAGATTTTTAATGTACAAATTTTATAATTTAATTAGAAAGTTTTTGTGCGAAAAACATTTCGACTCCTTTTTCATGAAAATATTATGCATATGAAATTTTATAAGATAATTATTTATTTATTTATTTGTGAATGAGAATAAAAAAAATACAATATATATGACATAAAAACCTTAGTCACCAGGAAATTGGAATACTTAACAATGATTTTCAACCGACGATAAAACGGAGGAGACTCTTGAGTCGACACGTATATTTTTTTTATGTATCACAACGCATAATTTTTCACAGAGTAGTTCAATTTTTATTATTCTTTTTTTATTTGAAAGGGTATACCCTAAACTTGGTTCCATATTAATTTGGAAAAATAATTGCAACTATAAGGATGGGAAAATAGAAGATGATTGATTGTTCACTCGTTGATTGTAATGTATGACCGGGTATAACTTTTGATTTTGACATTTGATACCTCAAAACTCAAAATAATTACAAAAATATATACTTAGCATTTATTTAAAAACTTAGTTATTAAGGTTAAATAAAAAATTATTATTAATTTTTTATTTCCATGAACAACTTATTTGAGCTACCGTTTGGCAATTTCATCAAGAAATCTCTAATGAATCTCCAATACATTTTCAAACTGTTTCAATTGATCAAAAACTAATTTATATATAAAGTAGTTAAGAGATTGAACGATTAAATTAGTCTTACTCATGAGTGAAAAACCACAGTAAGAAGTTATGGAAAAAATTATACTTCCAGGCATAAACCTGGTTTGAGCATAATGTATCTATTACACTTGGCAAAAAATTTTTATAAAGAATAAAGTTCACTAAGAGGGAAGGTTTAAACTTCGGTTAATCCGTGTCCAAAAAGCGATTTTAAAATCGTAAATAAGCAAAATCGTTCAGTTCAGCTTCATTAATTCATTATAACGCATCTTTTGAACCGTTAAAGATAGAAGAAGCGTTCTAATGCAAAATATATTTGTTGGGAAACATTACTTTCGCCACAACTCCAGCTCAAACAATGTAATAAACATATTTATAATTAAAATGCATATCTACACTTATAAAATCGGAGGTCTTACTTGACTGCGAGTCTACCTGTCTATCTGCACTTATTGTCGAGATTGCCAAATCAATTTTCACGGAAATAAAGAGGAAACTGTTGAGAGTCACTTATATATTTTTTTTACTACATTTTTTTAGGGATTTAGTTGTATCAAATTTGTAATAAATGCAGGTCATAAAACTGAGGTGTTACATAATTGCGACAAAAATTAAATTTTTTAGAAGGCAAGAGATCAATAAATAAAAATAAAAACCCAAATTTTACTATTTCAAATAATCAAATTAATCAAAGGCCTCTAACTTCCCATTATTAAATTTGAAATTATAAATATCGTAAAAATATTTATCAACTTCAACCACAGTTTCTTCATTCTCAATGATCTTACTGCTTTTTCTATATATTTCCAAAACAAAAGAATAATAATTACTTGATAATGACTTTAAAAATCGAAACTGCACTCGTAATTTAAAAAAAAAAAAATTTAAGTAAAAATTTGGAAAAGTTTTCATTATTTTTTTAAAATTATTTTTGATGTCGGATAATTTTTCCTCATATGATCAGCCATAATTACACATCGTCAGTAAATGCACACCTTCAGGAAAAACCATTTCGATAATTTTCTTCAAAAAGAAAACCAATACAATCAATAACAAAAGTTTATATATAGCTTATTGTTTATTTCTATCAAATCGACACAAATTCTGTACAAATAAAATAAACATTTTTTTTTCTCCAATATCTGTAAATATTACCTTTTCTAAATTTCGATTCAATATGATGATACATTTTATATAGATAGGTGTCTATATAATAAAATATAGGTGTTTTTCTATATAAACATATATATATATATATAAGTTTTTGAAAATGAAATTTATACAATATTTTCGATTGGAATTAAAGATGATCGAAATCGTTCCGTATATTGTATGATGTATACATATATTTGTGGAATAAGATACGAGATACATGGATGGGACACGATTACATTTTGTTATGGTAGAAAATATTTCTTTTGGATGTGTCTGTCTTATGTTACAACATTTATAGAGAGAATGTTGTCATCATAATGTATGTAAGAGGTATAACATGACTATATGACTATATGTCTATATTTTTATTCGATTGCCCCAAGCATAATAGACTATTCAAAACATAGGGTAAAATCTTAACATAAGCGTTTAGTGTTATCATATATTGTAAGACTACGAATGTTATTTGTGTATCAATTTTTTTTTTTTTTTTTTTCAAATTCTCATGTCGACACACGGTACCATTTCACATATATTTCTTCTAATATTTATGAATGTTCAAGTAAACTTTACGGATGTTCTCCAAAAAAAAAACTCCTGTTTCCTGGCAGTTCATTTCCCTAACTCATTCACCCCTCACATTTTTTGTATGAAAATGGTAAAATTGATTTTAACCAAAATTCGCAGTCATGAAGAGCCCTAATAAACAAAAACATGGCCCATATCAACTTGGTGTTGATATCAGTTTCAAAACGGTATTTTATCAAAACGGTAAAAAAGATTTTAACAAAAATTCGCATGCATAAAGAGTACTAATGAATAAAACCAAAGCCCTTATAAAAGTGGTTTTGCTATCATTTTCACTATAAGTATTGCAAAATATTACTCTGTTGAAGAACATTTGCTTATAGTATTAGCAACTTTTATATTCCGTATTTTAATTTTTTTTACCATTTAAAAAAAATTAAACTTAGATTGTTTATTGCAAATCCTAACATTTTACGAAAAAAATTTCCAAACAAAAGTCGTTTTATAGTTTAAAAAGATGAAATCCTTTGAACACAATGCACTGATTTTGCTCATTCACGAACTTAACTCACTTTTTATGTTTAGAATAACGTCACCAAAAATTTTAGCTAACTATCTCTCTTCATTTTTGGGTAATCTGGACGGTAGACAGTAGGATGGACGTAACAGGCGGATATTGACTAGTAAGTTTTTTATTTATAAAAATTTTTGCAGCTTCTAGCTGCAAGTACAGTTACTAGCCACTTTCATTAAACAGTAATCAGAGCCAAGTAAATCAGCGTAACTAATCGGTTCTTTACATCATCAAATAAATTCAGTGTTTTGTTTTACTCGAACCAATCTAATATTCATATATGTATACCATATATAATATACATTTGTGTATAGTTTTGTATGCTATAAATGGTATCTCTTTTACTCTTAGAAAATATCGAAAGATATAGTAAAAACCCTCCACACACACACACACACACACACACACACACACATTTATAAACATATATTTTCCGAGAGTATTTTCCTTATTCTGTTATTTTATTTTAACATGTTTCTTCATATTTATGTTTGACTAATATATTCAACATTTGTTACATATATGTCAAACCAAATATACTAGCATAAAAATGATTTTATATGCTTTAAAATACACTGGATGAATTCAATCACAAAGTGTATATGTATGTATATATGTTCCTGTATTGATATATGTTTATTATAAATAATATATATATATATATATGTATATATATATATATATATATATATATATATATATATATATATATATATATATATATATATATATATATATATATATATATATATATATGTATATAAAATATACCTGATATAATACATAAATATAAGGAATATATTATCGTTTATTATATATTGAATCAACAATTATTACTTTATTGATACAACTTAATCAGTTATCACTTAATCGGTTTATTGCTTACTGAACCCTTCAACTTCAAATAAATGTGAAATTTTGTCGTTTAAAATATTACAATTAAAATATTATAAAATCTTACAATTAAATATTTGTAGATACTTATGTAAATTTTTATGTGTGATGAGAAAGCCTGATGAAAAACAATAATATTTTGAAACATCGTTTTAAATAATAAAAAAATGTTAAATTAAAAAGAATCTTCAGCACTATGAAAATAAAATTACAAGTTTTTGTTATACATCTCTTAATGCCTGTAAAATTTTTCCTAGAATATTTCAAATAAAGTTCTCTCATTTTTGAGTCGGTTGGAGAATTACGCAGGTTTATGCATTTTCACGAACTTTCTTTTCGTGCCTGCGTAATTTTTTTGAAATCACTGTATTCATAGAAAGTTTAAACCTTTCCTCCACGTTAGCGTAAAGGGGGGTAAGGATGGTAAAAAATGATCTGAAGAGAAGCTTCTCAACAAAGGCAAAGCTTGGAATGATCTAGCTATGTCACGGCAAATTGGGACAAAAATTTTGTACATCATTATAGTTTTTACACTGAAATTCATTCTTTGTAAGGAACATGTTCGAAGGAACTTTTTGGAAAAAAAAAGGTTTTTATATAATATTTTTATATTCCCATTAAAAAAAGAATTTTAACAGTAAAATTAAAATCTCTACAATTTAAAAATTAGTAGCATTTATTAATACTATAAAAATTGTTCCTTCTAAAGTTAATCTCTAACAGAAATTTCATAAGTAAAATCAACCACCAACTTTAGGATCGTCCTAACACTTTGACCGATTTTTTAATAAAATGAAGTGAAAGATTAAAATACTAATTAAAAATGTATATGCGTATGATCGTAAAATAAATATGAAACAGTGTTCTCTAAAATGCATACATTCGTCTAACATTTAAACCATTTTGTTTCCTCTTCTGTTTTTA
Organism: Chrysopa pallens; assembly: GCA_020423425.1. Taxonomy (NCBI): domain Eukaryota; kingdom Metazoa; phylum Arthropoda; class Insecta; order Neuroptera; family Chrysopidae; genus Chrysopa; species Chrysopa pallens. The sequence goes on from CM035596.1 coordinate 15,462,295, forward strand.
TTCTTTTATTCTTTTATTTAATAATAAAAAAAAATAAAACACAAGAATTATTATTAAAATTAATTTGTTTTTTATTATAACAAAGGGGTTGTTCATTATGAAAAATGCTGCAAGGAAAATACAGTTTTTACCTTTTACAATTTTCTTCGTAACACTGTTTGTTTATGAAACTAACACACAATAACAAAAAATACATGATTAGCTGTACAAGATATGAAAATTTTGGTGTGACAAAACAAGGGCAGCCTCCATACACCATTCCCATAAAGTCACTATGTAATTCAAAAACATTCTCATGCGATTTCAAACGTTAATTTCTGGTCTGATTGTAGACGGGAAAATGTAGTTTAGTTAGGACTTAATTTGCGGTTTAATAAATCAAAGTTATTAGATTTTAGATATTATTTTCGATATTTTTCTTGCAAAATTATTTTTTTTATCCCTAGAAAAAGTTAATAAAAGTATTACTAGATTGCATTGAATAACGAGGCATTGTACACGTTCAGTTGATCGTTTGAACTTTGTTCGCTTTTCCTGTTTCTTTTACAAATTTTGAAAGATTCCCAAATTTCCATAATAAGAGTCGCGAAAGTTTGAATCATATTTTTTGTTCCTTAGGGATCTCAAATCTTCGCATTCTTTTATTTGGAAATTACGAACTGCCTGGCCCACGTGAACACCATCACAATCTCCACGGCACAGTTCATATACTCGAGAATGTTCCTTTCGATGTAGTTTGCTTTTATTATTTAATAATAAGCTGGATACTTTTATGGGTGGTTTAAAAGCAACGATTATATTATGTGATTTAAAGATACTATCAATTTATTGTGATATATTCCCACAATACGTGATTGACTTGTATTTATTCACTGTCGCTTGTTCTTCCGTAGTGTACAAAGCTGTTTTGGCTATTTTATAGTCCATTTTTTTAATTAGGAATTTGTTGTAAAAATTATTGACTGCTATGTGTACGATAATTAGTATTTCTCAATCCCAGTTTTCTTTAGATAGTGGAAAATGTAAGATTCTGTGGAATGTAGAACTAAACGAATTTTGTGATGTATACCCATAATACGTGATTGAGTTGTATTTTTGCACAGCCCGTTGTTCATCCGGGGTGGATATATCTTTTTTGGCTAGTTTTCCGAAGAGATTTTTCAGAAAAAAAATTGCTAAATTGGAAATGAAAATTTTTAATGGATTTTCGAAATCACAATCTTCGTAATCATGTTAAGATTACACCAAATACCATAAACATCACTGCGAAAAAATTGAAAAGAATCAAGTGTATGATTTTTACGGAAATTCCTCTATTTATTTTTCTAAGGCTCATTATATGGAAGTAGAAATTTCTATTAAGCTAATCAAATGCTTAATTAATTTAGTTGTGTAGTCAATAGATCAATTAATGAAATTATGCTCTAAACTATGCGCAAGCAACACAATCACTTAATAAAACAACTATAACTATGTGTATAATGTTTTCTTTTGTAAATGAAAAACTATAAACAAAGTAATAATGTTTTTAACATAAGAATATACATCAACATTGGAAAATTGATGAAAATCTCAAAGGAATTCACAACCTTTTTAGATAATATTTCTAATGTATGTTGAACGGAAAAACAGGAATATTCTCTTATTATTGAGAGAGTTATCATATATATATATATTATATATAAAATCGTAATTCTATCAGAGAAAATATTCTATCAGAGGAAAACTGTAGGAGAGACTTTTATTCATAATACAATTCTTACTATAAATTATTACGGAAAAACTTTTCGTGAATACTAAAGGGGGTTGGATCACAAAATCACTTTCAATTTTTATGTAATTTCCGTGATATGTTATTCAAAAACTCCACAAGTTTCATCTGAGTGGCATAACAATTCTTTACAGTATTACTGGAGAAACTTACGTCTATAATCTCTTACTGCCACATCTACATAATAATCTGCCAATCAGCTAATCTTGCAATCTGAACGTCCATCTCACAAATCATCGGGATTCATGTGGAAAGTTCTCTTTCTCCATTAACTAGTAATAACTGCCATCTACTCCCAACACAATTTTCTATTTACATTGAAACATACTCCTCAAATATCCTCTCTCTGTATACGCGCTGTCGTATAAGCTTATCTCACAGCATCCTTCATATCTGCAATACACTAAATATTGTTTAAAATAAGTTCACCTACATCTTTTATTAAAAAAAAAAATAAAAAATTGTAAAACAAACTAAAATATATTTCCTTCATATCGAAAGTATTTCCAGTGCTTTATAGACTACATGATTTTCTATGATGGTACTTTCTATCGATAATGAACTTGTCATACTTCAAGTGCACTTGTCTTCAATAAAATATGTAGTTGTTTAGTAACCTATACAAATATTCGAATGCGTGGGAATAATAATGCATAAATATAAATCATTAATAATGCTAGAAATAAATAAATTACACAATTTCATAATACTAGGTCAGGTTAATACGAATCTAAGAAAGTCTAATTACGAATCCAAGAAAGGGCACTTATGGTCTGTTTTTAGTAAGCATCATTCCTCGATGTTATCCCATTTTGATCTTCCGAGTTGAAGTATAAATTAAAAACATAGCTTGGATTTGAAATTTGTCATAGTGTATAATATTCTGCTAGTCAAGCCATTTCATTTGGTACCCATTTTGACGAGGTTGTGAAAAAAATATATTTTATAGTGATGGCGATCTGGGATTTGAGATTTGTCCTAGTATATAGTATTCTACTAGTCAAAAACTTTTATTTCATACCCATATTGAGTTGTGATAAAAAACTGTCAAAGTTTACTGACTTTAAATAATGTTGGCTAATGGAAATTACCCAAACAAAATAAAAGTTTTTCTATATTTTTCATATTGATTTATATAATTTTTTAAAGTGTCTTCTGCAAATAAAATAGGGAAGTTTGAATATATTATTGATTAAAAATCTTATTTAATCTAATTTCCAAAAAAAAAATGCCACACTTTAATTAAAATGAAATATACCTGCGAAAAACTAGATCAATTAACACATTGATATATATTTGGTGTTACATATTTGTGACAAAAGCAAAAAATTTAATTTTCTAGAAGATAAATAAATTAAATCAAAATCAAAATTTTTACAATTTTATATAAATCAAATAGACCTTGAAAACTAACATTTATTAAATTTGAAATTATAAACATTGTAAAAATATTTATTAACTGCACCCACAGTTTTTTTCATTCTCAATAATCTTACCTACTTTCCCAATATATTTCCAAAATAAAAGAATAATTATTCATTATTTGATAATTACTTCATAAGTCGAAAATGCACTCGTAATTTTGTAAGAAAATTTTGAAGAGAAAATTAAACAAAGTAAAAACTTTCCATTATTTAGGGTTACAGAAAAAGTTCTTTTTATAAATAAATGTTTTTAAAAAAATATGAAGTTTAATTTTTTATTTATTTAGAATGACATAATATTCATATGTCATAAGGATTCATTATATATAGGAATATATTATGGGTCATAAAATTATTTCATAATATTTCCACAATAAATAAGGTAATACATGATAGGGCAATCATAACCAAATTAATCTAAAATAGTTGAGTTTCTTACTGAAAACGAACTATACTAAACTGCAATTTTTACGTACATGCACAATATTCTGAAATACAAACATCGTTCAAAACATGATATACCTGAGGCACCACAATGTTAGTCATATACGAACAAACTCCTACATTAAAATCAGTTATGTATATGAAAACAGGGTGTCTTCCACGGGTATTTCCTTTGAATTTCACAAATATTATGTATAACTAGACAGAAGCAAATATCATGTACGAATGACAAACGTACAATTATTTTGCTAAAAAAAAAAAAAACAAAATAAAAAACATTATATGTACTTTGCTAAAAAATAGAAAAAGAATCCCCCTGGTTAAGTATACGAACATGTAATGTGTATCTTCTTAAAATATGTACAATATCGGAAGTGTCTCCGTAACCGGCAACAAATATTTTCAAATAATAATGCCGATAGAAGTATTATCGATGTTATTTACTTAGTTATTAAAACAATAATTATTCAGCATAAAATTTAAAATTGGCCAAAAATTTAACATTTTGAAACATTTGTCGAAACAATAGTGATATAAGAAAAATAATCGTAATGAATGTTCGATGCTTTAACCTTTTGTATCGAATACATAGTAATAATTCAAATTTAATTTAATATCTCAAATACAATCATTTTTTTGTGGTAAAACTAACAAAGGTATGTATAATTTTGCATATTATCTGATTTAAAAGTTGAAAAACAAGCTTTTTCGTATAAATTTCTAACTAGTTTTCAAAACTGTTGAATATTTAGTTGAGATTAAAAAATTGATTCATATTTTCTTGGTGGTATAAATTATTATATCAAAAAATATTCAAATTAATTAAGATTTAAAATCAAACGTTATGGAGCATAAACATAGAAAAAATGTTTTAGGAACATAATTGATTTAGCGCCATCGCATAATTAAAAAAAAAAAAATAACTAAGAACAATTCCGGCTGTTTGTAAAATGAACAGCGTCAATCATTATATTCGAATATTCCTTTTGCAGGTGCCGACATCATTAGTTAATTGTCGACGCCGGTTTTGGAGACAATTCCGTATAATATTATATATGTATATTTTTATTTTAGTTTCCTGTTTCAGGAAATCAAATAGTTGATATTTTATTATTGTTGAATTTCAATAATGTAAATCGTATTGTATTGAAATTTAAGGTAGTACAACCAATGACTCTCATCATTTAATGAATTCTTTTCGTTACCTATTATGGCCAAAAAAAATATTAATATTCCAAAAAAATAATGAATTATTATTTGTCTACCATTTCTTAAAATGTGAGTATTTTTTTGGCCAAACAAAGTGAGGCATGCCTATCTATATTTGTTCCGTTGTTATTTCCAAATGTCTTGTTCGATTTAGACGAAATGTGGTTGACGCATTTAGTATACTCAGGATATTCATTATAAAGTTTTTAGAAATTTTTATATCCCCTTCCAGAAAAATAACTTTACCGATTTCCTATATCGTCCAACAAAAATACTTCCAAGACAATAAATTACATTCATTAAAAAAGTCACTATTATCAAAAATTAAGAAATGAAAACTAGAAATACTTCAACTTATAAAAATAAAATTGATATCTTATTTTCAATTGGAAAAACGAATTTTCGTTTTTCTTAAGAGGATAATATTTGTCATATTTTTAATTAATGAATCAAAGATGTTAAAATTTCAGTTTTTCAAATAAATTGTAAAAAAATTAACCAATGCTACATGACAAATTACCCGTTCCAATATAAATCGCTTTAGGGTTCCGTATATAAAAAATACTCATATTAACAGCTAAAAACTAGAAATAAACGGTAAATCGGACCATTCAACCTAATCATAGTTTAATTAAAATAAATGAAATTAAATATGGTAAAATTCTGAAGAAACTATAAAAATCGTATACTTTATAATTTTAAAAAGATATAAAAGATTCAGGTTGTCGCATATTGTTTGTTGGAAATCATCCTTAAAAATTTATGTGATCCTTTGACAAGTATCATAATTTTCAATAAGTGAACACTTTTGATCAATTTAATCAGTCTATAAATTGAAGAGTCAAGGTTACGCGGCTTTCACTACTGTGCATTTCCTGAATAAGGATGAAGAATGCAACGCGTATTGTAAATTTTTTCCTGCTTGCCAGATAGAAAAATAAGAACTTATATAACAAGTAAATAAGAGATACCGAGTTCTTTTTGACTCCGATCTTCAAGCAAGAACGTTATTATAATTTTTGTTCAGGTCGCTTCTGACCACCTGAAGTATATAAAACTGAAACGAAAATTTTCGAACGTAATTTTCTCCGAAACGATTGAGTGTTCAAAGTTATTATTGAAAGTGGAGAACACCCTATAGGCGTACAATAATTAAATGTAATATCATTCCAAAATGAAAATCACACAAAAGTCGTAGCCTCCCCTTGTAAGACCATGTTTTGGATTGCATCAAATATCTCCTAAATATTGTGTACGTATTATTTATATACATTTTTATTGACTTCTGAGTGAGGTATACAGTTCACAGAACTATTAGCTTTATATTGGTTATATTTGAGAAATGAAACTATTAACCAAGAAATTAATATTCTCAAATACATCTAACTTTTTTAATAATTATTCTTTTGATTGATAATAATTACTGATCGTTGTTTGATTATATTTATAGTATTTCATAATTTGCTTAACTTGTTTAGAAAGCATGTGATGTTTCAAATTTAATTTATTTCGTAGGGCTGGCACCAACTCATTCAAACATAAATTTTGAACTATTGTCCTATGTATGTTATATCATTTAATGTGAGCGAATATTTAATAATTATTAATTTTAATACCATTTATAATGATTGTAATATATAAAATCGAATGATTGTAAATTTGAAAAATTATATGTTTGGATAAAATTATGGTAATTTTATATTTCATAGAACACTGTTTAAAACAATCAGAAATTGATATTTAACTAGTTTAATAAACTATTATAATATGTTTATAATATTTTGTAAATTATATTTTGAAAACTATGATTATTAGTAATCATTAAATGATATATTAGTTATTATAATTTTTATACTTAATTTCTATAACTTATATCATTAATATTTTTTTATCGTTTTTACGTTTATTTTTTTATTTTTCATTATTTTTTTTCTATTCTGGACCCAAAATAAATTCTCAGATATATAGAAAATATTATTCAAATAAATTATCATAAATTATCGATAAAAATATAAATTCTTTCTTAATTTTACTTTTTCTCTTGGAATTCTGATAATAAAACCATAAAAAAGTTTTATTGTTAAGTAGTAATTAATTTTATTAAATTTTTTAAGTTTTATTTTTATTTATTTATTTATTTATTTATTTTTTTTGTAGTTAAAAAGTTTTGATAACATTTGAAAACATCAGTCAAGAAATTCAATATATTAAAACAAGTGTTTGGCTTAATGAGGTGTCATGAATTATCCGCAATTTTATCTTTGAATTAATTTTATAAATAATAATGTCTTAAAAGTTATATATAAATAATACTTTTCACGTAATTAATTCGATCTTGTTAAAGATTATTTTGAAATTAAGATCGACAATATTTTCACATTCATATACAAAACCAACCATGACAACATGCCATGGCAACCATGTAACAGCATCTGATATTATTTCGATAAAATTAAAATTAAAATTTTTCTCATTTAAACAATTCTATTTTAGGACTATTAGCCAATAGTTTTTTTGTATACTTTTCGAAATCTCCACAAAAACTTTTATTCGTAACGTTCCTGATTATAAGATTCAAGATAGTACTAAAATAGATCTTCATTCAAAATGTTCTTCATAAGTCAAGAATCTGAAACCTTATTCAGGAAAGACAAATCTGGCAAAAAATAAACAGATATTATGAAATATTGCAACAACTTATGAATAAGACTTTTAAAAATTATTCTCGAATACTGCAGAATCTTCTAAAATGTATTAAAATAATTTCGATTTTTAACTGCCTTTTTGACAATTAATTATCTTTGCTCTTAAGCCTAATATTTTTTTTCAGAAGATTTTTTTTTGATAACTACTATAGTCCTGTATTTGCTGAGATTAGATCTGGAGAATATGGTGGTTGTAGAAATAATTAAAATTTGCCAATTAAAGTTTGGAATCCAATCAAAATTATATTTGAATATTTGTACTATGCATATAGATCTATAGACACAGGTGTCGCCTGGTTGTCAGACCGTGAACTTATGGACTAAATTGAATGAATATGAAAATAGATAGATTATAACGTATATTTCAGAAAACTCTACTAAAATGATTATAGAAACAACATCCTAAGTGAATATCTACAATAATATTGTGTAATTTTCTGTACAGTATTCTACACAGGAAAACTTGCCATTCATAAAAAATTAGTTTTGATTGTGTTGAAAAATTGAAAAAGAGTTTATTTATAACAAGCAAACTGAGTAGTATTAGAAAGTAGTTGTAGACTTGTAGCAGATGTTGAAGCACTGTGTATCGCTTAACTATGTGATTTTATTTTATGTATACAAGATGGTACAGGTTAGAGATGAATACAGGGCCTATTAAAAATAAGCTAATAACTTCATGGGGTATATTCTTGTTTGCAACGCTCAGATATATTAATTATCATAATTTTAATGCTGATTATTGTAAAACTGACCATGCACACGACAATTCGTTAAAATATTGCCAGCTTCAGCTCAAATTTAATTAAACAAATTGCATTCGGTTCAATTATTTATTTTTTATAATCGGCATACATAATATGTCTATTAATTTTAGTCTCAAGTTTGTAACACTAGAAAATATTGACCGCACAAACAAAATTTAACCGTTTATTAGTTTAATTTATTGACAGGTAAATAGACGTCAAATAATTTTTAGATTTTTTAATAAATACAGCAATTTTATTCAACTTTTGAAAATGCTCAAGAACCCAACCTCAAATTTTGAGAACTAGAGTTACTTTTTACTTGAGGAATATTGTGTAAGTTCGGAAAATTTTGTGTTATTTTTTGGGAAATTACAAACAAACAAAAAAATCAATCATGATCGAAACAACAAAATTTAAATGATATGGCTGAGCATTTTCCAAGGTTAAGGAATATTTTTGGTTGAGAAATTTACAAATTTTTCGAACAACAATTGCTATAGCTTTGTTAATTTTAAGAAAGAAAAATTAGTATTTATGTAGGGGAGAGAGATGCAATATAGGGTATTAAACGCTTGAAGCTCAATAAAACAAATATTTTCGTGTCTATATTATCATTTTTATTTTAATAATAATTTTTGTTGAATACCCTTTCATGATCAATATAATAAGAAACATTTATTACGTAATTAATAAGAATATTCTCAAAAAGTAGTAAAAGTTATATAACCCCACCATGCCTCCTTATGTGGGTAAGATAAGGCTTGCAAATATCAGTGTATTTTTCATTTTTATCATATTGGTATTCTAGCCCATTTTCTGCATTCAGCACATGAAGTCCAACCTTCATTTGACTCCAAATTGAAATACAAACATCAAATCCTATCAAATCCTAGTCGTTACTCAATATCCTGTCATCTACCTACATCATGGATATATCGGAAATAGTTTAATAGAAGTTAAAAATAATGATGTGAGTGGCGTCTGCCGACTATGATCATTAAAGTGGCGGTATATGCAAAATTAATCATGGTTGACCACCACAATGGTTAGTTGTTTCTGACACCCTGCCACCAAAATGATCATAGTCGGCAGAACCCAAGTAGGTAGGTACCACGTCTTATCCGCTAACCCATATTGCACACTTTCCACTAGGATATGCCCAAATTATATATTTATTTATATGTTCCTTAATTCATCTGAGTAGTTCTTTATTCACAAATCATACTGTAGGAAGGTATCAAACCCCATAGAACAGACAGGACAACATATTAACACTACACACAACATAGTCTTGGTTGCTATGTTGTTGCTGTTGTTGTTGTTGTTCTTGTTTCACTCCATTCATGTACAGAACAAGTTCACTTCTTTGTTGTCGATTGTTGGTAGTACATTTATTTTCTATTTTCACAACTTATACCAATGCATACAACGATATATATAGTATACAAACACATACATATACATTTGATTTATCAACCGATTGAAGCACAACTTAATCAAAGGAGCTTACAGAGAAGAGAGACGGTAACCTTTCGCCTGCTTCATTACCTGCTGGCTGAGGCAATGTCGTCGCGTCGTGCATACCGATAAAACAAAACATATATATATATATATATATATATATATATATATATATATATATATATATATATATATATATATATATATATATATATATATATATATATATATATATATATATATATATATATATATATATATATATATATATATATATATATATATATATATATATATATATATATTTGTAGAATACAATCAACATTACCACTTTACTCTTTATAATAATAAATTGTGGATATTATGTAACATTGTCAACAATAAAAATGTTCCTCTACATTGATTTTCATATTTTTATTATGGTAATAATCAGAATGTTCACCTACATATTTTTTTTTTTTATTCTACAGGTTATTGATGTCAATAGTACAGGGTTTTATATATGGAAGCCACTAGAATAGGGGTATTTTTGAATGAAATTAAAATTTATATAGAAATGTTCTAAAATATTCTGATTTTAAGTCATAAAAGCACCGGATTAATTTATTATCTATTAATTAAAATTCGATATTTCTATCTTTATATTATGTAATTTTTAAACTTTATTATTACATTATAGACCCGAATAAAAACCTTAAAAATATGTTCAAAAGTGGAAAAAAATTATAGTAGGATGAAACCCATTGGAAACGCAAGATAATATGATAAAAATCATCTTGAAGATCTCGATTTCCGGCAAAACAAAAAGTACTATGGAAAAAAGTTAAATGGCAAAGTTGTAGGAAATAAAAAGATCTATAACTTTTGTATTTACAATTTTTTTCAAATAACCTCAAAATATTTCGATTGAAAATTAGGGTATTTATTCAAAATAAGTTGAAAATATTAATATTTTAAATAAAAAAAATTACAGTGTATTTGGAACATAAGAAGGTAAGTTTTCGTGGAAAAATATTTGTTTGTAAAAGATAAAAAAAAAAAACCAAAAACTTGATTATTTATGTGAAAAAAGTGTGAATACAAAAGTTGTAAATATTTATAAAAAAAAAATTCCAATTAAAAAAAATATATATTTTTTTGAAACAAACCACTTTTGTTTGAAACATTTTTTCATAATAATGTTTGAGTTCTCCACAATTTTAGCTGAAATTTGACTAATAAACACATATAGGTCAAAACAGTACATAGTATTGATATACATGTATACATATATAACTAAATAGCCTGGATATTTATAGTATTTTATGAATTCTAATTAAAAATATTCCAAACAATGAAATTTAATTATGGGTCGAGTATCTATAAAATTAACTCAATTAGTTGTTATCTTCAATTGTTTATTAATTAAAAGTCCCCCTTCTCTCTTTTCTTTTTACAATCAAGTAAGATTCGGTTTTTGATTTATTTTCGAGGTCTACAAGCTATTAGCCTTAAATGCAATTTAATTTCTGCATTTAAGTGAACTTGTGTAGTGAATAGGTAAGTTTTTGTACACCATGCGATTGAGTAGACGGTAAAACTATCAAGATTAATACAAATCATTTGATTATTTCCTATGTATACGTTAATATTAAAATGATTATATTATTATCAATAAGAAAACAGTTAACGAACAGAATAAATACGTTTATTTTAAGTCATTTAATTACAGATTTTTTTCTAAAGCGTTTTTACATCATTCTGCAAAGCATTTTTTTTTTATGTTTACAGCAAACGATAATCTTTTTTTTATTAAATTATTACTTATTTTCGATTTTCTATTTAATCTTTTCCTAGACGAACAGCAACAGTCATATTGGCTGTATTTATTTTTTGTAGACTTATTATAACGTAATAAAAATATATCGAAGCAGAAATTGAACATAGTAAAAATGTGATGAACAAATTTTATTCAAAATTTTATTTGCTGCGATTTGAGACAACATTCATTAGTATCAAATGTATTCTTCCTCAATGTGCTTGGCTATTTAAATGGTAAAAAATCAACTTGTCTCCTGATTTAAACAATTTCATTGTTTTTAATAATTGGACATAGTCTTGATGGAAAAATTTGAAAACCTTTTAAAGATTTTTCAATCAAAATTTTATGAATTTTTATTTTATTTCAGTTCATGTCTCATTTACAATATTTTGATCCTACCAAATCGAATGGGAAGGATGATAATCTACATAAATTCTTTCTTTCGATTTATATTGGTTAACTAAATCTGACACAGTGTACTCAGCATATCATAGGGGCTTTGAACTGTTAGGAATATAAGTAAAAGTCGCTGAAACCTCAATTGATATTAATCTCTGGGTCACTATTGTTATGTAATAATTGCGGATTCTCTGCTTGTGTGATTCTGAATTCTCGCCAAGTGAGGACTCGTACATTAAAGTACTTCAAATAGTGAAATGCTCTGGCCAAAAGCAAGTGATAGTCTGGGTGAAATTCACACTAACAGTTTTGGTCAAGGTGGTCACCCTTATTGGAGAGTCTGTCATACTTATTATCCATCTGCCTACTTAACTCCATTATCATGAGCTCCCGAAGAATGTATTTAAAATAAATAGATATGATATTTCGAAATAACAGTGTGCAACCCAGGTATATAAAAATATGTTTATCTAGATAGAAAAAACAGTATGTTATGAACAATGTCTCTTTTAAGGATGTTTGTGATATACAATTGACGGGAAAAGTGTATGCATTGAACTCATTATTTCAATTGATGATTATAGTTTAAAAAAAAATATAAATGTTCCAATTCAGTTCCATTAAATCTTAAACTAGAAAATAAAAAAAATTATAAACATTTTTTTGCTTTTAACGCCTTATTAAATGAAATTATTAATATTTTAAATCTTTTATAAAAAACTAATGGCTCATCACGTAGACTTGAATTCAACTTCAAACAGATAGTTAAATTATTTTCGAATATTAATTATTTTCATTCTTAAATTACCTATAATATTCCAGAAAGATTATTCAAACGAATTAAAATGATTTCTAAATCAATGCAATCGAACAATTGCTAGTGCCTATAAGGTCGTAGCGGACAACAATGTTGCCGGACTTTCTTAGGCACTAATTAATTTTTCCATTTAAAACGTCTTTATCATTCAGTTTTTAATTTTTTTTTTCTCGAAAACCAATCAGTGAAATTTAATAAATTTTCACTCAATCAGTTTACTTAATTATTAGTAAAAGTGACTTATTATAAAAGTTTCAAATTCCTGGTACCTATTTTCAGTTAATAAATATAAATTTAATCTTTTCGGCAAACGAATTTCCATAAGATTAAATGTAATATTACAGTTTTTCAAAATTGCTATAACTTTCAAACAGTTAAGTGAATAGGTTTAATTAATTTATATATGTAATTTAGATACAGGAATGATCTACTATATTTTCAATCATTCTCCTAGCATTTTAATATTTCTCCCAAACATCCTTAAAAAAAAAATCACGTCGAATTATTTTCATATCCCATATAAACACTTAAAAATATTATTTCTATTTTACATAGTAAGCACTTCTACAAAATATTTTCGATTCAGGTTGTACGATTACATAAAGATTACAAGAAATCGTTATTATTGAGTGTAACAAAAATATTACGATCTTATTGATAAAACTTTGTGTAATTTTATTGCAATTGTAAATTAAATACTGTTTATATGGTTGATATAAATTTTTACTCACACCGTCTCATGCGAGAATAAGCACTAAACGAAATGACTTACTTATACATTTTGCATATTTATATTGTGACGTTTTTACGGAGTAAGTTCAAGTGAGGTAGTAGAAGTTACCATTATTAAATTATTTTACCTTGAAGAAATATTTAATTTTTCAAATTTTTTAATATTGTTATTCCATGTTGTTATGTATACTTTTTGAATCAACACTTTTACCTATTTACTTTACTTTTTTTTTTAACTATTTTAAAACATTAAATACAGTTTTTATGTTGCGTTGAGTTGTTTATCAGAATTAATTTTATTTATGTAACCAAAAAATGCATTTTAAGAAATAATAAAATACAACATAAAATTAGTATAATTTTAAGTAAGCGTGGAAGATTCAAGTCATTATATTTTTTTAATTCCACGAGTATATATTCGAAGATGTCTGTTTGAGGACATGTCACACTCTGTTACGATTTTCGCAAGTTTAGTTATAATAATAACAATATCTTTCTTCGTTGACGTAGGTATTATTTATTCAACTCAATTAATTTATAACAGGTAACTTATTTTCATTAAATAGTGCATGCCCCACAACTTTTTTTGTATTTGAATATTTCTTCTATTTTTCAAACTTGGGTCAATCACTTTCAAAGTTGGGTCAAGGATCCATTGGACCCAATAGACCGATTTTTGTCCTTCACCAATTTTAACTAACTTTTTATGTTATGAATACGTCATCAAAATTTCAGCTCGTTATCTCATTTTTGTTATTGAGTTATTCTGATGACGGACGGACGAACGGCCAATCTGAAATGGACTAATTAAGTAGTTTCTATAAACACCTATACCAAAATTTTGTTTGTGCGACCAATATTAAGTAGCGGTACAAAGCTTAGGCTAAAATTAATATACACTGGCATATTATGTGTGTTGAGTATAATATATTTGTGAAATATTGAAAACTACTTTTTATTCTTTTTAGAATAAATAATTCAGTTTTGGCAAATATAAAGATAGCTTACGTGACAATGTTTTTGCCTTGGCGAGACTAGAATATTGGATCATTCTGTATATTGTATGCTTTTATTGATTGAAAACATTTTTTCTAAAAAAAACTATTCTTATACATTTTAAGTGAATTACTAATCAACTCTGCCGTATAGCCGTATAGACTGCATTAAAAGAAACTGAAACTGGAAAAAAATAATATTTTCATGGTTTTCTGCATTTTTTTAATTGTTTTTCAATGAAAAAATTTTTAAATAATGCCAATGCCTGGGAAAATTTCTGTACCTATGTACTTTAAAATAAATCGGTAAATCTGTTGTTAAGCGCAAAACTCAAGAATGGCTGGATCTTATATTATTCGAAATTGAATAAGCTCAAAATTAGATGATTATTAAGTAATGCAAAATTAAATGATGTGCTCAAATTTTTAATTAAAGAAATTAAGATGCACTACTGCCGTGATATCTTGCTAGGAGAGTAATTCAGAAATAAAACCTATAATAATATAATGTAAGTATTAAAATTGGGTGCTTAAAGTAAGTACAAAATTACCAAAAAACCCTGTGAATACTACCTTCTTTACTTCAACATACACTTTTCTTCAGTGATTCATGTTGGAATAATTTTTTTGGTAACTTCGATAAAATTGATTTATGAAGGCACAT
Source organism: Chrysopa pallens (assembly GCA_020423425.1). Taxonomy (NCBI): domain Eukaryota; kingdom Metazoa; phylum Arthropoda; class Insecta; order Neuroptera; family Chrysopidae; genus Chrysopa; species Chrysopa pallens. Next base: position 15,477,466 of record CM035596.1, read on the forward strand.
CATAAAAACACCCAACAAGCACCGAATTCTGGTACTTACATGATATAATAAAAGTAAATTTTTTCACATTGCTCTGGCAACGTGGTATTACGGCAGCAGTGCCGTAATGACTGAATATTCTTAATTAAAGAATTGAGCAACTAATTTAATTTTGCAGCACCTAAAAAGCACCTAATTTTGAGCTTATTTATTTCAATTTTGAATACTTTGCTCTGCTAGCTTGACAAGTAGAGATTTTTTTTTCTTCCTGTTTTCGTGGTGGAAAAAATTCTTATCAGTGGTTCTTTTTTTTTTTGTAATTTTATTAATAAATATACCAATTGCATGGGAATGGGAATGTTGTGTAAATAAATAGGCAAAAAATTTGGCAAAATTTAGTATGTAACTTTCCATTGTGTGGGTATTAAGAAGTAAAATTTTCTATTAAATCTTATTCACCATCGATTCATTCCGATTAAATTTTAATATGATTGGATGGGACTTTTCATAATAGCACAGGAAATTCCCAAATAAAAGCATTCGACTTTCAACTTTGGTTTTTCTTCAACCATGTTTTTAAATAAATAAGTAATTACGTTATCCATTAACAAAAATGGAAAAAACAGATACCACCTACACGGATTTTCTATGAAAATTCGAGGTAGTACTATAAAGATAATAACATTATTTGTGTAACGAGATTAAAACTACAATTTTTCATGAATGTAGATTAGATAGTAAAATAAACCACTTACCACCACCCATTATTCTAACGGTTGTTGCATAAATGCATAATGGCAATTATGGATATCTTATGGACATTTTTCTCTATAAATACACTAGAAAATGATGCTATTTAAAATAGTTTCTAGAAAATGATTTAGATAACAATGACAAATCTATATAAATATTATCCATTCCGAAAATAGAAACGTCACTAATATCCGATTAAAATAATTCATTGTATAATCCCGGTTCAAAAAAAAAAAAAAACTTGAACATTTTTTTATACTCGGCATACATAATATATCAAATTTAGTCTAAAATTTGTAACGTTACCTTAAATTGATCGCAACAAACAAAATTTTTTGTATAGGTGTTCATAGAAACACCTAATTAGTCTATATTCGGTTGCCGGTCCGTCCGTCCGTCATCACGATAACTCAAAAACAAAAAGAGATAACCAGATGAAATTTTGGTGACATTTTATACATAAAAAGTTCATGAATGAATAAAATTTTATTATTCTAGTGTTACGTTTCGTTTGCATGGTCTCATTTGCCTCAAATGGCTAAAAAAATAGACAGACTTATCTTTTATCATGATAATATACCAGCAAATATCATTTCGCAACTGTTGAATTCTTCTGATTTATAGTAAAGATTTTTCAGATAGTTTCAAGAATTTGGAAAAACGTAAACATGATTACATCGTATTAGAATTAATTTAAAAGTAACGTTATTGATTAAGAGTTAATGAAGAAAGTCTTTATTGTCTCAAACACCTTATTTTTTGGATATTGTAGTCAAAACAATTGAAACATTTATTTACGACATCGTTTAATTCAATAAAATACAAGAATCAAGACACTTTAAATGAAAATTAACTACATCACATATTATATAGTCAATGATGTTTGAGGTCGATAACAGTTAATGGGACCATTAAGAAGTACATTGAAGTTAGAAAACATTGTTATCCGGTTTAACAGAAAAAATGGTATTACATAAAGATATATAACTCTTTCTCAATAATATTTTTACTCGACATACATAATATGGCAGAGTATATTAATTTAAGTCTAAGGTTTGTAAAGCTACCTAATATTGACTGCACAAACAACATTTTGGCATAATTATTCATAATCACGGTAACTTAAAACCAAAAAGAGATAACGAGCTGAAACTTTGATGACGTATTCTAAACATAAAAAGTGAGTTTAAGTTCGTGAATTAGCAAAATCTTTCTATTAGGTCCAAAGGATCCGTGAGTAAATACAAAACAAACAACTTTTGCTTTAAATTTTTTTTCGTAAAATGTTAGGATTCGTCACAATTTAATCTCATTTAGCCTAACTATCACTATTTGGTAATTACAATACATATAATTATACAAGTATATATGACTAAATAACTGGATATTTATAGTATTTTATGAATGCTAATTAAAAATAGTTCAAACAATGATATTTAATCGAATGTCGAGTATCAACAAACTTAACTGTTAGTTTTTATCGTCACTTGTTCTTGTTCTGTGTTCTTCAAATATATTTTTACTAAGGAAAATATTATCGGGACTAAAATCGACCCACCTCATTTAAAAAAGAAAAAAAAAAAAAACGGTTTTTAGAAATTTTTACAAAAGACAAATTAAGATGAAACATTTCCTGAAGATGAGATATTTGAAACTACAGGTGATTTAGAATGGAATGATGAACGTTCTATTCTTATTATTTTATGTTGTTAAACATAAAATAATAAGGATAAAAATAAAAACAAAAAATATACTATTTTTAAGTAAAAATTAGTCAACGTCGCTAACTGATACTTCATCGTGAAATGTGCGGAGGCCTCCAAGAATTTGTGTATGAAAATTCCAATCAATAGATTCACATTTCACCATATAAGAATTGTCAGATAGTTCATTTATTTATTAGATAAAGTCTATCGACGTTCTGGACTATTATTAGTTAATAAACCTTTAATAGAATCTAAGAATTTCTCAGTTAGCATCAGACTAATTTACATTATGAATGTTAGTAAGTATATATATATTAAGTAATGCATACATGTCACAAGTGAGATTATTCAAACTTCATTCTTTTTTTCCTGTTAAACTATAAGTAATTTTTAAAAATTTCAATCCTAAAACTAGTGTGTTTGTCTTCACACATAATTTAACGTTTTTTTTTTTTTTTTTTTTTTGTTTATGTATTATTATTTTATTAATTTCTCTATTTTTTTTTATAAAGGCACAATTATATATATTACATATGTCAATTACGTGCTTATATCAAATTTAACTTTTACAATTATATATGTAAATTTGTTTTTGCAACTTTTTAATGTCCAAACAGAAATAAATTAGTGAATTAATTTTTATTAATTTATTATTTATTTATAGCAAATATTATTTTAAATATCTTAACAAATAAAAACAAAACTTGAATAAGTAAATATTCGTCATGAATATCTGAAGTTTTATAAAATTTGTGAAAAAATGAAAAACTTCATCTATCGGAAAAATTGAGAAGTATTCAGTATTATTCAATATTGAAACACCATATATAATACTTAAAATAGATGGAATGTTTCATAATCGTGTAGAGTCTATACTACAGTTGAATCCTTATAATAGGCGCAACTGAATATCTCTTAAACCAATAAAATTATGATTTTAAAAAAAAAATTCAATATTTTTCAGCCTTGTTTAAAATGGCAATGGTAAGATTCCTTAGAAAATGTTCTTGGAACGTTTATTAGTAAATAATAGCTTCTCGGTTAACATCAGACTTATTTACATTTAGAATGTTAGTAAGTATATATATATTAACTAATGCAAACATGTCACAAGTGAGACTATTCAAACTTCAATCTTTTCTTCCTGTTAAACTATAAGTAATTTTTAAAAATTTGAATCCTAAAACTAATGTGTTAGTCTTCACACATAATTTAACGTTTTATTTTTATTTTTTCTGCAAATATTCTTTTAAATATCTTAACAAATAAAAACAAAACTTGTATAAGTAAATATTCGTTATGAATATCTGAAGTTTTATAAAATTTGTGAAAAAATGAAAAACTTCATCTATCGGAAAAATTGAGAACTATTCAGTATTATTCAATATTGAAACACCATAGATATAATACTTAAAATAGATGGAATGTTTCATACTCGTGTAGAGTCTATACTACAGTATGATCCTTATAATAGGCGCAACTGAATATCTCTTAAACCGATAAAATTATGAATAAAAAAAATTAATCAACATCGAAAAATTCTTTAAAATGAGGTATCGTAAAGTATAGGGGGGCACCATTTGAAATAATGTGGTCACTATGGCCCTTGGTTAACCTTAATTTTTTCCTAAGCTTTACAAGTTAACGAAATATTTATCCGGGACTTTTCTGTGTATTTCAAAAAAAAAGACCATTTTTTTTCTAAACTTTACAAGTTAACAAAATACTAATTGTTTAACAAATAAAACGTGTCGAAATCTGTCGAGACTGAATCACATACTATTGTATTCAGTCTTATATTGGTGGGAACGTTATATAGAGGTTTTGAGTTGACAAAATTCGTTAAATAGAGAAGGTATTTACACTGTTTTTTGATAGTTGAAAATTCGTTATAAAGAGGTTGTTCGCAAGAAATCTTTGAAATATATATATATATATATATATATATATATATATATATATATATATATATATATATATATATATATATATATATATATATATACATGAACCCTTTCTCATATGGTTAATCGCCATTACTTATAAATCACACGCGTTTTCGTTTCTTTTCTATGTTATTATTATTTTTACAACAAGAAAATGTCTTTTCTTAGTACAAACTTTTGTACCAAATAATGATCACAAATAACGGTTTTTTTTAACTGTTTATTTCCACATTCATTTTATTATATGGTTTCCTTTTAGAACAAACATAACGTTGTAACTAATTCAATTGTTTGTAAATTGAGTTCCTTTAACCTCAATTGAATAATAAGATCCAAATTTTTTGTACCAAATGAAATTTTTATGATTCTTGGACAAATAAATTTCTCTGTTTCAATAAACTGGAACAAAAATTTTAACTTTATAACATAACAAGCTTTCTACATTTCGGTAACATCGTGAACATCAGATATTTTTATTCAATTAAAAGCATCTTATGTCACTTTTCAAGTCACCAAAAGTTTCAGTTTGAATGAAAACATTTTCACTTTATAGATTTACTAGTTTCTGTTCTATAAGTCTGGACAAAGAAGAAATAATACAGTCACTTTCATATCATTTAAAATTTGGCCCTTGGCCATTTTTTTTCGAATTTCAGTTCGGTATAAAGTGACGTGATACTAAATTTTAATTACGCATACATCAACTTTCTCTTCCGAGTAAAGCCTGTTAAACTTCCTAGCAAAATTGAATCTCCACATATTGAATCCTATGAACACAATAGTTTTCTTTTTTATCCAATGAGATAGTAGTGAAGTCATGAACAGTTAAGTGCTTTTAATTGGTCATTATTATAAATAGTTAGGTATTTAAACAGTTAACACTATTAGTTTGAAATTTTACTTGTTTTTTATTAGTTAAAAATGATTTTAGTTTATTATCCGCATGTCCATCGATCAGGCATCAAAATAACTAAATGACAAAAAAGGATAATGATCTGAAAAAACGGTTTATTGGCTCAATGAAATCATGATCCTTGTATTGAACCATAAAATAAAAATGTGAAAATAAAAAATGTCTTTTTCTTGAAGAAAAAAACTACTTTTGTTTGAAACTTTTTTTTTAAGCTCAAATTTAGCTCATAAGCATATAAAGCAATACATATTATTATAATATATGAATTTATACCTGAAGGGACTACATAGTTAGGGGATTTTAAGAATAGCTTTAACCAATTAACATTGATAGTTGTTATCTTCACTTGTGCATTATATGTAATAAAACTAATGAACCGATTTTATCTATGTGGGCATGATATTTAACGGTTTTTTTTTTACTAAGTTTTGTGAGAAAAAAAAGAGTTATCCTATCAAAAACATGAAGTTTCATTGATAATGGAGAAAAACCTAACAAAATAATAACTTTTCTATTTGTAGTGAATTTGACCCAGATTTGTTTGTTTATTTAATTTTCTGGGTAAAATTTCTATATTCTATTTATTTTTTTTCTCTTTTTTTGGCAATTTCCATTAATTTTTTGTGAAAAATGAATATTATCAAGCTATCAAATTTAACATTTTCTGAATTATTAAAAGGTGGAAATAAACAAAACAAAAGTGAAGCAAATTTCAAATAAGGATTTTTTATTTATTTAAATATTAACACATTTAATCAGATTAAAGGGAAAACATATTTTTTGTTTTTCGTTGAAAGCGTGTCAGCTATCGTTTGTCAAAAACACGTCTTTATTAACAGATGGTCGAGAAACGCAATAAAGATTTGTTCCAATTCACAATGTTAATGAAATGTTATTCAAACTTCCGTATACTCCATTCAGAATATTGTAGAAGAAAATGTTTTGAGTATTAATGTGAAATTCCATGATAATAAACAACACGCGAGCAATTAAGTATTGAGGACTTTTCATTAAAAGTTTCGATTTTTTGAGTGACGTGGTTTTAAAAATTAATGGAATCTACGCAGGCCCTTTTTTCCACAATGGACACGTCTGAGCACGTGCCCTTCGATCGATAGATGATGGGAGACCCCTCAGTTTCTCGCAGATTACCAAACGATAACCGATATTTAATATCGAAATGTTTATTTTGTTAAGTTTAAAAAAATCAGATCAACTAAACATAAAATATAACGCTCGCATAGATTAAATTCATTAGTGAAGATAGCAACTAACAAAGTTTTATTATTTAAATATATTTAGATAATCGACAAAGTTTGAACGACGCTAATATAAGTTATTAGCAACATCAAAACTAAAATTGTGGCGAAAAAGTTGTTTGGGTCAAATTTGATCTTTAAAATTTTTATTCTATCTTTTATGGTTGAAAAGTTATGTCAAGGATCCAATGAACCCAGTTTGCTCATTAAACTCACTTTTTAGCTCCAGAAAACATCAACAAATTTTAAGCTAGCTCTTCTTGATTGATATTGCCTATTGTTGAGTTAACTAGATGACGGACATGCAGAAATGGACTAATTAGGTGAGTAAAAGACCACCTATACCAAAGTTTTGTTTGTGCGGTCAACAATTACTAGGATTACAAACTTTAGAGTAAAACTAACATACCTACCCTGACATATTCTGAATATATCGAGTATAATAAAGGTGAGGGGTTGGAGTGTCCAGTTAACATTACTTATATTTTTTTTTTTTTTTTGTTATTACGTCTATTTTCAGACAAATTTTTAAATCATTTTACTCAATTTAAAATGGCTGTACAAGATTCTGCACTTACGATCCGTAAAAATCATTAAATAATTAGATAAAGGAGGCGTTAAGAAAGCTTTTGTTAAGTCTTTAGTTACTAATATCCTTACTGCTTAATAACATGACTAAATGACATCTCCGTCAAGCTAGCAGAGCAAAGTATTAAGTTTTAACATGCTAAAAATTGAATTTTAATATGCTCAAAATAAGGTGCTTTTATGGTGTGCATTCAATAAACCAATTTAATCTAAATTACCGAAAAAGTCATTGCACTGATTCACTAACATGAATCACTGCTAAACGACGGATCAGGCTAGCAGTGACATCTTGAGATAACAGAAAAAAAGTATTCAAAATTGAATTTAAATATGCTCAAAATTTGGTACTGCAAAATTATATTATTTTTAATTATGAAAATTGACTCATTAAAATGCATTGCTGCCGTAATATCACGCAAGCAGAGCAATTCCCAAATAAAAACTATAATTCCATGCAATATGATAGCTTAATACGTTTTTCAGCAGTGATTCATTTTGGCGATTATAAAAGCTATTTTTTCATATTGCTCTGTCCAAGTGATTCCGCTGTAGCAATACATCCAAATGACTCAATTTTTTTAATGATATATTTGAGCATCTTATTTAATTTTGCAGCACCTTAAAAGCACCTAATTTTGAGTATATTTAAATACAATTTTGAATACTCTACTGAGATAAACTAAGGCTTTCAATACATTACAATGAAAATGCGATTAAAAATGAATACAATAAATATGGGAGTAATGTGATGATTCTGTAATAGATTTTTACTTGAACTTATATTAAGGAAATACAATACGAAAATAATATATTTGTAACCAATAATTTACGTTTTTTGTGCTTTCATGTCATATCGACACCCCAATAAAGTCTCTTCGTATATAATTTTGTGTATACGTACGCATCATTTTATTGTATACAATTTCGAGAACAAAATTTTTCAACGAAAATATTGCGTCAAATTACTCTATGTATGTTGTTGCTATCTAATAGATTTACCAACCAATTATAAAACGTGTATTTTGTCATCTTGTTTATTTTTTCGTGTATGCTTGGCTACATAGCAAGCTGTTATTTGAAAATATCCAATAAAAGAAAAACAAATGAAAAATCAAAATTGATTTTCTATGATTTATTAATGTAAAACCTGCAACTTCATTCGATAAAAATAATAAAACTTTTATTATATATTTATTAAAAGATAAAAATGAAATTTTTTTCGTTTATTATCTACTGGTTGCTCGATTGCACAATAGAACTCACTCACGGTAACACCCTATTCTCATTAAGAAAAATATATATGCTACACCTGTTTTTCATACTTGGTGTATTTTTTTATATTAAGTATTTTTTTATCGTCATTATGTAATACAATCATCGTAAAACTATAGCATCTAGCCTATGCTTTATCTATAATACATTCTCTTATATAATAGTTTTATCAAGATTACAATCTTTTAATAAATCGTTCAGAAATAAAATAAAAAACTACTATTTACTATAAACTTTATCATAACATTAGTGAGAATCAATGAGTATACGAGATTTATTCATAAAAATCTTATTTTTCTCGAAATATAATTATTAATTTATCAATATCATAATTCGTCCCCTATAAAAAAAATTAACCCCCCTCTCCGATTGATAATCACACTTGTACCGTAGATATATTAAGCTTTTTCCAACCTTGGAAGTACTTCTGGTATGCGCTTTTTCGTATAAGCTCGGGATAGTCTAACGATGCGGTTTTTATCTCCTAAATTGTGGAAAACCTACCCCTGTGAAAAAGTCAGTTGTCTAACCAATGAGTTTCCTCAAATATTGAAGCTTAACGTTACTTATATATACAGTTTAGTTTATTAAGGTCCGAATAATACATTCAAAAAGTTTCACATGTTCGATAGAAATCAATTAAATTTTTATTAAAAATTATTTTTTCATTTTCATAAAAAATTCCAAAATTAGTCTAAAACTGAATATGAAAACATTAGTCTAAAACTATAGTATGAAAAGTAACTGGATTATAGTTAAAGTAAAAGAACCGCTTTTTTTTACAACATTTGCTTCATTTTTTTATTTATTTCTAATGGATATAAGAAAGATTTACAGAAAACGATTGTAGCCCATAAAATTATAAAATTCCCTGTACAATTTTCAAAATGATTAAATGAACCAAAAATTAACAAAGTTGTCGTCGATAACCGAATTGAACTTTTTTAATATATTTCCTAAGCATTTATGAGTACATAAAAATATTACGAATAAATCAAAAAGTATTATTTTCGAAAAAGCTTCTTAAAATATTTTTTTCCTGGAATTTGTAACTTTATCGATTCCTTTGTTTAGTTTAAATGTCACTATTTTCAAACCTTAGATGAAGCGGGATTCACCATTTGAAAAGTGCCCCTTTTTAAGAATTTATAATAACATAAGGAAACAAATTTTTTAAAAAAAATCATAGTATTTAAAATCATTAAAATATAGCATATTGATTAGATAAGAATTATATTCAGTGCCGAATTTAGCTTAAATGATGCCCTACGGACAAATGGTGCAGGGTTTTTTTATTAAGGATTTATGTAAATTTCGTAATCGAAAATTTGACTACAAAAAATTTTTGAAGCGCAAAATTCTATCATTAGAGTCATATTTCTCACTCCTTAAATATATATTAGCTCAACGCTATAAAATCTCTTACTCAATTTCAAGGTACCCAAATTCTTAAAAACCGCAAAAATATGATATTTCGTGTGTAAATGTAGAGTTGACAGGTTGATTGCTACAAAAGGCACTAGCTTAGCCTACACCTTTACCGTCAAACTGTCAATTTGGAAGAAAAATTTGACACTCTCAAAACACAGGTCCTTGAAAATAACAAAATTTGCATACAAATTTTCAACTCTCAAGCTCAATTTGAAGATACTGTACGCAAAGCTCTAAAAAAACTTTAAAAAAGTAGTTTTTCAATATGGGAATCCTTCCTCCGTCACTCTCCGCACTCTCCGATGATCTTCGATACAGTGCATGAATCTATATATTTTTTTTTTAAATAACTAACCAAGTGAAGATGACAACCAACAGACTTAATTGTTTACATACTCGACATATGATTGAATTTCATTGTGAGACAATTTTTAATTATCATTCATAAAATAATATTAATATCCAGTCTATCCAGTTATAATAATATGAATTGTTATTACCTTTATATGTTTATTACTCAAATTTGAGAAAGAACTCAGACTTATGAAAACTCATATCTTATGAAAAAATGTTTCAAATAATAGTTGTTTGATTCAACATTTTTGTATTTGAGTTTTTCTTGTATCTTTCATAATTTTGTATTTGAGTTTAAAAGTTGGGTGAAGAATCAATTTAACCCAGTAGACCGATTTTGCTCACTAGCGAACTTAAACTCATTTTTTATGTTTAAAATACGTCACCATTTCAGCTCGCTGTTTCGTTTTGTGAGTTATCATGAAGACGGTCGGACAGACAATCGGAAATGGACTAATTAGATGTTTCTATGAACACATATACCAAACTTTACAAACTTTAGACTAAATTTAATATAGGTGACATATTTTGTATATCAAGCATAAAAAATTACGAAAAAATTTACGTTCTTGAAATTATTTTAACGTCCAATATCTTTCGTATAATTTACTCCAATTTTATCGATTATTGTCAATAATCATTTCTAATTTTTCGAATCAAACTAATCACATTATATTTTAAAAAAAACAACAAATTTATGATTTTACTGATTAAATATAAAAATATCTCTTGTCAGAGAATACAATTAGAAGATACTATATACGAATAATAATAATAAAAAATAAATTTAAAGAAATATTAAGAAATGTAGAAAAAAAAAAAAAACCGAAATGTTTTCATTGACTTATTTTTTTTTCTCTTTTTGTTAGTGAAAAACTTTTATTGGCTATCAATCTTCGTATAAATAAATTGTATATTTTAATTTTATTAACACACAAAAGTTTTTTATTTTCTCATATATATATATATTTATACAGAATGATATAATGCAGTTGAAAAATTATTTATCGATACCAAATTTAAGTAGACCATTATATTAACAAAAAAAAAAAAAATCTATGATTTCTTGTACACGTTTGTAAATTTTTGTAAATATTTGTGCTATTTTTAGAGTATGTTCACATGTTAGAGTAACCAAAAAACTACCAATAAATTCCCGAAAAATAATAATATAGTAGAGGCGACAATCATAGTAATTTCAATGAATAAAATTAAATAATCCCTTATTTTAATTAATCCATCGTTGCCCCTTTTACTGGAATATTCCACTTATAAACATTATATAAAATATAACACATATTAGAATCGTTAAAAATTTTTATTTATAAAAGATGACGTATCATTACGAAGCCTAGCTGGCTCAGTCGGTATAGCACGAGACTCTTATGAAAATCAAAATAAACACTCTGTTTTGTTGTTTGGTGGACTAGAATTTACTTTTAATAATAAAGTGTATCCACCGGTAGTGGATAATGTAAAACTGTATTACAATAGTAAAACGAAGAAAATTTTCTACTTTCGATTTACATTTTTTTTTTATCTATTCATTATATATCTTTTGGTATCCAATCCACATACAACATATATACATATAGGAGCTATATAACCTCGACAAGTTAACAGTTGAAATACGAAACATGCGTTTATACCACCCTACCGAAAATTCTCTTTATTTCTTCATATGAGAGAAACACTAGACATGTCTTGATTAGTTCGAATAGCTTATTCAGAAAGATATATATACACTTGACTGTATACTGTGTAACAGGGTCGTTTATGTGTTTTTTTTTTCTATAAGTGCACTTTATCTTCAAGTGTTGTATAAAACGATTTCGAGAAATTAATTCCTTTTAATAAGTTCTACGTAATTAGCCATATTTTCTTTCTATCAAGACTAATATCGTATAAAATTAACAGACAGTATAAGCTTGCTACAACTGAAATTAAATTAAGGGAGGAAGGGAGTCAAATGCTTAAAACACATAAAAAATAAATAACTTGAGCTTTGAGTCAATTTTGTTTTCATTTACTACTGGTAAAAGAAAGTAATGCGTCAATATTTCAATTTCAAGATTTCATCAGAAAAACGTGTTTTTAGTTCGTCTGAATCAAAAAATACGTGGTTTTCAGAAATTCAGGTATCTCGTGTGTGAACGTGACAGCGAAACTTGATTTTCTTCAAATTTACTATGTTCATATAAAATTTAAAATTCTATTTTTATTAGTGGACTTTTTAAGTGGACAAACATTATTAAAAACTAGCAAAGAAAATATTGTAAATTTCTATATGGCATTTAAAGGAAAAGTAAAAAATCAAGAAACACACCATATTTAAAAAAATAAAATTAAATCCTTATAGAATGATTCTTGATAGTTGCTCATATAAAGAATGTAAGATAACAAGAGAAACGCCATAGTTCAGGAATATTTTAATCAATTGGGAAATTCTATATTTGTAGTATTACACTCTTAATTAGCACATGATATGTAAAATTTAGTTGATTGTTCTGTTGTTATTTTGTGAATATTTAAAGAAATATGTGATCGATTTTTTTTTTTATTTTGAGGCCAAATAAAAATTTGGAATGTCGAAAGTGAACATAATTTAAAATATAAAATACTAGCAGAAGTCACGTGGTTTCACTGTGATTTCACACAGGGATAAAAACAAGCCTTTGTTACCCGGGGATAGTGTAGCGTTCCATCGGTGAAAATACAAATACAAATATTTCCTATTTATAATATAAGTATAGACTAATTAAAATAAAATTTGGAATACTATATTCAAAATTACCTCCAGCCAAAGTCTTCAAATCCTATTTATAAATATTTTTCATTTAATTTTTGAAAATAATATATTTCTGTTTTAAATATTTGTTTGAATTATTGATGTTCAATAATTTTGGAATGATTTCCTGCAATATTGCAGGCATGCAAACAAGGCATATATTAAACAGGCCTTTCGACTTGCATCAAATTTGGACAATCTGTTCGAAAGTAGAAAACGAAACATAGACAGTAGGAATGTTTCCGTAACGTTTAAAATGAAGATCGGCAGATATGGATAATCAGTGTCTGGATTTGTGCATACAGATCTTCAATTTTTAGCGCAATCAATCGATGGAAAAACTTTTTATTTATTTCCATAAAATACAGTTGCTTATTGATTGAAATGTGATGGCGATATATCACTTTGTAGTACTATTTGATTCGAATATTCATGAATTTGATTAATAAATTTGAATTTAGATAGTACAGTTACTATAATTAGTACATTATGATAAGGTAATCTGCTATAAGAATTGCTACTTATCTCACTACAATAAGGGTTGAACTATTAAATTTTTGCCAAATATAAAATTTTTATTTAATGAACAATATTTTAATGGGATTTAACAGTATTTTATTGCTATTTTTACTTATAAATTCATATGCGTAATTAAATTTAAAGATCCGATGAAAAAGAAACGGTTTTTTTTCCTTGCGGATATCCACGGATATGGTTACAGATATATCCTGCATATCAGTGATAAATAGATACAGTAAATCTCACTATGTTCGGTCAATAAATGATGACTACCCGAATCCCTAATATGCGCTTCTATGTAATGTGTATATTAAATATATAGTATATTATCAGAAAGAAAAGCATAATAATTACACCACAATAATAATAATTACAAGAATTTTAATGATTTTTCAACTGGTGTGTATAGTAAAACTTCCGACATGATTACCGGAAACACCTATTAACTTTTGTTTTTATTATTGTGGTATCCTTTTATTTTTTATAACCATTCAAATGATTTTTTTACACATATGTTTTTTTTTTTTTTTGTTTGATCAAAATTCTAATTATTTCAAAATGTGAATAAATGTAAAAAAAGAAAAGATTCAAATACAACGTGCTCATACTTTTTGAGCTTTAACTGTTAATTTTTATTAAAATACTAGCTGTTACCTTTCCACTTCCCAACGCAGTTTAAACTTTCTACACGTCTTTCTACAATTTTGTTCATATTTATGCAAAATTTGAAGTAGATTGGACAAAAGGAATCTCATACAACCTTTGATCCAGGGTAGAATTTCGGAAAATCCTTTCTTATATTATGTTTACATCTTACAAAGAACACACCCTCCAAGTAACAGTTACGATCAGCCGCTTAGGGTATTCGCTGATTCATTTAGGACAAAGCATTTTATATGCATAGATTAACCATTTTGTTTTTTAATTCGATAAGCTAAACAATAAATAACTCCCAGAATCTAGGATAATATATCATCTTTAAAGTTTGTAGAAAAAAGAGGTATTCTAGGTAAAACTCAATTAATCAAAACTATACTGAAAGCAAGAGGATAGATCCATGCCATACCTTTTTTTGTTGGGTTTGGGTTAGTTATAAGAAATTTTCTATGAATTTTTTATGGTTTGGAAAATTTACTTATATGAAGTCTATGTGAAATTAAAAATTTTCCAGCATTAAAAATTCAATGCAAATTTTACACATTATTCGCAAAATTAAGTTTTTAAAAATATTAAGGTGGAGTGGTTTATGAAAATATTCAAGGGTTTCTAGCAGTTTTTGTTGAGAAATTTGGCAGTTTTTTCAAATGAATACCCGTTTTTTTAAGTTGAGTATCAGTTTTTAGCATGGAGGATATTCCCAAATTATTTTTATATTCGGATTTTATATATTCGTTGAGTCTAGATGAAAATGATATTTGAAACAAAAGCTGATAATACTTTTATCATTTTTTGCAATTTAAAATTTTGATTATTTAGATGATGTCCAAATATAATATTTACGGGTTGTGTCAGAGTCAAAAGAGTCAAACTAACAGCAAATATTTCCGGTAAAATGAGCTAACATTTTCAGTTACTTATCCAATTTATTGTAATTATTTGCATATAATATGCTATTATTAAATAATAAAAGAAATTTTAATTTTTCAAGCATTTTTAAAATGCTCAAGGACTCAAAATAATGAAACTTTTCCAGATTATGAAAGTTAAGAAAATTACCAAACTGTCCATATGATTTTTTTTAATATATTCATCCCTTTTACTCCAAAAAGGGGTGTTTTTCGAATTTTCCGAGTATTAATGTCGTTTTTTCGAATGCAAGCTAATGGTCCAGAAAATATGAGAGGGGTAGGAGACTCTGTGAGCAATAAAAAGAATATTCTTTAA
Organism: Chrysopa pallens; assembly: GCA_020423425.1. Classification (NCBI taxonomy): domain Eukaryota; kingdom Metazoa; phylum Arthropoda; class Insecta; order Neuroptera; family Chrysopidae; genus Chrysopa; species Chrysopa pallens. The sequence goes on from CM035596.1 coordinate 15,492,858, forward strand.
ACTCGATTCTTCAATCGGGTCCCAAATTTTAGCACAATAACTTGAAAATCATGAAAAATAACGATCTTTTCAAAAAGCACCCATTTCATAGCTTTTTAAAAAACTTTTTAAATTTCCATTTCAATAACTTGAATACAAAAATTTTAAATCAAAAATAGTTGTGGATATCAAAAATGTTTTTGTTTTCTCCCGTTGATTAAGAGCATAAGAAGTTCATATTCTTTCTTTTGACGAAAAGCCCAAAATTTTTGCCAATTTTCATCAAGTTCGGAGATATGTCAACACCCAACTTTTGATGATTTGGAATGAAAGGACCCGTATATTTAATTATTTAATCACCCAAAACATTGACAAAAGCTATTTCGATACTCGGAAATGAAATATTTTCAAATATTTCTTCTCAATTTTCATTGCGAACCAAACTAACCATATATCTGGATGATACTGTAGGAGATAGTATGATTCCTCATAGCATTTGTAGAAATTTTTCGGGATGATTCGACTAACTAACTATGTTATATTAAATGAAGGCAAGAATGATCATAAGACGATGGGGTTGAAGAATTATATTAAGAAGAGGGGCGTTGTCGACGTATGTTATAGTATGTATGTATTTTATCCCTTGAATGGTATCGCTGTCAACAATGGACCAAGAGCATACTGATTTATATCTGAAGATAAATGAACTACAAATGTCTTTGGATCTACGTAGTTTCATATTTTAGACAATACTTATTACATCGAATAGAAACGATTATTTTTAGTATCGTAACCGAAAATGTAATTGTATCGTGACGAATTGTATTTTTTTTTTTTTTTTTTGGGAAGAAATTAATTTGTTGGATAAATATCTTTATTAGTTCATGTACATTTTATTTTTAGTTTTTTTTACGGGATCATTCAACTTTTACTTTTAATCATTTGGGCTTGAATAAAATTAAGATATTTGAGATGTGTCCTAAAATTTGAACAATTTTTTTTTACTCGACATACATAATATGTCAGACAGAGTAAATTAATTTTAGTCTAAAGTTTGTAACGATAACTAAAAAACAGAAGCTAAAGCTAGATAAAGTGAGATAAACAGAGCTCAAATTTTGGTGACGAATAAAAAGTGAGTTTAGGTTCGTGAATGAGCAAAATCGGTTGATTGGGTCCACTTGATCCTTGACCCAACTTATAAACTATGAAATATAGATGAAAATTGCAAATAGATAAAATGTTTATGGAAACAATAAACTGTTTTTTGAAACATTTTTTCGTAAAGTGCTGGTGTACTGATTCTTAATATATGTATATATATATATATATATATATATATATATATATATATATATATATATATATATATATATATATATATATATATATATATATATATATATTATTTATTATTTTTTGTCACAGTTAAGTATTTTTTTGAGTTTGGGCAATGATATAAAACCCGAAATTATTAAATAAGTAGAGTTATAATTATGTGTATCGGCAAAAAAATTTTATTTTTCTTAAATAAATCCCCACCAATTTATTACTTAGACCCGTAACCAATCTAAAATCGACATTGGATTTATAAAAAGAGAATTTTTTATTACTCATTTTAATGTGATTATAATTTTATTTTAACGGTCAAGTGTTTAGTGGGAGTTTAGTGGGGAAGTATTAATGGACATTTGTCCAAAATATTTGTCTTTTGACTCAATACAAATTAAAAACGTTTTACGGTTACACTTTACCATACTTTTAGGGAATTTACGGTTCAAACTGTTTTTTTAGACTAAATTATCGTTCGTGAATCATCGAAATCGATGTCTATATGATTTATCAGTTGAAGAATTACTTGCATCAACTTTCCCAGGCCTTCAATGATATTCAGGCTCCTTTCAATAAAACAGTAAAACTAAAACTTACCGCAAATATTACTATAAAGACTGACTCCTTCCGGATAATTGAAATGTGGGGAGGGGGTTGGTAGTTGTGTCACGTAATTTTTGTAAAGAAAATTTGTTTTATTAGTCTTATATATTTAAATCACCTATTTGTAATAATTATTAAGTTTTTTCAATAGCAATTAACTACTAAAAATTCTTTAATATTATATATATTTTGTTTTGGTGTAGGGAGGGTCATGATTCTCGTGACCCTCCCTAATATTCAATATTCCTTGAAAGAAGACCTGTTAGTTTTTGTATTATTAATTCGCTCATCGATTTCTTTGTTTACATAAAACAATAAACATTCCTATAGTCACAGTTTTTTGTATTTTGTTTTTTGTTTTACTTTTCAAATTTTTTGAGAGCAGTGTAATTTTCTAATATTTGTCCAAAATACTTTAGAAATATTATCGATAATCATATTCGGATTAATTTTTTGATTGAATGTAACAGAATCCTGGAGAAATATACAAACATATTTCTACTTTTTCTACTTTACTAGAATGTTTACTGTTTATATGTAGATATATACACTTTATAGTAATTTTATTTTTAATAAAAAATATATAAAAAAATATTAAAAAAAAAAATATTTATTACACTAAGAAAATATTTTCTGTGTTATTGTAAAATTATTAAACATTCCGTTTATACAAACAAGTGGCTTCTCTATATGGAAATCATCAGTTAAAAATTTCAAATTAATTTTTTTTTTTTTTTTTAACTTTTTTATTTTTACTGTGTGAAAATATATACATAGGAAATTCAAATACAGAATGACACATATATAAAAAGGACACTATTTTATTAAATAAAATAACTCAAAAAAATAATTATCGAAATGTCCTTAAACTTGATATGAATACAGACTATTTTTGTGTGGGAAAATAACTTGTATTTTTGAAAATTGTATTCGTTTTGTATGTCCAAATTTGACATATAGTTGATTCTAGTATAAGCTTTCTAATTGAATTTATATAAATAGTGGTATCTAAATAAAAATTGAAACATGATTGAAGAGGTATCGATAACTTTTTTTAATTTATTTTATTTATATTCAAATTGAAACCCATTTTAGTTCAAATCAATTCATATTGAATTTGTTCAAATTCATATAACGGTGGTTTTTTGTGTCTTTTGGTCTTTTAAGATGTTTGGTGCATTGACAGTTAAGGATCTGAAATTTAACTTGTCTGAAAATTGACGATTCATATATTCTGTAACGTGTTTTAAAGATAGTAGGGTGCGAACAAAACATTGATCTAACATAACTGTTTAACACATGGTGAATTGTAAACCATTATCTCCACTTGGCTTATTAAATCTGAACGAAATCGAAAGATACTGTCTGCTTCTATTATCCTATAAGTATTAGATTTACTATGGCAACTGCCTCGATCACAAAAGTGATGGATATTGAATTTCAATTGAGTTAAAACTATATTGTCTGAAATGGGGCTCGAACCCACGACATTAATCTCAATTCTCATGCTTAATGACTGAGCTATTTTTTCTTAAAATTTTTTAATATTATTTCTTCGAAAAATTTGCCGTAGTTAAATTATTATTACAATTGCTTTACCATTTTTCCTTTTTTAAAAAATAACAAAAAATACTTCAAATATACTAAAACTTAAAATTTAAATCTATATCTGGTCTCCACATATTTGTTTGCATAGAATTAAGTTTCAATTTTTCAATTTTAATTTCCATACTCACTACATACAGTAAAACATATTTTCTGATTGCCCTTTTTTTGTAAACTACCAGGCGTTAGTTTTAACGCATTTGGTAATTTTCCCTAAAAGGCAGTGGGGTACAATAGACATATTAAGGATTTCTTATTTCCCATAATAATATTAAATTTTTCTGAATGTTAAAAACATGTATTCCAAATATGATTTAAATCGGACCATGAGTTCGAAAGTTACAGCAGAACAAATGTATATATATATTATATATATACAGGCATAAGAAATACAACCGTCAATTTTGAAAATTGAAATAATTATCCATATTTCCGCATTTCAAAACCAGTAGCCTATATCTTTCTGTAAGAATTCATCTATCTGTACAACAAAATTTATAAAATTTAGTTCAGGGCTTTTCATGTGTTGCATACAGGTAGTGTTTTTCGCATTTATAATATGATTTAGGAATACAACAGATATAAAATACCCAATGAACGTATTTTTATAAATCTGCCATATTAGGCTTAGGCATCATTGACATACAAATTCATTGACAGATATTCTATTATAATTAAGAAGATTGTATTATTTTAGAATATATTCACTAGTATAAAAATACAATATGCAAATTTCCCATTGGTGTAATAATAAATAATTTAATAAAGATACATTTAAAAATAAAGCTCAGAATAAAAAGAAACAAATGAGAATTATCAACTAATATTCATTCAATCATATTATTAAAAAATAATAAAATAATAAAAATCCGTTACAAACTATAATTTAAAACAAATTACCAAACAGAAAGAGAAAAAAAAAACGCAGTAAATTTTCCAAATACAATTTAAATATTTCCTATTGATATATGAGATTATATTATATGTAGTCTCTAAACGAAGTTATACTTCGATATAGAAGAGAATATAATATATAGCGTTATAGAAAACTTGGAGTATTACAACGACTGCGATGCTGAACATACAACGGTATCTGTGCATTAGCTTTGTTTTATCTTTCGTAATAGAGTACTATCGACAGTGAAAATACCGCATGAACATTGACAAAAATAAAAATTAATGTTGAAATATTCTTCTAAATTTCAGTTATAAAATCACATGAATAATTTATTATCTTAAAATTAAAATTCGATGATTTTTATCTTCATATTACCTGACCTTAAACAGTAGGCTATCATGGTAATTCGTCATTTTGGTAAAAATTATTATTTATGAGTCTAAACAGTTGTCTTAATTAGTAAAAAATATTTGAAAGCGTTAGTTAAATGTTTTGTTCTTAATGTGTTTTACCAGTGTTCTCAATATTCCCGAAATTACGTCACCGAAATGGCAGTCGGTAGTTGTTAACTTTTATAATTACTTGATACTAGTCAAGCTAGCAGAGCACAACAGATATAAATATTTAAAACCGCCAAAGCGCTCAAAATCAATATAAATCAACATAAAGCATTACTAAATCTTGTTTGACGATTCTCATATTTATCGATTCGAACATAAATCTTATATAAAGTCGGTGCTGTATTATAGGATTAGATTATTATCTGTTATATGGTGGATGTGAACAAGTTTATTTATAATCATGTCTGAGAAAAATACTTAGAATTTGATGGCTTGAAATTATTTCCAATGAAAGCCAAAAGTAATTACTCCCCAAAGTCCAATCATTTAGGATATTTAAAGACTAAAATGGCGGAATACAGACAAGTAAAAAATTTTGTTAAACTCGAAGTTTTGGTAAACAGAACAGATATAATTATTCAAAACCGATGTGATCAAGTTTTTATAAATTCATATCTTAGAAAAATACTTAGTATTTGATTATTTCCAATAAAAACCAAACGATAATATTCACCAAAACTAAATTAAAAGGATATTATAAGGTAAAACTGGCAGTAGATTGGACACACGCTCACAAAACAGAAAGAGTGCATAGAAAAACTAGTACTGAAAAGTGAAATCGACAAAAATATTTGGATCAATAGAACGAGAAAGTAAGGAAATAGGTCTTTGGAAACCGAGTTCGTTGAAAACATTTGGCTCACGTCCTTAGGTCAGAACTCTATATATGTATAGTATATTGTATTGGGACATACTTGTGCAACATAAACATCGGTGCAAATTAAGGTTTTTTTTTCCATTTCACAAAATCTTCGGATCCTCCAATTTCCAGAGCCATGGAGTAAAGTCAACCTTTTTTTGGACTAATTTCATTTGCTTTTTCTCTTGGATAAAAAAACGATGAATAAAATATATAACGGTATCAAGTATACGAGGGGCAAACAAACCTTTTGCATTCATAGTTGTAGTGAAACTAGTCTCTACAACAAAGTGAATGTCTGTTGATTGCATTAAATATTAAAATATAAATATATGCATTAATATATATATATATATATATATATATATATATATATATATATATATATATATATATATATATATATATATATATATATATATATATATATATATATATATATATATATATATATATATATATATATATATATATATATATATATATATATATATATATATATATATATATATATAAAAGTATGTATATACAAAAGTAAGTAGTCGATACCCTCCCCGTATTCTCATCAAGAACATTCGTAACAAGTACATGAAGTGTAGCAAGCAAAGCAAAGTATAGTTAATGAGCGAATTAGGTCGTTATACGATTAATATTTATATGTCTATTTCTTAAAAACTTTTTAATTATACTAGTTTCCATTTATATAAATTATTTGGGCTATTTTATATTATTATATATGCTTTGTTATTGTTTTTTTATTTGTTGTTGCTTGTGCTTTTGCTTGATGCGGGAATATTACAATATGGATAGAATCATAATACGTACGGTACGGCAGTTTTCATTCAACAACATTCATTCTGAATTAAGTTCTACTAAGGGTTGCCAATCGTTCAGTTTTACACTGAAGATTCCAGAACAATGTTTTCTCCATATTAAATAAGCAATCATCACATTTTCTCAAATGGGTTCTTTGTATTAGTATTATATTCTTTGTATTAGCATATTCAGTTTAGTCTTAAGTTTGTAGCGCTACGTAATATTGTCCATTTCCGACTGTCCGTACAACATTAAGTCACAAAAGTTGAAATTTTCACTTTACTTACTCCTATGTCAATGGTTTGTGGTTCGTTATTTACAACGCTATATTTAATTAGATATACCGATCATAAAACATGTTTTTAAAATTGATTATGACAGAGATTTTTTGATGCATTATTTTTCGAATTCATAAATGTTTATATTCCAAATAACAGTCGTAAGTTTCATATTTTTGTTCGATTGGATATCTAGAAGTCGAATTGACAATCAATTAGGCTTATCAGGATTTGGTAATATCAGTGTACATATATCTATAACAACTGAAGAAAATTTATTTCCACTTTTATGAAGCCTTGTTGTCTACTTCAAGTATATTCAGTTGATTTTCGATAAAACGAAACTCCAAAATTGAGGGAAAATTTCAGTTAGGCAAGATTTTTGCCAAAATTTGAGAACTGTCTATAAATGTATCCAAACGAACAACAAATGACAGGTCTGCGCAACATACACATTTCAAATTACAGATAGTAGAGGATAGATTACAGATAGTACTAAGGGGACCAATTTATCATTGATTTTGTTCAATTTATCGATGAATTTTCAAGGAACCGGAAAAACATTTCAATTTAGAAATTTTTGACGAGCAAGTATTCTAGACATGCAAACTACTGTTCAAGTATTCTTTGGAAAAAATGAATGCTGTCAATTAAGTTCGTATAAACCAATTCCAAATAAGTAAGTTAATCGCTTAAAAATGATTCTTCGAATGGAAAATTTATGTCTTAATTTGAAATATGCTTTTGAATCTATTATTAAATTTCGAAGTCTGAGCAAAAGTTCTTATCAGATGATTCTGCAAAAAACTCATGATAAAAATACTTTACACCACAAAAATATTTTCTCGCATTTTTTTAATTGGTTGCATAATTTCTATAAGCTACGTGTTTTCGAAGAACTTTCAGTTGGCAACCCTAGTGTGATTAGTAAAAATTCTTTCATATGCTTCGAGTTTTTTTTTTTTTTTTTTTTTTTTTTGTTCTATTCGTTTTCGAAACAACTTCAATGTTTTATAAAAAAGTTTTTTATATAATTTTCAATTTTTTATTGATTGTATTATTATTTTTTATTATAAAGGCTTTATATTTTTGTATTGTCTAGAATTGTTTTAAGTAGTTTTATATGGCCAGGATGATATATACATATACAGAGTGTCTAAAGCTTCAAGTTAGCCCCGAAAGACAACACTGTATACAAGCCCCCACTAAAATAAAAATAAAAAAGTTTAAAAAAAAAAAAAAAAATTTTAGCAATTTTGTGAATCTTGTAAGAATTGTAAATTAAATCTAAAATTTGTTAATGTAAAAATAGTCTAGTCTGAATTGGTTCATGATTATCAAAAACTATTCCACCTAAATTGTTTTACGCGATTATCTTCAAATTATCCTACTGATGAAATAAATAAATGAGAACAACTTGTGTCCTATTTTTCAAAGTCAAAATTGTTTCATCAAGTGAAAGGAATTGTTATTTTCAAACTGGAAAATTTTTTTCAATATTCTCTCATAAAATACGGATAAACAATGTTTGAGTTTGTATCATACAGTTAATAATTTTAAAGTAATGAATTTTGAAAGTTTCGAAAAATCTGCAATTCGGATCCATTAAAAATATATAAAGAAAAATTACAAACTTTACATTTTTTTTTTTGTATAATATTTAAAAATGTTCTTAAGCAAGAATAAAAAAATTTCTTATACCTGATTTTGAATTATTTATTATGCATTATTCGCCACTTACATTCATACAAGTAAAAAATAATTAAAAAAGAAATGAAATGATATTCATTCGTTTCTTTATAACTTGGGTCAAATGTATCCGTAAACCTTTAAAAATTCATATCTCCAAAAGTATTAGCTTTATCGTAAAAAATACACAAAAAAAGTTTCCAATTTTATTATCCCATTTTCTCCGTATAATGGTTTAAACAATTTCACAATTTCAATTTAAGGAATATAATAGCGAATTGGTCCCTGAAAACATGCATTTACATCACATGTGTAGGACAATTTTAAGAGAATCGGTGGTACTCACACATTTGGTACTCAATTATTGTATTAAAGACCAGTTACAAATATGGTATTAAATAAACCCCAATATTAATTTGGTTTATGGTTAAATTGAAATAACCGAGTTTTTGGTGTTTTATTTTTTTTTTCTCCGAAATTTGGTGAAAACTTTTTATGTTCCAAATACACTGTTTTTTATTTAAAATATTAATTTAGTCATTTTATTTTGAATTGATATCGAAAGAGCACCCTAATTTTCAATCGAAAACTTTTGAGGTTATGTGAAAAAAGTGTAAATACCAAAGTTGTAGATCTTTTTATTACCTACAACTTTGCCATTTCAATTTGTTCCATAAGACTTGTAGTTTTGCCGGAAATCGAAATAAAACCGTGTTTTACCCTTAAAAAATGACCCTCTCCTACTTCCCTCCTACTTCCTTAATTTATTTTTCCTTTCATTTTGTTTACATATATTACCAACGTATATATATATATATATACGTTGATAATTATGGAAGTTTCAAGTCACAAAGAATAATTATGAAAATTTCGTTTTTGTTTTTTTATTAATTGAAATTAAATTAAAATTTCATAAATATGAAAAATCTGGAAACAAAATAAAAGGTTCCTATTGTTTGATTTCGATTACAATACTTGTGTATTTATTTTAAAGAATAACTAATGGTATACATTTAATTTTCCTTAAAGCTGGAAAATAAATAAAAAATGATATGTCAGTTTTCAAATATTCAAAAATGCCAAATTAGGCCTACAACGTTAAAGCAAGAAACTGGACAAAAATTACCTTTAAGACAATGCGGTTTATATACACATATATATATATATATATATATATATATATATATATATATATATATATATATATATATAAATTACATGTCACATTGTTTGATCGGCAAGGCCAAACAATGTCCATTTGTGGTTTGGATTTAGAAAATCCATGTTTTTCTCATGGGCTATATGTTATTAACTATATGTTGCATGTTCACGTGTAGGGAAACCGTCGAATCTATTTGTGTTAGCTAAAGGCAGGTTAACCAAAAATATTGTACACCGATTAGTGCTAAATTAAATTTAAATTAAAAGTATTTATAATTCAAAATATTATTGTTAAGATTTAAGACTATCTGCCCTACCTACCTCATTCATATATTCAAGTGTCACATGTTCTTTACTAACAACTTTGTTACACAATTGAATAAAAAATGATAATAAATTTTAAAATTAATTCTTTTGTATTGATTTTTGCTTAATATCAACTGTAAGAAAATTTAAATCAATCGTGTTCAAAGTCCTTCCCGTTCAAATCCCAATCCAGTCGATTTTTATACAAGCTTTAACATTTCCGAATTCGTTCCCAGATAAAAAGTTCGTTTTACTAAGGGGTTACGGTAGTAGAAAATCTGACATGGAGGTAACCATATTTTTTTACAACTGGTATCTATGTAAAAAGCATGTTGGTCCCGGTGACTGATGTTCTACTACCGTTCCTCTTAAATTGTTTACTTCAATGTAATATAACAAAAATAATAGCCACAGCAACGCGTGGCCGGGTCTGCTGGTTTAGATTATATGTTATTGTTATTGTTATATCAATATCGATTTTATATCATTTGTGGTACAAGGTATAACAAAAAATGTGTTACTATTTATATAATCTGCATATCATATTAGACCCCAGGTTCGATAATTTTTGAAACCAAAAAAAAAAAATTGGATGAAACCTATTAGAAACAGAAGAGAATATATTAAAAATGAAAGGAAAAATAATTTACGGGCGATCTGAGATCGGGCAAAAAGTGAGTTTTTAAAGGTAAAACATGGTTTATCTCGATTTCCATCGAAACTACAAGTCATATGGAAAAAAAATAAAGATAGGCATGAAAATTTGTAATAAATCAATTTTGTTACACCTTGTAAATTTTATTGTTATTATTTAAACATAATACGTTAAATTTTATATGACTAGTATAAAATATTGATAATGTTTTAGTAAGTGTAATTTGTAATCGATAAGAATTTTTCAATAAAATTTTAGCTTGTTAATTTTTGACCAAAACGAAGTTACTATTAAGGATGCCATAAAAATATATATAAATATATATCAGGAAAAATAAAAGAAATTTAAGAACTAAAAATGATTCTTTTGTTACACCGGTTTAAGTAGGAGCAGCTTTGATTTGAAATATCACTCTTAGTATTTCAAAGAGGAAAGCGGGATTTTCATTTATGGAGAAATTAGGGATCATTCAAACTTTGAAGTTTTCTTTTTTTTTTGAATGTTTCATAAATTATGAAAGGAAGAGAATTTTGATTTTATTTCGTAGATTTTTGAATTGTTAAAAAGCATTAGCTTTGCACAAAAATTGTATGTTTTATGTTTATTGCACATAAATAATCACTTTTGAAATTTTCGAAATATTTTCGAAAAATGCTCCATTTTCGTGATATTTTCGCCGTTTATGTTCGAAAAAAAGTCACCTAAATCATAAACATAGTAGAGGTATCTATCAAAAACATTTATCCTCACAAGTCATTGTGTTACCCTATCCCGATTAGCTAACATAAAATCCAAAAAATTGAAATTTTCGCATACCATATATACCAATAGTTTGTGAACGTTTGTGTCAGTTTTCATTTCGTTTGTGACTAATTAGTTAAGGAGAAATTCGATGATTAATTTATGCATCCCGAACAGCCAACATCTTTGTAAAATTAACTGCAACATAAGCTTCTGAATACTCAATTGATGGGAAATCGTTTAGGATTTCCAAATATAATCACAAAATCTTTGCTGACATCGTAGTTTTCAAAAAAATTTAAAATTTAAATTTCTATAGTGGCATCTATTAATTGACTGTGCATATATTCTAAATACCCAATCGATCGGAAATATCATAAACTCATTTGAGACAATTTAGTTCAAGAAAATTTACGGCATTATACAAAAATTAATTTTTTCAAATTTTCTTGAAACCCTGTTTTTCTTTCTTGGAAAATTGTTTTTTTTGTTTTTTTTTTTTATTATATTTCGAAGGCACCAACTAGTCTAGTTCGATTGAGGACTCATTAGTATAAGCCACACTCGATTAAAATAAACTTTTAATAAAATTTCGAAAAAAATGAATAATAAATTAGTCAAAGTTGTTAACTAGTAATAATCAATATATACATTTATTATATGTTGAAATATCAACTTATATTTCCTAGCTAACGTCAGACTAATTCAAATATAAAGTGTTATTAAAAAGTATATATATCGAATAAATGGTAACATGTCACTAGTGAGAGCATGTATTTTTTTTAACGTTTTACATTCTCATTTTTGTTATTTTAATAATGGATAGCCATTGTAATCGTATAAAACACAAACATTTTCAATCATACCCAGCTCACTTATGTACATGACATGATATTGAATTCAATCTAACGTTTATAACGCTTAAATATACTAAAGACAAAATATCTTAAATTTTGAAGTTTCTTTTTAAACTTTGTGATTTTATCATAGTTATATGTTAAATTAATATAATAAAATGAGTAAACGCAATTGTTCCACTCAAAAAATAATACACTCTGACATATTGTATAATTGTCGAGTATAAAAACGATTGTTACTGATTGAAACCGTGGAAAAATTCAATATTTATGGACCAGAACTTTAGTCAGACGCTTTAAAGCTGCACAAAAAACAAATAAACTTTACTTATTTTTACATGTCTGATATTTAAATATATCTTTAAAGCGTCTGACTAAAGTTCTGATCCATAAAAAGTGTCTGACACTGAATATAGTACTTCTAGGAAATGTATATAAATCAGCCATGTACATTTCAGTTAAGTAACTCTCATTTTTAGTTACCTGTCTCACCTGGTACCTGCCCAGGTGTCACACAACGGACTCTTCAAATGCTCAGGTATTCAATGTACACGAGACGCGACTGAGATCCTAAAGTTTCATCTTTGTGAAAATAAGTTACGTCTGATCGCTCTGGGATCTTACTCTATTATGACTATAAATTTATATTTTTTACATCAGTAAATGAACATGTCTTTAGTGACTGCAGCGTCTCTACGAATTTTAACCGATCTTTATTCTTAAAAAATGCCGAAAATCTTAGTGTTACACTGATTTATAATGAAAATTAAATATTATATCGATAATTCTGTTGCGGGGTATTAAATCTTTCTTGATTACAATTACTTACAATCAATTAAATTTGGTAAAAATGAGAATGGAAAAAAAATAAAATTTTGGAACTCGCGAAGGTGACATGTTCCTATATAATCGATATATATAGTCGTTCAAAGACACGTTTTATAGGTTAGTCTGATGTTAACTGGGAAACCTATAGACTTCATACAGAAATCTAAATTGTACATTCATCTAAATTGTAAATACATACCAGTTAACAACGTTGACTAATCTTTTATCAAATTTAATAGTAAGTTATAACAATGGAAGAATTACATTTAAATTTTACCAAATTAGTGAATGCGGAGAGAGAGGTTCTCTTTGACGAGCCCTCCGTTGTCATTTCAATATTGTGCGAAACCAAATTTCATAGCATTTCATACACATTTTTTTAGTTATTTGGGCCAGAAAATTGAAAGATTTTCATAATAATACTTACATCTTTACACCTATTCTCTTATTACATTTTTTAATTTTTAGAATCGACCCTAGTTTAAAATAATGATAAAATAACATATAAACTTTTACAATATGAAAAATAAAAATTTACATCACAAACTATTACGCTCCATTTATTATTCAAAATATAAATTAACAAGTGGGAACGTGTCATTTTTGAGAGGATTATTTTTAATATTCAGAGTTTAGTTCTCATTTTTTCCAGAAAAGAACAGATAATTTATTTTTTTTTATGTGTATAATTGAAATGTCACAGTGAACACACAAACAAAATAATGTTTCTGGAAGTGTTACATTTAATTCTTAAAATATTGTTTCCCAAATGATTATTAATTTTGATGAAATATCATAAATGAGTTACACAAAAGTGCAACAAAATTAATTAAATGCCATCAAAAAATAATTACAGATAATAGACTGGAAAAGGATGAATTAATGAATGGATTTCTTTTAAGACAATAAGAAAATTAGACAATTTCCATTATACAAATAACAAAAATGAATCCTTTGCATGTGGATGCATTAAAAGCTGATTGATGTAAGCATGATAACAATCAACGGTTACTTATAACACCAGTTAACAACTTTGACTAATTTTATATACATTTTTTTCGAAATTTCTGAAACCTGTTGAGATTATTAAAATTACGTATTTTTTCTAGAAAAATGTGTTTATTCTGTCTCATTTTTTAAACTTTTTTAAGCTTGGGTAGCTCTAAGACCGCTTGGTTAAATTATAAAATACTATTAAGGGATTTATTTTTATAAGACTTCTGGAAAATTTAATTTAGTAACATATTTTAAAAATCATAAATTTTTCCGTTTAAATCCGTTTATTGTTCCTGGGATAAAAGCTGTTTTCAACCACGTTTAGAAACGCTTTTATTATGTTGAGTCAACTTGATTTAGATTTATCGATTTGAAAAATTTTTGAAGCACTCCATTAAGATAAACTGTCCTCCTTAATTAAAACCAGTACTTTTTGGAAGCTATCTTTAGTATACGGTTTAAAAATAAAAATGAAATTTTGAAACTCGCGAAGGTGACATGTTCTCATATCTTTGATATATATAGTCTTTCAACGGCACATCATATCGATTAGTCTGATGTTAACTGGGAAACCACTAGACTTTGTACATCAAAGTACAAAGGCCTCAAAACTGAGTGTGTTAAGCTGAATAGAAAGTCAGCAACAGCAGCACCCGGTTACGTTACCTCATACCAGTTAACAACGTTGACTAATCTTTTATCAAATTTTATAGAAATTTCTGAAACCAGTAGTAAGTTATAACAATGGAACAATAACATTTTAATTTTATCAAGTTAATGAATGCGAAGAGAGAGGTACTCTTTGACGAGCCCTCCGTTTTCATGTCAATATTGTCCGAAACCAAATTTCATAGCATGTGGATACGCATTTTTTGAGTTATTTGGGCCAGAAAATTGAAATATTTGCATTATGATGTGGTGCTTACATCTTTACACCTATTCTCTAATTATATTTGTTTAATTTTTAGAATCGATCCTAGTTTAAAATAATGACAAAATAACATATAAACTTTTACAATATGAAAAATAAAAATTTACATCACAAACTATTACGCTCCATTTATTATTCAAATATATAAATTAACATTAAGTAACGTGTCATTAGTGAGAATAGGATTATTTTTAATATTCAGAGTTTAATTCTCATTTTTGCCAGAAGAGAGCAGAACTTAGCAACAACAACAGATAATTTGTTTCTTTTATGGTTTTAGGTTGTGTATAATTGAAATGTCAAAGAGAACACACAAACAAATTAATGTTTCTGGAAGTGATACATTTAATTCTTAAAATACTGTTTCTCAGATGATTTTAATTTTGTTGAAATATCAAAAATGAGTTACACAAAAGTGCAACAAAATTAATTAAATGACATCAAAAAATAATTACAGATAACAGACTGGAAAGGGAAGAATTAATGAATGGATTTCTTTTATGACAAGAATAAAATTAAAGTATTCTAGTTATTTCGACAAGCGACAAGCTGCATAAATTTAAAAAAAAAATTTTTTTCGAAGATTCCTACAAAAAAATGGAATAAATTTTGAATTGTTTTATTTTAACATTGTGTTAATAAAAATAAATAAAAAATTGTAAAAACAAGTATTTGTAATTAGAAGCCTTGTTTTTCATGTGGAAAATAAATTGATCAATGTTTGAAAGCTCATCTTTTGACAACGGCTTATCAGATTCTTCGACTTTTTTGTTTTTGTTTTGTATGTAAAAATCTGTCAGAAATTTAAATAGAATTTTTGTATAAAAATCTCAATAAAAAAATGGTACTATTTTTGTTTATACTTCTCCAAAAGAAAATTTGGAGAATAGTATTTGTAGATGGGGAGAAGCTGCACACAATGCCCTTGGTTACCTTGTGGTAAGGACAAAGGGTTAAAATAATGTGTGAAATATTTCAACGAATAAGTTCTGTATACTAGTTAAGACTGAAATCCATCAACAAAACCGTGTATTTTAGTTCGAGTTTCTTATACATGATGGCGCCGCTAATGATCAACATTTTTGGAATCACTACAGAATCACTGAAAACTAAAATTGCACAGAACGATATTACGAAAATCAATTTTTTTTATAGACAAATTTATGCAATAAACTAATTTTATTTATGGACATGACTAAAATAATTTAGTATGGCTATGATTTAAATTGTGTTTTTAATACGATGACAATTTACATTATACAAAAAACAAAAGAGAAAGTGAAAATTTAAATCGACCTCTCACTGGTGACACGTTCCTACATGTTCGATATATATAATTTTTAATAACACATTATATTGAATAAATTTCTCAGATAAATTACGATTGTTTTCCCAATTCTTTGATCAAATAATTTGATCAAACAATTGGGAAAATAATCGTAATTTATCTGAAAAATTTATTCGAAAAATCCTAGAGTTATTCTGTCTCATTTTTTAAACTTTTTTAAGCTTGGGTGCTCTAAGACTGCTTGGTTAAATTATAAAATACTATTCAGCAATTGATTTTTATAAGACTTCTGGAAAATTAAATTTAGGAACATATTTTAAAAATCATAAATTTTTCCCGTTAAATCCGTTTATTGTTCCTGGGATAAAAATTGTTTTCAACCACGTTTAGAAACGTTATTACAATTACTTACAATTAATGAAATTTATTATAACTGACAATGGAAAGGTAAAATTAAAAATGAATAAATATATATATAGTTTTTTAACGACACATCATATCGGTTACTGATTGTATCCATGGAAACGCATTTTAATTAGAATATTTTATTTTTTGATAATTCTACAGATTCATTCATTATGACTATAAATTTATATTTTTTACATCAGTAAATGAACATGTCTTTAGTGACTGCAGCGTCTCTACTTGAATTTTAACCGATCTTTATTCTTAAAAAATGCCGAAAATTTTAATGTTATACTGATTTATAATGAAAATTAAATATTATATCGATAAAATCAATTAAATTTGATAAAAATGAGAATGGAAAAATACAAATAAAATTTTGGAACTCGCGAAGGTGACATGTTCCTATATAATCGATATATATAGTCGTTCAAAGACACGTTTTATAGGTTAGTCTGATGTTAACTGGGAAACCTATAGACTTCATACAGAAATCTAAATTGTACATTCATCTAAATTGTAAATACATACCAGTTAACAACGTTGACTAATCTTTTATCAAATTTAATAGTAAATTATAACAATGGAAGAATAACATTTAAATTTTATCAAATTAGTGAATGCGGAGAGAGAGGTTCTCTTTGACGAGCCCTCCGTTGTCATTTCAATATTGTGCGAAACCAAATTTCATAGCATTTATAAGCCACACTCGATTAAAATAAACTTTTAATAAAATTTCGATAAAAATGTATAATAAATTAGTCAAAGTTGTTAACTAGTAAATCACTTATTAGCTGCCATCACACAATCTGTTGATTAATCAACTTATTCCCTAGCTAACGTCAGACTAATTCAAATATAATGTGTTATTAAAATGTATATATATCGAATATATGGTAACGTGTCACTAGTGAGAACATGTATTTTTTTTAACGTTTTACATTCTCATTTTTGTTATTTTAATAATGGACAGCCATTGTAGTCGTATAAAAAAAACAATCACAATCATACCCAGCTGTTATTGTTTTTATTCACCGGTTTATTGCACAAATTTGTCAATAAAAAACAGTACTACATATTCGAGTAGTGACACTATAGTGATTCCACAAATGTTGATCATTAGCGGTGTTGACCATCATTTATAAGAACCTCGAACTTGAGCAAATGCGATTTTTTCGATGGATTTGACTCTTAACTAGCATAGCCGGTCACTTTGTCACCCAATCCCGATTAGCCAGCTCAAAATACAAAGAATTCCTTTCATTTGTGACTCATTATTTTAAAAGAAATTCGATAATTATTTAGGCATACCGAACAGTCAACTTTTGTTAAAAATTATTTGCGACATAAAATTCTGGGTACTCAATCGATCGGAAATCGTTTGTTAATTAAAATAAATGTATTTTTATTAAATATTTGCTGATAATACCGCTAGATGAAAAAATTTATGTTTTCGAAATGTCTTGAAAATTACGATGTCACAATTAAGCACTCTAATCTATAGTTGATAATAATATGAGTATGAATACCGACCATCAATATCAAAATACGAAAAATTACAAAAGGTGGTGTGATCAATTTCTTAGAATGTATTATTGATTTATTTTTATACTTTAAAATATAATGAAGGCAATCTTAATATATATAAATTACATGTCACATTGTTTGATCGAGATGGATTCCGAAACTACTGAACCAATTCGAACGTTTTTTTTTTTTTTTAAATGAGTGCTATGCTCCAACTTAAGAGATAGGATAGTTTATTTCTTAATTTGAGATTGCAATTTTAATTTATTGCGAATAAATTTTTTTTTATGACAAAGTGATATAGTTCGATTATATTTTAACAGATGGTAGTTAAATCTAACAAAGATACATAGTTCGGCAAGATTCTAACAGATGGCGGTATAATCAGTTCAAATCTTGATTTAGTAAGTATCGAATAGATGGCACTGTATAAAGTAGCCAGTTGATTTGAGTATCCAATAAATGTGTTAAGCAGTGTTGCCAATGTCCGGGTAATTACCCATTTTTCGGGTAATTCGACGTTGAATGGGTAAATGAGCTAGAATTGGACTCAGGCGGGTAAAGTCGGGTAATGGTTTTTTATTAAAATTACATTTTGTTAAAACGTTGAATAAATATTTTGTATGTATAATTTAAATTCACATTTTCCCGCTTGCTCTCATAACTTGAACTTGCGCATTACCGGAACATAAAGAGTGTTTCACAACTTGGAAATAATTTATTAAATTTTATTATTAATTAATTATTGTGTACTTTTTATTTTAAATACTTCAAGATTTAATATTTAGTTTTAAATTTACCGCGCTTTTAGCAATTGGTAACACTACCTTTCAGTGTGCCGGGTAAAAACGGGTAATGGGACTTTATGGAGTGGGTAATTTTAACTTGAGACATCGGCAACACTGGTGTTAAGTTAAAAGTACTAACGCTTTAATTAATAAGCTACAATTCAACAATATAACCGACGACCTTTAAAGTAGAAGTGGTCCTGCTGCCACGTATTCCAATGATACCGTTAGATTCTACCATACCCTTTAGAAAGCCACAGTTTCCAATTCGTTTATTTTTTTCCATGTCTATAAATAAGTCTCAAGGCCAAACAATGTCCATTTGTGGTTTGGATTTGGAAAATTCATGTTTTTCTCATGGGCTATATGTTATTAACTATATGTTGCATGTTCACGTGTAGGAAAACCGTCGAATCTATTTGTGTGAGCTAAAGGCAGGTTAAGCAAAAATATTGTACACCGATTAGTGCTAAATTAAATTTAAATTAAAAGTATTTATAATTCAAAATATTATTGTTAAAGATTTAAGAATATCTGCCCTACCTACCTCATTCATATATTTAAGTGTCACATGGTCTTTACTAACAACTTTGTAACACAATTGAATAAAAAATGATAATAAATTTTAAAATTAATTCTTTTGTATTGATTTTTGCTTAATATCAACTGTAAGAAAATTTAAATCAATCGTGTTCAAAGTCCTTCCCGTTCAAATCCCAATCCAGTCGATTTTTATACAAGCTTTAACATTTCCGAATTCGTTCCCAGATAATAAGTTCTATTTACTAAGGGGTTACGGTAGTAGAAAATCTGTCATGGAGGTCGCCATATTGTTTTACAACTGGTATCTGTGTAAAAAGCATGTTGGTCCCCGTGACTGATGTTCTACTACCGTTTCTCTTAAATTGTTTACTACAATGTAATATAACAAATATATATATATATATATATATATATATATATATATATATATATATATATATATATATATATATATATATATATATATATATATATATATATATATATATATATATATATATATATATATATATATATATATATATATATATATATATATATATATATATATATATATATATATATATATATATATATATATATATATATATATATATATATATATATATATATATATATATATATATATATATATATATATATATATATATATATATATATATATATATATATATATATATATATATATATATATATAAATGTTTTATTTGTATTTATGAATACAAACGAATTTATGAATCACCCCTTTTTATCGGTGCCCGCTTCATGCGATTTCTCCATAAATCGGTCGGTTTTATTTTTTGACAATAATTTGGGTTTCCTGTTGTTGTTGCTGTTCACATCTATTTACAGTATCAACAACAACAGCAACAGAAACAAGTACCTAAACAAGTGGTAAGCTATTTTCCCCGTTACTTGCACTTCTATTTATATGTGAATATTCAACATAGCACTAGTGAGAACAGTGCAAAAATAATGAACTATTATTGATTAATTAAAAGTGATCACATTTGTGGCCTATAAATGAGTGTTAAATTGTGGAAAATATTGTAAATATTAAAAATATGTATCACAAATAGCCAATAAAATGATAGGAATGATGAATTAATTCAAACAGTTCAAAACTAGTGAATTATAGAATGGTTACATATAAATACATTTTGTTTTTTGACAATATTATTATGTTTCTGTTGTTAGCTGATATTGTTTTCATCAATATCAGCAACAACAACAACAGGAATACTAAAATTATTATCAAAAACAAAACCGATTTATGGAGAAATCGCATGAAACGGGCACCGATAAAAATGGGAGATTCATAAATTCGTTTGCTATTATGGGACTTTCCTATTATTAATGGGAGATTCCTTTCCTTTACCGTATTGTACCTTCTACTAGGAGGCATGAACTTGAGACATTTTCTCACTTACATTATTAAATATTATTACCAATAAATATATATACTGAAAAATATTGTCTAAAAATAAAATGAATTTAGGGAGAAATAATATGACGTTTGAGTATCGATAAAAATGTGAGGTTCAGAAATTGTTTTCTATTAGGAATAAAATGCGGATTATCGATCTGTTTGTGGTGGGTGTAAAATTTTAATTGGGATTTAAAGGCGAATTTTTTGTTTATATCTTCTAAATTTAAAATAGTGGACCCCCAAAACGCCAATATTTATAGCTCCCTAAATAATTTTAATTGAATTTGTAATATATATATATATATATATATATATATATATATATATATATATATATATATATATATATATATATATATATATATATAAATATATATATATATATATATATTTATATATTTTCCATATGGTAATACTCATTCACTGTGAGACTTCAACTGAAAGTCGCTAAAGGCCAGATATCGATATGATCCTGCAGCAATAAACATCAAACCTCTATAACAAACACAAAAATCAAAATGTTTTGAAGTTTGATATGTTTTATGTTTTACTTTTGAAACTTATTGGAAAGTTGTTTGTTTCAAAACAAATTAACATCTTTTGTATTTGAACTTTTCTTCTATCTTTTAGAGATTAAAAGTTGGATCCAGGATCCATTGGACCTAAAGGACCGATTTTGCTCAATCACAAATAAAGCATTATGACGGATGGGTAGACTGTCGTAAATGGACTAAATAGATGTTTCTATGAATACCTATATCAAAATTTTGTTTGTGCGATCAATATTAGGTAGCGTTACAAACTTTAGACTAAAATTTATACACTCTGACATATTATGTATGTCGGGTATAACAATAAATATTACAAAAGAGATTGTATTGGTTATAGAGGTCTTATTTTTTGTGTCAATGCCTCTTAAGTGTTATGTCTTAGAAACTTTCGAAAATGCTATCGTATTTAATATATTATTTATTACAATTTGTGAATCGAAATTTTACAAATTTGTTCTAGATTTTAACATTGAAATTTTACTGCTCAGGTAAAATTAAATTCCCAACAAAATCTGGATCACTGTATTACGATTCGTAAAAAAAAAAGTTCATCTCTGTCTCGAGTTGATTTTTAATTTTGTTTTTCGTTCCAATGATGTTATGTGATAGTAGTAACCAAAATTTCCCATAAGCTCTCAGTCTATAAACTATGCAATTTTATACATTGGAGAACTTTCGATAGCTTTGTGGGTGGTTAATGTTTGAATGAGTAATAATAACTGATAACAATGTTAATTAATATAAAAATGTTTGTGAGTTCTTGGTATTATTTTACGCTTAAACAAATTCTTAGTTGTAATTTAATATGCAAACATTATGTAAACATATTGTTTCGTTAAATATATATATATATATATATATATATATATATATATATATATATATATATATATATATATATATATATATATATATATATATATATATATATATATATATATATATATATATATATATATATATATTTATACATAATATGTATATCATACTAGCAGTTCGGCCAAGCTACGTAACGAACTCTTTAAGCATTCACTGAGTTATGGTATTTACTTGGACCTTTTCAAGAAATTTGAAAAACACTAATTAAAACATAATCAAAATTTTTAAATGAAATAAAAGTATAAAAGTATAAAATTTCTATTAAATAATTTTTAATAGAAATTAAAATACCAAAATAAATATTAGGCATTAAAAAATATTTGCTATTTTACCCATAAAAACGTGGATCTAGGCTCAATACCAAACAATCCTTTCCCGGATATCAGCAAACTGGGTCAATTTGACCCACGTGCGCTGTTCTACAGGAAAAGATTTCCCATGTCACACGATGTCGATTGCACCGAATTCCGGGGTAATCCTTATTGTATATATTTGCATTTATGTTTAGTTATTTATTTATTTTTAAGTTAGTTATACGGTTGGAGTATCCATCCGTATAGGTTAAATATTCTCTCAATGGTTTTTATTTTAAATTTTTCAAACGGTGTATCACAAATTGTAATTTCAATGTAAATAGTCTATAAGATGATGTATTATAGATAAAGCTTAAGCTAGGTGCCATAGTTGTAAGCCGACTTGTGTTATGATGCTAATAAAAAATTATCAAACAAACAAACCTACAATTATTAGTAAATTTTTTTAACAAATATCATAAGATAAGCTGTCTTTTGCAGACAGTTAACCAAATAATTTTTCGAAAGCTCTCTCGAGGGCTGTATAATGAAATTAAAAAATAATTGATTAAAGTAGTTGTAAAACTATATATATATTTATATCTTAAAATAAGTATGCATAATTTATGAGTTTTGATTGAGCCCTATTCTGACTCTATTAAAATTCATAAATTCTAGACAAGGCAATCGTAAATGTAATATATACTATATTTTTCATAATTTTTGAGACATAAAAGAAGTATTATTTATATATATTTGTACATAAAAGAAGTTTCAATAATAATTTTCCACATGTACGTAAGAACAATATTTTAGCGATAAATATTTTCAAGCTATTTTCAATCCTTTAAATGTAAAATATACATATTATAGTCATTATACCGATTTTTTTGACAAAAACCATGATAAATCTGTTATTCAATTTATTGTTATGAGTTATTCGTGAAAACCATCCTCAATAATTTTTATTAAGAAAACTGATTCATTATGATGCACTGATGCCGTTAAATCACACTGGTGGAGCAATGTGAAATAAAAACTATAATAATGTAATGTAAATAATAAAAGCATCTTGCTAGGTCTCTTTTCTTCAATAATTCATGTTGGACGGATTTAACTTAGGGCACACAAAAACACGTAAAACCATGATAATTCTGGTACATACTCTGACTTTTCATAGTTAAAAATTTTAGCATCTAATTTTATTTTGCAGCACCTAATTTTATGCATATTTATATTCAATTGTGAATACTTTGCTCTGCTTGCTAGACAAGTATCAAAAATTTTTTTTTCAACGATAAAAACAGAGACAAAATATCATTACAACTTTCCAAATTATCGAGCATATACAGACAGACAGAGAATAAAAACGTGTTGAATTTATACTACGTATAGATTAGAACTAATAATATCTTGTCCCAATAAAAGTTAGTTTAGTGCTATAGTATACAGTTTGCATTTATCTATAATTATACTGATCATTAATTAAACTTTACCATGGTTAACTTATTCAATATGTTACGAACGAAAATCAACTATCGAAATATTCAATACTCCCATTTAGTTACTTTAAGTTTTAAGCATATGACATGGAAACATATTCATTTGTATGCGAATGGTTTTGGGTCAACTTTTGTTTGTTTTCTTTCTCTCCTGTACTCTGAATTTATCAATCGCGACAATCAATTCTTTTATGATCAATCATTTCTGTTTAATTACCATTTTTTTTTATATATATAAAATTTCTTACACGAAATTCTATGCACAAAAAAATAAAACGATAAATGAATTTGAATCTCATCGATAACAAAATTCTGCTAAATCCTCAGTTTTGCATTGATATTGTACAACAAACATACGTGCCGGTATATTCGGATCAAATATTTGACGATATAAGTAATAATATTATTTCTTAATCATGGAATATTTTGTATGATCTGTTCATTTCATGGGTATGACTAATGATTATACAATTTCAGTAATTAATAGCTCAAATGATAGGTCTTGAATCACTCGAACTTTCAATGTTCACATACTGTCCTTTATCTCATCCAATTTGAATGTTTAAAAGTTCAAATAAAAGGTCTTGAATCACTGAGTGTTCTTAAGCTAAAACGAATCATTTATCTTCAGAACTATAGATATTGGGATAGAAAACTATCACCACATCGTATTTGAGAATGACTTGAGAAACGCAAAAGATAGATGTTATCCAATACAAATACCTCCCATTTAAAAAATTATGTGAATCGTCTGGATAGAACGGACGAATGGTTTTTTTTATTAATATATAGATTATTAAATTGTTATTACATAGATATTATTTCTAAGATTAACATACCTCTTCAAGAGTTCATGTAATTCAGTTTAAATGTCAGATTAAAAGTTAAAGTTTATAGAATATCACAGATTATCATTTATTTATACTTTCTACGAGATATTAATTCTTTATCAAAATATTTAAATTGTCTATCAAATCAAATCGATTAATCAAACAAACAAATATACCAGACGTTTTTTTATAAGTATTCATTTAGAAATTTTCAAGAGCAGAAATTGTGGAAGTAATTATTGTTTTATTTTACTAATAACAAAAATATTACATATTTATTTTCCTTATATAGATTTTTAGTATAGGAACTGTAAAAACAATTTTTAAGAATTTCGTTAAACATATTTATCGTTCAATTGTATTAAGTAAAAATATAAAATTTATAATAATCCCTTTTTTTAAACCGACTTCAAAAAAGGAGGCTCTCAATTCGACAGAAACCTTCTCCATTTAAAAATGAAAGTCATTAATTGAAGGTATAAATATTATATATCTATCCAAAAAAAATTATGACAAGCGATATTTATTTAAATATAAACATGAAAAACGGTTGCTACTTTTGATTGTTTTCAATCTTTATATCGTGACCTAACAAGTAAACGTTAACAAATCCGAAAAATGAAATTACTTTTGTATTTCTGCGATTAGAAATTATTTTTCCAATTGTATTTATAAATAAATAAATACCAAACTTTGCATTGGGATAATCTCTCAATCACGGTTTTATACGTAATATATATGTAATATATTTTTAAACAAAATATATTAGAAATTGATGATATAACTTTTGATAACATTGATATAACATTGAAATGAAGCTTAGAATCGGTTCAGTAGTCCCAAAGATTATACCCAAAAAAATAAAAATAAAATTAAATGTTTACCTCTATAATTTAATGATATGAAGCATTATTTAGCACCAAAAAAAATGTTTTCATTCAATACATAATCTGTAATTGAAATTTCAAAATCTATTTTTAATATCAACTTTGGAAACCACCTTAAATAAATTTTGATCAATCAACAATTTTTTTATTCTATAAAAAAAGCATCTATAGCGCTTATAATATATAAATATTTGACTATAATTGTACAAAGCAGTTACAAGGATTGACGGAGTAATCGTCAAGTCGTCATAGTTTACTTGTATAAACATTTTTATAGCATACATTAATGTTGATACATGATGGTAAATATTCGATCCTGGTGAGTTGATAGTATTAACTAAAGTAATCTCAGAGCCAGTTAAAAATAAGTTATTAAGTAAACAAATTTTGTTTTGAAATACAAGCTTTTATACTATTAAAGAGATAAAAGAGTTCAGTTTATTACTTGAATTTTTAGTATAACAATTAGAAGCAATTTTATTAAAAACTGTTGTGGAAGCACAATGAAATAAAGAAGAACAAGATTTTTCTCAGTTTTCATATTTTTATCTTATATTATGTCATAATATTGTAATGCCATCCGATTTACATTACAGCCAATTTTAGCTGAATCGGTAACAAGAAAGTGGATCATATTTAACTGGCAAGATTTGATAACAGTCAAATTTCGGGATAGGTGAAACTAATTAAAAGCTTTGGCTGTACTGAAGCTGATCGTTTGACGATTGGTTATAGTAGCTGTGGTCACACACATACTGCGATCAGTCTAGCGAACAGTGGAGTGTCACATTTATGCTATCAAAACGGTTTCTTATTTCCATGGAAAATAAATTAATCCCCTTTGCTGAAAATTGTTATTATATAAGAGCTGACAAAGTTGTACTGTCAACCTTTAAAATGTGGGAACGGACCTGGCTGGAGTTGGCCGTAATGTATGTACAATAAATAAATAAGATGAAATGCATTTATTAAAATTTTTTTAGAGGTACTCAACAATTATCTATTAACCTAAATAAAGAGGTCAGTCAACCAACATTGAGGAGTCTCGTCCAACAACATTTTTTTTTTTAAATATCTTTACAGACGAAAGTTGTTCCACAATATTAATGAGTGGCCATTTCATTAATTTTATTTTCAAATACAATTAATTACCACTAAAAAAATTTTCTTAATAAGTAAATTTCATCTTAATTATTTAATGTGCATTCATTAGGGCTGACTGCATGTACTCAACTACTACAACTAATCGTCAATTGATAAGCTTTAGTAAAGCCCACGCATTTTTTGAAAACTGGCTCTTAGGCTATAAATATAGTTTGCAAAAGATAATCTTATAAAATTCGACATTCAACGTCTCTTTAAAGCGGATTAAATTCAATCGGAGGAAAAATGCATTAGGTACGAGTATTATATCATTTATTTATGACTTCGTTTTCAAAATAGTAAGTGTGTGCAAGTACTATGGTCTGTTGTTGAATAATATGTCAATAACATTTGTATATAGTCCAGTGCAATTAGATTTTTCACTCGAAACTTAATTATGTTATTCAAGTATTGTTTTAATAGATAGAATAAAACAAATTTGCTATTTGACCCATTAAACTGTGAAACTTAATACCAAACAAAATTCGAAAAATTAATTAAAATTTATTCGAATAAGTTATAAGCTCTTAAAGATTGTTTTCTATCTCTTGCTTCGAAAAAAAGTTTTTGCAGATGATTCTATGATAAGCAGTCATTTTCCGAAAACCGCACACTTAAATTTTTTTCTATGAATGTCATTTATATAATAATTTTATTCGTAATCAACTGATTTGTGCTTACTAACATTATTTATATTAAATTTTGAAAGAAAGTGATTATAAGTGCCATGGACATCAAAATGCAAGTCTCCTTCGTTGTTTAATAAACAATTTTGAATGTCCATATTTTGGCTATTTTTTATTATTTTTTCTTGGCTATTTTTTGTGAAGTGACAAAAACAATTTGTGTATTTTCCCTATAACTAATTATATAAATAAAAAGTTTATTATTCGCAATTTTTATGAAAATCACGTTATTTCTACTACTAGTGTATTCCTTTCGATATCGATTTCATTTAACGGTTACAGGAATTAAATCTACTTAAAATTTTCAAAAATTAAGTAAAATAATCAAATAAGGTGATGATCATTTTCATGTGATTTGATGTGATTGAAATTGATTTTATAAACTAAACACTTCAAATCGATTTAATTTTAAGAATGTATATTTAGTATTTAGATAAACTAACAAGAACATGCGTTCCAGCAAATTTCAATGTTTAGGGATTGAAATTATTAATTTGTTTAGTTTTAAAATTCAGTTAACACAATTTATTAACATTATAATTCCATTTGTTTTCCACCTAAAAAATTCAACAAATACTCGTTATACTAAAAATTATTTTTTCGTTTTTATGTTATATTCAACGAAAAATGCTACAAATTCAAGTGTCCTTGAACAAAAAATCGCTTTCAACAAGCAATAATTCGATGAATATTAATAAAAAATAAAAACCAATTTTGTAAGTTTCTTTTTTAAATTTTCATTTTTCATAAGACTGCATTTTTTAACTTGAATTACCACGCATTTTTTTTATTAACTCAAAATCTATTGGCTATTCGAAAAAACTGAATAGAACATAAAAAAACTTTTCATTCACTCTGTCAGACGTTATCTAGAGTACAAAAAGGTCCAAGTAGTACCTTTCATTATAAGTAGGAAAGCGTTAAACTATATGACATTAATGTCCGAAACGACTAAGCCTACGAAGTCTGTTTCACGAAAGCACGCAGATATATGTAGGGCAGAATATTGGCGAACGTTAATGTAATTATTAACACTCGCCTCCTCATAAAAGTAGATCAGCAGTTTAGCTTTGGCAGAACCGATTTCAACGAAAGTTTGCAATCATGAAGGGATTGTTCTTAAGTTTTACAAAGTTTAGACTAAATTTAATAAACCATCCTATATTCATTTATATAATAATAAAAAATAATAAATTATCAGATGTAATTATTATAAAATATTAATAAATAAATCCATTACATAGTTCAAAATGAAAATACATAATTTTTTATTACGATCACTTAAAACATAATTTTTCAAGTATCAAGAAAAGGGGGCAAAACTGACAAATTACATATTTGAGAGAAATGAATTAAGTAAATAAAAATTGAGTTAGTTTGATGATCGATATTAATCTAATGGTGCGTATACATAATATATTCATTTCTGTTTCATATACTATTCGATATTAGTATAACAAAGATGCAAATAATAAAAATTGAGAAGAAACATCTTTGTACATATCTGATTTTGAAGGTCCCTTAACCTCTATGTACACGATGAGATAAATATTTGATTTAATGAGGAGTATTTATATAAGACTGAAATTATTTATGAAATTTTCAGGGCACATCACCAGACAATTAGAAATTCTTATAAGAAAATAGGATGTTACTTCAGACAAAAATATTAAGCAAGCGCATATCATCGGGAAATCTGATTTCTTATGTAGAAATCTTACCATGTGCGGGTTCTAATATAAAATACATGTTATTTAGTTAAATCAGATTTTCTGATCAGAAAATCAAATTATGCCATCGTATAAGATGATAGCCTAAAAAAAACACATTTTACTTTATTTGAACTAAATTATGTTTACTTTTCGCAAATTACATTATTTTTGAAATTTTATTTGACATCGAAAAGTCCTGTGATTGGTGACAGCTCTAGTGGCGTCAGTACAGGAGAGTAGAAATTGTTTTTGGGAGTTGCACCTGACCACCTTAACCATTTTTTAACAATAAAAAGAAAATGAAAGAAATACTGTTAAAATAAGACAGTTAAAATTTTCTAACAGTCATACTTGAAATACTTGCTTAGTGTTCCCAACTCAGATATTGAACGCGTTATCTATTAATTTAAAAAATAATCATGTGAACAAGTATTTTTTTATTTTGTAACTTTTGGCAAAGAAATCGGGGTTCGAAATATGTATTTTGTCAGTTAGCCGTTAAGTGGATTTTTAGAGTTGAATTTCGGTGCATTCATCTCAATTGTAAGATAAGATGATTCCATTAGATAAAATATATTATTTTGGACAAATATGTAACATTACATTACATTTTTATTAATATTGCTAGTTTATTGTGAGTTATTTATGATGTAACTTATATATAATTCCATAAATTGAAAGTTATGGAAACAAATTAAGCGCATAGTGTTCGATTTGTATAAAATAAATTTAATGGATAAATTCGTATAATGTAGGCCTTAATAATCAAAATTGTTACGTATACTGGCAAAAAAAAAACCCAATTCTAAATTTATTCTGAGAAGTTTTGAGGTCCCAGGATATTGCGGAACTTTGGCTGATGGTTGTTTCAATTTTCGTTGGGACTAAGAAAATTCCAAGACTTTCACACATATTCTTCCAACATAAATATCAAGACCTCAAAATCTCAATTGTGTATTTGCGTCGAAAATGATCTGTGTTTCGAAATGGTCAAAATGCTTAACTAACCTCACTTTTTCACATTTAAAGTTTGCTATATAAAAAAAATATGTTTTTATTGAAAATTAAAACTGTACTTGACTTAAATTTAAATAAATAAATAAAATACGCATTTATTTCATTAATAATAATGTGCATTTATTTCTGTAAGTATTTTATTTATAATTAATTACCTAACCGCTGTATTGAAACTAAAATAATAATTGAGTTAATAACAGTAATTTTGTGTTAAAAATTCAATATATTTTGTATATAAATTGTACTGAATTTTAAACAAAGTATTTTACTATATATGGAGGTTGAATTACGAAGAAGCATCTTTGTAAAAAGCTATAAAATTACTCAATTCAATAAGCATTTAGTTATTTATTAATGGTATGGTTTTAAGTATAAGCTTTTCACTAATTTTCTTTATAGATGATAATTCAATTAGTCATGTGGAAAATATATGTATGATTTATTT
The DNA here is from genome assembly GCA_020423425.1 of Chrysopa pallens. Lineage (NCBI taxonomy): Eukaryota > Metazoa > Arthropoda > Insecta > Neuroptera > Chrysopidae > Chrysopa > Chrysopa pallens. Next base: position 15,523,718 of record CM035596.1, read on the forward strand.
ATATTTGTCTATAATTATACAATAGAGATATTATCTCTCATCTCAAAGAAAATATTGTTAAAAAAAAAAAAAAAAACATTTCCCTTCTCTATTTGTGAACAACACACACACACATACACACACACATTTTTCTTAATTAGTATGTGGGTTGATTTTTACAAGGATATTGGGCGGAAAATCAACGACCATCAATTTTATTGTTATTTATTTTATAAATATTCACATTTTTTTATTTGCTTTTGTTTCGTATGGGCGTAAATTAATCGAGAAAAACGAAATGGAATGGAAAATTTATTAATTATAAAATCGCCTCCGCAATTATAGAACAAAATCATTACAAATCATTTTTTGGGAGAAACAAATAACACATAAACTTATTTTGTACTTACATAAACACAAGAAGCAACGAAAAAGTGTATATTCTTTGTAAATATTTTGGAACTGTCAATAGATCTCAAGGCGTAATCCCCATGTATTCGCACTTTGAAAATAATTTCTTCCCTCTCAGTATATTATTTTCGGTCTTAATTAGTTTTCTGGTGTTAATCTGATGGACTCTCCAGCTCGTCTTATTGACCGAATGAAGAGATCTAAGTTTTCTTCACTTCAATATTAAAGTAAATTTTGCAAGCCTTACTTTTAAAAAAAAAATAATATAGAACATTTATTTTTCATACGTTACATTACAAATACAATTTTTATTACTGATACAAGTAATAACATTATATCATCAGTTCGTTTTTCGTCTTAAAGAATCCACCCTCGCATTGCACACATTATTCTGTTACAAAATTCTTTAAATACACACCTAGATATCTCCAAGAAAGTGATTTCTTCAACCATTTTCTTTATTATGATAACGTGTTTTATAAGTAAAATTTTCAAAATTTAGTTTAAAATTGAAGTTGTCAAAACATTCCTATTGAATTTGTGCCACACTGTACATTCAATGACTGTAATGAATTGTAAATATTTTCGAACGTACAGATTTTTATATTGAATAAACTCTTTTTCATATATCTTTTAATTAAAAAGTTGTCCATATGTAGTCACTATATCATCACACTTGAAAATTTTTAAATGCTAAAAAAATAGTGCCCCTTAAATCTTTACACATATATGAAAAGATTTTATAAAGTGTCATAAAAATTACTACGTGAATTGCAAATTTTACTAACATAAAAAATTTTTTTATGAAACAAAAGTATATTTTCCAATAATACCTGAGTCTTATTCTGAGTATAAAATAAAAAATAACCAATAATCACATAAACCATACTATTTATTGTTTACCACGTTAAAACCACGTTAAAAAAGTGTGTGTATATATATGTTTTTAAAAAAACTGGGTAAAAAAATTTCCCAGTTATTTCAAGTTATTTCAAATTATATATACTTATTAACTTATTCCTTAAAACATATTTTAAATATTATATGTAGCATATAAATTTATTTACAGAGTGTTTTGAATAGATCAGGTAAATAAAAATTGTTTAACACATTTCCCACATTCTCTTGCAACAAATGTGTAGTGGAGCAGCTCCATGCTCTAACGCCAATAGTCTCAGGTTCGATATTCCGTATGGTGGAATTTTCGTTTAAAGCCTTATCATGTGGTACACCTTGACCAAACGCTCTCTAGTTTCACTCAGCCTAAGAAAAGTAGACTTTGATTGGCGAATAAAAAATCCAGGCGCCCGGACGACGAAGTGCTGATCACAAATCGCATATATGAAGCGTGATCACACAATGATTGCATCGAATCCAATGGACAAAAAATGACATAGAACAGTTCCTTCTGTTGCTCTAATAAAAAATAATAATAATATTAAATATTATTTCATAAAATTTGATCATTTCCAGACTAAATAATCAAACCGAATTAGCAAAATTGAATCCATTTTAATGCAGAAATAGCATTATGAAATTTTCATAAAATCATGAATTGATCATCTATTCATCAAATGAAAAGTGCTTGCTTGCAGCATTATTCATTGCACAAATATGGCAAACAATGTTTATTTTCACAAACAGTAAAAACTTCGTAAGGTGAAATGATTTGGGGAACGGATGTACGAAAATGATATAAATTGGCGATTCTATGTACATCTAAACCAAAAATAATTTTGTTTTCTTCAATATTTGCTACCGTTACAGACTAAAATTAATATACTTTGATATTCATGTCGAGTATTATAATCGGGTCGAAATTATATAAACTAACGGCCATTCTTAAAAAGCAACGCGGCATACATTTAGTTGGTCTATAACCGGTTAAATCCTAGTATATTGTGAAGTAGAAGGAAAAATTTGATCCTACTGGTGCTTGCTTTACGTGATATACACGTATTGAGGGTGAGACACTGATATTTTGACAAAGAAACATGTTTGGTGAAACATCCTTCATAATGAAGAATTTATCGATATTTAATATGATTTTAACATCGTAATAACCAGGTATGTGCTTTTTAAGCGGATCTAAAACGTATACTTTGAAATGAAAGTTTCATTACGTATATGAATTTATCAATAAAGATAACATTAAAATACTGTTAAATCCCAATAAAATGGTTTTGATATCTTAAAAATTACATATTGAACAAAAATGTTATTGAACCCCGATTGCAGTGAGCTAACTGGTAATTCTTATAGCTGACAACCTTATCATAACATACTAATTAGTAATTACTCAAAATAATACTGGTAAGTGATATGACAAATCACAATCACATTTCAATCAATAAACACATTATAAAAACATTCAAAATAATTAAATGTCATAATTAAAATTAACTACTGGTAAATTTTACTTCAAAAAATTACACTTGGCAGCGTTGTCTACCAAAAGTCTCTTTCCGAGAGATTTAACACAATTTTTTCAGTAATAAAAAATTATCACACGGTATATACAAGAAACACCAATTTCAAATAATAAAATATGGAAAAAATATAATACCGCAGCCGACATGGATGGAGAATAAAATTTTCCAAATATTGGTTATACACAATAAAATTTTCCAAATATTTAATTTGTACAAATTTTAAAAAGAAAATATTTTCCAACTACGTACAAATATGTAAAATATGTTTTTCATTTGAATCAAAAAATGGTAATTAAATAATGTTTTCGAATTATGAATTTTTATTTTTTATTTTTTATTTTTTTTTTGTAGATTCTAATTGTTTTTAATATTTTTTTACGTTAATTATTTTTTACCAAATATTCGATTGAAAAGTTTTAATATTATTCATATAATGTTTGTGACTATTTGTATCTTTGAAGCAGTTTCACTATATATTTCACTAAAATAAAAATTTCAACTGCTACGAGGCATACAGTTTTAATAAGAGATTTCTTTGACTTTGGGTGTAACCAAACAAAACGAAAAACAAAATTTAGTATATCAAAAACTAAAACATAAATAAATTAGAGTATGTACAATATTTTGTATATGTAGCTAAATATGATGAAAGTTCCTGAAGGTAAATAAGGCCAAACAGATAAGCAGTCCCACATTAAAAATTTCTAGGTCAAAATATTTTACCTTACGTGATAATGTCTTGATCATTTTTGAAACCAAATAAAATTTTAGTTGGAAGAAACCCATTGAAAACGGAAGAAAATATAACAAAAATGAGGGGAAAATTAATTTACGGCCGATCTGAGGTCGAGAAGTGGAAGGATTATTTCTACATAAATTTTAATTTTTGTCAAATTTTATGCTTTTTTTTTTACTAGCGTAAAGTATCCTATTATTATACTCCTGAAATTCTGTATTTTTCTCCTTATCTCTCCTTACATGTGAACGACGCAAACCATTTTCTTTAATGGATAATAACATGGCTGAAATAGTTGATAATTAGAAAATTAGAATACCAAATAGAAAACATCCTTTATACATAATTTCATTCTAAAGTACTTCGAAGTACTACGAAGAATGATGGTGAAAATAGAATCGCTTCATTTTACACAGCGGTGTTGTAATAGGGTATTAAATGTGGGAAACTGATCATCAACAAACCATGCTAAACTTTACGATACTTGTTTGTTAACAAAACTTATTGGACTAGACTGAGTAATTTTATCTTGACAATATGGCTTCAAAAAATTATCCAACACTAATTCAAAAAAGAATGTAATTCATCGAAATCTGGTTAATTAATATTATACGACCGGTACTTGTATTTGTATCCTTAAGTCAAATCTGGTCTATTTAATAATCAAATATTTTTTCTAATTAAAATGATAATTTTTTTCTTATTATTATAAATTAAAGTGAAATGAAGAACGTTTTTGGTTGTATTGTATGAATGCAGAATATATTCATGAACCATTTGGTTAATTAATTTTATCAATCTACTGGACTGAAGACTGTATAAGTTTTGCATATAAAATGGGAAACTTTCAATTCAAAAATTTTCAAGAAAATTATCAAATTACGTATTGTTAAACAAAGTATATTCGTTTCAATATACCTTTGTTCATATTCGGTATATCAAAGTTTCATTTGTTCACATCTTCACAAAAAAAATTATGAATTCGACAACGAAATTCGCTAATATCAATGCTTGCATTTCAAAATCTAGAATGTGTTCAAAAAACTGATTTTTATCAACGTATTCAAATCAAATGTTTTGGTTTATGATGTAATATTTCGTATTTTTTGGTAATGAAAACCAATTTTTATGAGAAAAAGTTATGTTGGTTTTTTTTGAGTCGGTTACTTACGGCGAATTTTTACAATATTTCTTCTCTCATAAATAAAAAGCAGCTCTTAGAATATAAGAACAGTGAGTTGTATTTGTATCTACCTTTAGTACCAGGCATTTTGAGGTTATGTGAAAAAAGTGTAAATACAAAAGTTGTAGATCTTTTTTATTACCTACATTTTATCTTTATTTTAAAGGACTTGTAGATTTACCGGATTTTTGTTAAATTCTCATCCGTTTCTAATATTGTAGTATGATGAACTATATAACTTTTTGGTTTCAAAATATATCGACCCTACGCTAAAAATTTAAAACTAAATACTGAATAATCTGTCGAGTATTTCAACAATTAGTACTGATAGTTTTTATAATAATTTCAAACAAAATAGCCTTTGATTTATCAACAAATTTCTCATGTTTTTCTTTTCGTTTAAATCGACAATATTTTACTACATTGTTTTTCTATTTTCTTTTTTTTTTTTGAATAAGCTACCTAACGATTTTCTCAATAATGTTATAAAATACTTCATCAATACATACGTAAGTTTTTCAAACAGATTATAACTTTAAAAGAGAACAAATTTTCAAATTTATATATTTTCTTCAATAAAATTTCTTAAAGATCAATTAATAATAAAACTAAATAAAATATTTTCGAATAAAAAAACTTTTTTTACGACCAAGAAAATTTTCTTTTATTTTATTATTATTATTAAATATATATATATATATTTTTTTTTTTTTTTTTTGGAAAACTTTATGTACTAATGATACTCTGATAGGCTAAAAAAATTTATAGACATCAATGTGTCTTTATTATTTTATTTTTTTGTAATATTTTGTAAGTTTGATGAACACATTTCGAATAAATTCTGTTCAAGTGAAAATTTAATTTACAGCACATAAAAATTATTTTATTTTTTTTTTTTAGTTAAAAAATGTTTTCAATAGGCTAGGTAGTATGGGCGTTGTTATATCTAGGTAAATTTTGTTACAAGTTGAACAATATATTACGGTTATGATTATGGATCAATTCGAGGTATTTGTTTTACTCGACTTATAAAATATACCAGAATTAGTTTTAGACTAAAGTTTGTAACGTTAGCAAATACTGACTGACAGCACAATGTTAATTTTGGTGTTCATAGAATCATCTAATTAGGCCTTTTCCGTCTTGGAAAAATTCGAGTTATTTGTTTTACTCGACTTATAAAATATACCAGAATTAGTTTTAGCCTAAAGTTTGTAACGTTAGCAAATACTGACTGATAGCACAATGTTAATTTTGGTGTTCATAGAATCAACTAATTAGTCCTTTTCCGCCTGTCTGTCATCAAGATATCTCACAATTTAAGCTCAAAATTGGTTTATTGAAGCCACTAAAAATGCAATACATATTATTACTATATATCTTTTTTTTTCATCTTTATAGGCTGGATATTTAGAGTATTTTATGAATGCTAACGATTACAAATAGTTTAAGAACTGGTACTCAATCAAATGTCAAGTATCTTAACAAGTTACTCTGTTAGTTGTTTCGATCACTTGTTTTAAATTATTATCTGAAGAATAATAGCCCTTATTAATCGGACAAATTGTTATTTTTACTTTAAAGTTTTGTTCACACTGATCGAGTAATTAAGTCAAATAGCAAGTAGTTTATTTACTTAATGTGTGTGTTCAGCATCAATTTAGTCAAGTGTTTAGTTATGCTGATTAGTCAAGTAGGTTAGTTAAATTCAATTTTTTGAATGCTAACAATAAATAAAAATTTCCAAAACGGAAATTATTAGTATGATTTAAAAAGGCTCCTTTCAGCAAAGGCTAAAATAAAATACATTGATAGTGCATTTCGTGATTTTTCTGATTCAGTGAAAAACATTAAAATTGGCCAAAAAATCCGAAAAAATATTTTTTGTGCATTTAAATTTTTATGTACTCTACCTCTAGGAGAATAAAAATTTGCATTTTACGATGGGGTAGTTCGTTTTTAAATATCCAATCGTTTAATAAAAGTTGTTTTTGAATTCTACAGGTCAAATTACACGTAAAACCGTAATTTTATAGAAATCTGACCCAAATTTGTATTTCATTTTTTTGGTAATTTTCTGTGGAAAATCGAGGATAGCGGTTTGATCACCTTTTTATACTCGACAAACATAATATGTAAGATTAATTTTAGTCTACAGTTTGTAACGCAAGGAAAAAATAAATATTTAACGCAAACAAAATTTTAGAAAAGGTGTACATAGAAATCCCTAATTAGTCCATTTCCATTAGTCTGCCTGTCCGTCCGTAATCACGATAACTCAAAAACCAAAAGATAGAACGAACTGAAATTTTGAGCGAATGAGCAAACACATTGGGTCCGATTAAATCTAAGTAATGACAATAGATATTATTATACATATATAACTGTATATACATATATAACTGTAGATACATATATGTTATAGTATATACATATATAACTGTATAGACTTGATATTTATGGTATTTTATAATAGTTGAAACAATGAAAATCAATAATTTATCGAGTATCTAAATAACTATATCTTTTAGATGTTTATCTTCACTTAAGATTAATTTGAACTGTAAATTTCAAAATTAACATATATTTAAGGACTGAATGAATAGTTTTTGGGATATCGTCTTAAATAAAACATGAACGTCATTAAGTCAGATATATTTCTAATGATATTTCGAAAATTAAGTATGCAATCGAATAATAAGTGTTATTTTTTATTTATATTGGCATTTGAGCTTATTTGGCTTTTATTCTCTGTATTTTTTCTATCATTTTTTCTGAACACTAGTGTTTTCAATGTTTCGGGCGACAAAAATAGTAGGATGTAAATTTTGAACGAGTTAAAATATAAAAAATGTTGATAAATGTGCTAACTGCTGTCTCTCTCTCTCTGTAGCCTAAACGAAAAAGCGGGTATTGCACATGTACTGTGTATCTGCACATTTATAATTATGAGCGTTTCGTTTTTTTAAGAGATCCACATTGTTTATACGCTCCTTTCTATTGCATGAATAATGCTGTTTGGTTGATAAGTTCTGGTCAGACTGTTTTTTACTTTTACAATTTTTAGAAAATAATTATGTAATTTTTATGTTTTGCATTGTTTTTCTACTTTATAAAGAATTGTAATATTCTAAATAAAGTATTATTATTATAATTTAAAATATTGCAGTTTTTAAAACAAAAAAATTTGTGAATTTTGAGATTTAATATCGCATAAATATAAGTTTTATATTTACAATTGTGGGATAAAACTTTTTACAATAAAATATATACTTCATCGGTCATCGAATTAATGAAAATTATAATTATACAATATGAACATAACACGAGAACAATATTATGAGACATTATCCTCATTAACAAAAGAGCAAATACGAAGACGAACAACACAATATACACATATATAAATAGAAAATGCGAGCATGAAAGTTTTGTGGAATGATATTCTTAGCGTCCAATTGCGCATCAAGTTTATCTTCATGGTAGTTACAATTTGCGGTCAATTAATTTTATCCAGCTTTATTAATTAAGAACGAGAGTGGTTGATCTTGTATTTAGTCATCTATACGGTAGTCTTAAATAGCACTCATATTTATCTATCTATAATATGTATTGAGTGATAATATTAACTATGTTGTATATCTTTTATACGGGTGATTTATTTACTCATCAATTTCTTAAATACTTTACCTCTTGAATGAAAAAAAAAAAAAAACAATCCAAACGTTTGAAAAGCATCACACGATTTTCCTGCATATTTATTCCTTAATTTCGATAAAAATGTATAATAAATTAGTCAAAGTTGTTAACTAGTAATAATCAATATATACATCTAATATATGTTGAAATATCAACTTATATTTCCTAGCTAACGTCAGACTAATCAAATACAATAAGTTATTAAAATGTATATATATCGAATAAATGGTAACATGTCACTAGTGAGAGCTTGTATTTTTTTTAACGTTTTACATTCTCATTTTTGTTATTTTAATAATGGATAGCCATTGTAATCGTATAAAACACAAACATTTTCAATCATACCCAGCTCACTTATGTACATGACATGATATTGAATTCAATCTAACGTTTATAACGCTTAAATATACTAAAGACAACATATCTTAAATTTTGAAGTTTCTTTTTAAACTTTGTGATTTTATCATAGTTATATGTTAAATTAATATAATAAAATGAGTAAACGCAATTGTTCCACTCAAAAAAAAATACACTCTGACATATTGTATAATTGTCGAGTATAAAAACGATTGTTACTGATTGAAACCGTGGAAAAATTCAATATTTATGGACCAGAACTTTAGTCAGACGCTTTAAAGCTGCACAAAAAAAAAAAACTTTACTTATTTTTACATGTCTGATATTTAAATATATCTTTAAAGCGTCTGACTAAAGTTCTGATCCATAAAAAGTGTCTGACACTGAATATAGTACTTCTAGGAAATGTATATAAATCAGCCATGTACATTTCAGTTAAGTAACTCTCATTTTTAGTTACCTGTCTCACCTGGAACCTGCCCAGGTGTCACACAACGGACTCTTCAAATGCTCAGGTATTCAAAGTACACGAGACGCGACTGAGATCCTAAAGTTTCATCTGTGTGAAAATGAGTTACGTCTGATCGCTCTGGGATCTTACACTATTATGACTATAAATTTATATTTTTTACATCAGTAAATGAACATGTCTTTAGTGACTGCAGCGTCTCTTCTTGAATTTTAACCGATTTTAACTTTATTCTTAAGAAATCCCGAAAATTTTAGTGTTACACTGATTTATAATGAAAATTAAATATTATATCGATAATTGTGTTGCGGGGTATTAAAACTTTCTTGATTACAATTACTTACAATCAATTAAATTTGGTAAAAATGAGAATGGAAAAAAAAATAAAATTTTGGAACTCGCGAAGGTGACATGTTTCTATATATTCGATATATATAGTCGTTCAAAGACATGTTTTATAGGTTAGTCTGATGTTAACTGGGAAACCTATAGACTTCATACAGAAATCTAAATTGTACATTCATCTAAATTGTAAATACATACCAGTTAACAACGTTGACTAATCTTTTATCAAATTTAATAGTAAATTATAACAATGGAAGAATAACATTTAAATTTTATCAAATTAGTGAATGCGGAGAGAGAGGTTCTCTTTGACGAGCCCTCCGTTGTCATTTCAATATTGTGCGAAACCAAATTTCATAGCATTCATAAGCCACACTCGATTAAAATAAACTTTTAATAAAATTTCGATAAAAATGTATAATAAATTAGTCAAAGTTGTTAACTAGTAAATCACTTATTAGTTGCCATCACACAATCTGTTGATTAATCAACCTTTTCCCTAGCTAACGTCAGACTAATTCTAATATAATGTGTTATTAAAAAGTATATATATCGAATATATGGTAACGTCTCGCTAGTGAGAACATGTATTTTTTTTACGTTTTACATTCTCATTTTTGTTATTTTAATAATGGACAGCCATTGTAGTCGTATAAAAAAAACAATCACAATCATACCCAGCTGTTATTGTTTTTATTCACCGGTTTATTGCACAAATTTGTCAATAAAAAACAGTACTACATATTCGAGTAGTGACACTATAGTGATTCCACAAATGATGACCATTAGCGGCGTTGACCATCATTTATAAGAACCTCGAACTTGAGCAAATGCGATTTTTTCGATGTATTTGACTCTTAACTAGCATAGCCGGTCACTTTGTCACCTAATCCCGATTAGCCAGCTCAAAATACAAAGAATTCCTTTCATTTGTGACTTATTATTTTAAAAGAAATTCGATAATAATTTAGGCATACCGAACAGTCAACTTTTGTTAAAAATTATTTGCGACATAAAATTCTGAGTATGAAAACTTTCTTGATTACAATTACTTACAATCAATTAAATTTGGTAAAAATGAGAATGGAAAAAAAATAAAATTTTGGAACTCGCGAAGGTGACATGTTCCTATATAATCGATATATATAGTCGTTCAAAGACACGTTTTATAGGTTAGTCTGATGTTAACTGGGAAATCCGAAGACTTCATTTAGAAATCTAAATTGTACAATCATCTAAATTTCAAATACATATAAAGGCATCAAAACGTTATCATACCAGTTAACAACGTTGACTAATCTTTTATCAAATTTTTTTCGAAATTTAGAAACCTGTTGAGGTTTTTCAAAGTACTTACTTCAAAATTGTCCAATCTCTTAGAAGTTAGAAATGATCATCATCCATCATTTAAATATTTAACCTTACTGATATTAAATTTCTTTTTATTTTTAAAAAAAATAAATTTCGATTTTTTGCCCCAATTTCCTAGATCAAATTATTTTGTATTTTTACGGGTTTGCAAACCGTCACCAAATTAGTAACGAGTAACATCTCCTCAGTCAATCATTACAACTAGCTAATTCATACTGATGATGACTACTTTGTAGTCGAAATACGTATTTATAAAAATACAAAATAATTTGATCTACTAAATAAGGGCAAAAAATCGAAATTTATTCGAAAAAGTTCTCATTAATAATTATAAAAAATAAAATAAAAATAAAAATACTGATATTAGTCTTTTTGTATTTTAAATACCTTTTTCATGATGTTCCCGAAAATGGAAATAAAATTCGAGTAAAATTAACAGGAAATAAAAATTCTTAACAAAGTAGTATTATATGTGGGATGCAACTGTATGTTTTAACTAAGTATTGACTTTCGTCTCCGAACAAAAACCACAATTTCTTCCAAAAATTTCGACTAAAAATAGCAAACTAGTTGAGATATAAAATGACTAGAAATAGTCTTTTTATAGTTGAATGAGTTTTAACTTATATTAAAATATTTGAATTTGAAAATTATTGAAATCTAATATTTGAAAGGTAACATTATTAGAAACTATCATATGATATAATACATGTTTACATTGATTGTAAATAAACCTTTTGACACACAGAACGTTTATCAAACATAAACATCCTCTAATATACAAAATTGAAATATAATATTTATTTATTTTTACCTAGCAGCACGGTCCGATCGGCTTTTAGACCATCTGAATGGACTTGGGTGTATTAAATAGAGCACCGTATTATGTTCATAGAATTGTGTTTAGAATAATTGAAATTATAAGGATCTGAATTTTATCGGAATTTTTAAATGTCGTGATTTTCGTTTTTGGACTGTATTTCGAAGATTTTGAAAATGAAAATATTGATCGAAATGGTAGAAAAATAAGTTCGTTTGATATTAAATGAACAAATATAACCACTTTTGAACTTTTCGAAAAATTCTTTATTTTCGTGTTATAAGCGATTTAAATTCGAAAAACAGTCACAAAAATTCTATGAGGAAAAAAACTATGTATCAAAACGATATAATCGCATAAAATAATACTCTTTTCAAATACATCCAAACAACGATTTAAATAGCTCCAAACTTTATAGTCCATCTAAAAATTTTTATACTTTAAAAATCGGGACTGGGTTCCGTTGCCGGTTTAGTTAACGCACTAAATGAATAAAACACCGTTTTGTATTTAACAAACATATACATTATAATTTATAATTTTATATACGACTTTTGCTTATTTTAAAAAATATCGGAGCTTGAACGTTTAGAAGTTGACACACTTGCGTAGAATTTAAATTCATATTATATGTGAGTGGATTGTCAAATAAATGTGTAACCTTTAAAACATTTTACCTCCGTTCTGTCATTGTGGTGTTTCTTATTTTTTAATTTTATCTTAAAAATGCAAAGGTTGATTTTTTAATATAATTTTTATCTGAACCTTTTTCTTCGATTCTTACTCTATTTCTAATAATCGTAATGAAAGCTCCTTATAATCCCACTTAGTATTATTCTGTGCGATTATAGCACATTTTCCTAGACCTTTTCCATTTAAAGAATCGGGATTTATTGTTCTGCACGTAAAAATCTGTCAACGATTTCAATGGTAAATTTCCATAAAAATTGGTGATATTCTTGTCGATGCTTCTTCAATAGGATATTTGTAGTTTGATATTTGTGGATATAGAGCACTTGCACACACAGCCTGAGGCTATTTTGTGGCATGTACAAAGGTTTAAAATTATGTGTGAAATATTTCAACGAATAAGTTCTGTTGAATTGAATTTCGACGTCTTCAAAGTAATCGGATAAGTTAGTTAAGACTCAAATTCATCGAAAAAAGTTTAGTTTGAGTTTCACACATTTATGAAATCACTATAGTGTCTCTACTCGAATATGTAGTACTGTTTTTTAATGACAAATTTGTGCAATAAACCTGTGTATAAAAATAATAAATGCTGGGCTGTCCATTATTAAAATAACAAAAATCCATTCTCATTTTTATCAAATTTAATTGATTGTAAGTAATTGTAATCAAGAAAGTTTTAATAACCCAGAAGTATTAATATAACAGAATTATTAATATAATATTTAATTTTCATTATAAATCAGTATAACACTAAAATTTTCGGCATTTTTTAAGAATAAAGATCGGTTAAAATTCAAATAGAGACGCTGCTGTCACTAAAGCCATGTTCATTTACTGATGTAAAAAATATAAATTTATAGTCATAATGAATGAATCTGTAGAATTATCAAAAAATAAAATATTCTTATTAAAATGCGTTTCCATGGATACAATCAATAACCGATATGGCGTGTCGTTAAAAAACTATATATATATATATATATATATATATATCAAAGATATGAGAACATGTCACCTTCGCGAGTTTCAAAATTTCATTTTTAATTTTACCTTTCCATTGTCAGTCATAAATAAACGTGGTTGAAAACAATTTTTTTCCCAGGAACAATAAACGGATTTAACGGGAAAAATTTATGATTTTTAAAATATGTTCCTAAATTTAATTTTCCAGAAGTCTTATAAAAATAAATTGCTGAATAGTATTTTATAATTTAACCAAGCAGTCTTAGAGCACCCAAGCTTAAAAAAGCTTAAAAAATGAGACAGAATAACTCTGGGATTTTTCGAATAAATTTTTCAGATAAATTACGATTATTTTCCCAATTGTTTGATCAAATTATTTGATCAAACAATTGGGAAAACAATCGTAATTTATCTGAGAAATTTATTCAATATAATATGTTATTAAAAATTATATATATCGAACATGTAGGAACGTGTCACCAGTGAGAGGTCGATTTAAATTTTCACTTTCTCTTTTGTTTTTTGTATAATGTAAATTGTCATCGTATAAAAAAAACAATTTAAATCATAGCCAACTTATTTATGGACATGTCTATAAATAAAATTGGTTTATTGCATAAATTTGTCTATAAAAAAATTGATTTTCGTAATATCGTTCTGTGCAATTTTAGTTTTCAGTGATTCTGTAATGATTCCAAAAATGTAGATCATTAGCGGCGCCATCATGTATAAGAAACTCGAACTAAAATACACGGTTTTGTTGATGGATTTCAGTCTTAACTAGTATACAGAACTTATTCGTTGAAATATTTCACACATAATTTTAACCCTTTGTCCTTACCACAAGGTAACCAAGGGCATTGTGTGCAGCTTCTCCCCATCTACAAATACTATTCTCAAAATATTCTTTTGAAGAAGTATAAACAAAAATAGTACCATTTTTTATTGAGATTTTTATACAAAAATTCTATTTAAATTTCTGACAGATTTTTACATACAAAACAAAAACAAAAAAGTCGAAGAATCTGATAAGCCGTTGTCAAAAGATGAGCTTTCAAACATTGATCAATTTATTTTCCACATGAAAAACAAGGCTTCTAATTACAAATACTTGTTTTTACAATTTTTTATTTATTTTTATTAACACAATGTTAAAATAAAACAATTCAAAATTTATTCCATTTTTTTGTAGAAATGTTCGAAAAATTTTTTTTTTTTTAATTTGTGCAGCTTGTCGCTTGTCGAAATAACTAGAATACTTTAATTTTCTTCTTGTCATAAAAGAAATCCATTCATTAATTCTTCCCTTTCCAGTCTGTTATCTGTAATTATTTTTTGATGGCATTTAATTAATTTTGTTGCACTTTTGTGTAACTCATTTTTGATATTTCAACAAAATTAATAATCATCTGAGAAACAGTATTTTAAGAATTAAATGTTTCACTTCCAGAAACATAATTTTGTTTGTGTGTTCTCTTTGACATTTCAATTATACACAACCTAAAACCATAAAAGAAACAAATTATCTGTTGTTGTTGCTAAGTTCTGCTCTCTTCTGGCAAAAATGAGAATTAAACTCTGAATATTAAAAATAATCCTCCTCTCACTAATGACACGTTACTTAATGTTAATTTATATATTTGAATAATAAATGAAGCGCAATAGTTTGTGATATAAATTTTTATTTTTCATATTGTATAAGTTTATATTTTATTTTGTCATTATTCAAAAATTTTCAAATCGATAAATCTAAATCAAGTAGACCCAACATAATAAAAACGTTTAATGAATCTGAATGAGTCTGTAGAATTAACAAAAAATAAGATCTTCTAATTAAAAATGTGTTTCTTTGGATTCAATCAGTAACAATCATTTTTATAGTCGACAAATATAGAATATATAATAGATGAATATAAATTAAGTTCTTGAAAAAAATAAAATGTAAATGAGCCGTAAATTGTGTTTCAGGCTGGAACAACCTTACAAAGAATGTATACTTTTGCTGGATGAAGTATACATATTGTATTAATACTTATCAAATTCATACGAAAAACCAACGCAGAACACATATTTTAACTACTTAATGTATACAGAAACGGAAGTTGAATCTATGTCTATAGCATATACGACATATAACAGTCATTTTACATGCATAATATGTTTTGTTAATGCAAATATTAACCCTTGTTTTAAGGGTAAGATTAAATTTTACAGAAAAATGTTGTAACTATTTAACTTGTTGAACACCTAAAAATTCATTATTTTTACCTTTTTCAAACATTAAGTATAAAACCTTTTTCCATTTAAAAAATTGAATTAAATTAATTATATAAATATTTTATTATTAGATATATGTAGGATATCTATAAACATTGATACACAATTTTTGACAGCGTTTTTTTTGAATTAATTACCAGTATCACAATTTTAGTTTGACCATTTTTGATTTTCATGATTTTAGTTTGAAAATGAAGCTAAAACAATGAATGATGCAGATTTGTGATTAATTGATTTATCACCTAAATGAAAAAAGATCCCATTTTACCACTTTTATGGTAATATGAAGATAGTGATAGCTTCAATTTGCAATTAAAATCATTAAAATGAAAATGTTCAAATTTATAAAAATTATGATGTCTATTTCAACTTTCGGCTTTGAATAAGGAAAAAAAATTTTAGTTTCAAATTTCAACAACAAATTTAAAAGGGTAATACCTTTCGTATACAAACCACAATGTTTTATTAAAAAGTTGACTTAATTCGAAAAACAACTTTCAAAAAATTACTTTAACGATAATGTCAAATCTTTAGATGCCTGGCCAACAAAGTCTCATAAGGAATAAATGTGTACACCTTCAGAACATCTAGAAGTTTAATTAGGCCTAACATGAACAAATTTCAAAATCTCACGTTTTTTTTCGTTATCCGTTTCACATGAATTGCCTCTTATGTGAAGTTAGTATTGAAATAAGAGTAATAATAATAATAATATGTTGTGTATGAACCAATTTAAACTGATTTTATTATAAAACTAAGGGTAGAACCGTATATTAACTAGTCAATGTATATACATTAAATGAAAATACTTTATCTGTGGCATATACATTACAAAGATTATATACTATTTACCAAAACAATTATATTTTCATGAGAATTTCTTGTTAAATTCTTTATAGTATCGTTAAATATCGACACAAAATATAAATCATAACTTTTAATATTAATTTGTTTATGAAAAGAATATGCTCTGTTATCAATGTAATTATAATAATAATTTTATAATAATGGTTATAATAATATAGTATTTATGTAAAATAATATTGACTTGTTATCAAAACTTTATTCGCATCGTTTTAATACTATTATTATTATTATTTATTTATATATATATATAAATATATATATATATATATATATATATATATATATATATATATATATATATATATATATATATATATATATATATATATATATATATATATATATATAATATTTATAATAAAAAATGTAAATACAGAGTGAATCATTTTGACCATTTAAACACAATGATGTTATAACGATTAGCCATCACAAATTTTAAAAAAATGAAATTTTCTCATATCTATGTCAATCGTTAATGTTTTTGTTGTGAACGTTTGTGACAAATTTCATTTCGTTTGTGACTAATTATCTTGGTAGAAATTCGATTATTTATTTAGGTATCCCGAACAGCTAACATTTTTATTAAATTAACTGTGACATAAACTTTAGAGTGCTTAATTGTGAAATCGTAATTTTCAAGACATTTCGACTACTTTTTTTTTTACGACTACAATGGCTGTCCATTATTAAAATAACAAAAATGAGAATGTAAAACGTTAAAAAAAATACATGTTCTCACTAGTGACACGTTACCATATATTCGATATATATACATTTTAATAACGCATTATATTTGAATAAGTCTGACGTTAGCTAGGGAATAAGTTGATTAATCAACAGATTGTGTGATGGCAGCTAATAAGTGATTTACTAGTTAACAACTTTGACTAATTTATTATACATTTTTATCGAAATTTTATTAAAAGTTTATTTTAATCGAGTGTGGCTTATAAATGCTATGAAATTTGGTTTCGCACAATATTGAAATGACAACGGAGGGCTCGTCAAAGAGAACCTCTCTCTCCGCATTCACTAATTTGATAAAATTTAAATGTTATTCTTCCATTGTTATAATTTACTATTAAATTTGATAAAAGATTAGTCAACGTTGTTAACTGGTATGTATTTACAATTTAGATGAATGTACAATTTAGATTTCTGTATGAAGTCTATAGGTTTCCCAGTTAACATCAGACTAACCTATAAAACGTGTCTTTGAACGACTATATATATCGATTATATAGGAACATGTCACCTTCGCGAGTTCCAAAATTTTATTTGTATTTTTCCACTCTCATTTTTATCAAATTTAATTGATTGTAAGTAATTGTAATCAAGAAAGTTTTAATACCCCGCAACAGAATTATCGATATAATATTTAATTTTCATTATAAATCAGTGTAACACTAAAATTTTCGGGATTTCTTAAGAATAAAGATCGGTTAAAATTCAAGTAGAGACGCTGCAGTCACTAAAGAAATGTTCATTTACTGATGTAAAAAATATAAATTTATAGTCATAATATAGTAAGATCCCAGAGCGATCAGACGTAACTTATTTGCACACAGATTAAACTTTAGGATCTCAGTCGCGTCTCGTGTACTTTGAATACCTGAGCATTTGAAGAGTCCGTTGTGTGACACCTGGGCAGGTACCAGGTGAGACAGGTAACTAAAAATGAGAGTTACTTAACTGAAATTTACATGGCTGATTTATATACATTTCCTAGAAGTACTATATTCAGTGTCAGACACTTTTTATGGATCAGAACTTAAGTCAGACGCTTTAAAGATATATTTAAATATCAGACATGTAAAAATAAGTAAAGTTTATTTGTTTTTTGTGCAGCTTTAAAGCGTCTGACTAAAGTTCTGCTTAACAAATTTATTGGATACTCAAATGAACTGGCTACTTTATACAGTGCCATCTATTCGATACTTACTAAATCAAGGTTTGAACTGATTATACCGTCATCTGTTAGAATCTTGACGAACTATGTATCTTTGTTAGATTTAACTACCATCTGTTAAAATATTATCGAACTATATCTCTTTGTCATAAACAATTAATTCGCAATAAATTAAAATTGCAATCTCAAATTAAGAAATAAACTATCCTATCTCTTAAGTTGGAGCATAGCACTCATTTAAAAAAAAAAAACGTTCGATACTCAAATGAACTGGCTACTTTATACAGTGCCATCTATTCGATACTTACTAAATCAAGGTTTGAACTGATTATACCGTCATCTGTTAGAATCTTGACGAACTATGTATCTTTGTTAGATTTAACTACCATCTGTTAAAATATTATCGAACTATATCTCTTTGTCATAAACAATTAATTCGCAATAAATTAAAATTGCAATCTCAAATTAAGAAATAAACTATCCTATCTCTTAAGTTGGAGCATAGCACTCATTTAAAAAAAAAAAACGTTCGAATTGGTTCAGTAGTTTCGGAATCCATCTCGATCAAACAATGTGACATGTAATTTATATATATTAAGATTGTCTTCATTATATTTTAAAGTATAAAAATAAAGCAATAATACATTCTAAGAAATTGATCACACCACCTTTTGTAATTTTCCGTATTTTGATATTGATGGTCGGTATTCATACTCATATTATTATCAACAATAGATTAGAGTGCTTAATTGTGACATCGTAATTTTCAAGACATTTCGAAAACATAAATTTTTTCATCTAGCGGTATTATCAGCAAATGTTTAATAAAAATACATTTATTTTAATTAACAAACGATTTCCGATCGATTGAGTACCCAGAATTTTATGTCGCAAATAATTTTTAACAAAAGTTGACTGTTCGGTATGCCCAAATAATTATCGAATTTCTTTTAAAATAATGAGTCACAAATGAAAGGAATTCTTTGTATTTTGAGCTGGCTAATCGGGATTGGGTGAAAAAGTGACCGGCTATGCTAGTTAAGAGTCAAATCCATCGAAAAAATCGCATTTGCTCAAGTTCGAGGTTCTTATAAATGATGGTCAACACCGCTAATGATCAACATTTGTGGAATCACTATAGTGTCACTACTCGAATATGTAGTACTGTTTTTTATTGACAAATTTGTGCAATAAACCTGTGAATAAAAACAATAACAGCTGGGTATGATTGTGATTGTTTTTTTTATACGATTACAATGGCTGTCCATTATTAAAATAACAAAAATGAGAATGTAAAACGTTAAAAAAAAATACATGTTCTCACTAGTGACACGTTACCATATATTCGATAAATATACATTTTAATAACACTTTATATTTGAATTAGTCTGACGTTAGCTAAGGAATCGGTTGATTATTCAACAGATTGTGTGATGGCAACTAATAAGTGATTTACTAGTTAACAACTTTGACTAATTTATTATACATTTTTATCGAAATTTTATTAAAAGTTTATTTTAATCGAGTGTGGCTTATACTAATGAGTACTCAATCGAACGAGAATAGTTTGTGCTTTCGAAATATAATAAAAAAAAAAAAAAAAACAAAAAAAACAATTTTCCAAGAAAGAAAAACAGGGTTTCAAGAAAATTTGAAAAAATTAATTTTTGTATAATGCCGTAAATTTTCTTGAACTAAATTGTCTCAAATGAGTTTGTGATATTTGGTAGTCACAAACTATTTCCGATCGATTGGATATCCAGAATATATGCACAGTCAATTAATAGATGCCACTATAAAAATTTAAATTTTAAATTTTTTTGAAAACTACGATGTCAGCAAAGATTTTGTGATATTATTTGGAAATCCTAAACGATTCAATTGAGTATTCAGAAGGTTATGTTGCAGTTAATTTTACAAAGATGTTGTCTGTTCGGGATGCATTAATTAATCATCGAATTTCTCCTTAACTAATTAGTCACAAATGAAATGAAAACTGAAACAAACGTTCACAAACTATTGGTATATATGGCATGCGAAAATTTCAATTTTTTTGATTTTATGTTAGCTAATCGGGATAGGGTAACACAATGACTTGTGAGGATAAATGTTTTTGATAGATACCTCTACTATGTTTATGATTTAGTTGACTTTTTTTCGAACATTAACGGCGAAAATATCACGAAAATGGAGCATTTTTCGAAAATATTTCGAAAATTTCAAAAGTGATTATTTATGTCCAATAAACATAAAATATACAATTTTTGTTCAAAGCTAATACTTTTGAACAATTCAAAAATCTACGAAATAAAATCAAAATTCTCTTCCTTTCATAATTTATGAAAACTTCAAAAAAATGAAAACTTCAAAGGTTGAATGATCCCTAATTTCTCCATAAATGAAAATCCCGCTTTCCTCTTTGAAATACTAAGAGTGATATTTCAAATCAAAGCTGCTCCTACTTAAACCGGTGTAACAAAAGAATCATTTTTAGTTCTTAAATTTCTTTTATTTTTCCTGATATATATTTATATATATTTTTATTGCATCCTTAATAGTAACTTCGTTTTGGTCAAAAATTAACAAGCTAAAATTTTATTGAAAAATTCTTATCGATTACAAATTACACTTACTAAAACTATTATCAATATTTTATACTAGTCGTATAAAATTTAACGTATTATGTTTAAATAATAACAATAAAATTTACAAGGTGTAACAAAATTGATTTATTACAAATTTTCATGCCTATCTTTATTTTTTTTCCACATGACTTGTAGTTTCGATGGAAATCGAGATAAACCATGTTTTACCTTTAAAAACTCACTTTTTTCCCGATCTTAGATCGCCCGTAAATTATTTTTCCTTTCATTTTTAATATATTCTCTTCTGTTTCTAATAGGTTTCATCCAATTTTTTTTTTTTGGTTTCAAAAATTATCGAACCTGGGGTCTAATATGATATGCAGATTATATAAATAGTAACACATTTTTTGTTATACCTTGTACCACAAATGATATAAAATCGATATTGATATAACAATAACAATAACATATAATCTAAATTGTCTTCATTATATTTTGAAGTATAAAAATAAAGCAATAATACATTCTAAGAAATTGATCACACCACCTTTTGTAATTTTTCGTATTTTGATATTGATGGTCGGTATTCATACTCATATTATTATCAACAATAGATTATGTTCTAATAGCTCAAAACATTAAACATTTATTACAAAAATTGTTATTTATTATTATGGTTTGGTAGAATATAAGTCCTTTTGTTCTTATGTTACTTTTAAATGATCACTTTTGTTTTTTGTTTTGTTTATTTATTTTATTTTATTTTTTTTACTTCGATAATATTTATTCCACGTAGGTTTATCAACTTCCACTATACATAAGAGATCGTCTATATAAATTATAAACACTTATAACTTTAATTTATTTTATACGGTTGAATATTATATAAGTAGCTGATACTCTATTCGGCGCTTTGATGCTGCGAAATTACGCGACCAATGGTTTATAGATGTTGCTATGTGTTGCATAGCGTTCTATCTGTTTACCATGCAGAGTAGTTTCACTTTAAATAATCGTTAATGTGGAGAAATTTCAATAAATTGTATTGTATTTTGTTCGTTTCAATCCATATGGATATATTTAAAGAAAATTAAAATAAGAATGAATTATGTTTACGTCGTGTTAGCAAATGTTGCGTTATTAAGTCCAAACTATCCGTAACCCCATCTAGCAACATCTTTTGATGCGAGTCAAATTTACCGATAATTTTTGGAAGAGATGTTACATCATCGCGTATCAACTATTATTACACAACGGTGTTACAGTTGCGTTACGATTTTACGCTACACACACGTGTGTACGCGGCTTAAAATAGCGCCGGACTGATTCGTTAACCTGCTAATCACAAGTATAACTAGTGCAATATTTTAAACACACGTTTACAAAGTTCAGGGAAATAGTGAAAATAGCGGTGACTTAAGCCGGTTTTATACATCTCCTATTAAAATAATATGATGCGTAAAAGTGCCAAATTCTTAATATTCAGATTGAGAATTGAAAATTTCGGTAAAAACGTTAGCCTTACCCATTAAATGAACAGATCAAATAAAATAATCCATAAATAATAAGAAAATAATATTATTTATGATTAGTTGTTTACATCGTCAAATATTTGGATAAAACACAAACAAATTTAACACCATCATACCAGAACGTGGATCGGTATATAATAATACTAGTGAAAAACTGAGTATTTTGCAAAGCTTCGTTGACAAAATGAATTTTTCATTTTTTCGTAGATAGCATTTCTTATTCGTTATATGTATATAGAAAAATATTGTCATTTTTCAGGAAAAACGAATCAAGCCGACTATATCAGATTAAACAATATGATATTTGACTAGATGTTTTTTATTAATTCAATTGAAACGTCTTTACTTCAAGCACATACATATGGATTTATTTTTTAGAAATAAACACGTAATGGATATTCAAAGTTCCTAATTTAACTACGTTTGACGTCACTTACATGTACAATATCGTTTTTGTAGTAAGAGATTGATATATAATGTTTGATAGCTTATAACTCATTTGTCTTTGAAACATTTTTTATACTCAAGATTTGTAATAGTTTTGATTTTAGTTTTCCATCTTCAAATTTAGAATCAGTCGAGTCTCAAATTTAGTAACCTTATATTATCATTTGGAACTACATAATTTCTCATTCAGTTCATATTGTTCATTCCTGAGATACGGATAGAATCATGCCATGCATTTCTTTTTTTTTGATCATATAGTGCTAGATCGTTCAAGCTACATTGAACGAGTTTAGTATAAACTGATAAAGGATGAGTATCATTGCATAGGGTAAATTTAAGACGGCTATTTAGGTAAATATGAGATATTAATGGAGCCAATTTGATACAATTTTGGAGGTAAATATAAACACACCTATGGCTTACCTAGAATTTAGGATACCTAGAATTTACATACCAAAAAGGAAACCGTATACTGAAGATCTAAAAAGTGCTTATTTTAATTATGGAGGACAGTTTATCTTAATGGAGTGCTTCAAAAAATTTTTCAAATCGATAAATCTAAATCAAGTAGACCCAACATAAAAAAACGTTTCTAAATGTGGTTGAAAACAACTTTTATCCCAGGAACAAAAAACGGATTTAAACGGAAAAATTTATGATTTTTAAAATGTGTTACTAAATTTAATTTTCCAGAAGTCTTATAAAAATAAATCCCTGAATGGTATTTTATAATTTAACCAAGCAGTCTTAGAGCTACCCAAGCTTAAAAAAGTTTAAAAAATGAGACAGATGTTATAACTTATAACTTACTACTTAACTCCATTGTTATAACTTACTACAGGTTTCAGAAATTTCTATAAAATTTGATAAAAGATTAGTCAACGTTGTTAACTGGTATGTATTTACAATTTAGATGAATGTACAATTTAGATTTCTGTATGAAGTCTATAGGTTTCCCAGTTAACATCAGACTAACCTATAAAACGTGTCTTTGAACGACTATATATATCGATTATATAGGAACATGTCACCTTCGCGAGTTCCAAAATTTTATTTTTTTTCCATTCTCATTTTTACCAAATTTAATTGATTGTAAGTAATTGTAATCAAGAAAGATTTAATACCCCGCAACAGAATTATCGATATAACACCATAACACTAAAATTTTCGGCATTTTTTAAGAATAAAGATCGGTTAAAATTCAAGTAGAGACGCTGCAGTCACTACAGACATGTTCATTTACTGATGTAAAAAATATAAATTTATAGTCATAATGAATGAATCTGTAGAATTATCAAAAAATAAAATATTCTAATTAAAATGCGTTTCCATGGATACAATCCGATAGTAACCGATACGATGTGTCGTTAAAAAACTATATAATATATATCAAAGATATAAGAACATGTCACCTTCGCGAGTTTCAAAATTTCATTTTTAATTTTACCTTTCCATTGTCAGTTATAATAAATTTCATTAATTGTAAGTAATTGTAATAACGTTTCTAAACGTGGTTGAAAACAATTTTTATCCCAGGAACAATAAACGGATTTAACGGGAAAAATTTATGATTTTTAAAATATGTTCCTAAATTTAATTTTCCAGAAGTCTTATAAAAATAAATTGCTGAATAGTATTTTATAATTTAACCAAGCAGTCTTAGAGCACCCAAGCTTAAAAAAGTTTAAAAAATGAGACAGAATAACTCTAGGATTTTTCAAATAAATTTTTCAGATAAATTACGATTATTTTCCCAATTGTTTGATCAAATTATTTGATCAAACAATTGGGAAAACAATCGTAATTTATCTGAGAAATTTATTCAATATAATGTGTTATTAAAAATTATATATATCGAACATGTAGGAACGTGTCACCAGTGAGAGGTCGATTTAAATTTTCACTTTCTCTTTTGTTTTTTGTATAATGTAAATTGTCATCGTATAAAAAACACAATTTAAATCAAAGCCAACTTATTTATGGACATGACTAAATTATTTTAGTCATGTCCATAAATAAAATTGGTTTATTGCATAAATTTGTCTATAAAAAAAATTGATTTTCGTAATATCGTTCTGTGCAATTTTAGTTTTCAGTGATTCTGTAATGATTCCAAAAATGTAGATCATTAGCGGCGCCATCATGTATAAGAAACTCGAACTAAAATACACGGTTTTGTTGAGGGATTTCAGTCTTAACTAGTATACAGAACTTATTCGTTGAAATATTTCACACATAATTTTAACCCTTTGTCCTTACCACAAGCTAACCAAGGGCATTGTGTGCAGCTTCTCCCCATCTACAAATACTATTCTCACAATATTCTTTTGAAGAAGTATAAACAAAAATAGTACCATTTTTTATTGAGATTTTTATACAAAAATTCTATTTAAATTTCTGACAGATTTTTACATACAAAACAAAAACAAAAAAGTCGAAGAATCTGATAAGCCGTTGTCAAAAGATGAGCTTTCAAACATTGATCAATTTATTTTCCACATGAAAAACAAGGCTTCTAATTACAAATACTTGTTTTTACAATTTTTTATTTATTTTTATTAACACAATGTTAAAATAAAACAATTCAAAATTTATTCCATTTTTTTGTAGAAATCTTCGAAAAAAAATTTTTTTTTTAAATTTATGCAGCTTGTCGCTTGTCGAAATAACTAGAATACTTTAATTTTCTTCTTGTCATAAAAGAAATCCATTCATTAATTCTTCCCTTTCCAGTCTGTTATCTGTAATTATTTTTTGATGGCATTTAATTAATTTTGTTGCACTTTTGTGTAACTCATTTTTGATATTTCAACAAAATGAATAATCATCTGAGAAACAGTATTTTAAGAATTAAATGTTTCACTTCCAGAAACATTATTTTGTTTGTGTGTTCTCTTTGACATTTCAATTATACACAACCTAAAACCATAAAAGAAACAAATTATCTGTTGTTGTTGCTAAGTTCTGCTCTCTTGTGGCAAAAATGAGAATTAAACTCTGAATATTAAAAATAATCCTCCTCTCACTAATGACACGTTACTTAATGTTAATTTATATATTTGAATAATAAATGGAGCGTAATAGTTTGTGATGTAAATTTTTATTTTTCATATTGTAAAAGTTTATATGTTATTTTGTCATTATTTTAAAGTAGGGTCGATTCTAAAAATTAAAAAATGTAATAAGAGAATAGGTGTAAAGATGTAAGTATTATTATGAAAATCTTTCAATTTTCTGGCCCAAATAACTAAAAAAATGTGTATGAAATGCTATGAAATTTGGTTTCGCACAATATTGAAATGACAACGGAGGGCTCGTCAAAGAGTACATCTCTCTTCGCATTCATTAACTTGATAAAATTTAAATGTTATTCTTCCATTGTTATAATTTACTATTAAATTTGATAAAAGATTAGTCAACGTTGTTAACTGGTATGTATTTACAATTTAGATGAATGTACAATTTAGATTTCTGTATGAAGTCTATAGGTTTCCCAGTTAACATCAGACTAACCTATAAAACGTGTCTTTGAACGACTATATATATCGATTATATAGGAACATGTCACCTTCGCGAGTTCCAAAATTTTATTTTTTTTCCATTCTCATTTTTACCAAATTTAATTGATTGTAAGTAATTGTAATCAAGAAAGATTTAATACCCCGCAACAGAATTATCGATATAATATTTAATTTTCATTATAAATCAGTGTAACACTAAAATTTTCGGCATTTTTTAAGAATAAAGATCGGTTAAAATTCAAGTAGAGACGCTGCAGTCACTAAAGACATATTCATTTACTGATGTAAAAAATATAAATTTATAGTCATAATAGAGTAAGATCCCAGAGCAATCAGACGTAACTTATTTTCACAAAGATGAAACTTTAGGATCTCAGTCGCGTCTCGTGTACTTTGAATACCTGAGCATTTGAAGAGTCCGTTGTGTGACACCTGGGCAGGTTCCAGGTGAGACAGGTAACTAAAAATGAGAGTTACTTAACTGAAATGTACATGGCTGATTTATATACATTTCCTAGAAGTACTATATTCAGTGTCAGACACTTTTTATGGATCAGAACTTTAGTCAGACGCTTTAAAGATATATTTAAATATCAGACATGTAAAAATAAGTAAAGTTTTTTTTTTTTGTGCAGCTTTAAAGCGTCTGACTAAAGTTCTGGTCCATAAATATTGAATTTTTCCACGGTTTCAATCAGTAACAATCGTTTTTATACTCGACAATTATACAATATGTCAGAGTGTATTTTTTTTTGAGTGGAACAATTGCGTTTACTCATTTTATTATATTAATTTAACATATAACTATGATAAAATCACAAAGTTTAAAAAGAAACTTCAAAATTTAAGATATGTTGTCTTTAGTATATTTAAGCGTTATAAACGTTAGATTGAATTCAATATCATGTCATGTACATAAGTGAGCTGGGTATGATTGAAAATGTTTGTGTTTTATACGATTACAATGGCTATCCATTATTAAAATAACAAAAATGAGAATGTAAAACGTTAAAAAAAATACAAGCTCTCACTAGTGACATGTTACCATTTATTCGATATATATACATTTTAATAACTTATTGTATTAGATTAGTCTGACGTTAGCTAGGAAATATAAGTTGACATTTCAACATATATTAAATGTATATATTGATTATTACTAGTTAACAACTTTGACTAATTTATTATACATTTTTATCGAAATTAAGGAATAAATATGCAGGAAAATCGTGTGATGCTTTGTAAACGTTTGGATTGTTTATTTTTTTTTTATTTAAGATGTAAAGTATTTAAGAAATTGATGAGTAAATAAATCACCCGTATAAAAGATATACAACATAGTTAATATTATCACTCAATACATATTATAGATAGATAAATATGAGTGCTATTTAAGACTACCGTATAGATGACTAAATACAAGATCAACCACTCTCGTTCTTAATTAATAAAGCTGGATAAAATTAATTGACCGCAAATTGTAACTACCATGAAGATAAACTTGATGAGCAATTGGACGCTAAGAATATCATTCCACAAAACTTTCATGCTCGCATTTTCTATTTATATATGTGTATATTGTGTTGTTCGTCTTCGTATTTGCACTTTTGTTAATGAGGGTAATTTCTCATAATATTGTTCTCGTGTTATGTTCATATTGTATTATTATAATTTTCATTAAATCGATGACCGATGAAGTATATAATTTATAGATGTATATAATTTTACACTCTTTATTTTACTTAAACTCGATATTAAAAAGAGAAAAACAATAATAAAAAAACATAAAAATTACTTCATTAATTTCTAAAAACCAAATTGATAAACCCGGTCCGCGCATAAGTTATCAATCAAAGAGCATTATTGATCCAATAGGAAGGAGCGTATCAAGATTATGGATCTCATAACCCAAAAATGTCTTTTTATATGGGCGATGATAATTTTCTGAAACATTTGTTTAAGGTCAGTTTGGTTGCAACTAACTTTTTGGAAAAACACGAAACGCTCGTAATTATAAATGGAGCAGATACATAGTAAATGAGCAAGATCCATTTTTTCGTTTAGACAACAGAGAGAGCAGTTTGATCCTCTGTTAACATTTTAAATTTTGAATTGTTTCGTTAAAAATTGGCATAAAATTTTTTTTTGTTGTCCAAACCATTCAAATCACTAGTGGTCAGAAAAGCTAATAGAAATGGACTTATCAATGAAAACCTTATATGGAAAAATACATTCTAGTTTTAAAGAGTTATATTGTTACGTAAACTTAAAAGTAAAGTGATGTTAATTTATTGAATTACTGAAAAATAGCATGAAAAATGATTTAATTAATATGTTTTAATTAAAAAACATTACCGCTTTTTTAATGTCATTTTTAACCAAATAAACGAATTAATTGATTTTACTTTGGAATTAGCTTAAAGAATCTGGCCAAGCCAATTTATTCACAACCAAAGAAAAAACAATACAATAATTTCTTACTAATTTATTACAGAAATTAAAAATTTATTTACAAGTATCAATAAAAAAATATAGAGAGTTTGAGGATAATTCAACTTTATCTTAAATGATTTTGTGCAATAATAATTTATTACTGTGGCCAACAACGTCTTATTCGATAAAAATAATGTTAATCTAAAATTAATTTAATATTTGTATTAAGATTATTGACTTTCCAGTGGTTGTGCTGATTTTGTGAGTGAAAGATTATCGCTGGAAGTTTTACTCAAAAGTTTTATATAACTACTTACTATAAATCTATACTGAACCTCAACGTATCGCTAATAAATAATAAACAAACTTTTATCTTTCTTAATAATTGTTTTTATTCAATATTACATCGTTTACAATATTTACTTTTGATCATATGAACAAAAAACAAAAAATTTCAT
Organism: Chrysopa pallens; assembly: GCA_020423425.1. Taxonomy (NCBI): domain Eukaryota; kingdom Metazoa; phylum Arthropoda; class Insecta; order Neuroptera; family Chrysopidae; genus Chrysopa; species Chrysopa pallens. The sequence goes on from CM035596.1 coordinate 15,553,205, forward strand.
TCAAGAAAACCATTTTTATTATAACGGGATAATTAATATACAAACAATATTGTTCCTAAAACTCCATTCTTTCCATAATCTCATTTCATTTGTATAAGTTTCAAAAGTCTTTTCATTAGTTTTAACTGCTGTTTCATACAAGTTAATAAGCTTAAACGGATTACACGGAGTTTTAAAGGATTAAGAACGGTTTCTCAGCAGTAATAGAAAAAATAAACTAATAGCGAATGATCCGAATTTTTAGTATGTTATAGTTAGCGAAACATATTATTTTATAAAAAAAGAAATTTGGGTACCTTGCCGATCAATTAAGAGACAATATTACTAATAAAATATTAAGTTTATTACAATTTTTTTTATATATTCCTCATAAAATATACAATTGGGACGTTCTGTTAGTATATTGGACGTTTTGATAAACTCCTGTATTAGTATAAGGTGAACAATAAACAACTTTCCTTTTATATCGTATACAAATGAATCAGAATACAAACACACTAAACAAACCACAATAATGCATAAACAACTATTCAAACTCATGCTATATAAAATGTTTTTTGGTACAGCTATGCTAAACAACCCATCTAAATATAATCCCCACCATTTCCCCCACCACAATTTATATAGTATAAAATACACTTCACAATCATATCAACATCATACGAACAATTCATTTTAGATATAAACATACAAAACACCAGTAGTGGTTTCTGGGTTCGAAATACAGAGATTCTGTCATATAATGTGGATTTTTAAACTTGACATAAAAAATATATGTCAGAGTATATTAATTTTAGTCTATGGCTACCTAGTATTGGCCGAACAAACAAAATTTTGTTAAAGGTGCTCATAGAAAAACTAATTAGTCTATTTCCGGCTGTCCACCCGTCCATCTGTCATCACCATAACTCAAAAACAATATCACTATTTGTTTTGTTTGCAAGCTGAAATTTTGGTGACATATTCTAAACATAAAAAGTGAGTTTAAGATCGTGAGTGAGTAAAATCCTTGGGTCCAATGGAACCTTGACCAAACTTTGAAACTATAAAAGATAGATGAAAAGTTCAAACAACATTTTTTCGTAACATGTTTGAGTTCTTGACAATTTTTGTTCAAGTTTGGCTAATAAACACATAAATGTCATAGTAATACATATTTTTACTATACATATATAACTGTATAGGCTGGATATTAATAAAAGCTTCGCTACACAATTTGAGGAAATAGCAAAGAACAGCCCACAGCCCATATACACAATCCTTTCTTGAAAACTAGTTTTTTATATTCAAAGACCTCAAAACATGCAAAACATCAAAATGGTCTAATAGACGTTTTTTTTATTGTAAATTTCATTTAAAATATCAAGGTTTATAATACCTGACAATCACACACGAAAATTGTAACAATTCGTTTGTGTACATTATAATAAAGATGATATAAGTATGTTCGAAATTTTGTTCTATGTTGTTGAACCAATTTCCATCGCGATATACAAAATTTCATTGAAATAATTGCGATGGGCTGGTATAGGGTAATAGTTTATTTCGCAGGTGCATTCAATGTTTCAAAATAAATGAAAATCTATTATATACAGTGATAATTATTAGGACCAATAAAAAAGTTTCAATATAGACATTCCAAATGTTTTAGTTTGTTGTTAATACACGAGCTACCGATTGTCGTAAGCGAAATATTTTTGGTTATGGGCTACATTCGTTAGGCTTATTTTGATTTAAAATGAAATCGAGTGTATGAAACACACTCAAGTTTCAAAATAAATGGGAATCTAAAATAATCTGCGAAAAATTTTCAAAGGAGCCTAAATAAATAACAGTCTCACATTCGAGACTGGCATTGCAATTAAAATTTAAATTATATCAAACGGAATTTTTGAAACACAATTATTTTAATGAACCTAAAATATCACTCAATATACGGTTGTAATGATCTTCGCACAGGTTTTTAAACGATATTTTGGTAAAAACATCTACAATCCATAAATCGAAATTTCTAATTTTAAATTTATTTTTATGAATTTTCTGAATGAAAGTTCTGGTTTTTAATTTTTTTCTAAGAGAAACATCGCGAATATATTTATATTTTAGCATATTTAATGTGAATTTGACATAATGAGTAAAAAATTCGTGATATATTAAATGGAACGTGTTTTACGCGTAATTACCATAAAAAAAAAAAAAAAAAAACTTAAAAATTTTAATCAAATCAACTTGATTTTGAGTTTTTCGATTAAACTGTTTAGATTCACCAAAAGTTTAGCCCAAAGTAACAAAACAAATGTATTTAGAATAATATATGTTATAATGCAAATTCTTCATGGCTATACAAACAACGAATTTTTAGAATCGAAATAATGATAGTAGTTAAAATTTCAGCAAAAGAATACAAATGCTTGTCTTCTTCATTTGTAAAATTTATATTGCATCACATTCTTGAATATAATAAAAATATTCTGTACAAACATTAAACTCAATCCCAAACTTCTCCCTGTGATACCTCTTTCTAGCCAAATAACAATTCCCTGTGCTCGTTGTTAGTAAAATTATTCAATAGCTATCATCTGATTCACGATTTACTAACCATAATGACCGTCTGGGGTGTCAAAGGCCATAAATAATATACACGAAAATGTCATACATAAACACAGATTATATATTTATATATATATATAAACTTTACCTGTGATACAAACGGTTCGAATTTTGACCTTTCTCTTTCGAAAATTGTTTCGAAAATTATAATTAATGTTTTATATATCTGTGTTATGACCTCTTTTGTTATACATTGCTTAGATTAGTATAATTTGATTTCAATCTTTGTTGACAAATCTATTTGCATTCCAATTTTCATATTTTGTTTACATAACTCTTAGGTTTTGGTTACGAAATTAATTTATTACGTACGTATTCTATTTGATTGTGAATAGTACACGATGGTTTTATGATTTACCAACTGTTTCCGATAAACGCCTTTGAATTTGTGTGCATTTTATAAGTTATGAAATATTTTAAATTTGTATTTGAATTCTTGTTTTCATTTATCCGTGATTATAGGAAGATTAATTAACACACTAATTAAGGGAGTTTAATTTAAACACATTTTTTCATTTTTTTTTCTCGAAAGTGTATTGCAAGTATACCCTCTTGAACCAGACGTCCATGATATATAATTTTGTTGCATTTAATTTTACAAATATCCAAGTATCTTATGATTACAAAATCCTGATTATGTTCAAACACTCGATCAAATTTTCTTGGAACTTGGAAAGCTAAGAACACTGTTGAGCAAGTCAAATACGAAATTAAATACGAAAACTAGTGATCAAGAAATGTTTTGTTGATTGATAAAATTTTAGTCACTTTTGATCTTTTTCTGACAACCTACCAAGTATTGTACAAATCAAAAATTATTAATTCAATACTATAGTAAATTCGAATTTTTTGAATTTTTTTATGCCGAAAAATTTTGATTAAAAGTTATAGGTAGTTAAAAAGATCTATATAACTTTGTTAATTAAAAAAAATTGTCAGTGGACTGTTAAAGTTAATCACGAAACAAATCGACTAAGGTAACAAAAAACTTTAATAAAACGCGTTTGGCTGTAAACTTAGAAAATGTTTTTTTAACGAAAGGTTATATCCAGGAAATTACTTATATTTAAGTAGATATTCCTTGTTTTTTTTTTATATTTGCTAGATTATAAAGAGCGATGAAAATATAGAACATGGACACTGAAAGGCATACAAAACAAAATAAACAGTAATTAAATTAAAATACATATTACTCTGATCGAACAATCAAAGTTGCATAAACTACTACCAACTAAACTAAAAAAAAGTCTCTAAATCAAACGTTCTTTTTTTTTGTGTGTGTGTTTTATGTCTGGAAACAACTAACAATATAATTTTTAATGTAAATATTAAAAAATTTATAACACCAAATAATCACAAATAAAATATTAATGAAGATATTCGTTGTTGTATTAATAAATAAAAACGAACAAACACGTTTATGTATAGTGCTGCTGAATGTAAATACCGCGAATTTTTCAACTAAAAGAAAATTTACTGAAAACTTTTAAATTTGTCTAATTTTCATTTTAAAATTTTTTAAAAATTACTTACGACTTATGAAGTCATTATCAAGTAATGAATAATAATTATAATTATTATTATTTTTTTTTTTTTTCTGGAAAAAAATAGAAAAATCTGTGAGTGGAGTTGATAAATATTTTTACGATATTTATAATTTCAAAATTAATAAAGAGGAGTAATTTCAAATTTAATTAAGGTCTATTTGAATAGTTTAAATTGTTAAATTTGGATTTTATTTAATTTATTTATCTCCAAGGCATATAACAAATGTAATTTTTGGCTTTTATCATAAATATGTAACACCTCCGGCTTGTGTCCAATCTCATCAGTTTTATTGGTAAGATAAATCGAGAAGTTAGAAGAAGTTTTAAGACCGTTTATGTGGTCTTTATACCTGCTTTATTTAAAATTTATTATTATAAGCTGGTTAAGTATTATATTCTATTTTCGAAAGAGATTTTCCAATTTGAGATATTCAGCCTACATGTGAGAGAGATACTTAATAATTTTTTGTTTTGGATGAAATATATGGGAACATTTGATTTAGTATAGCTTGTTTTACGTTTTTAATAATGCGATTTCTTATAATTTGGGGGTCGTATCCATTATTTACTCCAATCTAAACTAAAGTATTCACTTCTTTGCTTCTTTCGCTTTTAGAAAGAGGTTTTTTAAAAGAAAAATTTAAAAATTTGAATCCAATATGCATACAATTATTGTTCTGTAGTAAGAACTGCTAATTTGTTGTAAATATTAAAACTATATATTCTTTATTTAATTGATGGAGAATTGAAATTAAACAAGCAGCCCATTATTTCAGCCCTAATCTCCTGTGTTCACATTGTCATAAATTCTTGTTGATATTGAATGTTTTTGAGATTGATGACATTTTTGTTTGGTTAAATTTTCCACAATACATATTTGCCTAGAAAAATTTGTATCATATTAAATTATCATAATTTTAAGACATTTAAAATTCAGCAAGAACATGCTTTGCCCTTTGGTAAATTAGCTCACGAAATATTTAGCTAAGACACTATCGGCCGTGAATTTTTATATACAAAATAATTTTCCTTGAAATTTATCCCGGTGATTTCTTTTTATTTTAGATTTCTAAATTACTTTGTTTTAAAAATTACAGAGCATACTAGGAAGTTGCAGGTCGCGGAATATGTGAAATATAAGATGAAGTTTTTTATTTATTTTTTAAGGCCTGAAGAAATGTAACCATTAGTATGGAATTTGATTCAACAACTAAAACTCCAATATATTTTAATCATATTTCAACCAGAATTCATGTAGTTTACTTCCTAACTGCTATACGTGCAGATACCACCATCCGAAACATATGTAACAAAAATTGTTGCGGTTTTGTGATACAAACAAAATTATATTTTATATCGATGTATTATATTATGGAATTGGCAATATTAAAAATAGATGAAATAAAAACAAAAACAATTATTGTATTTTTGTGTGTTAATTATGTTTAGCGATTTATAATAATTTCTAAACCAAATTTATTAACTTTTGCTATTTACATCATATGAACTTTGTCCCTTATTATATAGGCTGTAGAGGATATAATCGATATGAAAGACACTTGAACCAAAAGATCCATTATGATGTCTGACGAAACTTCCAGACTATCTGAAGAGATTAAACGTCAAAGTATTTAAGCTTCATGAGAACCTTACCTGATAAAGGTGGGAAGGGCCTGTGGCGATGAGTCACTTTTCCTCCCTCTTCTTTACACGATTTTACTCTGATCAAAATTATCATGCAGCACAAAAAATACGTTTTTAATCTGCTATTTTTATTTATTGGTCAATTATTATTTATCTAGCAATATCCATTTTTAAGATATTCAAACTAGCAAACTAAGGTATCAACCTCACTAGAGTTTAATTATGAGCAAAGCTTTTGGTTTCTTTGGTTTTGGTCTTGCTTATTTGGTCTTGTTCTTACTCATGCTGGTGAATAGATAGATAATCTTGACCTTGTTTTATTTTCTTATGGTCAAGACCAACTTTGCTCACCACTACTATTGTTATAAAAAAATTGACTTAAACTTCTCACCGTCTTACAGTCCTTGCAAGGCTAATTTTTTCCTCACTAGTCTTGAATTCTGTTCTCTTATGCTCTTAAATTTATGTAGAATGCAGTTGACTCTATTCTTAATGAGTCAATGATCTACTATTATTTGATTGCAACATAGAAAACAAAACATAAAGTTGTTAAGTATGAATAAGAAAATATATGCATTAGAATAAATTTTTCCCTCATATGATACATATGTAAAAAAAATATATTAACCGTTATAACAGAAGAAGAAACATGAATTAGTTTGAAGAGTGGGGAGGGGGATGGTACAAGCACAAAAAATAAGAAGAATCAGTTCATTTTCAGTGAGTACCTTACAAGCATATTCTGAAGAAGAGACGACTTGAACACTATATGAAAGGTAACACATATATACATATATAATATGATTCGGTTTGTTTGGAAAAGTCAATTTTCCAGTCCGATGGTCCGAAGCATTTGCGCTTACCAACATCTTACCGTTTGTATAATATGAACATTATGCTTTTCTTAAACCACTACCATATCAGATATACCTTTTGCCTGTATACCTAGTTCACTCAACCCACCCCACAGTCATCCCGATAATGTCGTCTGTCTATATTCAAACTCATACACATTTATACCTATATAAAATAAACCCCATGTTCACCCCCATCATGTGTCTTGCTCATGTTGAACCCAAACAAATAATTGTGGGGGGTTAGAGATAATTCTATTGTTTTATATAGGCTTCTCTTATAACAATTTCGTTTTTACGAACAATTAATTAATTATAAGGAAAATTGTATTGCATCTTTTTGAAAATTGACCAATAGTTTTATTTAAGATTTCCTTATATTCGTAAAGTATTCAATTTCGTTTAAGTGTAGTGTAAGTCGAATAAAAAATCTTAACATTCAGCTCTGGAGATAAATAAATTTAATAAAAACCAAAATTTTTCAATTTCAAATAATCAAATTGATCCTAATATTACCACTTTATAAATTTGAAATTATAAATATCGCAAAAAATATTTATCAACTCCATCCACAATTTCTACATGCACAATAATTTTACCTGATTTCCATATATATTTTCAAAAGAATAATTATTCATTACTTGAAAATGACTATATAAGTTAAAAGCGGACTCGTAATATTAATTTTTGATTTTTATAATTTTCTTAATATTAAGTTTTGATTATCACATTTGATTATGGTCTATTTAAAAAATCATATTACAAAAATTGCCAGCGACAGAGCTGAAATGAAAAAATCGTGATGTTGTGTTCATAAAATCGATACTTCAGAATTAGCCGTAATTTTGTTCAATTTTTGTGTTTATAGGCAATTTAACCGTTTTCGGCAACTATTCAATTTATTCGACTACAGTAAGCTCATCGAAAGAATACCCAAGTAATGAACAAAAAATAAAAACAATTGTCTGAGCAAATGAATCAATTGTGGTAGAATGGGCATTATCTTGCAGAACTGCTACTATGCTCAAATATAGTGCTTAAGTGTCTGCACTATTATTTGAGAATAGTTAAGGCTGAAGATAATAGTCAGATTATAGATCGATACCAGAAAATCCCTTTGATACGCTTCCGTCTTGCGTTCTATCACGTGTTGATTCCTACGTAGGAATTTAAATATCAATATTAGTAATATAATTAGAAACGCGTGAATTTCGAAAACTTGAATGGTCTTGAAGATGATGTCGACACGATAATAGATGATGATTTTCATACCAAATTGTATTTTTCAATTTTTTGAAGCCTACACTCTACTTTTTTCAGAAATCTAACTCACTGCCCAAAGTTCAGTGTGTCTGAGATGGAACACACCAGTAATGGTTAATATTAAAAAATTATCCGTTTAACGGTGACATTATTTATAACAATAACTGTACGAAAAACAGAATATTCGATTATATACGTCTAAAGCATGTAAATTGTACTATTAGGGTATCTATGGGTAAAAATAATAAACAATAAACATTATGGGTGGCTATATCCAGTTACCTAGCCTAAGAGGAAATGGAATATGAGTTGAACAACGTTTTATCTGCTATTTTTTTTTCTATTTTATTTTTATAGTTATTTTTCAAATATTTTACTCAGGAATGCACTAAAATAGTTTTGGACAAGTGCGTAAAATTTTACGAAATATATTTCTATTAGAAAATATGAAAGTTGCCAAAATAATTTTTGGTGTATTTTAAAGATGTCATATCATTTGCAAAAATAAAAAACAAAATTAACGAATGATAATTAATCATATGTAAAGTATCGAAACAATCAAGACTCTTAGTTGTTATCTTCCCTTTTTTTTAAATGTGATCAGAACCCGGATAACAAAATTGCCATAATTTTTATTTTTAATATGAATGTAATAATTATTACATGTTGTAATAAATTCCCTTTATTATAATAATTGTATCAGCCCACTTGTTGGGCAAAGGCCTTCCGCATTAGATAACATTGGCACTATTTCGTTACACCATCTTTTCCATGTACGCGTGCTTTTCCTCGTTCAATTGTATGGTATACAGTTCGTACACTTTTGCGTCCAACGTTTGTGTCGCAGCCTGTTTATGTGATCAGCCCACACACATTTTAAAGTTTTTACAAAAAATGATAAAATGTTTTTAGTTGTAGCTCTTTTATGTTGATCACTACACTGCCAATAAATCCTTTTGGTTTATTCAATTTATTGTTTATAACGCAAAACAAAATTTACAGTGAAAATTTGTAAAAAAATTTTAATGTTAGATCAGAGCATCTTCTTGGATTGAAATTTTCATCATTATTTTATTTATGGTATTTTAAATAAAAATTCATTTGCGGAAATTGTTTTACGATATTACTAGACTAGATAGTTTTGTAATTAATGTTTTTAACGTATAAAATTGATGGTAAATTTTACATTGCAACAAAGAAAAACTAACAAAAAAAGTGCATCCAATTTCAACATTTAAATTACCACATAAATAACATGCATCTTATTAATTGTTTAATTTATTTACGGTAATCTATTTACTTCCATATACAGGCATAAAAACTGATCATCTCTTCGATATTTTGTTTATTTTTTATTTTATTATTATTATTATTATTATAATTTGTGTTTATTAGTTAAAATTTTTCACATTGTTCTAGCCATATGAAATTGTAGCGACGTTGTTTTCTATATCAATATAAAACCAGCGAACTTAACCAATTTTTCAAAATTACATGCGGTACGCTACCCATATTTATTCAAATAACACACAAATAGTATGAAACTCGAAATAAAACAACATTTTATAAAAATTTGATTTATAGAAACGTAATTAAAAATCATTGTCAATAGATAAATTTATTCATGTAACATAATATAAAAACAAATCATTGGTACCTACAGTTCATTCACGATAGAGGTGGAATTTCAAAAATATGAACTTCACGATAAGGAAACAAATAAATAATTCCAGGAGTAGGATAATTGTAGGGTTTATTTCTGATGTGATTGATACCAAGTTTAAAATTATTATCCATTTTATTTTCGTATATATTACTTGAATTACACTTATGTAGCCTCCGAGTTTGAATTTTCGATAAATGCTTCAAATAAAATAATGAAATACTAATATAAACACGTATGCAATACTTTTTATATACCTTAAAGTAGGCGTGCTTTCACACACATATTATACCAGTAATAAACACTGTATAATACCTTCTATCTTATTCTCTTGCACTTTAATTCCTATAAGTATTTCTATTCTCCCGCATGTTATATCCTATAAATGTATTTGGTTGTCTCATTCTACTGTTCACTCACATACTAACCCTGTAATAAATACAGTATAATGCCTTCTATTTTATTCTCTCGCACGTTAAATGCTATAAATACTCTTACGTTAATGCCTCGCAGGTTATATCCTATAGATATATGTGGCTTTTTACTGTCGCTTTTTCGTTTCGTCAATGAATTTTCAACAATACTCAAGAAATTTCACTTCTGATATCTAAATGTTAACAAAATCTAAAGGCATACAAATGGAACTATTAGATTCAGCATCAGCCATTGCCTGTAACATATAACTGAATTTCTAGTTAATTTAATAGTACCAAATTATCGTCACCATCGATTATTTTTGACTTGATGTTAGAAACAAAATTTCAAAGTCCCTCCAATCAATTTTTTTGTATTTCAAATACGTATTCTGTCTACTATTTATTCATCATAATAATAAGCCTTTTTACAAATATATATTATTCCTCGCTAATGTGGTTTTAGCTATGCCAATTTCAAATATTTGTTAGGTTTTCGCATGCGAATAATTTTTTGAATGTTGAATATGAATTTTTGATAGTGTACTATCGATTATTTCAAATTTAGCGAAATTTAACTTACTCTAAATAAAAATATGCTTTCGGCAAAAAAAATCTTATTACAACTTCTCAGTATTTTTATACAATTACTAAGCTCATCGTACCTTCTACCAAAAAAAAAAAGAAATATTGAATTTCCTTGTAATACATTTCGAACAACAAGAAAAAAAAAACTAAATAAACAAAGTCATAAGATTAAGAATGAACAAAAAAAAAAAGAAGTCTTAAAATAAAATAAAAAGTAATCTTGAAAAATTTGATTAAAATAAAAGACAAAAACATTTCCCAATAAATCGTATTTATTTTCATGAATCTAATTTTAGAATTTTTCTTTTCATAATAACATGGAACATACACAAATAATATATACTGGATGGTTCATGAATAACGTGGCGAGATAAAATTTATTGTAACAAATACAATCGTTACATTAATTTACTTGCTTCTATGAGATCATTTTTATTCTTGACATAATTACAATATGTCAAAGTGTATGAATTTTAGTCTAAAGTTTGTAATGCTACCTAATAACTAAGGCAATAACAAAAATTTTGTATAGGTAGGTGCTCTCAGAAAAATTCTATAGTCCATTACTGGTTGCCCGTCTGTTCGTCTGTCCGTATACACGATAATTCAAAAAGAAAACGAGATATCGAGCTGAAATTTTGGTGACGTATTCTAAACATAATGAATTTAAGTTCGTAAATAAGAAAAATACGTACATCGGTTGAAACAACTTTTGTTTAAAAATCATTTTTACGTGAAACGTTTGGATTTGGCACAATTTTAGATCAAATTGAGCTAATATTTACATATTACTTTACATATTATTATTATACATGTATTAATAACTGAATAGACTGAATATTTACAGTATTCTAAAAACGCTAATTAAAATAGTACTAACAATGATATTTAATCATAAGTCGAGTATCGAAACAGTTAAGTCAGTTAGTTGTCTACAGTTGTTAAGATTAAAAACTAAATTGGATGATACAACTGATTGAATGTAAATCAAAAGCTCAAAAAATTTTCGATTTCTGTGCAAAATGTGGAACTTTATATAGAATAAATAACTTAATGTGTGACTTCATCCGTGGAGAACTTCGATTCAACTGAAATCAATCACTAATACCTTCACCCACTTTCAGCTACTTACGTTGCCTTCTTAGACTAGATTGCGGTTTCGACTTGCGGGTGGAGTCAGAGTCATTTTAAAGTACGCAGAAATAGAATCCGAAATTTATGGATTCATGAAAAACATCGCTGAACTCGTCTAGTTATCCAGGTGTTTGACATAAATCAATGCGAATTTCATTCGATTCCTCATCTATGTGTATTATTTTTAAGTGTCTATTATTCTCGTAAAGTATCGTTTTCAAGTAACTTTGAACATTTGAAACGTACTAGAAAAACTGTATTTCATGAAGCATTCTGTATTTACAAACTGAATCCATTTGTGTAACGCGTTTTTCATATCGAAAGTTAAAGCTTAAAAAATATCTATGTTTGAAATCTATGCGTTCGTTTCGATATCACCAATGATGTTTGTGTTATACAGGTTGTATGCGATACCCATTTGTTACGTAATAAAGATAGATTTCTTTTCAAAATTACGATTTTGTAGTTTTTTTGTTTGTTCTCTTATCCACCATTTTATGCGTCATTAAAAATTCATTATTTTTTTTTCGTATTTTAGTTAAATTGACGATAGTTGCATATATAGACAGGCTAATAAAGTGATTCTATGAACACTTATACCAAATTGGTGGTTCTGTCAGGACAACATGTTTTTAGAAAGAAAAGAAATATTTTTGGGTAAATTTTTATTAATTTGTCAAAATAATTTTTTGACACATTTGTCTGATGGCAGTGCTACATAGTCAACTTGTCGCTTGTCGGCAGCCGTAGGCATGTGCATTGATATGACGCTTAAAACGTCAAATCGTAAGGAGTCGTAAGAAGTCGGATAAGTAAAATATACTGCTTATACAAAAAGTCATAAGCAGTCGTTATATCTGTCATTTTTATGTTTATAAAATAACTGTTATTTTGAATAGGAGAATATATTTTAATAATACTTTGAGTTTGAACGTTATGAAATACGATATAGATGATGTTGTTATTAAAAAATTAACATGTTATTATTTAAAATTAAAACTCAAAAACTTGGTTAGAATTAGAACATAATAAAGGCGATCAGGATTAAACCTAATTTGACATAAAATATGAGGCAGAAGTTAGGTGCTTATTAAAATAAATGCTGAGATTACTGAAAAAAAAAAGATTTTTCCTTGTTGTATTTCAGTCTTAGACAAGCGATTGCCGATTATGTAAAACGAACTGAACTATTTAGTGTGGTTACATAATATTTTTATTAATGATTACACTCAATACATAAATGTCGGTATATAAATGTATTACTTTGTTTTCTCTAATACAGAAAAACCCTTTTTCATATGTTTACATATGTTTGCAATGAACACAAATGTACGTATTTTAGTACAGGTCTAGGAGATGTCTCTATACGTATAGGTATCTAGTTATGTCGTACGATATACAATATCTAGGTGTACACATATCGAATGTAATATACGATAGTACAACGTGTATCAGACGAATTGATATCTGTTTGTTAATATTAGCATCAATCAGTGATGGATTTCAGCCTAGACTCGAATGTATAAATCTATTTGCTATATAGAGGATGTGTGGGAGGTACTTGATTATTGAAAACTTACGATCCTTCGATTTTCTATTATATCATGAAAAACTCTCTACAGAATTGTAAAAAATAAGTGAAGATAATAACAAACAGAGTTAATTGTTAAGATACTCGACATATCATTATTTGGACTATTTTTAATTCGCATTCATAAAACACTATAAATATCCAGTCTATACAATTATATATGTATACATGTATATTAATAATATGTATTGTTATTATCGATATGTTAAATTAGAGCAAAAATTGTGGAGAACTAAAACATTTTAAAAAAAAATGTTGCCATTTGAACTTTTCTTCTATCTTTAAGAGGTCAAGGATCCATTGGACCCAATGGATCAATTTTGCTCAATAACTTAAAGTCACTTTTATGTTTAGAATACGTCACCAAAATTTCAAATGTCTTTTTGTTTTTGTGTTTACATGATGACCGACAGACAGACATGGACAGACATATTAGATAGCGACGGACAAACTTTAAACTAAAATTAATATACTCTGACATATTATGTATGTCGAGTATAATATAGCACCCATCAGCAGATTCCAAACTGAAAAATCTACTCGGAAATCTAAAGAATAAAATGAATAACGATCAACTAATTATGTTTCGCAATTATTCTAATACAGAAGTACCATTCTGTATGGTATCGAATCCAAGCCTTTACTTTAAAACAATCTTTCGGTTTTTTTCCCAAACCCTCTGTATTCTACCACATGTTATACAACAAGCATAAACGACAGACAAGTAACACAAACCTGTGTTTATAAATATGTTTTCGAATGTATGGTATGTGTATCATGTTTGGTTAGTATCTCACTGGAATTAGCAATGTCCTCGTTCGATTCCCCGATTCCCTATGAACTGTCAGACAGGTTTAATATCACAAATATGTATTGGAAAATTTAAATTTGAAAAATAATATGACACACTATTAAAGTTTGCTTTGGTATTTTTCTTTTATTTATTTTTATTTATTTATTTATTTATTTTATTTTTTTTTTTTTGGTGAATGTGTATGGTTTTTTTTATCAGTGTTCGTACAAATATCTATATATATATACTGGACATGATTTTATTATCGATGATTCCCTGGTTATATGTTTAATATTGTGCCTCTGTGATATGGTCGTTACAATTATGTAAATTTCTATTCGATGTAATGAATAGTTTCATAGGCTTTAAGGTAAATGTACATTATTCCGGGATAGTACATAATTACGAGAGTTTTTACTTTTAGTCAAAAAAAAATACGAATCAGTGTATAAATTTGTAATTTTTAATATATTTAATATTCTTAATAATTTCACAACCATTGGAATTAATATTCGGACAAAAAAAATATCTACCTTTCGAAGGAACATTATGAACTGAAAATCTGTGTAGAACGCAAAACCCATCGGCCAGTTGATAACTTGTTATACATGTGGCATAATTTCATAACATAATGCATTGCATAATGCATACTTTAATCATAATCATAATTTATGTCGTGTATATATATATATATATATATATATATATATATATATATATATATATATATATATATATATATATATATATATATATGTATATATCGTATATTACTTAAAATCAGAATCCTTCGGTAGGAGTATATACGACACTACAGGATCGAATAAATCAACAAAATTGACGCAAAAAATTTTAATTTTAATACTATACTTTTTTGCTTATCCGTTATTTCTTATGGTTCAAAATTGTCATAGCATACAAAAGTTCAGGCCGTAGAATAAAATGGCCAACCCAAAAAAAAAATTATTTTAAAAACTAAATAGTAAAACTTTAAACAGGCATTAGAAAAAAGTACTCAAGATAATCTTCGATTTGGATTATTGTTTTTCTGAGTATTCCATTTTTTGCTATGTTGCTATGGCCTGAACTTTTGTTGTTATGGCAATTCTTGATGTGAACCATTTGGTACTTCGATTTGTATTTGGTTTTAGCCACCAGATATTTAATAAGGGACACCCGTGCTAAAACTGCATCTCTCTATCATGCCTAGAACATAGCTTATTTCCACTTATCTGTTATTCTGAAGTAAAAGCTAGATTATTGTAAAATTTTATTAAAATCCATTTAGTAGTTTTTTCTCGAAAAAGTAACAAACATACAAAAAGACATACTTTCGCGTTTATAATATTAAGAGGTTATATTGGATTGGTTGGCTAAATTAAATGTTATCAACCATAAAAGGTTTTTTTTTTTTAATTAAGTAGTTTATTCATTAAAAATATGAACAAACATTCACACTTCCTTTGGAACAGAATGCTAAAAGAATAATTTATCCATAACAATGTCAAATAAGCAGATAAAATAATTTTCCAATAGTTTATATATATTAAAAATATTATTAATAGATTTGATTAAAGAATTACGAATGAAAAGAGAAAAAAAGGAAATAGCTGACAAAAGAAAATTTTTGTTGTATATATATATATATATATATATTTTTTTTGTCGATTATTTGAAAGTTACAGCGATGATAAAAGCGTACACACAATCGATATCTGAAAATAAGAAAACTTACGGTACGGCAGAAGAAACAACAAACTGTGATGAATATGGCTTTCACAGCCAGATCGTAAATTGTTTGTAAAGATGTGTACATAAAATCAACTTACTATTAAATAGCAAAATTAATTTGCTTACTACTGTTTTGGAAAATTGTGTACCATTACTCGAAAATATAACAAATATCTTTGTCTAAACATAATGATAGAAATAGGAATGCAAACTTTTATAACGCAGCCATTGACTACCAAAGAGTTACCTTCAGTGAAAAGTTAATTTTTATAACAAATAATCAACATCAACATATCATAATCAACACGTATTTCTAATATCAAATTTTAGCACTTTTAGATCCAAAAAGCTATTTATTTATAAACTGTATTAAAATTAATTTTTATAACAAATAATCAACATCCACATATCATAATCAACATTTATTTCTAATATCAAATTTTAGCACTTTTACATCAAAAAAGCTATTTATTTATAAACTGTATTAAAATTAATTTTTATAACAAATAATCAACATCAACATATCATAATCAACATTTATTTCTAATATCAAATTTTAACACTTTTAGATCAAAAAAGCTATTTATTTATTAACTGTATTAAAGTTAATTTTTATAACAAATAATCAAGATCAACATATCATAATCAACACGTATTTCTAATATCAAATTTAAGCACTTTTAGATCAAAAAAGCTTTTTATTTATAAACTGTATTAAAATTAATTTTCTACTGTTTTTATTATTGAAAAATTCCCATTTCGAAAAATTAACTAAAAAAAATTGACGTTCGAACTGTTTAGATCAGATAATACAATTTGAATTTGAGTTTTAGAAAAATAGAAAATTCAGTTTTCATCTTTTAATATTTTTCATTTCTTTTGCTGTAAATATAAATGTTTACTAACCGAACAGACCTCACTTTTTTTCATTTTTTTAATCAAACCAAAAGTTCAGATATTTAACGAGATCAGATATTAATTGAGATTTGATGCTTGCTAAAAATGGATTATTAACGATGCTTTGAGCGTCATTTCAAGGACTTATTGACCTACTTTAGTATCGGATACCGAAACTAAATTATTTCTTAATTCTTATTATGTATTTTTATTTATTTGGATTTGGGTGAGAAAAACAACAACTTTCAATCAGACAGTTAAAAACTATGGTTTTTCAACTACATACAGGATAAAGATAACATTATTTTTTTAGAGTGAGATAAACAAAAAGTATATTAGAAAATTTCTCTATTCGAAGTTAAAAAAAGCACTTTTTGAACTGTACGTTTTTGATGGTGAATTAAAGAATACAATAAAAAAAAGCCGGTCCCTCCTTCTTCGTCATTTCATCACTCTAATTCACTTCTATACTCATCAATTTATATAAATGTATGTATGTAAGGATGTTTCTACAATTTTTTCGAGAACTTCTATGTCACAAATTTACATACATTTATTTCAAACATTAAAATTTTATAAAAAAGATTAAAAGAAATTTTTTTCAACAATCATTATTTTTCCGGTTTGTATTTTTTTTTCTTTTGTAGTTTTTCTTTTTTTTTTCCATTCGTATAATTTCATCCAAGCGTTTATAAGTTTGTCTTTTCACTTCACTACAAGGTAGAATGTTCGATGGAACGTTATATTCATTTTGAAAAATACTTACGCGTGTAGACAATTATTTCGCTATGTTTTATAGGGTAAAATAACATAATTCGTAACGATGTAGTACTACACCGTTATTATTAAAATAAATACTGTAATGACATCTGTTAATATATTTTGAAAACTGCACACGTAGTCAAAATACGTATTTATAAAAAACAAAATAATTTGACCTAGGAAATTGGAGAAAAAATCGAAATTTATTATATATATATCAATCCATTATTTTTTAATTCTGGTTCCGCCTGGTTTAGCCTCATACCTAGAAATTTAATAATCTCTGCAAACAATTAGTTCTAAAAACATCTAACTGATATTCTTTGGCACTATTAATTAATGTGTTTATCTGCTGTTAAAAATAATGTAAACTTTATATATTACTATCTATTTTTATTGAAACCATAATTTACTAGCATGTATTCAAACTGAAGATATTCAATAATAATTGTAATACCAAATGAGTTAATTTCCTCCTATTGTTGTTAACAATTCGTTATGTTATTGTTGCTAATTGTTCATAAAAAATTGTTTTCGCCTTATTTGAAGCGTTTTTCAAAACTTTAATGGTGGATAAAGCTAAGCCAATGTGTGAATCAATTTTAATTATATCGGCGCAACTAAGATTCAACTGAAATAATAAAATAATAAAACGGATTATGAATGTATACTTGCCAATGTTCATGACCCGTTTAAATAATTGTAATCGAGTACAACAAAAAAAAAAAAACAGGAAATAAATATGATGAATCTCTGATATCTTTAACGGTAATTGAGAGAATATTTTGATCCTGGATAATTTATTAAACAATATCACAAACCATCTCACTATCTTGTTCGTAAAATTCGACAAATGAGTTATAACAAAATTGATGTTATAGTTAAATTAATGTTAAAACATTCTTTTTTATTACTCCGTGAATATTTACACG
Source organism: Chrysopa pallens (assembly GCA_020423425.1). NCBI lineage: Eukaryota > Metazoa > Arthropoda > Insecta > Neuroptera > Chrysopidae > Chrysopa > Chrysopa pallens. Next base: position 15,571,627 of record CM035596.1, read on the forward strand.
CTAGCATAAAACGATTATGTGTAATAATGTACCTGAGGCAAAAGAGGTCACATCTTACTTAAATGTGTTATAAATATGCTATATTGATTGTGTAGATATTAAGAATAAAATCAAGCTTTCTACATAATTAATAATCTCATTTATTATAAAAGTCTAAAAAATACAACATAAGATTATACTTTTAAATGTCTTATGGGTGTCATTGAACCACCGTAGTATAATAAGGCCCATCATTAAACTTATAGTTATTCGTAAATTTTCTTCAAAAGAACTCTTTAAAAACTAGAACTGAAATTGTCCTTAAATTAGAAAAAAAACAACTTATGGAATTTGTTTATACATTTCTGCTAATAATTGATATCAGTTTGGCAAAAAAACTTGTCTTTTCTAAGAGAACCTAGGTAAATCAAACTTTAAAAAATGACATTTTCTCTTTCAATAACAAAAAAAAAAAAACATTTTATTTATTGCATTTTGTGTCTGCCTGTCTGTGTATTTTTATTTCGCTGTAGACAACTTTACGTAGGCACTTATATATGGCCCTCACTGGTCCATCAATGGTTCCGCTATAATTTATATTCAAATTTCTTATTCCTCTCGCTTGAAGCATGTTAAAATTTGTAATTATATGTAAGCTAATTCTGATACAGTGGTGTGACATATATTTACTTCCTGATGAGAACAGAGTTTCGTTAAGCCTTGTTCACATTGATCAAGTAATTTAGTTAATTAACAAGTAGTTTAGTACTAAACATTCCATCAAAAGCCGTTCACACATATAATTTGATAAGTTAGTAACAAGTAATTTATTAAAACTATGTAAACAGTCAAAATAATGTAATGTAATTACATATCCCAAAACTCCTTTTATTTTATCACTGTGATTGGAACAACAGTTAAATATCAAACAGATTCCTTCATTTTTTTATTTTATATATTTCTGATAAAAGAGTGTTGGAGGTACTACTTGCACACAAAAAAAAATTTAACTAAACTACTAGACTTGACTAAGCACTTGACTAAAATTCACCTACGTCAAGTTACTAAAATACTTGATTAAATAACTTAATCAGTGTGAACAAAGCTTTAGGCTTTAAGACAATCATGTACGCTATCTTGTAACTGATGATTTTATAAAAGGGTATGAGATAAATATGTAGTATATACCCCAATAGAAAATCCTTAGCCTGTATATATACCGTCTTCATATGTCCGTTCATAAGCATACACTCACCAACTCTCCCCCGCATAATATATAATAGCGGCAATATAATGACGCTCAAACGTCATGCGTCAAACTGTCAACATTTCAAATAGATCAATTTATCTTGATTGGTTCAGTCCAATCATTAATAATGATTAGTTAAAATTTTTATTAGATATTATTATATATGTACAGGGTGTCACAAATATGTTCTATATATTATTTATTAAATATGATAAATTATACTTTGATATTGTGTGATATGAATATTCAATGTATTTTGTTTTTTCACCTCTATATATTAATTTTAAACAAAGTTTCTGGTTATTTACTGACGATTGATCAAATTTACTGGTTAAATAACATATATTTACTCTTGCTAAAATTAATGTTATCTCTGAATATGTTAGTCGTCGCTAATTTGGCAACAGTTTCATACTTTTAAAAGTCAAAAGCCTCGTTCAGAAGTGGCAAAAGTTAAAATGTTGTGTAAAATTATGATTGGATGATTGCTTATAAAATTTAAAAATTTTATAAAAATTAAGTAAAATAAGTGAAGATAATACTCGACGTGTGATTGAGTATCAATGGTAGAACCATTTTTAATCATTAACATTCATAAAATAATCTTAATATCCAGTCGACACGATTATAAATACATGTATAATAATGATATTCATTGTAATTATGAATTATGTGTTTATTAGCTAAAATTTCAGCTAAAATAGTGGCAAAAGTGAAAAAATGTTTGAAACAAAAATTATTTCTCTTCTGAAAACTAATATTTTTTATCTTTGAACTTGTCTTCCCTCTTTTATGGTTTAAAAGTTGAGTGTTTTGTTTTTGAATTTAAAAGTTGGGTTATGGAACCATTGGACCCAATGGACCGATTTTTGTTCGACATTAACGAACTTTAATGTCAAACCGGGTGAAATATACATTCGGAAATGGGCAAATATATAAATGTGGCTTTGGGCTAAAATACCTAAATGGTCGTAACCTTCAATGCTTTATGTAGCGACTATTTTGCACTTTCCCGTTTTTTTTTTCGAATGTAGTAAAATTAAATAAAGATTAAAAATAATTGTTATGGGTGGCCTCTGTTAAAGACACACACACATATATATATATATATATATATATATATATATATATATATATATATATATATATATATATATATATATATTCTTTTTAATTTAGTAAAAGAATCAGTGATTTCAAGGAGAGTTAACCTAAGAAAATTTTCTTAGGTTACGAAATTACAATTTTTTTCAAGACTTATAGCAATTTTTTGATTTGTTTTCAATATTTAGCAATTATTTCAAAACTGCCATAAATATTAAAAATTAAGACCGCGAAGGAATATTTACCCAATTTTTTGAGTGACGTATGGAGATATTTTATTGAAAAATTAAAAAATAATATTTTTTTAATGAAATTTTTTCTTAGATTGCTTATTCTGTTATATGGAGATCATATGATGTTCACCGACAATTTTTTTAATATTATATTAAAATATGAAATTAATTAATTACTTTTTACTGGAAAAAAGATTTTTAATTAATGTTTTATATGCTGAGTTTTTAAATATATATTTTTTTTTAAACAAAAAATTTATTTAAAGTGTTTTTCATGCTATTATCTAAATAATTATACTGATTAGAGGTTTAATAAATGAAATTTAATAATAACAAATGAAGATAACAGCTAACATAATGAATTGTTTAGTTACTACACATATGATTGAGTATAAATTTTTGAATATTTTTAATTAATACAATTCAATGTATATCCTGTCTATATAGTTATAAATACATGTATAATAATATGTATTGTACGTATATATGCGATTGTGAGCTAAATTTGAACTAAAATTATGATGAATCCAAACGTTTTACGAAAAAATGTTTCAAACAAGCAATTTGTTTAAAAAAAATCAAACATTTTTATATTGGACATACATAATATGTCAGAGTATATTACTTTTAGTCTAATGTTTGGAACGCTATCTAATATTGACCGAACAAATTTTGGTAAATAGCGAGATGCAATTTTGGTGATGTATTCTAAACATAACAAGGGACTTTAAGTTCGCGAATGAGAAAAATCAGTCTTTTGGGTGCAATGGATTCTTAATCCAACTTTTAAACTATAAGAGATAGAAGAAAAGTGTACAAAGTAAGTTTGTGTGTGCCTGTCATATTATACTAGTAAGACGTTTTTAACAACTTTTGTTGTATTAATATATTATATCAATTTTGCAGATGTAGAAGTGACATTTGCACCTCAATAGTTAAACATTGTACACCTCGGAGATCTAATTTTGTAAATTATTATTCAAATAGAAATGTTTCTTAATTTGATAACTTCTTTTTCAAAATTTGATTTTTATTTTTTTATTCTCTTATTATATTATTATTTAAATGTAATTTGTTTAATTGAGTGTCTATCATGAGATATAAGATTCCCCTTACAGAAAATTAATGAAATAAGAAAAATTCACTAATTTGTTTTCGTCAACAAATTTAATTTATTTTATCATCAAGTTTCCATCATGAAGACAAAAAAATTAAAAAAAAATTGTTAACTGTTTTTTATGATTTAATCAAATATATAAAGGTATAATAAATTTAGTCCAAATATTGTAATGTTTATAAAATCCCAGAAACTATGAGTGCGAATTTAAAATTGCCTTTACCAATATTTAGAATGGATAAAGCTGCGAGTACAATTAATGATTTTATATATATATATATATATATATATATATATATATATATATATATATATATATATATATATATATATATATATATATATATATATATATATATACACATTTGATTCACTATAGTCTATCACTACGTTTTATAATTGGAAAATTTATATTTTCGTATTAAGCATTGAGACCGCTAAATATTTTTATATGGTTATTTGCATATTGTTAAATTGAAAATAAAAATGATTGGTATTTACTTGTAAAAAATAATAATAACAAAAATATTTAATAATCGAATAAATTATTAGGTATTTTCCAAACAATTTTTTATCGCTACAAAAAATTTATATTAGTGCCGTACAACGTCAATACATAGGAATATTTCAAAATTTCCAAATGGAATAATTTTTCAATAATAATTGAATGATTTCATTGATTTTCTTGTGTATTGCAAAATTGATCTATGTCAAATAAAGAACGTATATATATTTATAAATTCCCGAATTATTCTTTCTATTCAGTTTCGTTTTATTGTTAAATAATAAGTTATTTAAAATGCTACATTTGGCAACATACAACCTTAAAGCGAGAAAATACAGTGAAAATACATTATCATTTTGTAACCACTACGCCTTAAACACATCCCCTCAAAAATATATAGACAAAAGCATTTATTGCCAATATATAGGAGTAAAAAAAAAAAGCTTGTATATTGTATATTGATAACAGTAGTAAATAAACAGTCAAACCTATGACAAATAAACTATAAAATGATACTTTAAATATACCTCGTTCCCATACATTCTCCTCTTTTATTGAAATACTGAAACAAAATAGAAAAAACAAAAAAAAAAAAAAAAAAATTAAATGTACCAATCAAATATTTGTCTGCAAAATGAAATAAAATCAAAAATTCTGTTTGAACTAATATTTTTCTTATATATAATATGAAAATATTTTAAATATTGGGTGAACTTTATTATACTTTTTTGTTTACGGTCTTAATCCAATACAATCCTTTCTGTATCCTATCTTATCATTATCTAGTGATGAGCAAGATCGAGACCAAGACCAGGACAACCTGGGCCATAGGTGGCAATAAAATATGTTCTAAGCATGATAGAGACACGCAGTTTTAGCATGGGTGGCTCACAAAAAATACCGGGTGGCTCATAACAAGTACTGGGTGACCCAAAATGGTGATAGCAACGCGTGTGATGGTCTGATAGTTATTAATGGATAGTGACCAAATCCACTTATAGGTTATACATGCTCACATCTAGGTGGTTAAATTTGCAACAATAATCTAATGAACTATATAAATTTTAAACAAAAAAAAGTCGTATAAACTTTCTTCGAAAACTCAATATATTGTCTGTGATTAAAAGTACATAAAAATGCAGTTTTTGTGAACGATTTTTCGCGAATATCTCGAAAACCTGATATTTTAAAACAAACAAAAGTAGAAAAAATTAATTTTTATTTCTTAAAATACAATATTAATCGAATTTGAATTATTTTATATTGTTGAATATGACATTTCATTGGAACAAAATTGAAGAAATACCATTAAAAGTTGAAAAACATAAAAATGTAAAATAATTCGGCAGAAATTGAATGTTTTCTAAATTACGTAAACGGATATTTTTTTATTTCTGGAGATTCAATATTAACCAAATGATAACTCGATGTAAATGACATTTCGATCAAGAAAAATTGAAATATTGGTATTTTACACTGAATAATATAAAAACGTATAACAATTCGTCGGAAATTTATTCGATGTTTACTACAATTATGTAAACAATTCTTCAAAATGAGCTCTTGTTGAAGTCTGCTCAAAGTTCAAAAGGACCTATAACGAATATAATACCGGTTATTCAATTTTATACTGGTTAAAATACTTTTTTAAATTTTACCGGTTTAAACTGTTTAGCTTAGAACAAAGCTCTGATTTCCTTTAAAAAAAATTTGGCATTTTTTGAACAACAATTTTAAGTAATGTGACATTCTTTTTTCCCACTGAAAACATGCATTTATATCATCCTTAGGACAATTTATAGAGAATCGCGTTAAAAATGAGGTGAACAGAAAAGATGTCACAGACAAGATCTTTACTAATCTTTTTGAATTATATACCTGAAAATTGAACAGAGTTCATTGAATTTAATTTTAAAGAACAGTTATAATGGTTGTATTAAATAAACCCGAATGTTAATTTGTAATATGGATTAAAATTTTACAAGAAGAGTTTCTAAGTCATCCGCAAAAAAGTGTACCCTTAATTTGACCGCCACCATCAAATCTAAAATCGGCACTGATTATATATGTAGCATTCTGTATTTGTAATCTGTTTAAGGAAGTACGAGCGCCAGGCGGTGTGGGGATAGGTATCGACTCTAGCGCGGTAAGGGGAACGCAGTAACCATATGATTTTTTTCAATATATAGATATACATTTAACATTGGCTAGTGGCGGCATTTATTTTTCTTTTAATTAATACACTTTAATTAGTCGGGCAATTGTAAATACTTTTGAATTAAATTTATCACTAATATATTTACTTTCATCCATAAGTTTTTTAAAAATATTCACCGACAGTTTTACGAGAAAAATACAGAAATGTATCAATGTTTGAAGGTTACCCCATAAGACCAATGTTAAATTGCTCAACTTTAAAGTTAATTATTTATTTAAATGATCGGACAATCTCCTTCAAATTTTTGGAATTTGTTTAGACATATTTAAACTTTATATTAAAAAAAAAATCAAGCCTTTTATCAAAAGTTGCCTTGGTGCTCGTACTTCCTTAAATATTATTTAAAAAAAAAACTTTAAAACAAAAATAAAATAAATAATATAAAAATGCGTAAACAGTTTGACAAATGATATTTAACAAGTGCACCACCACACATCACTGATAAACGTTAGTCGTAAATAAAATTGAATGAGCACACTCAATATATTTTTAAAAATACATAAAAAAAATCCTTTAAGATATATAATCTTTTATTACAGCTATAAGATAATTTTATTTCATCCTTATTTTTCTATGTTCTCGAGGGATGAGTGAAAGTAGGTGTACAAATACACAGGATAAAAATGGTAGAATAAAAAAAAAAAGAATGTACGAGGGTGAAATTGTACAGCTAGATATACACACACATACAGACAAGTTTGGCAAAAGAAGCACGTATAACATCCGGCCAGTTTTTTGATCGCATTTACCTACTGGATTTCTACCTATATATAGGAATTTATACAGTGAAATGTCTTTAGAAATATTATCTAATAGAAAATTTATAATTTATAGTAAAATTTATTCCTGATCCAACTTTTAAACCAAAGATAAAAGAAAAATCCAAATAGATTAAGTGATTGTTTTCTAAAAATAAACAAGTTTTGTTCGAAACACTTTTTCATCAAATGTTTAAATTTAATTCAATTCAAATTTAGTTTACATATCATAATAAAATTATAAATTTTTAATTATATGGACTGAAAATTAAAGAAATTTTATGAATTCTATTGTTAAAAAATAATTGCATCATTGATACTCAACTATATGCCGAATAACTTTTGGAATATTCGAAACCTTGTAATGAAGTTTTGGTATATTCGAGTGCGTCAAATTTTCACGGTTAACTTTACGGCTGTTCGACTTGATGGTCCTGGTCGTAGTGTTCTAAAATATGACCTTAATTAATTTTAAATTCTTTTAATCTTCATGTTTGTGACACTCCAATTCTCTTCAGTTGCGCTTAAATCGTTAGATTAATTTTTTTGTCATCCTTGAATTATTTCGTTCAAAATCAACAACTGAGAATGTTCAGGTAATGGTTTTGTTTCTTTGTATTTCTGATACGCACTCACGGCACACTCATATGAATGCTATCACACATTATTGAATAGATTCACTGTATATACAACAATCTTAGACAACATTTATTAAAAAATTTATCAGTACAAAATCTAAAATCTGCCAATATCGTTAAAGACCAACAAATAGTGAAATAATACCCGTGCCTCAGTATTATGTTTGAATCCCCTCAAAATTATATTTAGGCAAAATTAATATTACAAAAAATAGAAGTATAACATATTATATGTTTGCCAAATTAGGGCCTCAATATTATTTCAGTGTCAGTGATCTGTTTTATGGGTTCCTCATAATAGATGCAATCTCTACATGGGACGCATCCAAAATACATCCGGACATCTGGGCATAGCCCCACACGCTACATGGAGCATATCTTTTGAACATTCTGAACTGGATGAGTATGTTAGTACTTGAAATTTAAACTTAAAACTGCAAGAAAATACGAAATATTGTCATTTAATTTTTTGGTGATAAATATAATTTTATATTACACCATATAACGTGTTATTAAAAACAGTAGTCAAATATTGGATAATATAACTGACAGTTTTTCCAAGAAAATAATAAATATATTTGATTTCAACCTGCATATTAAATTTCATAATAATCAGACTTTTATCCAATATATTGATTTCTGAAAATAACTATAACACATTGTTCTAGTATTTCTGTGAATACAAGACCTCGCTCAAATTACAATTTAAGCCCTACGCACACCAAAAGCATTTACATTCTAGAAAATATAATTATTTGTTCAATTCTTGCATGTAAATTGTTGTCAAACAAGCATTATTGAATAATTACAAAACAGTGACATTTAATTGTTATTGGGTGAGTTATTGGGTTGAAAATTGTAAGAATAATACAATAAATTGCATAATTAATTATTTTTAAGTGCAAATATGAATAATTATTCATTTAAATTTGTTAATAAATTTGGAGAAATTTTGTATGTTAAATCATACACCATTCACAGATTTATATATCATTTGATTGATAAACTAGTATTATGGAACCATAGAAACGAATTAAAAGATTTTAATGCAAAGTGCCCATAGTCATTTTTGTTCCATATGCGGGTGTCAGACTTATTCATATTTGTCATAATCTGACGAAGCTTTGTGGTTTACTCCACAAAATTTACAAGAACAAATTATGAAAATAACAGAAAACATTTAACGTATTATAAATGTTGAGAACATATGCAAATTGACCATACGATTTTTTTATTTAATATTTTCATTCCTTTTGCTACATTTTACCAAAAATTATTGGAATTTCGAATATTTCAAAAAAACTTGATGTACAAATCTATAATAACCCCAGAATCAGTAAATTTTATAAGATATACACTGAATACCTTAGGGGAAAACGGCAAAATTAAAAAAAAAATTGTGAAAAAGCTCGCATAACGAAGCTTTAAAATTTTTCAAATAATATTTACAGAATTTCAATAACTTTGATGGAAAAATTTTAAATCAAGAATAAACGTTTTTCATAGCCTCATTTTTTTATTTGTATAGAGCGCTACTCGGTTATTACGTAACGAATAATAAAAAGAAGGACGGTTCCCTTCTTTTGACGAGAAGCTCAATATATGTCATATTGGGCTATTATATATATTTGCTATGGAATGACTCAATAAAAATATATTGTATCTACTGAATAACTGAATAATTAGTGAAATAAATAAATAATAATAATCAAATAGCCGCACATGTATTTACAAAATATTTGTTGTCTAATAAACGACTACAGAAAAATATGAACACTTCAGTCAGTATTAGTCATAACTGATGGTGTTTAAAGCGAAAATATTTTCGTTTTCTTTTTGTCTTAACAATGTGCCCACATAGTGTCATTCCTTCACTTATAGTGTGACACATAATATGGACAAAATACATCGCCCAGGAGATAAAAATTTAACAACCGTTTTCATAAAGCTGAACTTAAAGTCGCACTGTGATGTTTGGTTATCAATGGCATTAACGTAAAACATAATGGAGCCAGTTTCTACCTGCGAAGTATTAACCAAACGGAACGAACGAAACTAATCCATTTCTGAAACGGATTGATGCTGAAGATAAGAAATAGTTTAACCCTTTCAGTTCGGGCACTTTCAACCATAGAGTAATAGGCATATTTTCTTCAATAAATAATATTTGACTGTAAAAATTATTAAGTCAAAGACAAAAGACTTCGTTTTTCATTTCGAAGTTTATTTTTTAACATCCGTTTGTCTAAAGTACTAATGTTCTAATTCTCGGCATATATAAGTTGAAATAAGACGATACTACCTAAATGACAGTACTAAAGGGGTTAATTACGGCAATATTGTGCGCTCATGTTTAAAATACGACGGAGAGGTTCAAATAGTGTTCAAACCAGGATTGGCAACCAGAAATATTTTTCTTTCTGTTTGGAAGCCTTTGAAGATTCATTAAGGAATACTTACATAATGACTTTATCATAAGGCCAGAACTTTTTATAAAGAATAAAGACTTACATCTTTTAGGCTAGACCATAATTTGATTGTCCAATTATTACATTCGACTGCAAGATTACTCATACTGTTCAGATATAGTTGCTATATATACATTCAAAATCTAACATAATGCATCGCAATATAGGTTCCCACTCCAATAGAATGACCAATATTAATTTCCGGTCAACTTTATTATCAATCAATAAAAATTAATAAGAAAATAGTGTATGCCTACAATATATATATATATATATATATATATATATAATATATATATATATATATATATATATATATATATACAATCGAAAAATCATTTTTATCGTCATATCGTCAATAATAAAAATTGTACAAACACAATTGCAATCAGCTCGCAATCATAAACATTCGAATAAAATATATATACATAGTGTCCCGGTTCAAGTGTTGCCATCCGTTTATTTTTTAGTAGAAAGAACGAATACTTTTTTTGCAGAAGTGCGAATAAGGTTTTATATTCGATCTGGTAATTGCAGAATTTTGACCGTTTAGATCGCCCGATAAACAAGCTCAAAGTTCGTGATTTCGAGGATCACTTACCATTGAACACATGGAAAATTTACGGTCTTCCGGAGAGAATGAAGAAATATTTTAAGAATTATCTAATAAATAATAAAGTAAATATTAATTTTCTCATTTTATAGGCAAATATTTCATATTATTTATCCGATTGATTAGTTAACGTCGGCTGAGAAAGGTAATTGGTCACAAAGAAATTATTAATAGAAGTTTTTAATTAAAAATAATTATCTACTTTTCACTTTTTTTTTTTTTTTGAAGGCGGTTCTCTTTTTTTGAAATTATTCTATAGAGTTTGAGCTTTAATTTCTTGACCTGTTGTGATCAAATTAATAAGGAAATTATACTTGGCATTGAAAATCAATTTTTTCATTCCTCAAAACATTTTTTTAAACATTTTTGTATAAGGTGAAAACATTTTTGTAAAAGTTTTTTTAACATTTTTGTATAGGGTGATAGCAAATTTCTTTCTAGTTTTGAGCATGAAATGAACAAATCATGTCATTTTATCATAATGGAATTGTCTATTTGGACGTTTAATTTACTGTTCAAACTATAAGCTGGGAACTTAATTCTAATTTTTTATATACCGTAGATTCGAAGTTATCCCCCAGTTTATTATTTGTGTAGTAATTAAAGCATATTAGTATGAAATTGTATTTTTAAATTGTTAATTTGTTTTTATTTCAGAATTAATTTGTCAAAATTATTAAAAAATCGGAATATAGAAATCAAAATATAGAAATCACACCAGCATTTTGGGCTGATAAAGTTTTCTTATTTTAGAGCTATTAATTTGATCACAAAATAAAAGTTCAAACTTAATTGTTGTCCCATATTAAAAAGCTTTTCGAATAGTATATTTTAGGTATGTGAGATATTTAAGCCGTACTTTATACTCCAAAATAAAATGGTGGTTTCACTTAAACTTAAACACACTGTATATAGAAATTTCTGTTACATTAAATTTCAGTTCTCGATTTTATTGAATATCGCATAAATGTTAATTTCAAAAGTTCTTAAAACTAATTTAAATTATAGAAATTCGATGTGATTGTATAATATTCAGAATATTGCAAAATTAGTTTTTCATAACTGAATCTTAAATGAATTACATAGGTTTGAAAATTAAAAATTAAAAATTTTAATTAGTAGAATGTGTCAAGAAAATTATCTCAAAGTTTGAAGTAAATTCAAATAAAAGTCTAGGTTTAACGTCAAGAAATATACATAAGGTTCAAATTTTGCACACTGCGTCAAGATAAGAGCGAAGTGGCTAAACTCAAGCCGATTTGAGTCAACTTTTTTCCGAAACCCACTATTTTTGGGTGATACTTTTCAGATTTTATACTATCGATTAGCTCATTTTAACCCTTCTATGAAAAATCATGACCAGACCCTTACTTTCTTCAAATGCATTATAGATATGTTTGTTTTGACAAAATATTTGAAAAGTATGACCCAAATTACGTTGAATTACATACTTTGTTTGACAAAATTGGTTAAAAATTGAGGATAATAGAGCAAAATTAATTTTTTGTGGTTTTGGTGACGTCATAAGTTTCATAAAATTAATTTTTTCGATATCTTGGCCAAACTGAAGCCGATTTGAGTGAACTTTTTTTTGAAACCCACTATTTTTGGGAAATACTTTTCAGTTTTAATACTATCGATTAGCTCATTTTAACCCTTCTATGAAAAATCATGACCAGACCCTTACTTTTTTCAAATGCATTATAGATATGTTTGTTTTGACAAAATATTTGAAAAGTATGACCCAAATTACGTTGGATTACATACTTTGTTTGACAAAATTGGTTAAAAATTGAGGATAATAGAGCAAAATTAATTTTTTGTGGTTTTGGTGACGTCATAAGTTTTATAAAATTAATTTTTTTGATATCTTGGCCAAACTGAAGCCGATTTGAGTAAACTTTTTTTTGAAACCCACTAATTTTGGGTGATACTTTTGAATTTTTATACTATCGACTCGCTCACTTTAACCCTTCTATGGAAAATCATTACCAGACCCTTACTTTCTTGAAATTCATTATAGATAGGTTTGTTTTGACAAAATATTTGAAAACTATGACCCAAATAAAGTTTGATTACATACTTTGTTTGCCAAAATTGATTAAAAATTGAGCATAACAGAGCAAAATTAATTTTTTATGGTTTTGGTGACGTCATAAGTTTCATAAAATTAATTTTTTCGATATCTTGGCCAAACTGAAGCTAATTTGAGTGAACTTTTTTTTTAAACCCGCTAATTTTGGGTGATACTTTTGAATTTTTATACTATCGATTCGCTCACTTTAACCCTTCTATGAAAAATCATTACCAGACCCTTACTTTCTTGAAATGCATTATAGATAGCTTTGTTTTGACAAAATATTTGAAAACTATGACCCAAATAAAGTTTGATTACATACTTTGTTTGCCAAAATTGGTTAAAAATTGAGGATAATAGAGCAAAATTAATTTTTTGTGGTTTTGTTGACGTCATAAGTTTCATAAAATTCATTTTTTCGATATCTTGGCCAAACTGAAGTCAACTTAAGCCAACGATACTCCGTCCGCCAAATTTTTGTAAAAAGTAATATATATATATATATATATATATATATATATATATATATATATATATATATATATATCTATATATATATATATATATATATATATATATATATATATAGATTTTTATTTGACATAAATCAAAAAAATACAATTACAACAATCGTTCGAGATACAAAATAATAATAATTACAAATACAAAAACAAACAAAACAAAAATTAACCAAAAATTCAAATAAAGATTGATACAATTTCAAACAAAATGATTCATTATTTAAAAATAAAAAAATTAAATATCCATAAAATAATTTAAGAAAAAATAAAAATAATAATAAAAATAAAAAGGAGACTGTAAATGCTTATGAATTTTAGGATGTCAACGTGAGCTGGCTCAATCCAAACGGGAGATCCTATTGTTATAAATATACCTCAGATATGTAATAAGTGGTTTTACATGCTCCGGTTGGCAAACGATATATAATTAAGTAATATAATTACAAAAAGTAATATAATTAAGTCAAGCTTTTAGTTTTTTTTAAAAGCATACTTTAGATGTTTTGTACATGCGTCTAACAAAGATTGTTGTTCAGGCTTAGAGATAAATGTTAAGAAATCATCACAGGTCATCTTGAGCTGATCAGATTATTGAGCCCCAAATGCGTTACTTATATGTATTAATAAGACTTTACTTATAATTTTATACAATTGAGTCAATTCCGATATACATCACAAGCGCAAACTATTTTTTTAAATTATTTTTTTATATGAAATAAATTCAATTTTTGTTTTTATGGAATTAGTTATTTTCCTTATCAGAATACAAAGATTATTATTCGAAAAACGGAACATCCGGATCAAAAGAAGGTAACCCTAATTTCCTACAAGAAAGAATGTTCGTTTGTGGTCACCTCATATCACTTGTTACAAAAACAATTTTATTACAATTCGAATCCTGTTTGAATCGATTTCGATAAACACATAACCTAAAACAGGAATAATACCTAGAAATCTTTAAATAGATAGTAAAAATAGGTTATATGGTATTTTTATATAATGCATGAAAAATAAAAACTGTTTTTCTTTTCTTATATTTCATTCTTTTTCAATGTAAATTGAATTGTTTTCAAATTACTTTACGATAGTGTAATATTTTGCCGTCACTAAGTGTTGCAAAAAACCTTTAAAATAAAATAAATCTTTATTCCAATAACCTATAAATAACGATTGTCTTGACGAATATGGGTGAATATATTCTGTATGTGTATTCTATAAGAAGGCGCTATATAATAATATTTAAAGAATGTTATATACCTATGCAGTAGTTGCAGAACCTCAGTAGCGTAAATTGTTTTTTTTATCTAGCAGGCAAGGCCTTCAACCTATTGGACACTTAGGCGCATTAGGAAAATAGGGCACCCATAACTTTGACAGAGCAAAATTGTGGTAAAATAGGCAAATAAACTTAAAAACCGAGATTCTAGACTTATTTTTATTTCTTTTACATTAAAATATAATATAAGCCACAAAATTTAAAACACTTTAAAATTTTTTTTGAGAAAAAAAACTCATAATTTTTCTTTTCAAGCAAAGATTCGATTCACACTCTGTTTTCATGCCAAGATTGTACATATCAAGTTACATTTGAAAAATTATTTTAAATTTATGAGCGAAAATTAAAAAAAAATTCATTACATTAGAGATTGTCTTTATTATAGAGGTCTCCTTTTTTAGACGTATATTAAGATTAAGTTACTATATTTATTGCTTTTACCTCGTATCTCTAGCTTTTGTCTTTGCTAAGAGCTAATTAAACAGCCTGCTTAGCTCAGAGGTAGAGCACTGGTCTCGTAAACCAGGGGTCGTGAGTTCAATCCTCACAGGAGGCAAATTATTTTCTATTTTTAAATTAACAATGTTTTAAACCTAGAGATGAGCCAAAAAAAATCCAACCACTTTGTAAACTCTCATTTTTTTATATTATGATACATTTATAGCCAGTCTGATTCATTAGCGTTTGCCGGGAGGCGAGCATTAAAAGTGTAAAAAAATCACGTACGTTGCAGCTTCTTTCTGAGCACTGAAAACTGATATCTCGACTTGAAATTTTTCCATCTAAGTTCTTGAAAAGCGATAAATGGTATTTGGAAGTTATTTTCAGATTTTTATATCATTATCTTCTATTTGATAAAACGAAAATTCAAATTTTCGTAATTTCTATGAATAACTTTTTTGAGGTGAAAAATGGATGCATAAAGCAAAAAGGATGAAAATATTAAAAAAAAAGAAATCATATAGTGAGTTTGCTAATCTTCTCAAATGTTGTACAAAAATTGGGTTATTTTAATTCCTAGAGATTTTATAGTCTTTTAAAAAATTTTTAATATGACATATATTCAACAAATGTGGACAATAAAATGAAAATATATAATATAAAATAATGATGGAAAGTTACCTTATCTTGGCCCTTTCTTAATCCGTAAATTTTTGCTGTTATTTTCAATCCCGGAAATTTTATGGCCTTTTAAAAATCCTTGCATAATTTTATTCAGCACTGTATGCAAAAAATCCAAATCAGAAATTAATATAACCTGATTATTCATCTTGTCAATTTTAATAATCCGGTGAGAAAGTGATGTTATTTTCACTCCTTGAGATTTAATTCTTTTAAAAATCGTTACGCATTTTCAGTTTTTATTTGTTATTATATAATGTGTAATTTTCTAAACACAAAAAAAAAACAATGCGAAACTTCGAATAAGCCATTAAAATCATATATCATATGAAATGAAATTAAATTTAATTAAGATAGGACATGACATGTAAGTCTGTTTGATTTGTATATAACAACAACAAAAAAAGGTTAAGTTTTATATGATATTTTCATCTTTTGTTATGATTTATTGGGCCATATTAATTGAAGTACAGTGTTGTATTCGGTAGTTGTTTTTAGTTAATTGAATGTAATATACCCAAGAGTCGTATAATATTTATTACGAATACGATTCAAAAGTATAGACATATCTAAAAAGGATTTTTGCTAACTAAAAAAATAATGCTCAAAACGGAGGCCACGAAAAAATTTTGGGAACGATTTTATTCCACTGTTTGTTGATAATAAGCCTGCTTAGCTCAGTGGTAGAGCAGTGGTCTTGTAAACAAGGGGTCGTGAGTGGAAGGAGCTCAGTGAATCTCAAACTTTTTTAATTGTAGTTCTCGTAATTTTCCATTGAGATCTCTTGAGTCTTATTGAGCATCTCATTAAGTTGGGTACGCATCATCTTTGGGAACGCCCTTAATTAGTGAAATTGATAAATAAATATTTTTAGATTACCAAAAGCTTTCAGATGAAATTAGCTACTTATAATTTAGGCGTTACAAAAAGTGGTGTGCTTTTGAGATGTTTAAAACACAAATGATTTTAATGAAGAAATGTACTTCTAACTATTTTTTCATTAGACCAATAATAAATTTTACAAATTTTACAAAACATTTTTCAAAAATTTGCTATGAGAACCAATACAATTCTAGTATATACTTCGTACTGTTTTTAATCAAGAAGAAAATTTCTGCTCAACCTTATCATTTTCCTTGAAAGAACGTCTTTTACACCAATTAAATTCTATTTATTTTGTATTCTTTATAACAAAGGAATTCAAATTTTTATACAAATATTATTCACTGTGTTAAAAAAAATTTTCAAAAAACTGTTTTCAAATGCTTAAGTTTAATATATTTCTCACAGGAAATGAATATACACTTGTAAAAAGCTCTTTGGTCTAAAAACCTAAATAAACTGTATAATTTATGTCTAATAGAATTCGATATTCTCCCTTAAAAATAAACATTGAAACAAAACAAAAACTTCAATTCGTAAGAAACAATTTAACAACCCTATCGTACTTTCAGAATGAACACTCTTTTATATACTGCGACAAATCGAATTTCATTCACTGATAATTCTGTAGTCAATGCTAGCTTTGACTACTTTAAAATTCCATTTTCAAATAAATTATTTAGAAGCGATAACAATTTAATAAATTAAAAATTAATAAAAAGTGTCAACAAGTTGCCTGATCAAAACTACTAAGAAAAGTTTTGCAATCGTAAGCTTTCGAGTAAACTGCAGTTTCGATGTTTTTCTCTCTAAAAATAATTATTATCTGAATAGATTGTGGCAAGAAAGCAGCCATAAAGATTCAAAAGCAACGTTGAGATACGTGGGCAAGGGAGACGATGAAGGATAAAGAATCGAGAAAAGATATTTTGACTCTAAGTGTCAAAGATATTTTCGGAATAATCGATAATTTGCAGTAGAAGCTAGAGCCACAATTTGAGTTATAAAAAACGCTTACTACAAATATCAGTCTTGGTGAAGACACAAAATATTTTCTGGACTTCAAAATAAAAAAACTACTTTAAAGTCGAGGGGATCATAGTAAAGACTACGTTAGGCTCGGAGATATGCCAGATATTCATATCTGAATACATATCCGCAAATGCGCAAGAAGAAAACGAGCCGTATCTGTTTCTTTTTCAGTGGATTTTAAACGGATCTTTAGCATTATTAAGTTTTATTATGTATAGAAATTTATGTACTTTTAAATCCCATTAAATGTTTCATTGAGTAGAAAAGTTAAGATCTTTATCTGCCGATCTGAACACTTTATAAGCATGGTTTGGATTAGCCACAATCCCACCTATAGTTTTGATAATTTACACTTACGTATAATAATATATAAATTTTTTTGTTCATTTGCTTTTTTATAGTGAATATATTAAAAGCAGTTCATTGATACTTAATCATATGTCGAGAGAATTTAAACAAATAACTTTGTATTATGTTATCTTCGATTATTTATTCGTTTTGCAATTAACTTTTATTGGAATCCGTCTTAAAGCAGTAAGTAAAGGTACCAAGCATTGTAAATATGTACGAATTTCTGTCATACAAATCAACAAGAACTTAACAGTATTTCGGATTTTCGTTCTCGAAGTTCAGTTTATACATTTTACAACAAATCCCTTTATATTTACAATGTTACAATTTAGTAAATATAAAATAAAATTAAAGCCAATAGTTGCTACTACTAAAACTATTGTCTATTCATAAACAAATATATTTATATAAATTATCTAAGAAAAACAACGTTCATTTTCGCATCGAATTAACAATAATTATCATGTTACTAAAACAATAGATACAGAATATATATATATATATATATATATATATATATATATATATATATATATATATATATATATATATATATATATATATATATATATATATATATATATATATATATATATATAATAAAATGATAAAATGATACTGGGTGTCAAATAAATTAATAGGACTAGAACATTTTCACTAGAACATTTATTCAAATGTTGTAAAAAGTAGAAAATAAAATTTATAATGCTAAAATTTAAGAAGATGTGCTGAATGGAGCTTAAATTGAATTTTTGTTTTAGTTGATCGGATCCGTCCGAGCCTTCTAAATTTTATTAATTATTATATTTAATTGCTTTTATTTTGTATACAAGTTAAAACTAATTTAAATCTATACAAATTTATATAATTTTTATCCAACCGATTCATTCAAATACAGATCATTCATTTTGTGTTTTATCGAATTTTAGGGTAGTATTGTATCAAAATTGAAAATTGCCGAAAACATCATTTTTTCTTGAAGATACATCTTAACCAACGTAAATTTTCAAGCATGGTACAAAATCAGCTTAAGATTCGATAAAACACAAAATCAATTATTGGTTTGAACTTAATATAATAATAGATGTCCCTTCAATCACGTTTTGATTTGACTTTTATTAAAATTAAAAACGATTTACGAGATCGAAAATTCCTATTATTTATACGGCATTAGTTGTAAAATTCAATGAAATTTCTTTTTTGGTTCATTTCCTACTAAAAAAGAACACAATCGATTTTCCATAGTTTAAAATGAATGGATCCTGGATTCGATTCCCGGCAAGTGTG
This sequence comes from Chrysopa pallens, assembly GCA_020423425.1. Taxonomy (NCBI): domain Eukaryota; kingdom Metazoa; phylum Arthropoda; class Insecta; order Neuroptera; family Chrysopidae; genus Chrysopa; species Chrysopa pallens. Next base: position 15,591,057 of record CM035596.1, read on the forward strand.
TAATATTTTCAATGTTTATTATCTTTCAATAATACTCGATAATAGGCGTCATATCTTCTTCTGTAAAATAATGTGTTAAAAACAACAAAAGTTGTTAAAAATATCTAACTTGTATAAAATGACAAATGCACACAAATTGAATACAATACACTTTTATACAAAGGAATAATAATAATGGACGACACTGTCAATTCAATTATCGTGTTTGATTCAAAACAACCCAGAGGCTATGGTGTAAAGGTAGCTCGTCCAACTAGGTCCCGGATTCGATCCTCCGCAAAAGTGTACTTTATTCAATGTTTAATATCTGCCAACGAAATTCATGGTTCGTGCGTAATAATTTTCGGCAATAGCAGCCAATATATTTCTATACATATTTAAACTGTATTATTTTCAATATTACAAAGATATCTTTATATATATATATATATATATATATATATATATATATATATATATATATATATATATATATATATATATATATATATATATATATATATATATATATATAATATGACTTTCTGTGATTGTAAATGCTGATGGTAGAATACTGATGGGAAGAGTTTAAGAGAGAATGGAGACGGGGACGGAGGAGTGTAAGGATGAGTTAGTTTTGTGTGTAAGAAAAGAGAATGTGATTTAGAAGAGGGTAATATAAATAGTCAAACCACAATAATGTTTCATTCACCTCGTCCCTGAAAACTTCACTAAAACAAAGTTGATTTTATTCGTTCGAGGAACATCTTGAAACTCATACGAAATTTCGTAACATATTCTACTTTACTCATACCCGAAAAAAATCGATTAAGTGGTGAACATGGATTTTCGTATACGTGATTCAGTATTTATATAGATTTCCATAGTTAGATAAATTTCTGTTTTAGTACAAGGAACTAAAAATGTAATCACTACGTCCAGAGATAAATCAATGATAAATAATTCATTGGTTTTTTTTATTTTAGATTATAAATCGATTCAAAATATTATGTTTATACAAAAAAAAAATAATTAAATAAATACACAATACTAATGGAATTTTATTTGCGTGTCTTAGACGTAACATAACAGACGTCACCGCTACCATTATTTTTAATTTCTAAACTACATATAAAATTCATCATAGAGGTAGGGAATAGGATTTGAATAACAAGTCGTATTTATGGCTTTTTAGAGGATCAAATATATCGATTTTGCATTTCGATTTTGCAGTTAGTACTTGGATGGGTGACCGCATAGAATTTCTATGTTCCGTTGTTGTATAGAATATCCCCAATACAGTCACTATGTTGAAAAGTGACTGAAAAATAAATTATATATATATTTTATATTGAAATAATATATTTATTTCAAATAATATACTCAAAATAATCTATAATATATACCCTCCCCCCTGGGGGTAAGGTAATTGCTGATCTCAACCGATCAATAATGTTAAGCAACATTATACACATTTAGTACTTGGACTCCCTCCAGGCAAATGTTAATCTATTTAAATCAAGCTATATTATAAAACAAAGTTTTGCACTTACCCTTATGAGTATTCATAACGTCACTTAATATGTGTCAGCGGGGATGTTTGGCTCTGACGGTTGGTCTGGCTGGTAATAGACGGTAGTGAGATAGTTTCACGAATATCATACATAAAAATCAAGGATTAGATTAGTAGAATTTCTTTTTTGGATCTTTAAAGCGTCTGATAAACGTTACGGACCACAGTATATTCCTGGTAGTTTGGATTATGAATTTTTAATATATTCTTTCTCTCATACATAAAAATCAGTACTGGCAAGGGAAGAGCACGACCTTGGGATGTTTATTTTTGGATGATATTCCGTTTAATTATTGTACCCGTACAGAGAGTTTTTCGCTTTCAATAATAACATACAGCGCTCAATCGTTCGAAAATGACTTTCGAAAATTTTCGTTCCAACAAGAACAAGATTGAAAGAATGCATACAGAAAAAGAACAAACTAGCACTACCCACACATTTAATAGGGAGAAAATAAGTAGGATCTGGTGTCTCTGGGATCTTGCTCTATTGTGTTAGTACTTGGTTTTTTTATCTATAGCTCCTTGATGTAAATATATAATTCATTTATGTAACGGAACCACAAAAAAACGACACAAATTTGGAATGAGAGAATTAACTACATTATATTCAGCCTTTAAGTCGTCATCAGCTCAATATTATCATCATAATCTAAAAGCTAACTCGTATTTACCCCCTTTTGAATGCATCATACCCATTTAATGTCGATTGTATAAACAGTTGTGTTGGGGTTTATTTTATACCACCATTCGCGTGCCTTATCGAACTGAAAACTTTCATAAGGTAGATGAGTTTTGTATACATATATAAGTATTTATAAGGCGATCAGGTGTTGGAGGTACTTGAATATGTAAAAATCGTCGTCCAAATTCTAGCTATGAATTTGTGCTAAGAATAGGGGATTTGGCATTTCTATTACATCAATTGAAGCGACTTCATGAACATGTTTAGAAGCTATTTTTTTAAGAATCTTTAAAAATAAGCAAGATAGGGACATTCAAAATTTCGAATTAAACAAAGAGGAAAATACCTAAGTATGACATCAACTCTTAATATGTCCATATAAATTACATGTTAAACATGGTTTTTAAGTAAGAGATAGAAAAGAACATAATGATCATAGCTTATAACTTCTTTTATTTTTGAATCCATTTTAATTTAATTTTTGTAATGGTATTGAGTCTAGTTTTACATTTTGAAATATAGCAAATTTAAAATGAGTCCGGTACCCTATTACTCAAATTTTAATGTGAATGGATTTGAAATTTTCAAAAAATAAATATACATTTTTGTTTATTTGTTTAACTAGTACAATATGTCTAGAATATTCTCCCAAATTTTGATGTAAATTCGATTAAATATCTAGGAGATACAGTCTTGGGAATTTCCACTCATTGTACCAGGTACTATTTAAGCTAAAAATTGTAATCGTATTTTTCTCAAAACTATATTTTTATCCACTACGACTTTGTTCAAATATTAAAAACTTTTTTTAATTGTAAGTATTCAACGATAAGCTTCAACGAATATATTTGTTTTTTTTTTTCTTGTCTGACAACAAATTGAGCATTGAAAAACATGTTGCAAATTATACCAAATATAATACGCTTTTGTGAAAAGTGCAACAATTTGAATTTTTAATTTCAGATGAATATATCATGAGTTATTAAAAGGAAAATATACTTTCCGGACGGGTTACAGGAAAATATCTGAATTTTTTAAAATTTGACATGAATATTTCACAAGATATTTTCAAATGTTCAAAAAATATATAAAGAGATTATCCCAATATATTCAACAAGCCTTTTTTAACAACCCCCGTTCAGTTAGAGATATGTAAAGATGGATATTAAGTTATTCAAAGGATTCTTCTGTTTATATTGGAGATCCATATTTACTTTCGAACTCTTAGAATTATTTCAAAGAATGCTTCGATTTCTTGAAATTAACGATTTAAGATCGAAAGCAGTGTATAAAAATACTGCAGATTTTCTTTGACAATGCTCGTAAAAAAGTTATATTTTCATGCTGTTTAGTTTTTTCCTCCTAAATTTTTAGTTTTTGGTGATGAATTTTCGTGACTTAAATCGCTTATACCACGAAAATCAGTACTTTCCACGAAAATCAGAAAAGTTCTAAAATATTCAATGCAATCCGTGTTTTTCTATCATACATCGCTAATAAGATATACGCAAAACGAAGCATTTTTCGAGTTACAAGTTCAAAAATATTTATTAATAAAACGGAGGGGAGGGAGTCTAAAAAAATTATTCTAGCTCTCAAATCCATTGTGTCCTCAATTTTTGCATAATCCAGTACATACAATTCCTACTCTAAAGGTAAATTCTGGAGTTAGCGCTCGATATACGCGATATATCTGTATGTTTGTACTTGCATGTTAAGTTTTGCCACCATTCAAACGGAAATACATTAAAGATGATATCAGAGAATGTTACAAAATGCTTCTCACAACTTTAATCTACACACAGTCAAGCAAGTTCGTTTTATTTTACCATATATAGTAATATTTCAAACTGCTTTTAACTATTTCAACTTAAATAATTATTGTTTTGACCGGATAATACCAATTTGCTATTGTGTGTATTATATACTTAATAGGTTGGTAGCACTGATTATTTTTTTTTTTTTATTTAATTTTATTTACATATGTTTTTGGAACTTTTATTTACTTTTAGGGATGTTTTACATTTGATTTAATCACTTTTAAAGTGAAAATAATTATATTCAATTCGGTTGTATTTATCTTGTAAATTTTTAATTGTGTACAAATAATTGATTTAACCAGGGATTTTTTATGCTAAAACAAAAAACAATCAAACAAATTCATTGATTCCTTTTTGTTTCATGCATATTTGATGTATTCGTAGAGGAATACGTTAGGCCAAGTTTAAACATTAGGAATAATATTTTTTAACATAATGATGATTTTATTATTTTTTCAACTGTATTAAACATGGCTAAAATCCCGTGTTAGCGTGTAATAATGCAGGTGCGATTGTAACACCAGAAAAACCTAGTAAGGACGACTACTCGTAATTCAGCCAAATTCAAGTTTGATTACGGACTCAACTACGATCGATTCATTGCAGTCCTACACAAGATAACATCTACAAAAAGAATGATGCTCTGGCCAAGATAATTCATGGTCTATAGGTTCTAGCGAGGACGAACGCTAGTAAATAGACTATTTGACAACATTAAAAATGTAGTACAAAATATGGCTATCCTATAGTCTGGCAAGGAAACGTCCTGTGATTGATGACAGCTCTGATGACGTCACTAGCTAGTAAAATTTATTACATAGCATATTATATTAAACAAGAATGTCATGACAGATGCTGAACTTTTGTATTTATATGAACTGGTTTACTAGCGTTACACGTCACATGTACTACGTGACAAACGTCCTTACAAAATTACATTGTTCGCGCTGTTTTGAAAATTTAAATATTAGAATTCATTTTCATGTGTAAGACTGTATATTTCTTTAAATAGGCCCCCAACAGTCTATATCCCCTACCAAGGTAAAATCGTCACTGGTTCAGAAATTGATCATTTAACAGGTGTAGAAACAATTAATTGTCGTTATTTTCACTTGTTTTTAAATTAATTTATAAATAGTCAATGATTTCTTCATACATAATAAAATTTCAAAAACAATCTCTAACTTGGCCCCTTTTTTAACACTTAACAGTTAATAGCAGCAGCATATGTATAACAATCATGTTTATATGTTATTGGTCCCTTGTTTCAAGTATTATATGCATTTACTTGATATGTATCTGTATAGGCAATTCTCATGACATTCCTGTTTAAATCATACTTATTATCCCTACACGAATCTCTAATAAACTAATATAATAATAAAATTTTGGGATTTGTGTATGTATGACAAATTCTCATGTATAATATTATTGTCTAATTGTTTGGTGAAAGTTTTGTGTTTCGATATCGATCTGTTTGTATTTGAATCAAGTTTATTTATACAATAAATTCTACGTAACGTATTTACGATAATTTATGCATAGTTAACATTTACAAAAGTGTTCCGAAAATTCTCAAGAATTTTGATATATTTGAACCCAATTAGTCAACACAAAATTTAATTATATATATATATATATATATATATATATATATATATATATATATATATATATATATATATATATATATATATATATATATATATATATATATATATATATATATATATATATATATATATATATATATATATATATATATATATATATATATATATATATATATATATATATATATATATATATTTATATATTTAATCATATATTTTATTTTTAAAATAAAATTATTATTGTGCTTAGTAAAAAATCAGCAGTTTCAACATCCTTTCCTTACTTATAAAGTTTATATAAGACTAAGTACGAATGTATGTGATAACTCCAAACATATCAACATATCATAGATAGTATTGATAGACAAGAAAGTATGTAGTGTGTATACTATATGTTCGACAGACAGCAGAGAAATCATCAGGTCTGTGCGAAACCTGTGACCTTTAGATAAACACATAGAAAAGATAACGTATACACATAAAGGGAAAAATGTTTATTGAAATTAATAAATTTGTTTCATATAAAGTACATTCTCAAACGTTTAATGGCCAAAATGAAGATCAATCGCAACCTTTGGCAACCGTGAGCACAAATTCTAGTATTAACAAATAACTTTTTGTATAATGTCATCTAGCGATACAATTTAAAATTATTTATTCCCTTTATACCCTTCACTATCAACTAAAATAAAAGCCTAAACAAATGTTAAAACTCATTATAGTTATTAATTATAATGTTATTACAAATCAAATATTTTAATAAAATTTCCAGTATGAATTCAATGTTGGAAAAATGTTCAAAATTCATTTAAACAAAACACATTTTATTAACCGAACATAGTGTGGTCTATGGTATAATTAGACTATATTTGTATGTATTTATTCATCTGTCTATGTTTGTTCTGTTGTTACACCCCCCCCCATACAAAAAAACAATGTTTAATGATTGGGAAACCAATTTTTATTTTCCCCGCTTCTTATTTTTGGAAAAAAGTATTTCCTATGCAAGTTAGTAAGGGAGGATTTTTTGTAATTGGTGAAATGATGAGGGAAGATTGGAAAACTGTAATTTTTTTTGAAAATTCCCTAATTAGAAAATCTGTCTCCTATGCAAGCTGCTGGCTTTACTCGAAAATAAACCGAAAAATCTCTTCCTAAAAATTGTGTTTACAATCGATGTATAATAAAATGTTCGGGACAAATAAGAAAAATTTATGTTTTCTTCTGAAGCTTGTCGTTTTGTGCAATCTAGGTGAGATTTTTTTGGTTATTTTAGAAGGGAGGACTACAGCTCACAGAGCTATTAGGTAAAATAGCCACACTAGACCAACAAACAGTAGCCATAGTGAAGTATATACATATAGAATAGGAAGAACAAAGTAAGCCACGCAAGCCAAACGTTAGTTTGGTTTGGTTACATATAGAAGCTAGTACTTGAATGTAAACACAACATCTCATAATTAATATGTCCTAATTAAATACATCTAATTTAATATTTTATACATTGTTGACACAAGTTGTTGTAATCCATAACTATGGAAATCACTAACATAATTTTAGTCAGGTTTTGTGTTGTTGAATCTAATTAAAAATTAATGGAACATAAAGAGTTATATATTTTGTATATTTGATATAACAATATAATATGTACCGAATGTCAATAAACTAGGAGTTACCAGACAATCAGCAATAGAGATCAGTTTTTGTGAAACTCGACTGACGGCAGCATCATCGATGGATTCAGTGGAATTATTTGCAAGTAAAAATATCAGGCGTATTAAAGAACAATACAAATTAAATAATTAAATAGTATAAGGATCCCGTTAGTAGTAAACAGCGCTGGATTTATGATAGGGATATTCGGGGCTAGTGCCTCGGGTGGCAAATTTTTAGTGGCAAAAAAATGCTGAGAGGGAGAAAAGGCGTTATGAAAAATACTTTGAAAACTGTCATCATGTTAATAACATCAAATTATAATAAATGAAATAATAATTTTCATTATCAAGAGTATGTTAAAAATTATAAACATTGCAGTTTCTTTTAACATCCCTTATTGATTTCCATCTAATTTGGATGATAGAGGTTGTCATCAGATATCAGCGTATTAAGGTATTGTTAAACACATCCATATGATGTATGCATGTAAGCCCCACATAACTTTTGTACGGCTAGATCGATCGAATTGGGATTTGAGGCATTCTAGAATATTTTAAAAGGCATTGGATAAATATTTTATAAGAGATTTCCTGAAGCTAATAATTAATTCATTGACGCTGACCTCGACACATAATTGATTTAGATTCCGATGACTTTTTATTTTCAATTTTTCAAACAAATAATCATCACCCGCCCTATGGAAATCATTGTTTTCGTTGATATCCTATATATTCAGATTGGTTGTATACAAAATGTTTTTGTATTATAATTTATTTATATTATCGAGTAACTTGAAAATTTGTTGTAAATTTATTTAAAAAAAAAAACAACATAAACTATAATTTTAACTATTGCAGTTCAACTTGTTTGTTTATAAGCAAAGTTCCAGAATCAAAGTAGCTACAAAAAATTAAAGTATAAGATGCCTGCAAAAATATGATAAAAAACACAATAAAAAACCTTTTCCACTTATTATGTTATCATTTTTTTTAATTTTATTATAAAATATTTAGTGTCAAATATATCATTCACAAGAAATTTCTTTGTACATTTTTTGGAAATCGGTTTATTTATGTAAATTATGATTATAATTGTACTCCTTGATTCCAGAAATTGGAACAATTTATTTAATAATAAAAACAAATTATGGAAATTAAAATAAAAAATTTCAAAAAACCAAATTATAAACATAAAAAACGATGTTGTGAAATTTGACATATCATGTAACAGACTTGCATTATCCACCAAAAAAATAGAAAGTAAACACCATAAATTTCTTAAAGTTTAAACGTTTTTATTGCACTTTGAAGTTATTTAAATAGGAAAATAAAAATAAAGACAGAATCTGCTTATCGACTTCTGTATTTAAAAAAAATAAATGAAAAATTGTATGTTTAAACTTAAATTCCAATAAATATTTGACAAATAATAATTCACTGGACTTAATTGCTACATTTTCATTCAACTATCTCTTAACACTTCTCCTTGGCTCCTATATATACTGGTCATTGGAAATTTCATTCAAGAAAATAATTATTATTTTGTTTTTGTAAACTATTTATCAAATAATTAATTGTTCGACATTTTTCTTGATTTAAGTTTTCAAGTTTTATTTGCGAAGCTTGTTTAAGAACAAAATAAATAAACCTTGAACTATTGATCATAAATTATAATAATTTTTTTTTTGTTTGTTAATTTATTCTTGGTTATATAAGAGTTTATAAATAAATTTTTGAATATAAATAAATTAACTTTAGGCCCGGGGCAACTTTTGATAAGAAAATTAGAATAAAATACAAGCTTTTATTCAATACCATATAACATCGTTGAAATCGATTCAGTAATTTTAAAACAAAATCTTGCACCCTCTTTAACCCCTTCGTGCAAGCGGAGAAAAGAGTACGTTTTGAGTCTATGTCACTGTCTCCTCTATATGGTAACGAAATTTCATTGGAATCGGGTAAGCCGATTCGTAGATAAGTACCATATACAATTTATAATTAGGGTAATTTATTGAACAAAATACAACACTAAACTAAACGATTCTACATTTCGTCGTATACTTATCTATTATATGTGTCTATCTATCTATCCGCTATAACTTACGAACTCCTTATTCGATTTAAATCAATTCTAGTAGAAATTTTTATTACATTCATTAAATTTATATTGAATTTAACTAAAACAATACATTGTTTCCATTCACTTCATGGTCGAAAATTGAACAAAATATTCGAATTTTAATACATTCAGGAAATTTAATGTATAGCTTTTGGAAAAATTTCACGTACCTTGTTTGAGGAAAAACCACAAAAAACCATTTTTCTTTCTATACAAACTAGATGCTGTTGTTTTCGTAATTAAATTAGTAATGAGCATTAAATTAGTATATTACTCAAAGTTGAAAATATATTTTGATTAATGTGTTTATAAAAATCTATATTTAAGTTGCCCAATTAGTCTTGATCTTGCATACTGGGCCTTGGACTTGCAGATGTATTGATAATATTAATTATATATATATATATATATATATATATATATATATATATATATATATATATATATATATATATATATATATATATATATATATATATATATATATATATATATATATATATATATATATATATATATATATATATATATATATATATATATATATATATATACATCTAATCTACACCGATAAGGACGTATATGCAAGATCAAGCTAAATTTCTCATTAGTTACGAAAATAATTGCATCTATATATGTATAGAAAGAAAAAAGGTATTTTTGTGGATTTTCCCCAAACAAGGTAGGAGAAAAAAAACCTTTTGCTCCTTACTAAATGAAAAAGTATTAGATAAGATGAATAAGATAGGAAACATCAATATATAATCTCTTGCACCTCCTTCGTTTTAGGGAAAATCTTAAAAAATAATCTTTATATATCTATTTCCTAATATAAACTTTTTTTGTATAGTATCGAAATTACTTTTTCCGTTTAATCACCCCCCCCCGCTTATGAAAAGTGGTTTTCGGTTTATTTTTGAGTGAGGCTTTCAGCTCATTGAGCTATTAGTATGTATGAAACGACCTGGTTATTATTATTTTGTGTTAACCGGTAGTTAGAATTGTAATTTATTTATTTTTTTTTAATTGACTTTATCAATTTGCTATGCAGCCATTAAGAACATGCAATTAGAGTTATGCAATCATGAATTATTGATAGAAATCAAGGTACACACAATTGAAAAATATAAGACATTTCATTCCACTGAAAATAACATAAATATCAGAAATCTTATTTAATATGAATTCATTTCATAAAGTAGATGTAAGCATTTCATGAAACGTCTAATGAGTACATACAATGTATAAGTTTAAACACATACACATTTATATATATATATATATATATATATATATATATATATATATATATATATATATATATATATATATATATACATATACATATATATATATATATATATATATATATATGTATATGTATATATTATAATGTATATCAAGAGAGAACAACAAACCGTATATATTTAATGATACTTGTATATCATTGAATGCAAAGTTAATGTAATTTAAATCGTTAAAGGGTTGCAAGGGTTCAAAAGGGATGATAATGTTAAGTGTGTACCTACTTTATACCATATATCGGTTGTCTCTTGTAAGATACCACCAACGCACTGTATAGCAGAAAGTTATGATTTATAAAAATTGACGATGGTTATACATTTCTATAATAATAAACACTATTTTTGTGCACAAATAACTCAAAAAATACTTATTCAAATGTAATTTTATAAACTTGACTAGAAAAGAAGCGTATAGAAATGTTTTTTCTGGGAAAAAGTCTTCCACGTGAGGGCATGTGTTCATTTGAAAATTTTATATACCAAATTTCATTACATTCGGGCAAGAATTTTTTAAAATCTTTTCAAATGATAATTAATTTTTCTATAAATATTTTTATAAATATATAAAGATTATTTATGTTATAAAAGTAGATAAGTTTTAGACTTGGAAAATATAGAAAAAGATAGAATATAGAAAGAGAATTTCTCGAACTCAATTCAAATTATGGGTAAGATATGAAAATTGTTTTTGTGTGTCTCAATTTTTGGAATTTGGAGATATGACGGAGATTAAAATTAATAGTTTAGATTTAATTATCTCAAAATATCTTTTTTTTTGGAACAATTTTTTCTACAAGCTTTTATTTAGTTTTCACCTGTCCCGATGTTTGAGTGTAATCAAATCTTGCTGCTTTAAAAGTAAATTTGATCCACTTCCAGGTTATCGATTGAGCTGATATTGTTAATCGGGTGACAATGTAATATTATGCTAATATATAATATATATACTATTATATATAATATAATATAATAATATATATAATATTATTACTTCTTTTAATAGCTCTTTTATCTCTTAATACTATAAAAGCTTGTATTTAAAAAAATGTTGTTTTACTTAATAACTTAATCTCAAAACATTTCTGAATACTCTCCTACTTTTATTTCAATTCTATTTAGAGTTTTTTGTGATATAATAAAAATAGTTGGCAGAATAATAAGGTTTTCAAGCTTTGAATGGTAAGTAAAAATGGGACTAATCTAATCAGCCTACAATTCTTCAACTTTAGGATTTTATAGGTTATTCTACGTCCGTGAAACGAAATAGACAGTATCTACCGAAAAGTAGTTTTACGCTTAAACAACCTAAATATCAAGAACAAGTTTTTAAAAAAGTCAATATTAAGTAAAGGGTAGTACCATGATAAGTAAACGAGCATCTGAAGTCCCTTAGGGATGAGAAGGGGCAAAAACAATTTTTAATTGATTAAATTCCATGCAAATGAAAAACTTTTCGTGGTTGTATACAACATTCAAAAGTAAACAATTTTTAAACAAAAAAAATAGGCGTCATCAAGAACCAATTACAGTCTTATTGGTTGGCGTCGATTGAGAAAGATAACTAGTGACAAGGAAAAATTTTAAATTATTTTTACTTCATTTTTTTGAAGGCGCGGTTCTTTTTTCTGAATGCCCTTCTTATAAATGCAACTTTCTGTAATAGTCTGGCTCATAACATGGATTGCCTAAAGTTTATACGTGTCAAAAAGATGGACATACATAATCTTTTTGAAATGACATACTGTATTATTCCATGTATATACGTATGTTTGTATGCATGTAATGTTTATATGTATGTATATATATATATGATGATGGCTATTTGATGTACTACCAACTGTAATTTGAATAGTAATTAAAACTGAACATACATAGAGGATGGTTTATTACCAAACATTCATCTACATATCATGAAAATAATTTTGTGTGTTTGCATTTTAGTTTGTGTAGGTTGGTGGTACTGCTACTGCTTGCTATTGCTTGCTATAATATGTTATGTGTTTTGTATACACATAAAATGATAAAAATTTGTTATTTTATATAAATATTGTGTTTTGTTTTAGTTCTTTGTTACCAGTTGTTTTACATCAAATAAATATTTTGTAAACAACAAAATTCTCTACACCCAAATCCAATACCACTTTCATTGTCGTTCTCATTTTTTCGTTCAATGAAAAATATTTTCTATGTTTCATCAATTTATGAAGTTTTGTTTTGAATGTAAGAAAGTTATTTGTAAAAAAATCTAAGAAATCGATTACTTTTAATTGATATATCCATTTTATAATACAACACACTTTTGAGGTATCATTTATCTTATCATCCTCTCTGATAACGAATTGGTCTACAAGCTACCTCATTACCCATACAACAGTGGGATTTATCGAAATTAGCTAAATGGAAGTCATACGTGATTGTGTGATTTTGGAAAAATTATCAAAAAGCAGCGCAAGTATCGAATTGTTAAATGGATGTTATTTTTCAATAATGTCATATCAAACTTAATATATATTTATCGAAATCGGAGATAACAAATTATTCTCGATTTTTTTTTGATTTTTCGAAAGGAGTCGACAAGGCCATTGAATAAAATTGGGAAAAATCGAAAATAAATTAATCCGATTTCTTTAAAATTAGATTTCAAAATCACATCCATTTAATGCTTGTATGAATAATTTTTCGAGATATCACCTTAAATCTGATCCACAGGTTCATATTTTTGGTAAATCTCATGGGATATCTTAAAAACTAGCGATGTAAATATAAGATAAGTGTTATTGGTTTTCTTATATCTTAAGGAAGTACGAGCGCCAGGCGGGGTGGGGATAGGTATCGACTCTAGCGCGGTAAGGGGAATGCAGTAACCATATGATTTTTTTCAATATATAGATATACATTTAACATTGGCTAGTGGCGGCATTTATTTTTCTTTTAATTAATACACTTTAATTAGTCGGGCAAGTGTAAATGTTTTTGAATTAAATTTATCACTAATATATTTACTTTCATCCATAAGTTTTTTAAAAATATTCACCGACAGTTTTACGAGAAAAATACAGAAATGTATCAATGTTTGAAGGTTACCCCATAAGACCAATGTTAAATTGCTCAACTTTAAAGTTAATTATTTATTTAAATGATCGGGCAATCTCCTTCAAATTTTTGGAATTTGTTTAGACATATTTAAACTTTGTATTAAAAAAAAAAAAATCAAGCCTTTTATCAAAAGTTGCCTTGGTGCTCGTACTTCCTTAAGAACTCTAGAAAGTATGAATGCGTATCTACGAAGTAGAAAATCCCTATCTATTTTGTTTATGTATCCCTATTTTGTTTATGTAGAAAATATACAAATCATTTTATCAACATTATTGACATTTTGTGAACTTGACGATTCGTCTTACGTTTAAAAATCAACCTATGTCCTAGAGACACATTGTATATATACTACACACTTTAAACAATAATAACATATTCATCTATATATAGTAGTATGTATATATTCTGTAACATAAATGTTATGTTTATTTAACAGGTGGCTTGGATGCATTTTGAACAAAGTGCTATACTCACAGTACATAATCATGTGATCACAAGAAATCCTCGGATAAGTGTTACACATGACAAACATCGTACATGGTTTCTTCATATCAGTAATGTACAAGAAGAAGATCGTGGTCGATATATGTGTCAGATCAATACCGTTACAGCAAAAACACAATTTGGATATCTACATGTTGTTGGTAAGTTTTCAATTTTAATATATGAAATATATATTATAACAAAATTGTATATTATAACCGGATTGGAAATATAACTATCACCCATCGGGAAACTGATAATTTCGATACTCTATTTGGTGGTATAAATAAGGACTAGCGTTTGTAGAATAATCAACTAATAAACTATTTCACAATCTGCTATCTATGACTGTGGTCTTAATGACAGTTAGCGCTTATTTAAAACAAAAAATAGTTATGAATAAATAAGCTCAAAAAATTAATAAAATATTTATTATATATGTAAAAAGCAACTAATTTTGATATAAATATAGAATTTTCGGAAAAATAAGTCGTACCTGTTGTAGATTTTACGAGTGTAAAAGTCATGTTTCAAACAGTTTTCATTTTCATAAATTTTCAAAAATGATAGTCTCGTAAGAATTATTTGAAAAATTTATTATCACGCTGGGATGATTTAATGAAAATGAAATTTAGTTATAATTGGAATTAAAGAGAATAACTTATACAAAATAAAAATATAGAAATATAGAAATAACTTTATTTTTTTCCAATCGGTATATATATATATATATATATATATATATATATATATATATATATATATATATATATATATATATATATATATATATATATATATTTATATATATATATTCATTTTTTTCAATGTCTTAATTAATTTTAATAATACGAATACATATTTCGATTACGTTCATAAGAAATTATTACACCCACATATTGTTTCTACTGAAAGTTATATTATTTCTTTTCATTACGAACATGAATAAACCAAAGAGACCACTATGTTTTCTTCTTCCCTTATGGTGAATTTTTCCTAATCAAGAATTTTCACTCATGGGTATAGAAGGTATTGATATTTAAGAACAGAAAAAAAGTGATTAGTACAAAACCAAAAAATGCATACCTATGGAAAAAACCCCAAAAAATGGAATTATTTGCATTATAAATCGAATGTAAAGGCAGGATTCAATGCTTCTTAATTCGACTTATTGCACAAAACTTGCGAAAGTGAAAAACTATTTAACATAAAAGTAGAGTGAACGTTTTTTTTTTTATGATACTGTAATTTATTCATAACTGTGTATTTTTATACGTACAATAAACATGTTCGGTCTCATTTCAAAATAAATTCATTATTAATACAGTTGATTTACTACAATCAATTTAAAATCGAACAAAAATATATTCAAATAATAAAAATTCCATTTAAAAGATTGTTTACATAATTTCCCATAAAACTGTTAAAAGCCACTTTTACATATTTAAAGAGATGGTATGTAATTAAAACAAGCTTTCAAAAGCCTATGAAATAACATTTGAATTTCATCTCTTACACCTCATATATCATACAGAATTTTGTCGTTCTATAAATACCGGATATTCCATAAAATGTGTGACAAATTACTATATTTTTCAATATTGAATCAGTGTTTTTCAAATATATTTCAAACATAATTGTCATAGGATTTGTAGGAAAATATATCTTTCTATTAATGGATTTTTGTACGAGTATAAAGAGTAGTTTAAATTCAAAAAGCATCAAGGTTGCTTCAAATGTGATCAAAAACAAAATGTGCATGATCACATGAAAGCACATTAGAGACATTAGAAATTAGCAAGCCTTATAGTGTTTTTCTTTTCTGTAAAATAATAAATTTTTTTATCAAGAAAAAAGAAATAAGATTTTTATTCTGTATAATCTCAGCAGAAAGAAGCATATGAGCTTATTGTAACTGTGCAGCTTTTAATTATATTTCTTGAAAACAAAAACTCTTGATAATAACTTTCCCCACCAAAATATGTCAGTTTAGAATTTGGAAAAATATTGAGGACAAAACTTGAGTATAAGTTTCCAAAGAATCGCCTGATTAGTCCATTTACGTCTATCTGACATCAAAATGGGTCAAAGACAAAACGAGTTAGCGAGATGATTTGATGGCGTATTCGTATCCTATATAGATATGTAATAACAAACAACTTTTGTTTGAAATATTTTTTCGTAAACTGCTTATAACACATAATATTATATAACAAACTTTTTATAAGTGATAAAAAGTATAAATAGATCAAAACATGATAGTCATATGTTGGATGCATAAACAATTAACACAGTTAGTAAATAATGATATTTTAGTTTTGCCATACCTCGACAACAGATAATTTCCATAAAAGATATTATTATCAAATGAAAAATAAATGAAACATGTGGAGATAACAACTAACAGTAGTAATTGTTTAGATAGTCGACATATGATTGAATTTCATTGTTTGAACTATTATTAATTATCAACATTCATAACATACACTTAATGGTCCATACAGTTATAAATACATACATACTAATATGTATTATAATTATATATATTTTAGTACCTAAAGAGCTAAAATTGTGCGAATCGAAAAAGTTTCAAACATAAGTTATTTCTTAAAAAACAACTAACATTTTTGTTTTTTGAATTTTTCTACTATCTAATACGGTTGAGAAGATGAGTCATGAATCGGGCCCAATGGACCGATTTATCTCATTCGTTCAATTTTTGGATTTAGAATACGTTACCAAAAAATTTCAAAAATCACCTTATTTTCTTTTTTGAGTTCTTTATGATGGACGGACAAACGGAAATGTAATAATTAGGTGATTCTAAAGAACATCACTATTTTGGGAATTTCAATATTTGTTAGTGTTACAAATTTTAGTCTAAGAATCCTATTATATATATATATATATATATATATATATATATATATATATATATATATATATATATATATATATATATATATATATATATATGTATATATATATATATATATATATATATATATATATATATATATATATATCGAGTATAACATTAAAATTATGGCACCATTTATTCTGAACATCCGGTATATTATATCATTTTCTTCACAATTTTCTTTTTTCTTTTTTTTTATTCCAAGAAAAAATTTTCTCTAATTAAGAAAAATTAATTTATGCTGACAAAGCATAAAAATCATTTTATTTTTATGATATTATACAAAACGACAAATAACTATAACATTTATTATTTGTAAATTTTCCAATTTTCTCGATTTTTTCATATATAAATATATAATTCAGTTGTAATATATTCAGAACAGTATGTCAAAATATTTTCTTACTTGAATAATATGTGACGGATGCGATAATGAATGTTAATTTTTCATACTTACATTATCAATAATTCAAAAAAATATTCTAACAGTATGTAATAATAGAAGATAAGGTCCTCTATATATTCGTAGTGTCATACAAATTCAGATATTGTCAAAATTAATTTGGATTTCTCGTTACATTTTAAATAAGATTTGTGGTAAGTCTTTGATAGATTTTTTGTACTGCGATCAATTGAGTCTATTGTTTTTCCTTTAAATCAGAGATGCTCTAAAAGTCCTATTGTTTTAACGAACTTAAGCATATATCTTCGCAGCAACACTTCATGTGGTTGGAGATGTTTCCACACCAAATGACGATGTCTATCGAGTGAGCAGCTATTGCATTCACGCAGAATGTGATTTCCGGTTGCCTTTGTGCCATGTAAAAATCAACGAAAGTTTTTCCCTGTGAGATTGATTTCGTGCATATATTTGTTGAGTTTACATTGCTTAGTGAGACGACTGTCAACTGTTTTCTTTTTCAGTTGCAAATCTCCCGAAACCTTGCCAAGAAAAGCTTCCTGTTACAACCTTAGCCTTTCGGGTCCGTAAATGTTTTCCCAAGAATGGTTTGATTTCTATATCATCCAATCTTTTGAGTTTTGTTTAATTTTTGTTTTTTTTTTTTTGTTTTGGTATGTCAATAAACGGTTTAGGACCATTCAATGCGATACTTGTAAATTTTTTTAATTCATCAGGCGTATTCATCATTTACAATTACTTTAAATTACAAATTATCCTACAATTACTGACGATAAAGGGGGGTTATTAAGTATTATTAAATTAAACTCTTTCAAAGTATATTCAGAAATGTCAAAGTTTACGAATGCATTAGCACGATTTTCGAATCCATGAACATCGAACGGAACTCCAAGAATAATACAAAACGTTGTGCTAGATCAAAATTTTCATAAAAGCGTAGCGCAACATATACAATATAATATCATCAGGGTCGGACCCACAATTTTTTCAAAGAGAAGTAATGTTTTTCATGTAATTTTTTAAAACAGATCCGAAACACCACAAAAGATTCTCAACAAAATGAAATACTACGTAGTAAAGGGTCGAAATGAAATTTGGGTTATTAAATTATCAATAATGGGTTATTAAATTATCAATCCGAAAACCGATCACTAAAATCAACTGCGAAAATATTTGTTTCTTATCCATTTTTTCATACTCTTAGATAAGAGTTTCGATACACTTTAAGACCCGTAGTCTGCCACATCGAACAGTAAATTTATTAGAAAAATAATAATTTGGAATTGGTCCTTTATGCTTTTAGGTTCCACATCGAAAGATACATTTGTTCGAAAAGTATAAGTTTTGTTGAATGCTAACTTCATCCCAAAAAATGAAGTTTTTTAAAAAAAATTATTTATCTTTAGATTTGTCTCATTCAAGCACATTTCGGATACAATTTCGATACGGATGGACGGACAACCGGAAATGGGCTAATTAGGTGTTTCTACGAAAATTATTTGTGCGGTCAATATTTCCTAGCGTTTCAAACCTTAGACTCAAATAATATACTCTGACATTATGTATACCGAGTGTAAAAAGGCCCTTAAGTTATCTTTTTCAAATAAATTTTTCTTTCGATGTGGTAAATAAACTTCCAACACAATTTAGCACAATGTCATGATGAATTCAAAAATGTGGATACCAACTGCATACACATTAACTACCCAGTCTATATATATTGAAGGGATTCTAGGTCAACGGTGTTGAGTCCACCACCAATCACCCCTCGCATGTTCACACGGTCCTGATCGCAGCATATACAATATATTATTCGTTAGATACCTATACATATCGTAGTGAAAATTGTTTGACATAAATCTGAATATATTACAAAATAACATTGTTTGAATATTATATGTCTAATAATATTATCTGTGCATCAGTGCCTCCAAATATAGATGATACAGCAAGTAGCAGTGATGTGATTGTGAGAGAAGGAGCAAATGTAACATTAACATGTAAGGCAACTGGTTCACCAACGCCAACAATTAAATGGAAACGCGATGACAATTCTCCAATAAATATAAATAAAACATTAAAAGTATTAGAATGGGAGAGTGAATCTTTAGAATTGAATCGTATTAGCCGATTGGACATGGGCGCATATTTATGTATTGCCAGTAATGGTGTACCACCGACTGTTAGTAAACGAATTAAAGTTAGCGTTGATTGTGAGTAACATTTTCTCTTATTTTGTTTTCATATATATATATATATATTTTTTTTTACAGTGTGATACAATTTAGTTAATAAATATTTGTAATGCTATTTCATAAATATCCCTTCTTCTTCCCCACCTATGTAATACTGGATAATAATTTTGGACCCTACTTTACCATTTTCAGAATTACTCCATACAGAACTTTTTATTGAAATTAATCATTTTTATTTTACACTAAATTACTTCTGAAATAGAGAATAAGCTCATCGAGGTAACAAAATCTGTAATGCTACTTAGTCTTTTTTAATTGCTCATTGCTCATGAGTAGAGCATGAGAAAAACAAACCATAATTTATTTTTCACTCATTGAATATATTTTTATATCATGTAAAATATTAATTTAAAAATTGAATCTCATTTTATTTTAAATTGAGCAGTCTTGACATTGCGAAAAGTTTAATTATTTATTTAATAAATTAATTTAATTCGAACCATTAATTTAATAAATTAATATTTCGAATATCCGTGTATATTTTTCTAATTCTGTCGTTAACTATAATATAATATTGAAAATTAGTTTTTTTCGTTTTAGGGAATAAATTGGTAAATATTCGCAAATCGTGCATTTACTAAATTTTAAATGAAAAGGTTTCAAGTTTTTAAGGCAATTACATTACTGAAATAATGACTTTTAATGTTGATATTGTCTAATAAGTAATGTAAAAATCTCTTCGGTTCAATTAAAAAAAAAAGTAAAATTCTTGATTTTTCGATGAAATTTTCTAGAAATAAATGTAAGTTTAGTACAGAAGAGTAGGGTAGTATATCTATCTTTGTCATATTACCAAATTGAATAATGATTTCAAAAAATCGAACAAGTTATAAATTATAACGGAAATGCATCATTTTTTCCATACTATTCCAATTAAATAAATCGTCTTGTTTTCAATTTTATTTCTAAAATGCGATCAAAAGAAAAATATATAGATTACACTTACATTAATTAAATTATATTTGACCGAATGTGTATGTTACAGTTTGGAACGATATCTATGTCCCATGCAAAAAAACTGCCATTTTAACTTTAATACATTTTTGTTATATATGCTTACATATTTATAACATATGTGATTATCTATAATGTACATTTCATGTCTGTGATCGAGTGGAAGTTATTGTGATGCTGATTCAAATTTGAGCTATAATGAAGTACCTCATTTCATTTATCTATCAAAATGAAATCAACATAATTGATAGTATAATAATTATCGAAGTAGGTAATCTCGAAAAACTGACCATACAAATGAAACTGATTAAATTTAAGAGCCATTTTATGCCCTTTCCATTATGACTTTGTGGGTAACTATATAGTGAACCACATTGTATATAAAATAGACACATTATTGTCCTTTATTATTGATTAAATTTATTTAATAAAATAAAATTTACAAATTATTTATTATCTGGCTAAACCTTTTTGTATTTTCACATAAATATGACAAATATAAAATAAAGATAAACAACAATTGGTGGTTTTTTTTTAATCAATTATTTTGGTATCTTGCATCTCGCACATATTTGAAATTTAACATTATTTTTAGTGATGTTACGAATATTATGTTTTTTTTTTGTATTATTATTTTATAAATCCTTACAAAAACAGAATAAAACTACAATTAATTTTGAAATTTTTAAATTTAAAACATCAAATAATCATTCATTAAATTTGTTGATAAATCGCTTAAATAAACTTTCAAATTTTGCTATCCGAATATTGAGAGATAATACAAAAACTGTTAATCTAATCGTGAAATAAATCATTCAGAATTTGATGAACTTTGAGACATAAATTACAAAAATTGGGTCATTTTGGTTATTGATAGTGTAGTGTTTGAGATTTCACATTCGAGAACGTTATCACAGAGCCGATTAAACCGATGTATCGTAGACGGATCATCAAATCGTAAAATAAATAGCAGTTTTTGTATATTTTTAGTTCTAATTAACCTTAAAAATAGTAAAATTTTTGAAATAAGTGCAGCAGATAACCACTAACAAAGTTCATTGTTTAGATACTTGACATATGATTGAATTTCATTGTTTGGACTATTTTTAATTAGTCTTCATAAAATACTATAAATATTCAGTCTATATAGTTATATATTTATAATCGTATAATAATAATATGTATTGCTATTATCTATATGTGTTTATTAGCCAAATTTGAGCTAAAACAGTGGAAAACTCAAACATTTTAAGAAAAAAAGTAAACAATATTTTGTTTAAAAAATAACCATTTTCCGTATTTGAACTTTTCTAATATCTTTTATAGTTTAAAAGTTAGGTCAAGGATTCAGAACACGAACATAAACTCACTTTTTATGTTTAGAATACGTCACCAAAATTTCAGCTCGACCGGACGCACAGTCAGAAATTGACTACTTAGGACACCTATACCAAAATTTTGTTTTTGAAGTCAATATTAGATAGCGTTACAAACTTTAGACTAAAATTAATAAACATATTATGTATGTTGAGTATAAAAAGCAAAATAGTTAAAAAAAAAAGCATTATTTTTCTAATTAAATAAATTTTACAGATTTTTAAGTGTATAAACCAATAATATAATATCTGCCTTATCACTACTCAAACGACAAACGATATTCAAATAACAATGTGATGTTTATCAAAGTATCAAATTATTCAAATCTATTACATACAATAAAGTTAACTTTCGAATTTATTGAAAAAAGATCAAGGTTTCATGCAAAAAGAAATTGGAAAAATGTTTTTCTTTTCAAGAATTCAAAAACTTTGAAATCAACTATATAAATTCTCTTAGATTTAATATTCAAATCAAAAATTTATTACGTAACCGATTTCACAGTAATTTTAATGTAATATTAAATAGCTATTTTCTGGTTACAATATTTAAACTTGAAAGATAATATTTTGCAAACATTTTGTGTTATCAGTTATTGAAAACCTTAGGGCGAGGAATATCAGTAAAAGAATCGATATAATCTTAATATAGAATAACAGATTTTGATTACAGCTTTTACTGAAACAAATTTTTTAAAAAGATTTAAAAGCAGCATAAATATCTTTAAAATGTTACCTCAATATAAAGACGGTGCAAAAAAAAATTTAATTCTGGATGGTAGGGAAATTAGAAGGATGTATGTATGCTAATTTCAGAATAATTATATTTCATTATGAAATAAGAATATATGTTCTATGTAATGAATGCATTGGAATTTTCCAGCATCTTTAAGTTGACATTTAAGTTGGGAACTTATAATCCAATCCAAATATAGAGCTGTGGAAGTGCCGATAATATAATGTCGACGTTTATTTGAATTATATCCTCATAAATCGAAAAAAATAATTTAAAACAGTCTGATTCATGTCTCAAAACAGTTCGATTTTGTATTTTTTATCCTTTTAATCCATTTTAAGTTTTATTTTGTGTCAGAGAAATGTAATATTATGTGTTAAAAATCGAAAAATTTTTATTATTATATTTCGAATGTATACGGTTTATTCAAATTATTGTATCGAATTGTATTTGATTGGCTTCACAACATATGAATTTATATTATTATATAAAAATTTTGGTATACACTTATGTTTGACTTATTTATTAAAATGTTAAGATGTGGGATTATCCGTAAAGCAGCCTCTTACAGCCGAATACAATTGTGCAAAGTTGTAATTCACTGAACAAACGATGAGTGCTTGTCTTTCCATCATAAAAAAATGCAGAATTGTATCCAAGACTTAGAGCAATGTATCGTCTATTCAATGTTTACAAACATTCAATAAATGCCTTTTTTACTACAGTCACAATACGGATCTATCCTTCTCCATTATGGTGCGTTTACACCGTACAGATTTGTAGTCTAAAAACTTCAGACTTTTTCTATAGGGCCTATAGATTTTACGCAGGCATTGTGTCTTTCGTGAAGTCTGCACAAACTTACTTTTATGGAAAGTTATATGAATAGTCTGAAGTCTGAAGTAAAAGTGTGTATCATGTAAACGGTCCATACTACTGATTGTTTTACAATTTACAAATTTATTATATAGAATTGTCTGCTAAAGAGGTCCAAAATCAACACTTTGTAACTGATAACCATACTGTTGTTTTGTAAAACGATTGATATTGACTTTTTTATTTGAAATAAAATAATATTTATTCCTTAAACTTTTCAATGTCGATTTCAAGACAAAACCAAGGAGTATCTGAATTCCCCTACCCCTGTTATTTCACCTACAGTCAGATTATTTTTAAACCAAATGTAATTCTAATAACTTATTTTGCATGCGAATTACTTTTTTGGTGTAGAACACCATACTCTTATCCCAATCGACATGATCAAGTAAAAGTTTGAATAATAAATAAGCATTAAAGAACTAATATCGATTGAAATATAATACTGAAGCACTCTTTCGTATATAAAAATCGTTTAATTTTCGTGCCCAAATAATTATTCAAATGTTTTCAAATTTGGTTTGCACAATATTTTTATGATAAAAATATTACATATAATTTAAGTCAACAGTTCTTTCAGAAGCACACTCCTTTATGTAAAAAACAGCTGTGAATTATCGCTTTTAACCCCAGTTGGAATTTGTTTGAGCCCTCGCGTCACTTGTGTAAAATTGCCATTAAATTCTTAATTTTGGGAAAATTTTCCATTCTTTTTTTAAGTAAACAGTGAGTTCGAGTAAGAAAATTTTCCAAAACATTAAGAATCCATTGTAAATTTTATACATTACCACAAGTATCCCGAGTGCTCAAAAAAATTTGAGTTGGAGTTATTGAGCATTTTCAAAAGTTATAGCAGTTTTTGTTGAGAAATTTTTCAATTTTTTCAAACAAATAACCTCTAAAACATTTGAACGAGATAGAAAATTGCCAAATTTTTTTTTTTTTTTTGATAATGCGGGTCATCTGTGAAAATCACGATACGTGGATGCTTACATGGTGAAATGATATACGGTTATCCTTTATGTCACGGAATCCTAGCAATACCGAATTTCGGCTTATCGTTGAAAATGTTATTTGGTTTCTGGAATAATTTTAATTTATAATAAAGACAAGTTTTTCTTTGAAACTAAGGTATCTTTGCCGGAAAAGTCACAATATTGAATTCGAAAGCAAGGTTTATTTCCCTAAGCTTTTTAAATAGAAACCACCTTGTCTTCCACTAAATTGTATTTGTTTGATAGAAAATATAAGCACAGAGGCGAATAAATTTTTGCAATTTAGAAATGAAAAAAAGGGTAAATTGGGCAGAATATGTTTTTCTGGAAATAAAAATAGAATCTTTTTTAATACTGATTTCAAAATTGAATTTTATTTTTTACATCAATCAGTCTTTAGGATAAAAACAAAAATATTTAAAAAATATAACATTTAATATTCTTCTGCACCTTCACCTTCTGCGCCTTCAGAATCCATTCCCACTTCTTCGTAATCTTTTTCGAGTGCAGCCAAATCTTCACGTGCCTCACTGAATTCACCTTCTTCCATTCCCTCCCCAACATACCAATGAACGAAAGCTCGTTTCGCATACATAAGATCAAATTTATGATCTAAACGACTCCAAGCCTCTGCGATGGCAGTTGTATTAGATAACATACAAACAGCTCGTTGCACTTTAGCCAAATCACCTCCAGGAACTACAGTTGGTGGTTGGTAATTGATACCAACTTTAAAACCAGTTGGACACCAGTCTACAAATTGAATACTGCGTTTTGTTTTAATCGTTGCAATAGCGGCGTTCACATCTTTTGGTACGACATCTCCTCGGTACAACATACAACAGGCCATATATTTTCCATGACGTGGATCACATTTCACCATTTGATTGGCAGGTTCAAAGCAAGCGTTTGTTATCTCGGAAACCGATAACTGTTCATGATATGCTTTTTCAACTGAAATCACTGGAGCGTATGTCACCAAAGGAAAATGGATACGTGGATATGGAACTAAATTAGTTTGGAATTCAGTTAAATCAACATTTAACGCTCCATCAAAACGTAACGAGGCAGTTATGGAAGATACAATTTGTCCAATTAGGCGATTTAAATTGGTGTACGATGGACGTTCAATATCCAAATTTCTACGACAAATATCGAAAATCGCTTCGTTATCAACCATGAACGCACAATCAGAATGATCCAAAGTGGTGTGAGTTGTTAAAATTGAATTGTATGGTTCGACTACGGCTGTGGATACTTGTGGAGCTGGATATATTGCGAATTCTAATTTGGATTTTTTACCGTAATCAACGGATAAACGTTCCATTAACAGAGAAGTGAATCCTGATCCAGTACCACCACCAAATGAATGAAAGATTAAGAAACCTTGTAATCCTGAACATTGATCGGAAAGTTTACGAATACGATCCAGTACTATATCAACGATTTCTTTTCCAATTGTATAATGACCACGAGCGTAATTATTAGCAGCATCCTCTTTACCGGTTATCAATTGTTCGGGATGAAATAATTGACGATATGTGCCAGTACGAACCTCATCTAAAAATTAAAATCAAAGTTACAACAATTATAACTATTCCCGCAACTTTTCTCATTTTCATAAAACTGTATTTTTTTTTAAACTCCAACAAAGTTCGAATTCTGGAAGTTGAATATTCTCAACCTCGACAGAATCAGCTACTTGAAAATTTTTGAAGAAAATTCCTCTCCTAGACTTTCTTACGGGGTATGATAAGTGAGAAAATGATTTCCAAGACACAAATTTAAATATTGCAGATGGAAACTTATTGGTAAAATAAAACTTTCAAAATTATTCTTACCGACTACTGTTGGTTCTAGGTCAACGAAAACCGCCCTAGGTACATGCCCTCCTGAGCCTGTTTCACTGAAGAATGTGTTAAAACTGTCATCTTTTCCAATACTTTTGTCAGATGGCATTTTACCATCAGGTTGGATTCCATGTTCCAAACAGTACAATTCCCAACACGCATTCCCAATTTGAACTCCAGCTTGTCCAACATGTATTGAAATACACTCACGCTAAAAAGAAAAAAATTATTACTCAAACAATAGAAAAATGTGAAGATAACAACAGAGTCTTTTGATTCGATACTCAACATCTGCTTGAGTATCAATGTTTGAACTATTTTTAATCATATGCATTCATAAAATACTCGAAATATCCAGCCTATACAGTTATAAATGCATATTAAAATAATACGCATTTTAATTATTAGTTAATTCGCTAAATTGTAGGTAAAATTGATTTTATTTAATGAATGAATTTTTTCAGATCTGAACAAAAATTAACATACAATTTTGAAACAAAAATAATATTTTATACGAAAAGTAGAAATAAAAAGAATTAGTAAGAGACAAAAATCGCTTAGTGTTTAGTAAGGATTTTTTTTGGAGAAAAAAAAATAATAACTATTAAAAAAATGCCAAGAAATTCAAAAATATTTCTTGCTAAAAATATGAGTAATTTTTTCATCTTTTTTCGGGTAAAAATTTATTTTTATATAAATAATGTCTGATAACTTTTGATCAGATGTTAAAAATAATGTAATGTAAATAAATTTTTGTTTAGTCTGGCCGATTTCTTTTAAATATAAAATCTAATTCTATAATAAAAAGAAGTATTTTTAATCATTAGCATTCATTAAATACTCTAAATTTGTGAGCTAAAATTGTGTGCGAATCTAAATAGAAAAATCTAATTAGTTCATTTACGTTGGTTCGTCCGTCATCAAATCTTAAAAATGAAGAGATAGTGAACTGAAATTTTGATGGTGCATTCTAAACGTAGAAAGTAAGATCAAATTCGTAAATGTGTAATATCGGTCAAATGATAATGGATTAATTACGTTATTCTTTGAATACTTATTTAAAAACAGGTAATATATTCTGAAATAACACACCCTTTTGTTTGGATCACTTTTAAAATTTCACCTCAGTTCATGTATGCCAAAAAGTCAATACCCTCGACAAAACTTTGTAGCTTCAAGTTATAAGTAGAGCTAAAGCAAATTTATGTATCGATTAAAACGATTAAAAATACGGTATAAAAAGTTTGAACTATTTAGGTACACCACGTGTTCATTTAATTTAAATCGAAATAAATACGTACCAAAAATTTAAATGTCTGCCAAATTTTATACGTAAATACACGGAATATTAATCAGAAATGCAATGAAAAACTTATGGCTATCATTTATTTAAAACTAATTTGTTTTTATAATTTAACCACAATAAAAAAAATTGTTTAAAAGTAAAACTAACGACTTACCATTTTGTTTAAAGATTATTTTCTCACAAAAATAAACATAAATTAAATGATGTATAATTGTTAGTTTTCAATTGAATACTAAAAGGTTAGTTTAAAGTTGTCAGTGACATTCTTGGCTCTGATCTCATAATTCTATTTATATAATTTTAATCACGTCATTACTTTTATTCTTTTTATTTTTTGTAGTAAACAAATTAATGGTTGGAAGAAAACTTGACACTTTATACATGTAATTAAAATCGAGGATTAATTACTATTATATGTACAAATAGAATCTGTTAATTCAGCACTTTTTTAACGAAAGTTATAAGGAAGTGAATTCTTTTATATAGGTTATCCCTCGTTTTCAGCAATAAACGGAGACGTATATCATAATAATAAATTTTTTTAATCCTTGAAAAATGGCTCGACAAATCGTAATTTCAACTAGCAGCCCGTCATTATGAGTACTTGCAAAAATGAAAGTCAATAAAAAAAATTACAATCGAAAATTGTTCCCAATTTTCTTCCGTAACAATCATAACAGTAACGAATAAATAAAAAACCATATGTAATATAAATAAATGAAAAAATAAGAAATTTGGTAATTTTATTGTTTCGATTTGTAAACTTGACATGCATAATATGTCAAAGTATATTAATTTTAGTCTAAAGTTTGTAACGCTACCTAATATTGACCGCAAAAACAAAATTATGGCATAGGTGTTCATAGAATCATCTAATTAGTTAATTTCTGCTTGCCCGTCTGTTCGTCAGTCCATGAACATGATAACTCAAAAACGAAGAGATAGCGAGGTACTTTAGACATAAAAAGTAAAATCTACTTCATGAATGAACAAAATCGATCCATTGGATCCAATGGATCCATGACGATCCATGATTCAACTTTTGAGAGTTTATCGAACAGTTTTTCTCGAGAAAACACTTTCAAATATAAAATTTTATTTTTACGTCAGAAAATTTTTTACAAGCTTTACAAGCCCTTCGTTCTTATGTCAATATTGTGCGTATCAAATTTAAAAACATTTGGATAATTATTTTTTGAGTTATTTGGGCGCAAAAATTTAAATAAATACAATGCATATTACATGTAAATTAAGTCAACAGCTTGTTAGAAGCACACTGCTTTATTTAATTAACAACTGTGGATAATTACTGTTAAAGCCGTTTAAAAGTTTGTTTTAAACGTTTTTTCAATGTCGTTAATTTCGATTTTTGAAAATAAAATATGATAGGATATAATAAATTATATTAAACACAAATTGTGTTCGGTTACAATCACAATTGATTGAATATCGATGACAAGCGATACTAATTTATCAAAAATTTATTAAAGCAGTAAAAAAACTAAGGTGATGATCTTTTTCTATAAAAGCATCTTATACTTTATTTTATGTAACTGATCTCAACAATCCACTTATACTTCACATAAAGTACTCGAATATTCGATAAAAATAAAAACAATGAATTTAAAACGAGAAGAAAACATAAAAAAAATCTATGAAAAAAAAACTGGAAATACTTTAAACCGCAGTAAATGTGAAAGACAATATTTTTCTAACACGTGTAAAGTTTGCATAAAAACTTTTCGAACACTTCTTTCGAATGGCACAATGGCAATCAATATAGGTATATAAATCTATAAATAGTAAAAATCAAAGTTATTTGATTCTACGCCTGTTTGTATGGTCTCGCTAATATCAAAAAGTTATGGATACCAGATACTATTTCTGTTTGCATCGTTGGAAAAACGAGATTTTGCGAATGGTTTATGTGTATAAATCATGAAAATCGTATTTATATTTATTATCACCTTGTCACTAAAATGTAAATGTGGCAATGTACTTAAGAAATGTCACCACCACTTATTGTCAAATCTTATTGTACGATATTTATCATTCGATGTGTACTTGATACTCAAAATATTTAGAAAACTTAACTGTTTTAAATTCCTAACACGCGGTATTTTGAAAATTTTAATTTTAATATTCATTTTCATTGGTAATAGAGTAGATTTCCCGGAAATATCAATGTAGTGTGCTTATTATGTTATAAAGAATTATTTAAAATGATTTCCAAAAATTAATCAAATAATCTAATTTATATTGATTTTGAAAAACCTTCAATTATTTAGGTTATGTAAAACCCCTCGATGAAAAAAATGACAAAGGTTGTATTGCACATTGTATGTACAAAGGGCACGCACGAAGGCTGTCTGGGTTGCTAGTATATATATATACCTATATAGACAGCTATTGTAACAAGGGCCCTTCAATAAGGGTCCTCGATCGATTAACTTCACTTAAATAAACTTGAAAAACATTATTTGATTCAAACAAACAAAGAATTTTTTCATACAATAACATAAATCTATTATTATTGTTATCATTTTCCACTTTTATGAGAAAATATGGGGATACGAGTTTTGTAATTAATTAAATATGAGAATTCGTATGAAAATATAATCTGAAAAATATAAATATTTGAAATTTTTTGTATCATATTCAATGAAATTATAATATGAGGTTATATTTCTTTTTAAGGACTAGTACAGACTAGGGACGTGTGATTTTGGTTGTTTTTGAATTTTTCAGAATAAATATACTCAAAGACATAAAGCAGAATACTTAGGATTTAATGATACATTTCTAGCATATTTCTTGAAATCGGTTCGATATATTAGCCTTTGAATAGGATGTCAAGCGATATCTCAAACTACTCCTCTTGGTATAAAACAGATATTATTTTTCAAACTAAATAATATATTTCGAACACGTCTAACATTTGCATAAAAACTTTTCGAACACTTCTTTCGAATGGTATTATGGCAATCAATATAAATCTATACATAGTATAAATCAAAGTAACTTTTTTTTAACTATGCCTGCCTGTGTGGTCTCGCGCAACCCGATTTCCAGAATTATATGTTATTTTTGAAATTTTATTTATCAATGTTACCTAATAAATAGTTTACTATTTTTACTAATAGTTTATTATGTTGTTACCTAAAAAACAACAAAATTTCAATTTCAATTAAATATTGATTACGAGATAATTTAAAAAAAAAATAGCATCCATTAATCGATTGGATGCGTACATTCTAAGATCATCCTGATCAAGACAATCCATTTCTGAGACTCTTGTCCAACCGATTTCGAACAATATCTTGAATACGTACCAGGCAATCGTTAAGTAAGTGTAATTTTTTTGCTTTTGTAGACCTTAATTACCCAAGAAAATTAAAAAATAGTGAAAGAAAATTTTGTGATTTTTTGAAGATTTTTATATTTAAGAATCGTAAACAATAATCGGAAACTTTAGAACATCATAAGAAGTTTACCAATTTAATAAAATTAATTAATTAAGAGGGAATTAATTAATGTCAACATATTGCAAAGGATTTTCTTACCGGAGTAAGCTGAAAATTTAGAGAGATATGTTTCTTTTAAAACTACTTTATGACATATCGCAAAAAAAAACCACAATACAAAACAAGTGAAGAAAACAACTAACAGAGTTATTTGTTTAGATACTCTGCATATAATTGAATTTCATTATATATATATATATATATATATATATATATATATATATATATATATATATATATATATATATATATATATATGTTATTAACTCTATGAGTTCTTCACACATTTAACTCAAACATTTTATGAAAAAAAATTATTTTTGTTTGTATTTCATAACTTTTTTTTGTAACTTTTCTTCTATCTGTTATAGTTTAAAATTTAAGTCAAGGATCCATTGGATATTGAAAAGCATAACCCACAAACTTTCAAAAAAAAATTCACTCAAATCGGCTTCATTTTGGCCAAGATATCGAAAAAATGAATTTTGTGAAACTTATGACGTCACCAAAACCACAAAAAAATAATTTTGCTTTATTTGTCTCAATTGTTAACCTATTTTGGCAAACAAAGTATGTAATCCAACTTAATTTGGGTCAAAGTTTTCAAATATTTTGTCCAAACAAACATATCTAAAATGCATTTCAACATAGTAAGAGTCTGGTCATGATTTTTCATAGAAGGGTTAAAGTGAGCGAATCGATAGTATAAAAATTGAAAAGCATAACCCAAAATTGGTGGGTTTCAAAAAAAAGTTGACTCAAATCGGCCAGAGTTTGGCCAAGATATCGAAAAAATGAATTTTGTGAAACTTATGATGTCACCAAAACCACAAAAAACTAATTTTGCTCTATTTTCCTCAATTGTTAACCTATTTTGGCAAACAAAGTATGTAATCCAACTAAATTTGGGTCATAGTTTTCAAATATTTTGTCCAAACAAACATATCTATAATGCATTTCAATATAGTAAGAGTCTGGTCATGATTTTTCATAGAAAGGTTAAAGTGAGCGAATCGATAGTATAAAAATTGAAAAGCATAGCCCAAAATTGGTGGGTTTTAAAAAAAACTTAACTCAAATCGGTCAGAATTTGGCCAAGATATCGAAAAAATTAATTTTGTGAAACTTATGACGTCACCAAAACCGCAAAAAATTAATTTTGCTCTATTATCCTCAATTGCTAAGCAATTTTGGCAAACAAAGTATGTAATCCTACTTAATTTGGGTCATAGTTTTCAAATATTTTGTCCAAACAAACATATCTATAATGCATTTCAAGATAGTAAGAGTCTGGTCATGATTTTTCATAGAAGGGTTAAAGTGAGCGAATCGATAGTATAAAAATTGAAAAACATAACCCAAAATAAGTGGGTTTCAAAAAAAACTTCACTCAAATCGGCTTTATTTTGGCCAAGATCTTGAAAAAATTAATTTTGTGAAACTTATGACGTCACCAAAACCACAAAAAACTAATTTTGCTCTATTATCCGCAATTGCTAAGCAATTTTGGCAAACAATGTATGAAATCCTACTTAATTTGGGTCATAGTTTTCAAATATTATGTCCAAACAAACATATCTATAATGCATTTCAACATAGTAAGAGTCTGGCCATGATTTTTCATAGAAGGATTAAAGTGAGCGAATCGATAGTATAAAAATTGAAAAGAATTACCAAATATCATTTCGGTTTAGATTAACTTGATAATGAGCAGGTGTATAACAAAGTCCAAATTTTATCCAAAATCGTACACCAACACCAAAATTTTCTGAATAGCTCTATTTTTTTAAGCGTTACAAACCTTAGACTAAATGTAATATATACTTTATATTGAAAAATTAATCAATTTTTAGTTCCACCAATGTTATGGATACCACATCAATTAGTGGGAGCACCTTTAGCATACAGCGTAACATTAGAATGTACAACAGAAGCATTTCCAATATCATTAAATTACTGGACACGTGAGGATGGTCTTATGATACACGATTCAAAAAAATATCGAACCGAGAACACAATCGGTGAATTTCCATATAAAACTTACATGCGATTAACCATAAATAATATACATAATAGTGATTATGGCATATATAAATGTGTTGCAAAGAATCCGCGAGGGGAAACCGATGGAACAATCAGATTATATAGTATGTATTCATTTTCAAGTGTCAAATTTTGGGTCGATTCTTTAACTTTAATATTATAGAAATTTATTCCACGCTTCTGATTCAAATGCACTTAAATGTTGATTGCTTGGCAATATGCTGATATCATTTATTTTGAAAATTTTGTAAAAATTACCAAATTTGTTCCAAATATCACATCACGATATAAAAAACGTTTAGTTATAGAATCGATCCCCGTTGTTTTTTCTTTTGTAATTGGCTCGGAATTTATTTTTTTATTTCGATCCGGGCTGTATTTCATTAACTTGCTTTTGTATAATATTTTATATATGAAATGTCAAATCATTTACAGCATCATCGCCGCCAACAACCACTTCCGGGCCAATTACAATTGACCAATCAAGTATTCAGTCAAAAGTTAATCAATTACCAATGGAGAGTAATAATTCAAGTGGCCACGTCAAAATTGATACAAAACCAGGTAAATATTTATTGAAATAATAATTTTTGTTTGTTTTGTGACGTTTACTGTGACCGTAGCCGATCTTCAGGTACTACATAACTTGTGAAGTTTACGGAATCAAGTATATTTCTTTTGATGGGGTTTTTATGAATGAAATTCGATATGTTACCTTCGATAACGAACTTTTTCTAAGAAAAATAAATCTAAAACAGTTTAGATTTAAATACTTTCAAATTTTGTGTTCTAATGTAGTGGCTTCATGTGAACTTAAAATTTTGTAGCGCTGATTGTGTTTTTTCTCACTTTTATACAATTTATAATTGAAAATAAAAATTGCATCAAATTCTTTTAATCCGTTCACAAGTGATGCTATACAAAAAAAATTGTTATGAGCTATGGACAAAAAGTACCAGCCCGTAAAAACCACTTTATACAAATAAACTGGAAGAATGGAAAACTGGAGCTTTATAAAAAACACAACACGTTATTTAAAAATTCATTATTGTACAATTTTTGAGCTGACGTTTTGCTTAATCTAAAGAATTAATTAAAAAAAATTTAAAGCAAAAGTTTTTTATTTCTAGTCTAGTGTAGCGTTTTTCTGTCAGTTATATTTTAAACACGAATTCTATTTATTTATCAAAGGTGTCGTTTAAACAAACTTTTGTTCCTCTCATCAAAAAAACTGCAAAAAACCACCACATTAAATTAAGTTTTGCTAAAAACAAATTCTAAGCTTGATATACGAATTTTAATTGGATTTACGTTGTATTCAAATGAAATAAATTTTTCATTTTAGGTTCAAAATATGTACCAAATTCAAATTTAAATGAAATTGATATGCATCCAAAATCAAATTTGGATATCAGTAGCAAAGGTGGTGGCGCACATTATGACTGGCCTACTGCAGACGATGGTCAATCAGGTAATGTAATTTTTTGAAGCTAATTTTTCAATTTTTTTTTCTTTATTTTTTTGCGTTAAAAATTAATGAAATGAATATTGTTAGAAATTGTTTAATTTGCTACCACTGTAAAATAATGATAGAATTCTAATATTTGTATTATTTTCAAAAATGATATAATGCGCTTACTTTTACACATTGAATTTTTTATGTCCAATATTCATCAGCTGTCAAATTAAAACCATAACTTTTAAAAATATTTGTTAAGACTTTTATAATAATTATTTAAATTCTTAAATTGTCTAAATCATGTCTGCATTGATGGAAGAATAAAATAATATTCCACAAATTTTATTTAATCGAATTAAATGGATTTCCAATGGAGTTAAAACGAACAATTGCTAGGTCTCAGATGACGATAGTGTTGTAGGACTTTCTTATGCACTATTTTTCCAGTAAAAATGATAATATCGGCCAGTTTTTAATTTTTCGGGAAAACTCCTCTCAAACTCCCCGTTTTCCTGTTTATTACAAATGGATAGTTATTTTTTGAGTGAATTATCAGTAGTGTCTATATTATACATGATTCTTTTTTGAGCCGTACTCCATTAAAACTTACTAATTTTGATTTAATTTTGTTTCAGATGCAACAAGACTTACAGCATCCACAGTATCGTTATCAATATTATTAATAAGTGCAAGAATATTATTTTCATATTTGTATCAAGCATTTCCCTGTATTTTTCAATTTTCAATTATAATATAGATAAAAAATTCAATTAAGGCTGAATAATTTTCAAAGTACTCTACAAGAAAAAAAAATGAGACATTTTAAAAAATTAAATTTTTTGTTTGTCAATTTTTTCATTTCTACTAGATTTTATTTTTTTCGATTTTCTATAAACAGATGAAAAAAAAGTGTAAAAACACTTTCGTTTTAAGGCATAGATTAATATTTCGAATTTTTCATTTTATCAAAATATTTGGAAGATTTTGTAATTGGGTAATTGCATAGAGGGATTTGTTATTTCATCATCAAACTTGATCATAGATCATAGAAAATGCAAAAATAAAACAAACAATAGTAAATTTGTCAGGGAAATAAAAAATACCCACAAATTGAAGTTCATTCCGATTTCAATTTTAAAAATAGCTAGCAAAAAATATCAATTCTAGATCATCTTTTAATTGCGTACCATTCCCTTTCTTTCCCATTCATTATGTTCCCATTTTCCCAACTTCTCCCTATACATCTCACCCTTTTATCATACCCTGAAAAAAAATTGTTAATAACAAATTATACTCCAATATGTTATAAATTTGGAAAGTTATTAGGTAAGAAATTTTATTTAAAAAAATCGAATAAAAACTCTAAAAGGGATCTGATATTATTATTATTATTATTATTTTTTAGGTAAGAGTTATGCCCGAAATCGCACAATCGTCTTTTTGAGAAGAATTGTATCTCTGCGAAAATTCAATTTAAATCATTCTGATGAAGCTTTTACTGGCATTTTTTTAAATAATAAATGTTCATTAAAGCTTTAAATCCAAAACTTGATCACATAATTGCAGATTTAAGAACCATTAACAAGACCTCGAAAAAGTGTATTCAAGTCCTTAAACAGAAATTTTTTTCCTTATTCCGCCCTTTCTTAAAAAATAGTAGAGAATGGTAATTTTTTGCAATTTAAATTTAAAGCTATACAGTATAATCTTGGGATTTGAATAAACTGCGGTTGATCAAAATTAGCCATTTTTTGAAAAGAACAAATTATCGTTTCATTTTATTTTGTTGGGCATGATTATATGATTTTAAATAGAATCACTAGTCAAATTTCCCAGCACCGCCAAAAAATGATAGGTTCTATAAAGTTATACAAACCTTAAAAACCTTTTATTTCAAAATACGATTTAAGATGAATAGAAATGTTTTTTTATTTGCATGGATTTTCGATGACAAAATCAATTTTTAGTGAAGTATCAAATCGCTATACTCAATCCCAGATAAATTTATATACTTACACATGAAGTCTTCCAAATGATTGCTAATTTTCATATAATTCGAAAATAATTAATTATATATGATCTTAGGACATAACTTAGGCTAATTGTGCCAAAGAAACACATTTTCAGGGTAACACTCAAATTAGAGCTATTTTATTAGTAGAGAATAATGCAGCTTGAATTTTTTTCTTTTTTTTTCATTTATTTTTTATTAGATTTTTTAGCGAAAGTGTTTTTACTCAAAGAATTAGTAGGCCTATTTTTTTTATTCATCCAACGAATCAATGCATTTTTCTGGCGCTTCATAAATTGTATAAGACATTTGAAAAAAATTGTTTTTTTCGGATATTAATACAAAAAATAAAATCGATATTTATTAAGTGTATGAATTTCTACTTTTATTGCTAATTGTAAAAACTAATATATCGCTCAATAAAATTTTTTTTCTACTAATTTGCCATTGAGAACATACAATGTATAATATGGCATAAGTATCGAAGCGATACCATATCACTCATACCTGGCTTATTAACCAAAATCGGAGATACAGTTCCCCTATTTGAAGTATCTACCTGTTCTTCTGGGCGCAGGCGACACGGTCTATACGGATTGGGAAAACGCGGATGAAAATTCGTATCTTCACTTCAAAAAATCTCCAAGCAGATCTAAAATAATATCTTATCTTATCCATTAAAGTGAAGCAGTTGTAATTCGTAAAAAAAAAACCACGTGGGTTTTGCTATAAATATAGTTTGGAAGAAAGTTGACGAATTTGAGAGAATGGGTGGTTTAAATTACGAATAATCGGTGAAAGATTTACTTGATTTGCTTCTACTTACCCCCCCCCCCATTCAGTACTACTGCTATAATGTAAAATATTTATAATCACGATTTTCCAGGATAAAACACTTTTCCGGGGAATATAAGCATTTTCACTGATTATTTAAGTGATATAGAAACGCACAAAACGATATAAGAATTTTAGAAGAAATCTAGAAAAACTGACAAATCATTGCAGACCATAAAATTTCATTTTGAGCAGTTTTTTGAGATTAATTTACTTAAATATTCTCAAAAATCACTTGAAATAAATTGACACAGATCTCTATATGAATCAAAACTATCCGATTTATGTAATTATATAAAATATATTTTCACAAAAACATCAAATCAGGAATTTTTTCGTAACGAGAACTGAAAGATAGTACACGATTTTCATTTTGGAATAAGATGTAAGCAAATTAATTTAATTATGTCGCTTTAATATTTATCAGATAAAATGCATTTTGCCCAATATATTAATAAAATGTTAAGGAAAAATATATCTTTTAATCTGGAGCTATTATTATCGTTATATAATAGGATTCACAAAGATATATTTTGCAAGAACGAATTAAAAATTAACGAATTGTGCTGGAAAAATGGTATGTTTTTGAGCAAACTTAGGCAAAGTATCTTACAATACTGTTATACATACTGCTTATAAAATCTAAATATAAGCTACTAACATTGAAAAACCTTTATTTTTCATTAATATAAGTTGGATTAATTTTATACAATATTATTTGGTTTTAGAGATACAAGTGAAATAGTGGTAATTTTCGAAAAATCAACTTAGTTTTTACCAATTAAATATAAATTTTTCTCGGGAAAAATTATTTTTATTTTTCCCTTTAAGAAAACACTAACTGGTCTAGATAATAATTTATATTCAGTTTCTTAACAATGTAACTCAAATTATCAGTTTTTCTTTAAAGAATATGTCCAAACCGACAACGAAATAATCACAATAAATTTTCAATATTTTTGCAAATAAAATATTTCCAAAATTATCCAGAGATATAAAAAAACAATTTTTTTCATGAAACTTAAACCCAAATATAGAAATAATTTAGTGCCAACATAAAAACAAAAATATATGTTAGTTAAGTTTTAACTTTCAAAAATTTATATAAATCATACTCAAAAAATTTTTAAAAATTTGCAAAAAATACATATCATGAAAGATATTTGGAACCTAATGATATTTGAAAGACAATACAAAATAGACATTTTAAACAAATTTTATCTAGTTAAATCATTGGTGTAACTGGGATCCTTAGCTGAGATAGATTCACTTCGATTCAGTTGGAAAAAAGATAATTTTTATACGTATCTCATGTAAGTAATAATATCTTAAGTGGCGTAAAATCGTTAGTAGAAAAAACGTATATTTTTATAAAAAGCAATTCGCAATTTTCCCAGGCCATGTTCTTAGTTTCTTAACTATGCCAATGATTTACAAAACAAAAAAAAAAAAAAAACAAAAAACTTTATATAAATTTTTGAATAACTTCAAAAAATAAAATGCCAAATAAATAAAATAGAATAATACAGTGCCAATGAAAATAATCGACTATCCAAAATTTTCAAAGCATTGTTTACCATTTATGTTGAGAAAATTAAAATGAAAAATATTAAAGAAAAATCAAATATATTAACTTGTGTTTTAAATTTTCATTTTTTTTTTATGTGCGTATGTGCAATGAATGCGAATGTTGTTGTGAATGTGTGATTTGGAAAATGATTTCAACTTATCACTTTCAGCTTATCACTATAATATCGTCTTTGATAGATAGTACCATGATATGAATGTATAAGGTACGTCAATGCGTATATGTATTGTCTATGTATTGTCACTTGATAGAAAATCAGGCAAAAGCTAAGAGTCAGCATACCTTATTCCTTTGTATTATGGACAGTAGAAACAAGCAGAGTTGAGAAGGTAGGTTTAGGAATTAATGCATAAAAAGAATTATCAAAACTTAAAAAAAATCTCATTTATTATATCTCTGTGACAAAAAATAAAATAATATTATTTTTTACTTCATCTAAACAAAATTTGGTCAAAACCAAAGTAGAATGGTACAATATTCTTACTTTTATAATCATAAATAATCATTTTAGCCCTTTGTAATTCAATAACTCCTCTCCTTTGGTGTGTGCTTCGTATAAGTAATTTCAAAAACTGCTTTTTTTGTACTAGAACGAAAACTCCAAACTAATTAGATTTTGTTTCTTTATAAAAACTAAGGGCATGATCAATATAATTTAACGAAGTCTTTAGTGCACAACATGAAGCCAATGAAAAAGTTTGTAAGAACCAAAGAAACCACCTTTCTTAAATGCCTTTTCAACTGGGAAGCTTTTTATGCCAGAAAATGTGTAAATAGCTTAAAGCTGGGTAGTCTTGAAAATTAATAACAATTCTATTCTTATTCGAAAGCTTTTCGAGGGTAAATGTATACTGGTAACTTTTGCGAGAAAGTTTTTATTTAAAATTATGAAAATCCTTCGAAGAAACCTTCTTAAATACTTTTTAATTCTAAGCAAACTGTAAAATGCTCTTAGAACAAGAAATTTCAAGCATTATAATTAGCTTTTGTACAATTTTCTTCTAGTTATCTTTTATTACCGTAAAAAATTGGCAAACGAAAGCCGAAGATTAAAATAATGATTGTCTTTTGAATTTAAATTTTTATTATTCATTGAAATTGCTTTTTGATCAAATTGAACCGCAAAAACGAACAATCAACGGAAAATCATTGCCTATGGATTGATAAGGATAAATGGAACTTTTTCACAATAAACTGGCAACTTTTGGAATAGATCTCATGGCATATAGTTTTTGAATATTACGAAGACTTGTTCGTAGCTTGTTTTCGTTAAAAAAAAAAAAACTTCGGTGTTATATTTTCCGAAATATTCATTAAATGAAAAAAATCACAGACTAAATTTATATTTTCAAAGACACTTAAAAAAAAATATATTAGACAAAACTGTGCGCAAAATTATTTTGCTTTGCTGTGAAAGTTTATATTTTATCTATTGTATATGTCTTGGAAGATGAAGTAAAAGATTATCTTTGTATTTGATCTACATTTAAAAATTTCGCTTAACTTAAGAAAATTTTTTGTATAATGTTAAAGCTTACCTATTGCAAATAACTAGACTAGAAGGGAATTAGACTATGTCACATTTGGTTTTTATAAAGCGCCACATGTCTGAGAGAGATACTAATCAGGCAAGCAGAGCAAAGTATTCAAAATTGAATTCATATATGCTCAAAATTAGGTGCTTTTTAGGTGCTACAAATTTAAATGAAGTGTTCAAATTTTTAACTAAGAAAATTGAGTCATTATGATGCCGTAAAATCATTGTAATTTAATGAAAGTACCACAATTAGGTGAATTTGGTGATTTTTTGGTGTAACTTTGGTTAAATCAATTTCATCAAAGTTACCAAAAAAATCCGTCTAACATGAATCACATCAGAAAAAAGTGTCATACTAGCATGTTTCATGACAGCAGAGCATTTTAAGGACTCTTAATTTTTTTAATTTAAAATTTTAACACCTAAAAAGCACCTAATTTTGAGCAAATTAAATTACAATTTTGAATACTTTGCTCCGTTAGCTTGACTAGTATCTGCGAGAGCTGTATTTCAACAGTCTTCAGTCGAGTACCCATTCTTGTTTTATAATTTTTAGCATAACTTTTTTTTTTTTTATTCTATAATAAAGCGAATCAATTTACGTTCTGAACCCTGCTTAAAAATTTAATTAATCCCTACAAAAATAAATTTTGTAAATAATGCTTGATTATTTTGGTACAA
This sequence comes from Chrysopa pallens, assembly GCA_020423425.1. NCBI lineage: Eukaryota > Metazoa > Arthropoda > Insecta > Neuroptera > Chrysopidae > Chrysopa > Chrysopa pallens. The sequence goes on from CM035596.1 coordinate 15,632,753, forward strand.
AACCATACTTTTAACTACATTTTAACTACATAGCATTGGTACGCTTGGAAAAAAATAATAATAAAGAAAAAAAACTCTAGTGTTTTTTATTAAATGGAATGTAAGCAAACGATTGTTATTGTGATAAAATGAAATTACATAATTAAGAAAAACAAATCGAAAGATTATTTATCAAAATCGGAAAATCACCGATTTTCATAAATTTATTTCGTATCCTTTTTAAACATAAATTATCCTTAGAATTGTTGTTTTACAATAATTAAAATGAAAAAAATAATATTAAAAAAAAAAAAATGTGAAGCTTTGGAATGAAAATATAACGAAAAAAAACATATTAAAAAAAAAAATAGATTTTTGCTTCGAACTTTTCAATATTGTCTATTTCACGTCTTTTTTTTTTAATTTTTGATACCAATTTGTTTTATTTGGTAAGGGTCAAAATATATAGGGTCTTTTTTTATTCGGAATTTTATTCAATGCAATTTGAATAGTTTTCTGTCTATTTTCTATAATCAAATTATTAATCATTATCTGAATCATAGACTGGGAGTTCGTGAGCGATTAGCTTAACGCTCTTTCTATAAGGGCTCTAATTTTTTGTGGTGAATCATAATAAGCGGAGCACAGAAACCATGTTAAGCAGCCATCAGCCCTAGCTTCAGCAATATAATTATTACCTAAATATACTACGATTCAACAATTTAAAAATTTACAGCTTTACTGAAAGAAGTTTACTCAAAGCGACCACGAGGTCTCAGTCTATTAAAAGAAAGGTCATACTATTACTCCGATTTTGATAACTATTTTTTAATGTAGGTAATTATTTAAAATTGACGCTCTATCAGTAGCGATGGAAGCAGCGTTTAAATATCTTAATCCAATAGACAAATACAAATACCAAAATTTTGTTTCTTGGCTTTTTAATCGTGAAATATTTTACTATTGAGCTAAAATTAATTTCAAAATAATCAGTTTGGCTTGATTTCGATAATTAATTAACACCAAATATATTTCGCAAATGAATAATAAGTTCAACTATTGATCCAAGAAAACATTTTTGCCTCCCCTGAAGTCATGCTCTAGGCCAGTGTCGGTTTGCCTTATTGTAAATCTAACACTCAGAAATCGATAAACAACAAATTTTTAAGAAAAATGGATTCTTTTTTATTATATGTAAAATGTATCTGAGGTTTAGGAAATTTTAACGCTTAACCACGAGCCTTAAAAAATTGGAAAAAAAATATATTTTCACACAAAGAGATAAATAAATAAGCAAATAGAAATATTTTTTGAAATGAAGTGATGGCATGGCATCCCTTATTTCCAACTCGAGTGTCAGCTTTTAAACCATAGAAGTTTCAAATATTATTGATTACCTACAAAACAAAATCATCGAAATCGGAATAGCTTTGACCTCTTCGAGATAAAAGTGTAACAATCCTCCAATAAGATAAATTATTTAAAAAAAAAAAAATAAACACCACAATTGAATGGGTATTTAATCTGCCAAGATTAAACAAAACTGACTTGATTATTGTTAATAAGATTAGCAAAATTACATTAAATACATATATCCACATCTCATAAAAGAAAGACGCTATATTTCATGTGAAAATGTCATTTCATAAACATACTTTCTTTTTTCAAAGAAAACGTATGAAAATAATTGTAAAAATATTTGAAGTGTCTTTATTTTAACTCTAACAAAAAATACGATAAATATTACATTATGAATAATAGTAAAAACTTCTAAAATACCTAATTGTTAATCCTTTGGCTTAAAAATAAACCCATTCGACTCAGTTATAGATGCAAAACGATAGATTGAAAATTCAAAAATTATTTACAAAAAAAACTCAATTATATAAAAGAATTATGATCCATGCGAAATTATTTAATAAAGCTTTTACTAGAAATTGACGTAGAAATTCAAGAATTTATAAAAGTATAATGAATGGTAGATCATAGCTACAGGGACAGATCTAGTTGGCAGAGGGTGTAGAGTGGCTCTGGCGCCATTGGCCAGGCGTATTAGTTATATGATCGGTGATCTACAATTTTGCCCCGAAATTGAAGATCCGCCCCTGCATAGAGAGTTTAACAACATTATGAGACCAATTACAAAAGAAAAATCAAATACTTTAAGCCTAAACGTAAGTTGCAAACAGCAAAAGCATTTTTTTTTGCCGTTATTCCAATCGAAACATGAACTTTGATGTGGCATTTTTCTAGACCGTAGAATACTTTACCAATTTCATTTCGGTTAATTATTAAGTGAGATAACGAGCAGGTTACTCAAATCATCTTAAAGCTGCCATTACGCATACCTTTCACTTGTAATATTAAATATTTTCGAATTATTAAGGAAAAACGCTTATGAAAGGAGCTGCTAAGATAAAACACTTACTATGCTCTCTCTCATTGCTAAGCACAATATCCACAGATAGTTATTGAAAAATATGGCAACGTGTTTTAAAGCTTACACAATCCTAGTTAAATTTGTCTTCCCTTAAGTATTAACCTTTTTTTTTAGAGCACTGTTATATCTATAATCATAAGACCTTTAACTTTTTCACTACAATTTGTAATAGATTTTCATCTATTGGTAAATATAGATTCGTATAACTTCGTATCTTTTCGGATCAACATCGAGCATGTTTAAGGCCATGTACAGATGTAAGGTGAACAACACATTACTAATGTATATTAACACAATTGTCAATCTCAAGGAAAATTTATTCACAGTACTAGTGCAAGCATTTTATGGAAAAATAAAACAGCCACCAGCACTCTTCAAAATTATCTCAGAAAAAACTCTCAAACTATAATCGGCTTTAGAAGAATTTATCGGGAAAAGGTGGTTAAAACAATTGGAAAATGATCATTAATTGTTAAATGTATTTTAAGAATCGTGAATTTCTATGTTTTATATACATTGAAACAGTATACATAATTTTATCTCAAAGTCAAAGGTCACATTCATTATTTTTATCAACAACAAAAAAAAATAAATAAACCATACATAATGTAATATTTAATTAGACTGTATTTAGTGCAGGCTTATTTGTCAAGAAACACTTTAACCTTTGAATTGTGAGTCTGTTTACTTAGGCCAATGCCGGAAGAGTCGAATTAGATTTCGATAAAACTTTTAAGTTTCAGTATTTTCTTGAACACATTAAATGTATATGGTTGATGGAAATGCTTTTCTTTTGGCAATTTAAAGAAATTTTCATTAGAGATGTCAATATTTTTCTCGACAGCTTGATGTTTCTCATTCAATCATGTATTAACGAGGATTCTTACCTCTTTAATAAGCACAGTCCTGACTGATATAAAATTAGTATTACATTGTATTTCTTTCAATTTTCGCTCATAAATAACTCAAAATACTTTATACTTATACAAAAGTTATGAAATTTGATATGTACAATGTTGACATACAGACGGGGGACTTCCCCAAAAAAATTTTTCTTAGATATCAAAATTTGATTTTATATTTAGAACTGTTTCTTTCGAGAAAAACTCTTTGATAATCTTTTCATTTTCATGACAAAATTGCTCATACAAAATTTTCATAGTTGAAAAATTATTTTTGGTGTTACTCGAAAATTGAAAGATATATTAAGGAGTGTGCTTCTAACAGAGGTATCAGTCGCCCTTAAGTATAAATTACTATTATATACAGTTATTAACAACTGCAATGCAGTGTCATTTTAAAATACAGATAAAAATCTCTTCAAAAAGGAAGAAATTTATCTATTTTTAATAGATAAATTGTATTTTTTAATAGATTTTAAGTCTTGAACAGGATTAAACCAGAAACAAAGAACTAATGAAATGACGAACAATTTTCAATCAATCTAATTCCCACTTCTAAATTCCGATTTGTATTTTTGTACTCACTGTAAGAATTTCCATTGGTGAGACTTAAAAGATTCAATTTTAAGCATTAGACAGTTAACTGGTTCGAAAAAAAAAATTCAAGAATATAAATACTTAAATTTTACCATCTACCATATCAAATAAGCCCGTACTAAGATTCCCCACAAAAAAATTATATACTTAATAAAGAATGTATTAAGTATAATTTTAATTTTATGCTAATGTGACATGCGCGTCATGTTTGGATAATATAATAAACTTCACTATACATTAATTATATGAATATGGAAAAAAAAAAAATTATACATATATAAAATATATATATATTTTAATGAAAAATATGTAAGGTAATAGATTTAATTTATCTTATTTAAAAAATAAAAACAAAAAAAAAAATGTGTTTAAATATTTATTTCATTTGTATTCATTTTTATTATCCTGTCCGTGTCCTTGATTGAAGCAATTATATTGTTCAATTTTAAATAAAAATAGAACCACCTTCAAAAAAATGAACTAAAGCTAAAAAATAATTTATTTCATGTATTATATCGGAAATTATTCATCCAATCATCAAATTAAATCGCAATAAAAATATTACGAACCTAGATAATGGTCCACTTGGTTGAATTCCAGGCATAACTACGCCACGAAAATTGTGAATCATTAAAAAAATCGACTAATAAAGAAATTAATTAATTTAAAAAAATTAAACAATTTTTCTAACTCGCATCCCTACTTTAGTCAACTAATAACTGGCAAGTTTTGATTCATAGTGGATAATTCTAATTTCCGGTCGAACAAGTATATCAGGTTTCACTTCTGGCTTATCATTGGAAGCTTAAAATAATAAAACAACAATATACGTTAGAAAAATTGTATTTTTATATAAAAGTAAGGTACATTTGAGTTTATGGACCACTTGGAGGTGGTGGAACATAATTTGGATCATCAGTTTTACATTCTTCTTCCCAATTTTCTGGTATAACTGGTTTTGTCAATTGAACTAATTTGGTTAATGGACAGAAAGTATCACAGCCGGGAATTGTCAATGGATGTGGCTCAGTAAGGGTATCATTTTTCAAGAATAATTTAACACCATATTCAGCATTCTTTTTACGAAGTTCCATTAAAATGGTGATGGCGTAGCCAGGTACTTGTGGATCCCATACATTTAATGTTGATAATACATTAGCGATTGTTGAATCGTGACCTCCGTATAAGAATACTTTACGATTTGCTGGTTTTAATTTATTGCTCACAACATCTTGATAGTCGCCTAATACTTTTTTCACGAATACACCTAAATTTAACAAAAAAATTAAAATTTGTTTCGTAAAAATTAGCTTACTTTTCATTTATTTTGTTTGATAGGCTTCATAAATGTGAAAACTATGGGTTGAAATTGATTATGCGACAGAAATTGAAACCACATCCTCAGATATACTGCGTATAATGGTACTTTGGACTTGGTTTTGTCGACTATCAAACTTTAATTGTTAATACATTTCTTTTTTGTCCACTACACAATTTTTTTTTACCTTAAAACTTTTTATGATTGAAATTGAGGAAGGTAATAATTACGAAAATTTGATAAGGTGGACATGCAAAACTTGCCTGAGATCTAAAAGCTAAAGAAATCACTTGAATATTTCAATCATATATTGTAAAAATTTACAGAATGAAATTTTGGCTTTCTTAGCCATTTAACTTACCTCCTTTCAATCGATTTAATTTATCATTATAAGCGTTAAGAGTGAAAGAATATTCAGTCAATGGAATCAATTTTTCGTAATATTCTTCAGCCCATTTTGGAATAGTCAAGTTTAATTCTTTCTGAAATATCAAGAAAGAAAATTGTAGTTTACAAATTATAAAAATCGATCGAATAAACTTACTTCTGCACTTAAGGTTCCTTGAATATCTAAAATATCTTCAGCGTTTTTCACTGGACGTCCAGTAAATTTACTCAATTTTGTAAATAATTCCTTATTTTCTTCATAAACTTTTTGTACTTCAGGTGAGTTTTCGATACGCTCTCGTTCAATACTGTAGGCTGGACATGGCACACGAACTAACAATAATGAGTCTTGGTTCAAAGGTTCAGCGTTTACTGGAATTGGTTGCCAATCTAGTGGACCCCATTTGGTTGCCGCGTTTGGTGGATACAAACCAGCCGCAATTAAAGCAGCCGACATTTTTGTACGATCGACATCTGTTGTTTGTACGTAACATATTTCCGGTGAATATAAATCACCCAAAAATGAATCGTATCGTTTACGTAAGAATAATCCCAATTCATAGAGGCGTAATTTTCCTGCCTACATAAAAAAATGACGTAATTTATTCATTTTATAAAATAACCTTCAAAAAAAAGTGATAACCTCACGATTTTGATAAGTGATTAAATATTTTTAAAAAAAATATATTCTTACGTTTGTTAATTGCCCCCAACCATAAGGTTCAAAACTGTATTTAGCTAATGGATCTGTTGGGTAAGTATCAGCAGGTGTTCTCTGTCCATGGCGGAAAATCTAAAAAAAAAATTATCGTATTAAAAAAAATTACTAGCACAAATACATCTCAATCCGGAAGAAAACGTACAACTTGGTATTGTGTCTCTGGTTTTATTCTTAATTTATCTTATTTTAAGACGAGAAAATTTTGTTTTCCATAAATAAGGAGTAAAAAATTTTGAATTATTTTTTTTTTCTGTTTTATTCACCGGTGTTTTAGAAAATGATATTTTAATAAAAATTGTCTCAAAAATGTCTCAAAAGAAACAAAACCATATCGCTTACGAAATGAAGATGTTCTACTTCGGAGAAGTAATAGTAAACACATACAAGAAGAACGGGAATAAGTAAAATTTAATTCATTTAAAAACACTTAAATTTTTAAAAGACCTTCCGTTTTTCGAATCAACTTTACAAAAAAAAAAAAAACGCGGAAGTTCTTTACTTTTCTATATATCGTTAGTAATTTTTTACAGAATTGTATGATATCGCTGATTATTTTAATTTAAAGAAAATTTTTAGTAAATAATGAAAAAGTAAAACTATAACACAACCAACTGCAAAGATATTCTAAAAAGTAAAGTATAATCTTAAAAAATATATTTCTATCAAAAATATCTTGCGAGAAATTGTCTTGTGTGGTTGAAGTCAATCATATTTCTAGCTCAATTCGATTCATTTGAATCAACTCCAAAAGGTAATTCCACACAAGACTAAATAGTAGATAATTGAAAACAGTTTTCAATTTAAAGTTATTTTTTACTTTGTAGTATATTCTTAAAGTCGGTTTTTTTTTCTAAATACTTTTAATTTTTAGTATTATTCTTTTTAAGAAAATTCTTGGCTTTCATATTATGCTCTTCAATGTCATTGAAGTAATAAGAAACTGATACATATCATTGAAAATGATCAAAATTTTAAGAAAAACTTAAATACTTTCCAAATTTAAAATTAAGAATGGATGATTTTCATTCACTTACAATGTGCAATAATTTTAATTCACCATCATCAGATACTGATTTTGTTGATCTACGATTATTCCATTGTCCACGATTTTGTACATAACGTCCGGTGTTTGTGGCCGCTGTTCCACTAGTTCGACTCCGTTGACATTGAATTGTTGCAATTGAAATAGCCAATACGAAAAACGCTACTAAACGAAGCGTATTAATTGTTGTCGCCATATTTTCCTTAGACGAACACCACACTTTAAACTTGGACACTGCACCAAATTTGAAATTAATATGTCAGGACATTTCTATATATACAAAAAAAAAATGTTGTTTATACAAGAAAAAAAAAACCAAAAAACAATTTTTTTTTGTCAACTAAACAACATTAATAATTTTTTTAAATTTATTCAATCATACAAAGACTTCTAATGTAGGATTCTCATTTATGTCTATGTTGTTTACATGTTTTGTAATAGCCTCTAGATAATTTTTTAAATACTATTAACATACAATTACTTATTTACAACGCACTAGAGTGTTAAAAGGAAACTTAATTATTTTCTAAATTTTATTAGAAAAAAAAAATTCTACAAAAAATAACCGCCTGCAAACAAATTTACTAAAAAGGATAAAATTGTCACCAACTTCGAAAGGTAATTGGTCGCAAGGAAAAATTTTAAATCATTTTTTAGTTTTGACTAAATTTTTTACGTTATTTTTTCTTTATTTAAAAATTATAATACTGTTCTATATAACCATGAAAAATTTTTCATTTGGATGGAATTTATTCACTAAAATATGTGTTTGCCCTTCTCCCGCCTTAGAAACATCAAATCCTGGTTTCCTTCATGGTTCATGTTTACCATTTGGATATTTCCTTTCAAAAAAAAAAAAAAAAAAAATTTACCGCCTAAAGCAGTTCATAAACGAGTTATTCGCGACAAGTTATCCTTCCTTCCCTTAGAAGCATTGGATTTGGACCAATAATCTAATTGAAAAACTCCTATTTTGAACTCTCCCTGTGAAAAATCCCTTCCAAATAGTTGTAAATAGAAAAACTTGGAAAATTTTTGGATGTTTCAAAACCGAGGGCAGTTTAAAAATTAGAGTTTTCTACTGATCTCTCATCATTTTAAATCGATTGCAAAAAACCACAACTTCCAAGCTTGCCATTTGGAAAAAAAAGCTGCTACATTTCTATTCAGGTTCGTTTTTCAAAAAACTTTTATACATAAAACTTGTAGAAAATTAATAATTGTTGCTTGTGTATTCAAACTGTATTCTGTAGGACCGAAAGTCTAAAATCTCAGTGTTTTGAAAATATAATTTTTCACGACCTTAATGGAACTTGTTTAAATTTAAATATGAAAGTAATACGGAAACATCAAATAAAACACCCACTTTTTTTTAATTTTAAACTTAACCCAATACCTTCTTTCAGCCAGAAAAAGCTCCATTCATTGAAGAAAGAAAGTAATTAGAAATGTAATTTCTTCAATCATTTCTTAATTTTTACCCCAATAACTACAATTAAATGTCAATTGTTGTAATTATTCAATAATTTTTGTTTGATATTTGCTACATAAATTGATCAAATAATTATATTTTGTATAATACGAATGTTTCATTACAAATTTTAGATACTCGTAGCGCAACAATCGAATAAAAACTCTAATGAACAATACACGGTACGAATGTACTACACTACATTAATTACACTAATCACACATGATTCAATTCTAAACCAATGATTAGAATTCTGTGTTTAATAGTAACGCAGGTTTTGTGAAGGCCATTCTTTCAATTATTAATTCCAAATATGTTTCAAATACTTTTTATTTAAAACAAATTCAGGTGTACGCATCCCATATTAACAACCATCAAGATATGGGTACTCAAAAATATTTATTTAAAAAAAATACATAAACACATTAGTTGACATAACGAAGATAAAATTTTGAAAAATTATTTAAGACACGTGTCTGTTATTTAGATAAATTTCTTTTTTTATGATTAGCCTTGACAATGTATAAAAAAAAAATAAAACAAAACTTTCTACATTTAGATATATTTGTAGGTTTATCTATATTTTAAAATAAACAATGTTTTGGCAAAAATTTAATTAAAATTTACCCTTATTTACAATTATTCAATAAATCTATTTCCAAATTGAAGGACGCAGAAACTAATTGGGGATACGCCACGTTTTTTGAAAATCGTCCACTTATTAATATTTTTCTTTTTTTTTTTTGTAATCAGGCACTTACTAGATATAACTGATTGAAAGCTTTATCTCATCTCTTCTTTTGCCTTACATATTTTTATTAATGTTTTGTTTTGTTTTTTTTTTTTTTTAATTTTTAACGTAGTTCTTTCCAGACAGTCTAGCGGCAAAAATTGTATATTAGTATCTAAATTCTACGTATGTATAACGCACATACAATATCGAGATAGATAGCTATACTTTTACAACGTATTGTACTTACACTACAGTATGTACACACATACACTCACTGAATACGGTATATACATACAGGGAAATAATCTTTTAAATATTTAGTTATTTCAATTGTTTAATTAATTTTCTTAGTTATTCAGAACATTTTCTTCTAACAAATACTAATTCACTTCTCCCATGCTACGTGTACAAAAAATGCGATTTTTAATTGCAATTATCTCACTTTGGAAGGTGTAAATCGTCTCCAAACTTTATCAACGTGTATAATATGCATTTAATTACCTATATTCAAACGATTTCTTAACATTTTGCTTGTTTGATCTTAATTTGAAATTGATGGGACTTCTGGGTCGTAGGAATATTCTTTCAATCTACGAAGCTGGTGAGCTCGCTAAAACTGACACATAAATATCGGATATAATAATTATTAAACTACCAATGGTACGACTTCAAACTACAAGCGACTCCTGAATGAACCTAGTCTTAAAAAGTTCAATTTTGGATAGAAAAAAGGAATGTACTTCTGGAAATGAAGGACTTTTTTTAAAGTTTATTTTTTCTATGAAATTTATGAAAAAAATCATCAAAAAATTTGTACTTGTTTTTGAATTTTCGGTGAGAAATAAGATGTAAAAAAACACAAAAATTACTCTAATCCAAAATGTATCCGATCGTAAACTCCAATTTCCGAAGATATTGCTTGAATTCGATAAGAGATATTGATCACTAGAGAGAATTTTAGACGATATCGCAAAGAATTTACGCCTACTATTTTTAGCAATATCTCAAAAACTACAACTTCAATAGTTAAATCAATGTTATTTTTTGAATTTTATGGTCAAATTAATCTTTAAAAAAAACGAAAAATTATACGGATTCGGAAGAGATAATTTTTTTTTTTTCACGATTTTCTTAAATTGGTTTTAGATGCATTTAGTTCATTCTTTTGGACAAATTCTCATTTTCTTTTTTTAATTATTGTGATTACAGGCAGACTGAGAGACGACAATGTAGTTATTACTACATTCGACATTTTTTAGCGTTACAAGCTTAAGAATTAAATATATCCTTCGTATATAATTCGTATAAATAGTAAAGGCCTGAGTGCCTTATAAAGATAAAAATTACAACCAAAAATATATATTTATTATTATACTGAATATCTAATTAAGTTGCGAAACTGGAATCTTCATTTTTTTTATTACTTCGATAATTTATTGCTAATGACGAAAAAAAAATTAATACTGATTTTTTGAGATTCATATAAACATATATAAAAAAAAGTCTATTTTCAAGGTGAAAACGAAATGGATATTTATATGCTTCTATTATTATAAATATTTAAAATATAACCACTGTAAAACTTAGAGCTGGGTGCTTTCAGTCTTTATCACTCAAAAGCATTTAGATCAATTATGTAGATTATATGCCCTTAAATGCTCACAATAAAAATTGTTTACAACATTTAAAAAAATTGTTTATTTTGCTTTACCGATTTTTCGGCCCATAAAAATGCCTTCATAAATTGGACAAAATGATGAAAATTATATTTACACTCCAAAAATAAATTAAATGAGAAAATAGAATTATTGCCAAATCATTACGTGTTTGTCTTTTATTTTCGCAAAATTCTTTAAATAAATGTTCACTTTCAAAGCATCCATGGTGGCTTGGACAGGTAACAAGTAACAAAGATGTGTTAAATAGTAGCGGGAATTCATTAATTTATAAAGCGTAAAATTTGGTTCAAAATAATATGAGGAAATTACGTCATACAATTCCAGACACTTAGTGTAGGCAACCCCTTAAAATAAATATTTATTTAAGATTATTCAAGAAAAGAGGAAGTAAGAAAAAAAAAAGTTTGAAATAAAACTTGTAAACCATAAAATGCATGGAAACAATTTGAGCCTTTATACTATGACGAAGGTCTGGCGGATCTCTACTCCTAGTCTACTAAACATATCTTTGTCTGGCCAGAACTGTCGAAACTCTCAGGCTATTAGGAAGATAACTTACCAAAAAAAAAATGTCAGCTTTTCAAAATAAGGAAGGTATGTCAGTCATTGGAACTTAGACCAATTTTCTTGTTAACACGCACACTGAAAGATAAGATTTGACATTCCAACGGCTTTTTGATTTAACTAAACTACAATACTTGTTTTGTACATAAGATAGTGTTTTTTAAATCTAATATGAATTTTACTCAAGTCCTTATGTTATGAACATATCCGAAAAAGGGCGCAAATAAAAGTTATAAATTATGTTTTAGATTTTTTCAATAAAATCAATATACTCTTTCGTAACATCTAATACATGTCGAAGGTTCACTGTAATCTGTAAGCTCTGAACTTGAATTGCTACTTTTGCAATTAACCTTTAACAAAAGGAAATTTTTTATTCATAATTTATCATTGAATTGTGTAATAACAATTTAATACATTATATTAGCATTCTTCATAATAACAATAACAATGGGTTCTTATCTCCGCTATTCAAATATATTAGTCTATAACAGCTAACAATTGCATTATTAATAATTATGTATCTACAGATGAATGAAACAGAAATCGTCTTACCTAAAAGCAATTACGTTCTACGTTCAGAACAATGCAAACAGTTTTTATTCTCGACTCATAAATCAACTAAGAAATAAATTTTTCGTATCACCAAACTCCTACCAAACGGCTTAGCAAATTTTTATTTTCTGTATATTCGGTTGGTCTGAGAATAGGTCGTAAACTATAGTTCATATTACTAAAAGATAACCGCTCAAAATTTTTTATTCCATATTTTTCAATTAAAACATATCGTAAGTAATAGTTCTGCTGTCTGGTCGTTAAGTAAGAGCTATGCTGTCAACTTAGTTACATAATCGTTAAGTAGATGACGCCACGTTTTTAACCTCAAAACGAGCACGAAAAAAGACGCCATCTGATTTTAGAATCGATTATGCTTTTTTGATTCTCAAAGTCAATTTATCATTACTAAAAGTCGACTTTTCGACTCTCAAGTCGACTTTTTTAAAACCCAATTACTATGTAACTCATGGTTAAAAGATAATTTACAAGTTTTATTCGACATATTTCTTTAATTTGAATATACAATTTACTTATTATTTTTTACTTTATTATTTTATTTAAACAACTTACATAGTACTCTTTTTAACATTTTGTATAAAAATTGCACATAGTATGCCACAGAAAATGAAAAATAAACTCTAATTTGTTATAAGAAACAAAAAGAAGGAAATAATCTAAGAATTATATATTTTATATGAAAATTATCAATCTAAGTAAATATAACTAAAGATCTATGTTACAAGAATGGAACCAAATATGGACTACATCGACAAAAGGCCGCTATTTACACTCGGTTTAACCTTCTCCATGTCTTTAAGCATGGTTCCATAAATGGGATGAGGACAGGAAACGTATACATGTTTTGTTCGGCAATAGATGCCGATATGGCTACCAATTCTTTGATATAAATCAGATCAGCTTCGCCTGCCCTTTCCTCAATCAGTATAGACCTATATTTGTAAGCTCCCTAGCCCGTATGTCTTTGCACTTTCCTTAAAAAGTCCAAAATACTTATTTAAACTTAATTTGCAAACCTCAATTTACTTTTGAATTTTTATACTTTATTTTTCTCTACTTTTAACCTGTACGTAATCTCTATTGTTAACATTTCCGTGATTAACGAGTCCCCTTTCTAGTGTTTAATGTGCTCCGGCGACAAACTTCCCTTTAAAATTCCTACGTGTCCTTGTGCGTAAATTAGACAAATTTTCGAATATATATATTATGCAAGAATACTTAAAATTTCTTTATGGTTAAGTTGCTGAATTATTCTTTTCATCGTCATTTCCGTGATGGAGTACCTTTGTTTGAAGGAGCATTTTACGTAATGATTGCAGGTGCTTCATCATAGATGATGCAGTCTTATTAAATAAATATTTCTTTTAACAGACTGCATTACATTTAATTCTATTACCATGGTCGGTTTTAGACCAATATAAAAAATTTGTATCGCTAGCAAATACTGAAGGCACAAACAAAATTTTGGATTAGGATTTCCGTCTATCATCAAATTAACTCAAATATAGAAGGATCGCTGAAATGTTGGTAGTGTGTTTTAGACCTTAAAATAGAGTTTAAGTTCATGAGTGATCAAAATTTGTTCTATTGGTTTCGATGGATCCATGACAACATGAATTTTTAAACTTAAGATTGAAGAAAAGTTAGTTATATTTACATTGAGCATCATAATGCCCCAATTTTCTTAAGACAAATTTGAGCATCTTATTTAATTATGCTATACCTAACAAGCACTTAATATTGAGCATATTTAAATTCATTTATGAATACTTTTTTCTGCTATTTCAAGATAGATCACTGCTCGATGTTTTTTATAGCAGTGATTCATGTTAATGAATCACTGTAGCGATTTTTTAAATAATATTAAGTTGATTTATTGAAAGCACACCATAAAAGCACCTAAAAGCCACTAATTCTGGTATTATTATTATATTATGAATGTTATTTTTTCACATTGGTCTGATATCACGACAACAATACATCAAAATGATTCAATTTTCTTAATTCAAGATTTGACGACCTTATTTAATTTTGCAGCTCTTAAATAGCACATAATTTTGGGCATATTTAAATATGATTACTTTGCACTGTAAGCTTGACTCGTTTGAGTAAAATCACATATTAGTTAAAAATAACTAGCAAATTTCACTTTGTATTTTATTCTATGCAATCGTTAACACTAACAGGAAATAATTTTGATGGTACTTCATAAGTAATTAATTCATATTGTTTTTTTTTTTTATAGTACTAGGTTTGATTTTATCAATTAGTTTATATAATTAGATAAATTTAATAACTTTTTATACATAAAATTATGACCCCGAAGTCTAATTATCGGCAGTAGAAATCATTGACAAACACTCCATTTGCATCTGGTTAATTTTTTGAGCTATTTGTGTGCGAATTTTGAAGTAAGTACAATGCATCTAGCATTGGAGATTTTATTTATTAAAGAAGTTAATTTTTAGTATTTATGCTCCTTAAGAAAGATTATCCACAGCTGTTGACTTAAATTACATGTAAATTTTATGAAATTTGTCCTGCGTATTATTGACATATTACATAAAATACAATGTATATTACACTATAAATTGTCTTTATTCGATAATCGATATAAACTATGTTTTACCCTTTAAAAAGCACCCATTCCACTTCCCGACCTCAGATCGCTCGTAAATTATTTTTCCTTTCATTTTTCTTATATTATTTTCTGTTTTCAATAGATTTTACCATTTGCGAGCGATTTTTTTTTGCTTTTATATATTATTTAATAACTTATTTCTTCATAGAAATGCTTATTTAAATGCTTTGAAGGAAACAGCTTTTTATATACGAGATGTATAAAAATATGACAGTATTTTAAATTGAGTCTTAGTTTCATGGAATCACCTAATTAGACCATTTTTGTTAGTCTGAATGTCTATCTGCCTGTTTACTCGATAACTCAAAACCGGAATGAGATAGCGAGCCGGAATTTTTAAGATGTATTCGAGCCTCAAAAAGTGAATGAAATTCGACATATTTCTAACTCAAATTAAACTAACAGAACCAAATTCAATTGAAGCGTCTTTATTTCTCGAAGATGGGTCTGAATGTTCCGGTGTTTTATTAGACCATTTTCGTCAGTTTGTATGTTTGCCTGCCTGTTGATAAATTGAAAATGGAAACTGACAGCGATTTTAAATTTTCAAACTGTGCATTAGACATAAAAAGTGAGTGAGATTCGCCATAATTTTAGCTGTAATATCGCTAATTGATACTTATAAAACCTATTATTATATAACAAACTTTTCTAATAATTGTATGCACTATGTATTTAGAGAGACTATATTGCTCAATAATTCAAACTCAGTAATATGTCGAGTATATATATATATATATATAAGAAAATTGAAAAAGAAAAGTAGAAACAGTTTTCATTTAAAAAAAAAAAACAAATGATTACTGTGTTAATTATATATATATATATATATATATATATATATATATATATATATATATATATATATATATATATATATATATATCTATATATATATAATTAACACTGTAATCATTACTTGTTTGTCGAATTTTTTTTTTTTTAAATGAAAACTGTTTCTACTTTTCTTTTTCAATTTTCTTTTTCAACTTTTCTTTTTATTTTTGAAAATTATTATAGATTTAAGTTAATACCAAGCCTCGGTAGCGCAGTAGGTAGCGCGTAAGTCTCATAATCTTAAGGTCGTGAGTTCGATCCTCACCCGGGGCATTAATTTTTACAATTTTAATTCAGGACTGAAATATTGTTTGAAATATTCCTCGGTTTAATCTTACATCAAGCTTCAGTAGCGCAGTAGGTAACGCGTAACTGTCATGATCATAAGGCCATGAGTTCGATTATTACCCGAGGCATTAATTTTTACTATTGATCTGTAGAACCGACATATTATTACCATTTTGTTGGGTTTAGATTTAATTCAAGTCTCGGTAGCGCGTAAGTCTCATAATCTTAAGGTCATTTCCATCCTCAACTGGGCCATTGATTTTTGCTCTATTGGTCTAAAAATTAACTATTAATTTAAATTTTAAATTTTGATACGACTTTGACAGCCCAGTAAGTAGTAGCAGATACATAACCCCGCCTTGTTTTAAATCAATCGAGGTCCCTAACACCTGCAGGATTTTTTTATTAATAAATTTCTATTATGCATAATTCTGAATGCACATCATAATTAAAGGTAATAATTAGTAGACTGTTGTACCTACTATGACTTTAGCCGACTAGCAGACTAAGTCATTAATCAGCCGTGTGACCAGTCGATTAGTCGGTCTAACCAATCACAGAAAAAAATAGAAAAAATATTATAGAAAACATTTTTGTTTCTGTCTAATTTCTAATTTGGTTATGTATGGTTATAAATTTGATAGTTTTTTTTTGTATATGCATTTTTAATTCAATATTACTCCAAATTAAAAATAATAACATACTGATTAACAATCAAGGTTTTAAGTTAATGTAATACCTCCTAAATATATTTTATTAAGAAAGTTAGAAGTCGAAAAATTATTGCTCTTTACCGAATAATCGACGAGAAGTCACCGACTTCAAAAGTGGCCCGATGGTCGAAATAATAGAACCATAGATTATTCGATCATATATTTCATATAGTTCATAGGAATGTATTTGGATCAAGTTCCCATTTACTTATTGTTTGTTCCCTGATTTACCACAAATTTGTTTCCATAGATATCGGATTTTTCTTTGCTCGATTTGTTTCAAACTTTTTACATGATATTCAATTTAAGTAATTAAAGCTAATCATTATTAATGCCAACCATGTGAAAATGAAAAATAAATACTCCTTTTAAGAAGAATTTTGTCCTTGATACGTCAATGTTTACATGCAATGCTAACAATTATTGTTTCGTTAAATTATAACAATATAACTGTATTAAACTGAGTACAAAATTTCCTGAATAAATTGAATATCATTGGTGATAATCATAGCCTGGGTAGCGCAGTAGGTAGCGCGTAAGTCTCATAATCTTAAGGTCGTGAGTTCGATCCTCACCCGGGGCATTAATTTTTACCATTGAAATTAAGAACCGACATATTATTTTGAATTTTCCTCGCTTTAAAATGACTGCAAGCATCGGTTGCGAAGTAGGTAGCGCGTAAGTCTCATAACCTCTATTAAAATGTAAAATTATATTAAAGCATTCTTTTCCTTTTATATTCAAAGTAAGTCTTAGCCAGAATATCCTGATCTTAAACCGAAAGAAATTTTATCGAGTATCATAAAAATTGTGGAACAAACATGCTTCAGACCCGCTGTTTAGAAAAATATGTTAAAACAATACTTTCAGATATTTTTAAAGTAAACACTACATCTGATGATTAAGTTTTTTTTAAAACTTTTTAGCTTTGCTGGTATACAGAACAAGAGTCATTTGATTTTTCATACAAACACAAGGCTATGTAAACTTTTGTCGACTTTTTTCAGTATTTTCTAAATAATTTGGCATTTAAACTTTACAAAAAATGAATTTAATACAACATAATCATAAACTTCATTCACTCGTATTATTTTTTGAATTGCTTATCTTCACCATATTAAATACAATAACTTCGTCCCTTGGAAAAATTAGACTGCAACGAACGATTTTCACCTACCTCAACTTTGGGCTATTTTCATTCCAAATTTGTTGTTCTTCCTTCATCTCTCTGTAACCTTCGTTAAGCCATCCTCAATATACCCGGACAAAAATTTATAAATAGTTTTCTGTATAAGTGCATCAACTTAGGTATAATTCCATGTGGTGCCTTTTTTGCTTTAAAAAAATGATTTTAAAAATATTAAATTTTAAATTATAGTTTTTCAAAATCGAATAATTAGTAAAATTTTTTTAATTTATCATAGTAGTTTTTATTTCACAGTAACCTCACACAATACAATAATTTAGCTCGTGCAAATAGATCGATGATTATATCATTATACTCAATTTCTTACGCCAACTAAGTTTCTATAGAAGTTAAGGACGTTTTCATTAAAATTAGTTTTCTTAGAATCTTTTTGAAAATTTAAATGCACATGCTTGGATGTGTCTTCTTAACGTAGAAATTTTTCATGCTTTGCGGCACTAATTTTTGAAAAAATATCTGTTAAAACTTGCATATTTAATACGTGGTTCCTTTTCGCGTCGCTTTTGAAGTGAACTTTTTATTCAATATCAAAAGATACATAGGTGAAGGTAAGGAAATTATGACATGATATTCGATAAATGTTTTTATGAATCATTTCATGATAAAATTTCATTACATACTTTTAATTAATAATGTAATATATCTGAATCTTATAAATCCGGCACTGATTCGAAGACTCTTCAAGCATCGACACTTGCATGGCTCTACATTATCAAAATAAAGTTAAAATTGACTCGAATCATTCTATTAAATTTTAAGTCAAAAAATATATAATTAAATTTTTTGTTTGTTTTCCAAAAAGTCTAAGATTACGGATTAAGGATGGATATATAGTCTTTTACTTTTTTAAATAGTTGTGGAAATATTATATTATTATTTTTATTAATCTAGTTATTATTTAATCCTCAAAGTTAGACTCATTTCTGTCTTAACTGCCATAAATACATAAAATACGGAGAAATAAGTTGTCCATTTGTTTTTAAAAAATTTCGTACCTACCTACAATTTTGAACCTTGAATAAAAAATTAAAAGTAATTTAAATTCATGGAAAGTAATAGAAATTTAGATGTCGAATATTCATTCAAATAATACACAATTTTTTTTTTAATGTATCAAAACTTCAGCAAATAATGCTTTAAAGACTATAAACAGAAACTGATTTTCTTTGAATATAATAATTTATATCATAGTAATAGATTTAAAAACTTGAAGGCGTATTGTTCATTCCTTAAGAGCGATTATTCACATCTATTCTTGACATAAAGGAGTGGGCATGTAACAAGCTGTTGACTTAAATTACATATAATATGCATTGTATTTCTTTCAAAATTCAGGCGAAAATAACTCAAAAAATACTTCTATCTATATTTGGTATGCACAATATTGGCCAGATAACGGAGGACTTCTCGAAAAAAAATTTCTAAGGTAAAAATCAAAATTTGATTTTATATTTAACAATGTTTTCTCGGGAAAATATCAATATTGTGTATACCTAATATCAAAACAATTGGATAATGGATATTTTTTAAGTTATTTGAAAATTGAATGATTTTTACAAAATGTAGGGTGCTTCAGTATTATGTTTCAATCCCTCTTAATATACTTTAATTAAACTTATCTTTATATACTTTAATAGTAAATAATCTACCTTAATAAGTAATACATATACAAATAATGCTCTGTTTTTATGTAATAAACAAATTATAACTAACGTTTAACTAAAAGACAATTGGTTAAATGATTATTTTGTTTTTATTATAAACACGGATTTTTATAATAAGAATTACCCATAAACACTTAAGGAGATATTTTATAAATAAATAAAATTATACTAATAGTAGTTTGATTTTAATATGAGATAAATATAATTGGATTTTCCAATATGATTTTTACACCTGATCCTTTATAATAATATAATAGATGGATAAAATGTACGCATACTTTTATTTTTTATAGAGTTGCCAAAAAATCTTAAAACACGATTCAATAATTTACCGACAGCCGTTACAGTTCCGGTTTGAATTAAAGATTTTGATTTTTGTTTCGGATTCAATACATTTTGCCTCCGACAAAAAATTGTATGTGTGTGCGTTTGTGTGTGTGTCTGGTTGTGGAATCGAACGGATAAACAAATTTTGATTTGTTTTGAAAGGTTAATCAATGAGGAGTTTAGCTAGGTTTGAAGAAACTCGGTCCAAGGTCTCAATAAAATGGAGAATTATAAATTTTTTCACTACTTCCTCAATATGGGTATCAAAAGAAAAGGCTTCGTATAATACAATATTATACATTATGGCAAATCCAAGACGGCCACAACGATATATTTGGAAAATTTTACTTGTAAATGAAATAATTACCTTGATTTTAATATATTTAATTAAAACTAATTACATTGGAATTACAACTAAATATTGCAATAAAAGTAGGCAGCGTGTAAGTCTCATAATTTAAAAGTCATTAGTTCGATCCGCACCCGCGGCATTCATTTTTACCATTGAAATTCAAAAGCGACATATTATTTGCTATTTTCCTCTGTTTACATTTATTACAAGTGTCGGTAGCGCAATAGGCAGCGCGTAAGTCTCATAATCTTAATGTCGTGAGTTCGATCCTCACCCGAGGCATTCATTTTTACCATTGAAATTCAAAAGTGACATATTATTTGCAATTTTCCTCGGTTTACATTTATTACAAGCCTCGGTAGCGCAGTAGGCAGCGCGTAAGTCTCATAATCTTAAGGTCGTGAGTTCGATCCTCACCCGGTGCATTGGTTTTTTTCATTGAAGTTGGTTAGGGTTTTAATATTAATTTTTAAATTCCCAAATTACCTAAATCATGCTCGTATTGATGACAGAATAATATAATATTCAAGTAAAAGTTTGAATAATAAATAAGCATTAAAGAACTAATATCGATTGAAATATAATACTGAAGCATTCTTTCGTATATAAAAATCGTTTAATTTTCGTGCCCAACTAATTATTCAAATGTTTTCAAATTTGGTTTGCACAATATTGATATGATAAAAATATTACATATAATTTAAGTCAACAGTTTTTCAGAAGCACACTCCTTTATGTAAAAAAACCTCTGTGGATTATCGCTTTTAACCCCAGTTGAAATTTGTTTGAGCCCTCGCGTCACTTGTGTAAAATTGCCATTAAATTCTTAATTTTGGGAAAATTTTCCATTCTTTCTTAAGTAAACAGTGAGTGCGTGCAAGAAAACATAAGTAACCCGAGTGCTCAAAAAAATTTGAGTTGAGTTATTGAGCATTTTCAAAAGTTATAGCAGTTTTTGTTGAGAAATTTTTCAATTTTTTCAAACAAATAACCTCTAAAACATTTGAACGGAACAGAAAATTGCCAGCTGTTTTAGTTTTTTGATAACGCAGGTCATCTGTGAAAATCACGATACGTGGATGCTTACATGGTGAAATGATATACGGTTATCCTTTATGTAACGGAATCCTAGCAATACCGAATTTCGGCTTATCGTTGAAAATGTTATTTGGTTTATGGAATAATTTTAATTTATAATAAAGACAAGTTTTTCTTTGAAACTAAGGTATCTTTGCCTGAAAAGTCACTTACAATATTGAATTCGAAAGAAAAGTTTATTTCCCTAAGCTTTTTAAATAGAAACCACCTTGTCTTCCACTAAGTTATATTTGTTTGATAGAAAATATAAGCACAGAGGCGAATAAATTTTTGCAATTTAGAAATGAAAAAAAGGGTAAATTGGGCAGAATATGTTTTTCTGGAAATAAAAATAGAATCTTTTTTAATACTGATTACAAAATTGAATTTTATTTTTAACATCAATCAGTCTTTAGGATAAAAACAAAAATATTTAAAAAATATAACATTTAATATTCTTCTGCACCTTCACCTTCTGCGCCTTCAGAATCCATTCCCACTTCTTCGTAATCTTTTTCGAGTGCAGCCAAATCTTCACGTGCCTCACTGAATTCACCTTCTTCCATTCCCTCCCCAACATACCAATGAACGAAAGCTCGTTTCGCATACATAAGATCAAATTTATGATCTAAACGACTCCAAGCTTCTGCGATGGCAGTTGTATTAGATAACATACAAACAGCTCGTTGCACTTTAGCCAAATCACCTCCAGGAACTACAGTTGGTGGTTGGTAATTGATACCAACTTTAAAACCAGTTGGACACCAGTCTACAAATTGAATACTGCGTTTTGTTTTAATCGTTGAAATAGCGGCGTTCACATCTTTTGGTACGACATCTCCTCGGTACAACATACAACAGGCCATATATTTTCCATGACGTGGATCACATTTCACCATTTGATTGGCAGGTTCAAAGCAAGCGTTTGTTATCTCGGAAACCGATAACTGTTCATGATATGCTTTTTCAACTGAAATCACTGGAGCGTATGTCACCAAAGGAAAATGGATACGTGGATATGGAACTAAATTAGTTTGGAATTCAGTTAAATCAACATTTAACGCTCCATCAAAACGTAACGAGGCAGTTATGGAAGATACAATTTGTCCAATTAGGCGATTTAAATTGGTGTACGATGGACGTTCAATATCCAAATTTCTACGACAAATATCGAAAATCGCTTCGTTATCAACCATGAACGCACAATCAGAATGATCCAAAGTGGTGTGGGTTGTTAAAATTGAATTGTATGGTTCGACTACGGCTGTGGATACTTGTGGAGCTGGATATATTGCGAATTCTAATTTGGATTTTTTACCGTAGTCAACGGATAAACGTTCCATTAACAGAGAAGTGAATCCTGATCCAGTACCACCACCAAATGAATGAAAGATTAAGAAACCTTGTAATCCTGAACATTGATCGGAAAGTTTACGAATACGATCCAGTACTATATCAACGATTTCTTTTCCAATTGTGTAATGACCACGAGCGTAATTATTAGCAGCATCCTCTTTACCGGTTATCAATTGTTCGGGATGAAATAATTGACGATATGTGCCAGTACGAACCTCATCTAAAAATTAAAATCAAAGTTACAACAATTATAAGTATTCCCGCAACTTTTCTCATTTTCATAAAACTGTATTTTTTTTAACTCCAAAAAAGTTCGAATTCTGGAAGTTGAATATTCACAACCTCGACAGAATCAGCTACTTTTGAAGAAAATTCCTCTCCTAGACTTTCATACGGGGTATGATAAGTGAGAAAATGATTTCCAAGACACAAATTTAAATATTGCAGATGGAAACTAATTCGTAAAATAAAACTTTCAAAATTATTCTTACCGACTACTGTTGGTTCTAGGTCAACGAAAACCGTCCTAGGTACATACCCTCCTGAGCCTGTTTCACTGAAGAATGTGTTAAAACTGTCATCTTTTCCAATACTTTTGTCAGATGGCATTTTACCATCAGGTTGGATTCCATGTTCCAAACAGTACAATTCCCAACACGCATTCCCAATTTGAACTCCAGCTTGTCCAACATGTATTGAAATACACTCACGCTAAAAAGAAAAAATTATTACTCAAACAATAGAAAGCAAGTGAAGATAACAACAGAGTCTTTTGATTTGATACTCAACATCTGGTTAAGTATCAATGATTATGGATTCATTACGTTATGCTTTGAATACCTAGTTAAATACAGGTAATATATTTTGAAATAACACACCCTTTTGTTTGGATCACTTTTAAAATTTAAACTCAGTTCATGTATGCCAAAAAGTTAATACACTCGACAAAACTTTGTAGCTTCAAGTTATAAGCAGAGCTAAAGCAAATGTGTGTATCGATTAAAACGATTAAAAATACAGTATAAACAGTTTGAACTATTAAGGTACACCACGTGTTCTTTTAATTTAAATCGACATAAATACGTACCAAAAATTTAAATGTCTGCCAAATTTTATACGTAAATACACGGAATGTTAATCAGAAATGCAATGAAAAACTTATGGCTATCATTTATTTAAAACTAACTTGTTTTTATAATTTAACTACAATAAAAAAATTTTTTTAAAAGTAAAACTAACGACTTACCATTTTGTTTAAAGATTTTTTTTCTCACGAAAATAAACATAAATTAAATGATGTATAATTGTTAGTTTTCAATTGAATACTAAAAGCTTAGTTTTAAGTTGTCAGTGACAGTCTTGGTTCTGATCTCATAATTCTTTTTATATAATTTTACTCACGTCATTACTTCAGAATTTTTTTATTTTTTGTAGTAAACAAATTAATGGTTGGAAGAAAACTTGACACTTTATACATGTAATTAAAATCGAGGATTAATTACTATTATATGTACAAATAGAATCTGTAAACTCAGCTTTTTAACGAAAGTTATAAGGAAGTGAACTCTTTTATATAGGTTATCCCTCGTTTTCAGCAATAAACGGAGACGTATATCATAATAATAAATTTTATTAATCCTTGAAAAAATGGCTCTACAAATCGTAATTTCAACTAGCAGCCCGTCAATATGAGTACTTGCAAAAATGTTAGCCAATAAAAAAAATTACAATCAAAAATTGATCCCAATTTTCTTCCGTAACAATCATAACAGTAACGAATAAATAAAAAACCATATGTAATATAAATAAATGAAAAAATAAGAAATTTGGTAATTTTATTGTTTCGATTTGTATACTTGACATGCATAATATGTCAAAGTATAAATATTATTCACAAGTTTGCAACGCTACCTTATATTGACCGCACAAACAAAATTTTGGCATAGGTGTTCACAGAATCATCTAATTAGTTAATTTCCGCATGCCCGTCTGTTCGTCAGTCCATGAACATGATAACTCAAAAACGAAGAGATAGCCAGTTGAAATTTTGGTGAGGTACTTTAGACATAAAAAGTAAAATCTACTTCATGAATGAACAAAATCGATCCATTGGATCCAATGGATCCATGACGATCCATGATTCAACTTTTGAGAGTTTATCGAACAGTTTTTCTCGAAAAAACACTTTCAAATATAAAATTTTATTTTTACGTCAGAAAATTTTTTACAAGCTTTACAAGCCCTTCGTTCTCATGTCAATATTGTGCGTACCAAATTTTAAAACATTTGGATAATTATTTTTTGAGTTATTTGGGCGCAAAAATTTTAATAAATACAATGCATGTTACATGTAAATTAAGTCAACAGCTTGTTAGAAGCACACTGCTTTATTTAATTAACAACTGTGGATAATTACTGTTAAAGCCGTTTAAAAGTTTTTTTAAACGTTTTTTCAATGTCGTTAATTTCGATTTTTGAAAATAAAATATGATAGGATACAATAAATTATATTAAACACAAATTGTGTTCGATTATAATCACAATTGATTGAATATCGATGACAAGCGATACTAATTTATCAAAAATTTATTAAAGCAGTAAAAAAACTAAGGTGGTGATCTTTTTCTATAAAAGCATCTTATACTTTATTTTATGTAACTGATCTCAACAATCCACTAATACTTCACATAAAGTACTCGAATATTCGATAAAAATAAAAACAATGAATTTAAAACTAGAAGAAAACATAAAAAAAATCTATGAAAAAAAAACTGGAAATACTTTAAACCGCAGTAAATGTGAAGGACAATATTTTTCTAACACGTGTAAAGTTTGCATAAAAACTTTTCGAACACTTCTTTCGAATGGCACAATGGCAATCAATATAGGTATATAAATCTATACATAGTAAAAATCAAAGTTATTTGATTCTATGCCTGTTTGTATGGTCTCGCTAATATCAAAAAGTTATGGATACCAGATACTATTTCTGTTTGCATCGTTGGAAAAACGAGATTTTGCGAATAGTTTATGTGTATAAATCATGAAAATCGTATTTATATTTATTATCACGTTGTCACTAAAATGTAAATGTGGCAATGTACTTAAGAAATGTCACCACCACTTATTGTCAAATCTTATTGTACGATATTTATCATTCGATGTGTACTTGATACTCAAAATATTTAGAAAACTTAACTGTTTTAAATTCCTAACACGCGGTATTTTGAAAATTTTAATTTTAATATTCATTTTCATTGGTAATAGAGTAGATTTCCCGGAAATATCAATGTAGTGTGCTTATTATGTTATAAAGAATTATTTAAAATGATTTCCAAAAATTAATCAAATAATCTAATTTATATTGATTTTGAAAAACCTTCAATTATTTAGGTTATGTAAAACCTCTCGATGAAAAAAATGACAAAGGTTGTATTGCACATTGTATGTACAAAGGGCACGCACGAAGGCTGCCTGGGTTGCTAGTATATATATATACCTATATAGACAGCTATTGTAACAAGGGCCCTTCAATAAGGGTCCTCGATCGATTAACTTCACTTAAATAAACTTGAAAAACATTATTTGATTCAAACAAACAAAGAATTTTTTCATACAATAACATAAATCTATTATTATTATTATCATTTTCCACTTTTATGAGAAAATATGGGGATACGAGTTTTGTAATTAATTAAATATGAGAATTCGTATGAAAATATAATCTGAAAAATATAAATATTTGAAATTTTTTGTATCATATTCAATGAAATTATAACATGAGGTTATATTTCTTTTTTAAGGACTAGTACAGACTAGGGAGGTGTGATTTTGTTTGTTTTTGGATTTTTCAGAATAAATATACTCAAAGACATAAAACAGAATACTTAGGATTTAATAATACATTTCTGGCATATTTCTTGAAATCGGTTCGATATATTAGCCTTTGAATAGGATGTCAAGCGATATCTCAAACAACTCCTCCTGGTGTAAAACAGATATTATTTTTCAAACTAAATAATATATTTCGAACACGTCTAACGTTTGCATAAAAACTTTTCGAACACTTCTTTCGAATGGTATTATGGCAATCAATATAAATCTATACATAGTATAAATCAAAGTCACTTTTTTTAACTATGCCTGCCTGTGTGGTCTCGCGCAACCCGATTTCTAGAATTATATGTTATTTTTGAAATTTTATTTATCAATGTTACCTAATAAATAGTTTACTATTTTTACTAATAGTTTATTATGTTGTTACCTAAAAAACAACAAAATTTCAATTTCAATTAAATATTGATTACGAGATAATTTTAAACAAAAATAGCATCCATTTATCGATTGGATGCGTACGTTCTAAGATCAGCCTGATCAAGACAATCAATTTCTGAGACTTTTGTCTAACCGATTTCGAACAATATCTTGAATACGAACCAGGCAATCGTAAGTAAGTGTAATTTTTTTGATTTTGTAGACCTTAATTACCCAAGAAAATTAAAAAATAGTGAAAGAAAATTTTTTGATTTTTTGAAGATTATTATATTTAAGAATCGTAAACAATAATCGGGAACTTTAGAACATCATAAGAAGTTTACCAATTTTATAAAATTAATTAATTAAGAGGGAATTAATTAATGTCAACATATTGCAAAGGATTTTCTCACCGGAGTAAATTTAGAGAGATATGTTTCTTTTAAAACTACTTTATGACATATCGAAAAAACCACAATAGAAAACAAGTGAAGAAAACAACTAACAGAGTTATTTGTTTAGATACTCTGCATATAATTGAATTTCATTTTATATATATATATATATATATATATATATATATATATATATATATATATATATATATATATATATATATATATATATATATATATATATAATGAGTTCTTCACACTTTTAACATTTTACGAAAAAAAATATTTTTGTTTGTATTTCTTAACTTAACTTTTTTTTGTAACTTTTCTTCTATCTGTTATAGTTTAAAATTTAAGTCAAGGATCCATTGGATATTGAAAAGCATAACCCACTAAGTTTCAAAAAAAAAATTCACTCAAATCGGCTTCAGTTTGGCCAAGATATCGAAAAAATGAATTTTGTGAAACTTATGACGTCACCAAAACCACAAAAAACTAATTTTGCTCTATTTTCCTCAATTGCTAAGCAATTTTGGAAAACAAAGTATGTAATCCTACTTAATTTGGGTCATAGTTTTCAAATATTTTGTCCAAACAAACATATCTATAATGCATTTCAACATCTTAAGAGTCTGGTCAAGATTTTTCATAGAAGGGTTAAAGAGAGCGAATCGATAGTATAAAAATTGAAAAGCATGACCCAGAATTGGTGCGTTTCAAAGAAAAGTTGACTCAAATCGGCCAGAGTTTGGCCAAGATATCGAAAAAATGAATTTTGTGAAACTTATGACGTCATCAAAACCACAAAAATTTAATTTTGCTCTATTATCCTCAATTGCTAAGCAATTTTGGCAAAGTATGTTATCCTACTAAATTTGGGTCATAGTTTTCAAATATTTTGTCCAAACAAACATATCTATAATGCATTTCAAGATAGTAAGAGTCTGGTCATAATTTTTCATAGAAGGGTTAAAGTGAGCGAATCGATAGTATAAAAATTGAAAATCATAACCCAAAATTGGTGGGTTTCAAAAAAAAGTTCACTCAAATCGGCCAGAGTTTCGCTAAGATATCGAAAAAATGAATTTTGTGAAACTTATGACGTCACCAAAACCACAAAAAATTAATTTTTCTCTATTATCCTCAATTGTTAACCAATTTTGGCAAACAAAGTATGTAATCCAACTTTATTTGTGTCATAGTTTTCAAATATTTTGTCCAAACAAACATATCTATAATGCATTTCAAGATAGTAAGAGTCTGGTCATAATTTTTCATAGAAGGGTTAAAGTGAGCGAATCAATAGTATAAAAATTGAAAAGCATAACCCAAAATTAGTGGGTTTTAAAAAAAAGTTCACTCAAATCGGCCAGAGTTTGGCCAAGATATCGAAAAAATGAATTTTGTGAAACTTATGACGTCACCAAAACCACAAAAAATTAATTTTGCTCTATTATCCTCAATTGTTAACCAATTTTGGCAAACAAAGTATGTAATCCAACTTTATTTGTGTCATAGTTTTCAAATATTTTGTCCAAACAAACATATCTATAATGCATTTCAAGATATCAAGAGGTCATAGTTTTCAAATATTTTATCCAAACAAACATATCTATAATGCATTTCAAGATATCAAGAGTCTGGTCATTCTAAGATTCTAATTCTAAGATTGATATACGAATTTTAATTGGATTTACGTTGTATTCAAATGAAATAAATTTTACATTTTAGGTTCAAAATATGTACCAAATTCAAATTTAAATGTAATTGATATGCATTCAAAATCAAATTTGGATATCAGTAGCAAAGGTGGTGGCGCACATTATGACTGGCCTACTGAAGACGATGGTCAATCAGGTAATATAATTTTTTTAACCTAATTTTTCAATTTTTTTTTCTTTATTTTTTTTTGCGTTAAAAATTAATGAAATGAATATTGTTAGAAATTGTTTAATTTGCTACCACTGTAAAATAATGATAGAATTCTAATATTTGTATTATTTTCAAAAATGATATAATGCATTAACTTTAACATATTGAATATGTTATGTCCAATATTTATCAGCTGCCAAATTAAAACCATAACTTTTAAAAATATTTGTTAAGACTTTTATAATAATTATTTAAATTATTTAATTGTCTAAATCATGTCTGCATTGATGGAAGAATAAAATAATATTTCACAAATTTTATTTAATCGAATTAAATGGATTTCCAATGGAGTTAAAACGAACAATTGCTAGTGGCTCAAGGTCTCAGATGACGATAGTGTTGTAGGACTTTCTTATGCACTATTTTTCCAGTAAAAACGATAATATCGGCCAGTTTTTAATTTTTCGGGAAAACTCCACTCAAACTCCCCGTTTTCCTGTTTATTACAAATGGATAGTTATTTTTTGAGTGAATTATCAGTAGTGTCTATATTATACATGATTCTTTTTTGAGCCGTACTCCATTAAAACTTACTAATTTTGATTTAATTTTGTTTCAGATGCAACAAGACTTACAGCATCCACAGTATCGTTATCAATATTATTAATAAGTGCAAGAATATTATTTTCATATTTGTATCAAGCATTTCCCTGTATTTTTCAATTTTCAATTATAATATAGATAAAAAATTCAATTAAGGCTGAATAATTTTCAAAGTACTCTACAAGAAAAAAAAATGAGACATTTTAAAAAATTAAATTTTTTGTTTGTCAATTTTTTCATTTCTACTAGATTTTATTTTTTTCGATTTTCTATAAACAGATGAAAAAAAGTGTAAAAACACTTTCGTTTTAAGGCATAGATTAATATTTCGAATTTTTCATTTTATTAAAATATTCCATAAGACCACAACTTGAAAACATATTATCTTTAAACTTAAAAAATTACTTTAAATTTAATGTCCTCACCCCTGAATTATGGCTTTCAATTCGCCATATCTGTTATTCTCTTTAATTAGAGCAAAATTTGAGTAATAACTGCTTTATTTATTTAATCAGTTAAATTTAAAGTTAAAAAATAAATTCAAATTTAATTATCTCATCCTTAATCAAAAATATTGATAATAAAATAACAGCGTTTTAACAATAATAATGCTCTTAGACTGTGTTATCTCAACTATATATACTCACAGTCTACTTTACAGTAAAGGTTTCCAGGATGGATGGCCCAAGCACATTTTTTATCAACATTGAACACTTAGTTCGATGAAGTGTGAGGTTCTTCAAAGCATCCGACGATGGATCTAGTTGTGGTAGTATACTTATTAAATGATCAACTGTTAACAAAGAACAATGTTCAGCGATAAAGGCAGATATTTTTAATTCAGCAACTTTCGTACTTTCTGCCAACTCTGGTTTATAGATTTTTGTTATCGATGTAGTTGATTTGGCTGATATTTCCCATTGCGTAAATTTTTTATGTTTATCAGTCTTCGCATGACTAATTAAATCCTTTTTGTGAGCTTTTAAAGTCACATGACAATAGCGACAATAGGCTAAGTTAGCATCCGTATTGTCAGGTCCCAACCAACCTGCAATAAAAGAATAAATTGTAAATAACGATACATGACTTGAGTAACTTTGCAGATACAGCAATTCACAATCAAAGTAATTTTGCTAAACAATAAACACTAACCCTCATAGATATGTCAATGTTTGCGGTAAACGCCATAGTGAAATTTGTGTTTTTTTCATCTTGCACTCTTAGTAATATTAACAAGCCTACTACTAGATGTCACTAAGCCGCTATATAAAAATAAATGTGATTGGCTAGATTTAGTTAGTCACGGGCCTATAACATCTCATCTTTATTTGTTTGATTTTCTTAACTAAAAAAAGTGAATATTCAAAGATGAAAAAAAAATCCCTCAAAATACCCCTAAAAATATAACACCCCTAAAAAATCCAATTCGACTTTTTTAATCCCTAAATTTAGGGGGAAAACCCCTAAGTTGGTTACCCTGACTTTACTATTGAGAAATTATTAGACAAGCATAGATATATCTTGCCACGTAGGATTGTCTATTGAGATTTTATGGAACCTTATGAAATAAATTACAGATCTCTATAAAATGAAGCCATCTATCAATATGTCACTAAACTACTAAACACAGATATCTGTTTTATTTATCTTTATAAAGGTATCTATTAGTATTATCATCCAGTCATTACTATAAATATCCAGTCTATACAGTTATATACACGTATAATAATACACGTATAAGGGTAACATAGACTTTATATTCTTGTATTGACAAGGGAACGGGAACTACGCGAGATACAGAGAAACATTTGTATTTTTGTTTGTAACGAATAAATTTAAGGGATAATAAAAAATAGCCTATTTCTGTGTTGTGTAGTCAAGGCCGGAGGCAGCGCATGGGGTCAAGGGGTCGAGGTACCAGGTGCTCCACACCAAATAGCGTTTGACCCATATCAAATACCGGGTGTATATATAAAAACTTTGTATCACGGGTTTGTTACATTTCTTTGACGCGAAGCCAAAGCCGAAAGCTGGCTCTACCGGTTGCCTATACCAAATATCGGGTGTATACATGCAAATTTCGTATCAGGGTTTTCGTACACTAAATACCGGGTGGTCGATACACTAGCAGAGTATAATAAATATATTTATTAGCTGAATATAAATTTTGACCAATCTAAGCAATTGACGAAATTCTGATTGGTGGTATATGTTTGTTTTATGCGCTCTTTCGCTTGTAAATGAAACGAGCATTAGCACCAGGAGGTAATAAAAACTATGTGATTCATATACAATTTTTTCAGGCAAATTTTTGAGCTTAAAACATTTAAAATATGGAATATTCTATGTAATTTATGACATTAAATAAATAACAAGTGAAGATAACAGCTAACAGAGTTTATTGTTTAGATACACGACATTTGATTGAATATCATTGTTTAGACTATTTTTAATTCACGTTCATTAAATACTATAAATATCCAGTCAAATTCGCACTAAAATCTATAACAGATCCTTTTTATAATATAAATTTTATATTATATATATTTAAATAAAAATATATTATTATTATTATATATAAATTATTTTATTTACTTAACTTGTTGATATGCTAAAATTCAGTTGGTAATGTTATCTAATCAGAGATCATAATTTAAGAAATAAATAAAAATGATATAAAAAATTAATGGATATAATTTTTATTTATTTCTTAAATTATGATATAAATATATATATATATATATATATATATATATATATATATATATATATATATATATATATATATATATATATATATATTATATATATATATATATATATTTATATCATATATAATATATATATATATATATATATATATATATATATATATATATATATATATATATATATATATATATATATATATATATATATATATATATATATATATATATATTAAATTATACTGTTTTATACTCTAACTTTATTTTTGTTTATGAGTATTTTCTCGCCACTAATTAAATGACAAAGCATTTGCCAAAAAATTTACTTTTTCCATTGATACCTACCTTAGGTTTGAAAAACTACTACTAGATTGCACAGCATTACACTACATTATTATGGTAAATAATAATATATGGGAAATCCTTAAATTGGATAATAATAAAATAATTATAGTCAACCTTTCATTGGAGAATTCTAAAAATTACCATACAGATACTTTGATTGGATAATTCTAAAAATAACCATAGGTTGTATAAAAGAATCAAAGTCAGTTTACAGTTTCAATGTTTTACATTGACATGAAGATGCTAAAACATTATATTTGATTCTAGATTAAATAAAACAGACTTCCAGTACATCCTTGGGTTGTATAATCGTAGAATATTTTTAGGCATCCTTCCATTGGAGAATTCTAAAAATAACCATAAACATATTTTGATTGGATAATTCTAGAAATAACCATAGGTTGTATAAAAGAATCAAAGTCAGTTTCAATGTTTTACATTGACATCAAGATGCTCAAACAATGCATCTGATATTTGATTCTTGATAGAACTAAACAGAATTCCAGGACATCCTTGGATTAGTTAATTGTAAAATACATATAGGCATCCTTTCATAAGAGAATTCTAAAAATAACCATAGGCATACTTTGATTGAAGAATTATTAAAAAAATATCCATAGGTTGTAATAAAAAATCACAGCTATTTTATAGTTTCAGTGTTTTGCATTGACATGAAGGTACTCAAACAGGGTATTTCAAACTTGATTTCAGACTAAAATGACCAAAACCCTGGACAATCTTTGGCTTCCACTGACTTGAAGGTGCTCAAAATACATTTTACCTACAAATCAGTCAAAAGCTTCAAAGCGTTATCAAAATAAAACAGACATAATAAGAATAACATTATTTATTTCAAGCGGATAATATTGTGTAATATAGTAATATTTAATAACAAAAATTTAAGGTGATAATGGCCAGATAACATTAGAAAAAAATAAAATATTGTTAATAATGGCGGTCACTTATTCATTATTATTTTAAAATAATAAAAATTATTATTTTATTTATTTCGGGTCGAAAATATTCTGTAATACCTATATTAATATAATAAAAAATTTTTATTTATACAAAAATATATTTGCGTAATTTTATTTTTTGAAAACCAGTTTAAAAACTTCGATAATCCATTTTTGCATATTTGTGAAATTATTTTTTTAAGTTGAAAGGTACTTTTTTATCATTTTGGAGTACTTTTGTAACTTTTATAACGTTTTAACCGCCAGTCAAGTTTACGACAAACATGAAAAAGAATTTAAAAAAAAAATCAGTTTGCACACAATTTAAAGAAATCAAATCTAAAAATAAAATTGAACAGTGGAAAATTAAACCTACTGAAGAGTGTGTTGAAATATTATTCACTAATCAGAACCTGTGTATTCTTCAAGAACTTCTTGATGAGACATTGGTATTTGTTAGTGGGGTCCATTTTTAGTCTTTGTATCCTCTCCTTAAACTTTGCAATCTTGTTCAAATATTCTTGTTTCTTAAGAATTATTGTGGAGTTTCCTTTATCTGCTTTCGTAATGGTTAAATTATTTTCCTCCAATTTTTCTTTTATTGATTTTATTAATTTTGGAATCACACGGGAATGTACTTGATTGGGAATGTTCTTTATTTCTTGTATTATTAATTCCTTTTGTAGATTAGCGTTTCGTTTGGGGTAATGCTAATTCAGATTATTCAATCAAGTGTTTCCGAATATTTTTAAAATCTATCTGAAGTGTGTAGTTTAGCCCTTTATCCAAAAGTTTAATTTCTCCTGTGCGTGAATAACATGTCTGATAAGTTTATTAGTCGCTTCTCAAAATTTGAAATTTTTTGCGAATTAACCGGAGAGCTTTATTTATTAAAATGAATGTTTCTTAAATTTTGAATTTTGCAACAAATTATCCTTTAAAAATCCTGATTTAGTTTCAAGAAATTGAAGTAAAATTATAGATTATTTTTTTACATAAAAATTGAAATATAACAATTTAATTTCATAAAGAATTTATTTAAGTTTCAAGAAATTGAGATAAAATTATATAATTATGTGTTTTAAACTTTCGGAAAAAAATGCAATATATTGTTAAGCTTACAATAAATTAACAATAAAACGTCGTGCCTTCTTCCGTTGTCTCGATCAGTCTAAGATTCCATGAGCTCATAAAACCCCCTGTGATTTCGCCGTTATGGAGTTACTTGGTTTCCTGTTGATAGATTATTCACAGATTATATGAGATAAGTTAACACAGATTGCATATTTATTGAACGGTTAGTTATAACTATATCAACTTGGCAGCTAACTGCTTACGGTAATACAATATCATACTTGGCTTGAAGGCTCTTTAATTACCACTGAACAGTATGAGTTTTAATGTTCGATTATCTAGGTATAAAAACTTACGAACGACTGGATTAGGGTCACGCGTATTTTTTTCTTCCTACTAGTGACATTTCAATATTAGCTATTTAATTTGAATATAAATTAATTGATTACCGAATACAGATATTTCGCGATAAATCCAACGCTCTGGATGGAGCTCAAATTCCTCAAAATGCTACCTTTAATTCTACACATAGTTACGCTTCAAATCAATCTGTATGAAGACCAAACGATGAAATATAGTAGTTACTCGTGAAAAACGATGACCAAATAATTTCCACAATGAATATTGGTTAAAGGCTCCAAAGCGAGGCTGTGTTGGGACAAATTTTTAATTGGAAATAACACTAGAAAACTAAGAATGAACACACGTTGAAACATAGTGATCAATTGTGACCATACAATTTTCAAAAAGAAACTTATGAAAATAGGATAAAGGGATGCTAAAAAGATGGAGCCGTATTTTTAGAATTTAGTACCTTAGTGCTATCTGTTGGTAATCTATTGAACTTTGTATTGTTAATACATCATAAATCTAATAATTATATATATTATACAGTTCTTCTATTTTCTCAAAGATGGTAGTGTTTAAAAATTATTTGAAACAATCCTTTGTTAAATATAAATTTTAGAGATTTATTGTAGTTGGATCAAAAAAATTATTTCTTATTTTTACGGTATAATTTATACTTATCCAAAATTCGTTTTTGTTAATTTCAAAGATTAAGGAAAGGCAGTTAAATGGAATACAAAACGGAGACATATAAAAAAGAAATACTCCAAAGTAATAAACATTGTATTTTTTTTTCCATTTACGGTGCCAAAACTTAAAAAGTACAAATCCAAATATTTTTAAATTTGGTATGCACGTTGATAAGAAATCGGAGATCGAAACAAAAACGTATTATTTGTCATTATTAAATTATTTTATCTTTTACGGTTTAAAAAGGGTTATGAATCCATTGGACTGAATGAACTGAGTTCATTAAAGAACTTAAACTCACTGTTTTGGTCTAATTAAGGAGATTCTATGTATACTTTTACCAAAATTTTGTTTGTACCATTAATAGTTGCTAGCGTTACAAATTGTAGTTTAAAACTAATATACTTCGAAATATTCCATACATGTCTCGAGTATATAGAAGAAAACTGGTGAGATGTGAAATAGAAAGAACTATATACGTTTGTCCGATTTAAATCACTACAAGGGTTGGAATCATGTCAACCAGGGAGCACCGTTTGACTGGCAACCCCCACTTCATCACTGGATGAATTAATAAACATTGTATAAAAAAATGGATGTTAAAAATATTTTTAATATTTTTTTTTTTTTTATCTTAGTTTGCAAAATACCCAAAAAGTAGAGCTCTAGACCAGAATACCTCTTCATCAAACTAAACTTATTCCGATTTGTCGGTAACTAGACGGTAAAACGGACTATCGCGCTACTTTTGAAGTGGCTGGATAGTGTGGGATAGTCAACGACAAATCGGCAGCTATTCGATAAAGCACACCGACTCTCCGGCTTCTTCTTATGAATGACTTAATAAAATTTATTTAGGAGGTATGACATTTAATATAAACCTTGAATGTTAATTCATATTTTATTATTTTTAATTTAGTATCAGTAATATTGAATCAAAATTACATGTATAGGATGTACTGTAAAAAAAAAACAAAAATAAAATAAAAAACAGTTTTAAAAATTCCAAATATCTTCATAAAAACAAAAGCAATCAGATTTACAACCATACATAACCTAATCAAATTAAATTTGACACATTTTTCCTTTAATTTTTTTCAATCTTTATTCTGTGATCGGCTAGTGATAGAGATAACTAGTTAATTATTCGATTAAAGTAACAGTAGGTACAACTGTAAACTAATTGGAAATATTCTTGAAAGTTGGTAATTAAACGAAATAATTTTCTGTGTGACACACATCGCATAAAAATTATTACTACATTACCTGTAATTTTCTTCTGTTTTACAGAAGTTAATGTACTAAAAAAATGAATTTCAACTCCACTCATAGATTATTTGAATAAAGATAATTCAAACTTACTTTTTTAAATAGTCAAAAATTAAAAAATTTGAAATTTCAAATATCAAAAAATTGAAGAGACGAATTACACCACTTAACTAAGGCGAGTAAAGTTTATACGAGAATATTATTTATTTTTATACGACAGTCCTTGTCTGATGTAAGCATACGTATTATATGGCCTTTCTTATATAATCTGAAAATGAAAAACTAAGGATCAGATAAATGAGTATATCCAAAATTTATGTCTATTTTATTTATTTAGTACAAACACTTATACGAATCATATGATTCTTTTAGACTAGTTAAGACGTAAAATGACGAATATGGCCAACTTGGACAAAATATGTTATACATAATAACTGTGTATTATATTGTGTAAAATTAAGTATTTTATTAATTAAAAAAAAAAAAAAAAAACGATGAGAATGGACAAAAACTGAAAATAAAATTCGTTGATATTTTTCTTCAAACGAGGAACATTATTTGTTTGTTAATTTGTTTTGTTATTTTTTAGACATTCTCATTAACAAAAATATAAGGTCCAATTATGATTTACTGTATTACTATGATTTGCTAGGCCCATTTTATCGTTTATAGTGTTCAGCCCAATGTTAATTGCGTAATTTAACTATTTTTTTTCTTTAATTTATTGAAATATTTTCAAATACCACTAAGTATCGAATCATTTACAAAAATAATTAAAAAAATGAGAATGTCTTTTTAAAAAATTTATTTTAGTTTAATTGATACTTATGAACTAATTGCAATTATTTTATTTACACAATATTTTATGAAAAACATAATGAAATCAGTGTTGAAAACGTAATTACTCCTATTGGTCATCATTTGTTAACCAATTGTGATGTCATTATATGTATTTTTCAATTTTAAAAATTATTTGTTATTTCAGAAATTAATAAATTATTAATACATAATTCTAAATTTTAATCATGAAAAAAAAAAATATATATATATAGGTAATTATATATTATACTTTTTATATTAGTTTGGCCTTTCGACACTTCACAGTTCTTATATACAAAAAGTGAGAAGGAATTATTACAGAGATAGAGAGAACATAATTGTTGATTTTTATTATTATTATTATAGCAAAAGAAATAATTATGTGGAAAAAAAAACATGGCAACTTTTGTTGTGTATTAAAAATAAGAACATCTTTATCATTTTATTTTTTAAGAAAATTAGGCCTATTGTTTTTAGTTGCATTTTTAGTAGT
The DNA here is from genome assembly GCA_020423425.1 of Chrysopa pallens. NCBI lineage: Eukaryota > Metazoa > Arthropoda > Insecta > Neuroptera > Chrysopidae > Chrysopa > Chrysopa pallens. Next base: position 15,671,450 of record CM035596.1, read on the forward strand.
AAAAAAGCAGGGTTTTTTTTTTTTCGTTGACGCAATAAATAACAGTGATTTTTGTTTATTATTTATTTAAGTACTAAAAACTATTACAGTTCCTGTAGGATTGAACTTTATATTAAACAATTACTAAAGTAAATGTTAGAATGTTTTCAATTCAATTATTCTATGTTATCAACTTGTATACTGATATGAGTGCCATTTTTGTAAATGTTTATACACAATTCATTTGACACAATATATAAAAAACAAACAACAAATTTTATAAATAGATTCTTGTTTACGATACTGTAAGAAAAGGCTTCTGCTTTTTCAATGGCCACACCAATTAAATTTGTGATCGATAATATTTTAATTGGGCCCATTTGATGTTTAGCAACCCAAAATAGACCTTATGAAATTTGACGTGTATTCGTCATGATTATGTATGATTAAGCAAATTTTGCTGTTGCAAATGATGATATATAGATAACCAAAATTGTCAAAAAAATTTAATTGTTCATTGAGTTTGTCTGAATAAATGTTATACAACAGTTTACTGTGCGGTTTGACTTGGTCTAGCAAAGTCTTCTGAGATATCTTTAACTCATAGTGTCATGATAAATATTCTTTGTAATCAAATTGTTTTGTATTCAATAATACCGTGTCTATTGTTGTAGATATTAATTTTTTATTATAAACCAAAATTTTTTAAAACAAATTTATATACTTATGGCATATCTTTTTTTTTACATTGTCTGTTAATTTTATAAACAATTACAACAATAACTTAAAACAAAAATTTGCATTTTAATGTTAAAAAAAAATTTTTTATTTTAAGATAAAGCTAAAATTTGATATTTTATTTAGAAAATTAATTTAATTTTTAATTCAACATTTAAATCAGTAAAAATTTAATTTATTTAAATGCAGATCGCCAACTAATGAGTTAAATTTAACTTAACCATCTAAATGAAGTTTGAACAAAATTCAAAGCTTTGGTTAACCAACCACTAGACATTACTCGCTTCAAAATACCAATCTATTAATGCTAAGCAGTACGATTTGACATTATATTGTATGTATTTAACACTACACCATAGACGTCTTAAGCTGCCTTGTTAACGCTGGTATAATATTTGAACACAAGCTAGTCTGAATTTCATATTTGAATGCTATCTTGCGCTTTTTATTCTTTTAGGAAATACGTATTTAATTTTACGCTTCAATGAGCATTGAATTTATATAACTGTGTCTCTTCTCTGGTAAATACTATAATATATATATCTATATATATATATATATATATATATATATATATATATATATATATATATATATATATATATATATATATATATATATATATATATATATATATATATATATATATATATATATATATATATATATATATATATATATATATATAATATATATATCTATATATATATATATATATATATATATATATATTGCTGTGATAGATACTTCATTTATCAGGTTCACTTAGCTAATTTGTTGAAAGAAATTTTTTTCTTGGAACGCTTAACGCAAGCCCATAGATTTTCTTCATTAATGTGATGATAACTTTTACACAAATCAACCAAAGGCACTCTCTACACAAAATATTATGAAAATGGTGACCACAGATTTACCAATGTTATTTAATACAGGTTGAAACATTTGATATTTTTAATAATTGAAAACTAAACATTTTAACACAACATTTTTTGATTCTACAAACATAAATAGTATTAACGAATTGCAGTGCTAATATTATTATTATTGTTTATTATTATTATTTTAAGAAAAACCCTGTAAGGACCTTTTACAACTTGGAATGATATAAACAAAATAAAAAAAAAATTACATTAAACAATTATTTATTGGTGTCTTTCATTTTAATATTTCATTACTATCCAAAGTTTTTTGTACAATATTGTTTACTTAATTATTTTAAATTGGTGATGTTTTGTATACAAAAATATATGAATTACCTACGAAAATTTGTTTGAACTAACCTCATATTCGTCATTTCTTTAAACCAGTTGAGTAAAAAATATTGTATAATAAATAGTATGTGTAATACATGTACAATTATATTCGTCATAGATATACTCTGATCAAATTATATGCAGTATACTTCTTTATATAGTTTGTTGCTTTGTTTTACTGCTTATATATTCGTTTGCGTTCAATTATGATGTGATGTTGCAGCCAATAATTATTAACAAGAAGTAAAATTAAAGATTTTTAACAAAAAGTTTAAATATTCGGTTTTATTTTTCATTGATATTTTCATAAGTTATAACGAATTTTCTTCTAAATTGTTTAAAGGCTCTATAGACTTTATCAAACAATTCAAAACCATTGTTAGGTTGGGTGTATCTGTCGAAAACACACTGGTTTTTTTAGGAAACTATGTAGAAAACGGAAAAATAATCTTATGAAAAATCACTGGTAAACGCATAGATACCGTTATATGCAACGGATTTTAATTGATTGATGCATAAAAAGTTTTTTAAAATTTTGAAATATACAAGTTATTTTGCGAGTAATATTATGATTATTGTTTTTTTTTCGTGCTGAGAGTAAAAATATTGATTTAAATATGCAATCCCATCCGACATTGGTAATTTCAGGATTCCTCATTTTTTTTAAAAGTTAAAATTACTTAGGTAAATCTAGTAAATTTGAGGAAATTTCATATTATCAGTTAATCAAAAACCAAGTTCAAGTATACACAAATTTAGACTGTACAATCTGAATATAAAGAGTAAAATAAAAGACGAGCTTGTATAATTATTTTTCGGGCAATTATTGATGCGTTTAAATTGGTTACATTTGCTAACTTAAGTTATTTGATCTTTCTTGAAAACGAAGGGCTGTACAATTATTGAAACCTATAGTCGTATAAATTGGCACATTTTGACTAAAAAGAAAAAGACAGTATAGTTTGAAATTTTAGGAATAGAATGAACGGCACCATTACGTTTAACGAATCACTTGTAGAACGCAACCGATTCCCATTTGATCTTGTATTTTTAATAGTTCATAATTAATGTGAACTATGGATGAACAATAATGAAATATATAAAAGAAAAATACGAAAAATTGAAATAAACTTTATCTGCTTAACATAAGTACATTCATTGTAAGCTTAATTAGAGTTTTTATTTATTATTATAATTTTTGGGATAAATGTAAGAAAATTTTACACTGATTATGGTCGACATTAATCAAAATTTTTTTTTTTTAACATTGTAACACTTAAGACATTTAATACAATAATTATTCATCATAGACACATTTTATGTGTATATATTTATTGTCGTGCGTTTTTGACGGGCTATTAAAAATGATTTTATTTTCCTTAGCAACGAATTTATATTTCACGCTAATGTTATACAAATTCTTTGTTAAAGAAAAAGAAAATAAATGCATTATAAAATTTTCTTACAAATAAAATATTCTTATATACATTTATATTAAATTTAATTAATATAGAACATTTTTTGTCCTTGTCAATTTTTATTTCAATTTGTGAACTCTGGTGTTAATACGTACTTAAATGTTCTATTTTTCAGTCATTGTATCGTTCAGAAATGTTAAAGTTCTGAAAGTGTCACAAATTGGATTAAAATATATTATTTTGAAATGTGCACATGAAATTTTTGTATCGAAAATTTTATGTGTACATTTCAAAAAATAATTTAACAATATGATAAAAATTGTTTTTTTTTGACATAATGTTTTGTTAATGGTTAATTAAAAACTAAACAATTCAATACATTTTGTTTATGCATAATCTCTTTTTCAATATGTACGTTACAAAAAGGTTGTGGTATGTAACATTTTTTCTGGACTTAAATCGGTTTCAATCTGTTTCAAGCAACTTGCAAGTATTCTTGGCAATTAAAAGTTTTGGTAATACTGAAATTGATCTAAAATACGAAACACAAAACATTAAATTATGAGTAATTACCATATAATTTAATAGATTAATTTTTTATGTATTACAAATAACTTTTCAAAAATGATAATAGCAAATCAGCCCGAAAAACGAATTTCAACGATAACCTTATCTACCTTATCTACATGCACTGAGATATAATTTTCTGTTTGAGAAAGGCCACGATTATATTAAGAAAGGGACCGCGCCGTTGTATGTAGACGTTTTGGTTTTCTGCATCCTCCTTTAGAACGGTTTTATTTCGCGCTTATCCAAGCAACAACAGTGTGATCAATATCTGACCTATTTTATTTTTTTATAATTGATAAAACTACTGGATTCGAACCAGCGAACCTTGAGTCTAAGTATTGAATTGGTTGAACTGATTATTGATATCTTTACTCACTTCGACACTGAGCCGGTGAAAGGCCTTTAGTATATGCCTAATTTTATTGTTTAAAAAACCACATAATCTTCGATGGAAAAGAGTTCGAATCAATATTGTTTTAACAAGATGTTTAATGTTAGAGTTAACGTAGAATAATTTAGATTTCAAATATCTAAATTCAATGATCATCTCTGATCATGGAGTCTTTGTGTCAGCGTTAAACATCGATTAAAAGTTTAGTACCTTAGGCAAGTGTTGTACTTTTTCTCAATTCTTACCGCTATGTTTTTGATTTTATTTGTATACTTATAGAATTAGTGATTAACCAACTTTGTGTTCAGTCAATCTATTTCCGATATTTGAAATGTTGTTGAAAATCTTCTACCAGACATGTGAGTCGGTTGCCAGAATAAGTCTACGCCGCCTCACATGTTTTCATCACCTAGGTCAATCATGATTCTACTAAAAGTACGCTCAAACATTCTTTTTCCTATATTGAATTTTTGAAATGATACGAAATATTTTTATCAGGCTGTGTGTTCTATGTTTTTGTAGTTTATGCTTAATCAATTAATTTTCAATTTTGAATTGCTATAATCATACTACGAACGTTGCCTACGATTGCCATTTAAGCAATTCATTCATAGTACCCTGATTATTATCCTAGGATTGCTAAGTGACGACAATTTATATTCGTTTTTTTCACAGTACTTGGAAATTGTTCTTATTGATCATAATCGCAAATTGTAAGTTTTCGAAGTTTATGACAAATGAGCATAGCTTAACATCTTATTACTGTGCTAACATGTTATTTAAATTAAAGCCGGCTTTATATGAAATATAAAGCTTACGAAATTACTCTCGGATATATATCTCGTCGAAGCTATTTTTAATACATAGAAAATTTAATTATATAAACACTGAATATTTTTACTAGAGAACTTATAAATAACATTCAGTTGATAAATATAACATGAACACTTAAAACATGTAATTTGTTAATAAATAAATGAATATATATTTATTATATTGTGACAACTATATTCATAATTAAGTTATATTTTTAAAAAACTTAGATAAACACTTGTTTTTGATAGTTTGTTTGATTTCATAAAATTGATTATTGTACACACCAAATAATAATTTACAATTTACAAATGATGTGAATAAGAATTTATGAAATTATTTAATTATGTTTGAATTGATCAACATGATTTTGAGAAATATTACATTTTTTATACCTGATTAATAAAAATAACATTTAATTAATAAAGACATCTATATTTATTGGTCTATTAAGTAACTAGATTCTGACAACAATGTATATTTTATATGAAATTTGAGAGCTACATTTCCTATTAGAGCAAGATTTTATGGCCACCAGGCATTATTTATTTTCTCAAAAATGTGTGTTACAAGGCTATATACACTTGCAATCTTGTACTGCCGATTTACAGGTACATGGTGTTATATACGTATTTTATTTTTGAGAAAATAAGTAATGCCTGTCGGATCGTGGACCATATGAAGTTGGAGTTGCTCTATGTGTCATGTTTCAGTTGCTTTTTAGTCTTTGAAGTCTAATAATCATGAGGTTAGTAAGAGATGCAAGTGTAAGTGGAGTTACACTTTTCAGTATAGCAAATCTTGAACTGTCTCGATTATATTCCTGTTGTCGAAATCAAGTCAGCTTGCTTCCTCAACATTCACTAATAACTTTCGCGAGATTCTTTTCCAGATGTTATTAATTCACAGTTGAATCGAAATATTTAATTAACATTCAAAGGGAAAAGAGTATTACTTTAGTCTCATTTGGATAAAATACATCATTAATTGTATCTGAAAACAAAAAGTCTACAGATCTCCTCGAAAACACTGTGTGGTCTTTTGCATTCCTTACTATCGATGTAAACAAGAAATTGTATGCTTATAAGTTACTAAATTGACCTGATAAATTTTTCTTGTCAGATATAAAGACATTAAATCGAAAACAGCGATCAATGTTATAAACTTGCTTTGTTAGAAATCTAACGTAGAATGCTTTAGCATACGGCATACAACTTAACAACCTAATATCTGACATCGAAAAATATTTGAAACACATATTTAATGGTGATAGAATATCATATATATATTATCTACAAAACATATATTTTTATACGTACATCTAAATAAATTGGATAGCACAATATACGACTGCCGTCGGATTGAGTTAGAATCCAGGCAGGAATATGAGCTAGTTTTATTTAATCACATTTTGTTCTGCAAGTAGAAATATTTAATTGTTTGTAATCAAACAAAACAGTAAACATTAATGTAAATTTTGGTTCAAATATAATTCTATAATTGTCTAGATTTGCTCAATAATGTTTTTAATTTCAAATTGAGCATGTTAGATCACAACAAAGATGAGCATATTATTGATTTATACGTTTTTCCATTTACACTACACATATTGTAATATGACTATATATTAATGTTGATTACGAAATAATATGCAAAATTGAAATGTTACATCTCGTCTTATCAAAAAGGGAATTTTAGGTGAAGTTTTTTTGTTTGTTTTTTTTTTTGGGAATTTAAATCTACATGAACGACAACGAGATGCAACTTATTTCAATGATATTGTTACTATAGTAGACATAAATACATTTATGCTTACTTTTAAATTTCTATAGATACATTAAATTTACCAAAATATAATTAAGAATGCCATCTGTTTTTATATTCACCGGCCATTATTGTAATAATTGTCAAATTAAAAAATTTTAAAAGGAAAATGAAAATTATAACAACTAAACTTCACATATTATGCCTGAATTACAAAAATTTTAGATTGATTTTATAGATGTTAATAAATGGCCTGTTTAATTTGACTTGTGTACTCTACTGAAATTTCAGCATAAATACCAAATAGCCTATACTCTTATCAAGGTATATTTTACATGCGATCCTTACATGCTATCTAGTGGTTTAATTTTTAATCACTGGGTAAATAAAAATTTTACTACTCTAAAAAATAATTGACTTGAAAATACGAAATATTTATTAACTAGTTATTTTTTTAACTAATATGAACAGTTTTTGAGACTAGTAGAATATCTCTATCTGTTTGTGAATCACGGTTTACAGAAAATAACACAAGATGACATGAACTAGGTACGTGTAAAAAGTAGGAGCCAATTATTCTAGAAATTTTACGTAATTCGTCAGTGCGAATACTCCGATAAAATTATCTAATCAATATCTTAAATTATGGAAATCGAGTAGATTTCATAAAGTTTTTGCGCACATTGATAACAATTTTATGGAATCAACTTAAAATTAAACCCGTCTTTATTAGTTCTATGATTTTTCCTACTTAGATGTAAAATTAAAGTTTGCACAGGAGGCATATTATTTTATTTAATTATTAATGAATTCGTCCAAATTGTTCATTTGAAATAAAAGACTTGGTATTCACATTCAAATTTCCAATTTTTTATCCTTAAAATGAATTAGGTGCAATGTGTGTGGGTCCTGTTAGGCCCATATAACTCAAAATCTAATCATTCATGACTGAAAAATGATATAAATCTATTAGATGAACATTTTATAAATACAAAAGAAAAAAACTTAAATTTCGAAAATTTTCAGTAGAAGCTGAAAAAATAATATAAAAAATTTAAAAGTAAGGCGGTTTATCACCAACTGATGCCCCGACATAAAGGAGTGTAATTCTAAACAACTATTTACTTAATACGATTAATATGTAATATACATTCTATTATTATTTTTCAATTTCCCAGCACAAAAAATACTTATCCAAATATTATGAAATTGGTTAGGCACAATATTGACATGAAAACCTTGTCGAAGTGTTTTTTTGCGAAAAAAAAATTCTACTGTAAATATCAACATTTGATTTGATATTGACAAATGTTTTTTAAGAAAAAATCTATGACAAGCAGTAGGTTTTCATGTCAATATTGTACATATTAAATTTTAAAACATTTGGATTAGTATTTTTCTTGGAAAATTAAAAAAAATACAATGTATATTACATATTAATTAAGTCAGCAGGTATTTAGAAGCATACTCCTCTATGTAAGGGAATCAGCCCTGTTATGTTTCTAACAGCTGTTGATAAACTCTCTCAAGAGCAATGTAACCTCTGTCCTAATATAATACCTTTTATTTTTCTCGCATAAATAACTCCAAAAATAATTATCCAAATGTTATGAAATTTGGTATACAAAATCTTTACATGAAAACGGATGGCTTGTTCAGCACTAGATTGCCATGTCAATATTGGGCATAATAAGTTTTATAAGACTGGAAATACTAATTTTTGAGTTATTTATGCTCGAAAATTGAAAGAAATACAATAGACATTACATTGTATTACGTTGCCACGAAAAGTATAGCACGAAAACAAAACGGTATCCGAAACAATCACACTTCAAAAGCGTTTAGGTTTCGTTTAAAATATAGGAAAAAAGTGTTTACCTATAATAGGTACCGACTTTTCAAGTTAGGGGTAACTGTGACATAGTAATTTAGACGAATTGCAGCTATTTATTATAATTTAACGTAATACTGATTATTAATTTTAAACATTTATTAATTGTAAACATTGAATGGACACGAATAAGTTTTCGTATAAATGTAAAAAAGTAGGAAATCGAATTGGACACAGCTGGTAGTACGGGCAGTATTTGCAGGGCAGTCATATTGTTCTTATAACCTATTTTTTTTTTTTTTAATTTCTAAAACATTTACTTATTATACGAAATGGATTATAAAGGGAGGGGACCTTGAAACATTTACTATTACACAATATAAATTGAAATGGCCTCCTGCGAACCCTGTGCTATTTCATTAACGCAGATCTACTATCGGGCTCAGTATAGTAAATCCGTGAATCATCTCATTGAAATATTACATCGACAGGTTCCCCTTGATCTCAGTCGTTTTCGATTTTGTAATCGAATTCATATAAGATGTTCGTTCTTCTCAAATCAAATAATAATGCTGTGTAGAACCGATTAATGATAAATGGTAATATGGACTTTTACAGTGAGGATATCTTTAATACAGATCAATAGACAAGTTGCGTAATCATTAAAAAACTTTAATATTAAACCAATATTGAATCAAAAACAAAGAGGTTATATTTACTATCAAAGATAGTTTTCTTTTCTATATGTTTATTGAAGATGATGTTTATCATGTAATTTATATGGAAATATTACTAGTTGACGTCACACGTAAGTCTTTCCCTCTTTGTTTAATTAGGAACTTTGAATATCCATACCTTACTTGAATTAAATAATTTCAGATCCATGTTCGTACAGACACTTCAATTGACGTTATAAAAACATGAATTTGAAGTTTTTTGTAAATTTTAAAAAATAAACAAACTATGAACATTCAAAAATCCTGATTGATATAACTACTTTGTTTTTGATTGAATTTTAATTTAGTTTTCGAATTGTGGTATTGAGTTTAGTTTTTTTAAATGCAACTTATCTATTTTAAATTATTTTATGAGTCGAGGCAAAATGCCATCCATGTATACTGATGGAATAAAAAAACGCGATGACCGGAATCATCTTACTTAAAATTATAAAATACACTAATTTTATGGTGTGTCTTTTATAATTTTTTTAGTCGAAAATGAACGTTTTAAATAAATAAAATGAATTCTTATAAACAATACAGCATAACAATCTAGTATTTAATGTTTTAAAATAAGAAAAAAAAAAAATTATGAAAATAGATAAAAGTTTTGCATTCTTTAATTCCACAAGTATTTGTATGTGGGACCCAAAAATAAGATAAGTTCTAGGTAGATAACTATAAATGTTCAGAGTTTTAATGTAAATATTTATAATTAATACTAACAATAGGCCTCTTATATCTGCCCTAAATATTACCTACAAACTAACACAGATTATAATCTACACTTAAAACTAATGATTATTTGAAACATTCAAAATCGATTCTACACTATTATTAGTACATCCAAAAATAGTAATCGATCAGAAATCGAATGAATCATGTGGGCTCATGAAATGTCAAATAATCACTGAACGATTTTAGTTTGGATATACGTAAATATATGTGAAGTTTAGTCGAAATTCTAAATTAATATAATTACGAAAAAAAAAAAAATTAATTTCTCACATGTTAGACTCCTTCAAACCATCTTTTCTATTAGTATTATTATTTTTTTTTAATTAGACCAGCGCCTAGTTGGACTTGAGTGTACAAAAAAAAAAAAAACACCGCTTTCTGTCAATGGAATTGGATTAAGAAAACTATAAATATTGAGGATTCACATGTTGTCACCTCAATTTTTTTAGGATCACTTTGTTTTAGAGATAGGCTAGAAGAATTTTAGGTATTTTATTGATTACGTTTTAGGTACTTTAGAAGTTTTGAAATTTTTCCGAAATATATTCCATTCTTGAGCTATATGCGATTTAAAATCGGAGAAACCAAAATATGCCAATTTTAAATATAATTTATCTGGCTGCAATTCCAAATTTTTTATTTTTTTTGTAATTATTTGTAAAGTGTTGTATTTTTATGCAATGAATGTTGTTTTTGCGCAAACTTTTTCTTCCTAATAGAATTTCGGGTTTTGGTGAGTCGTATTCGAAAAAATAATAATAATTTTAAAAATGTTCATTTTTGTCCTATATACATAAAATAAATACTATTGAACGATTTGTTCAAATGTTCCGGATTCAAGACAATAGAATCATTCATGGTTTGGTGACTTGCTCTATCACTAGGCATCCATGTACGTGGGCCGGTTACCAGAATAAGTCTAGATCGCCCCATGTACCACATCAAAAATTTATTCTAAAGGTCACCGAAAATTCAATTAATTATTGTAATACATTATACTATATATGATGAAACCCTTCATCTGTCTTATGTTTTCTGTCTTCGATATCTAAACGTTGGTTAAACAATTTCGATAATCTAGAAATTACAAAAATAATAAAACTTTTTAAAAATACTATTGAAAATAACGATAACTAAAAATTTTTTAATATTGCATGTTTTGGCTTTTTCGATTTTAAATCGCTTGTAGCTCGTAATAGAACCATGTGTCGAAAAAATTGCACAAGTTAAAAATTGTTTATTTTTTCAATGTACAAGTTATAATAACTCTATACTTTATACTTCAGATAAGAAGGAGGTTATTCTTAAAAAAAATTGTTCTGTCTACATCCGGATTGTCAATATTTAAGCTATTCTTAACACAAATATGTTATATTTAAAAAATGCGGTGCTCTATTTTTACACATTCTAGTCCATCTAGGCCCTGGTCTACATAAAACATTTAAACATTTATTAATTCCAAGTAATACATATATTTTTTCCATTTTTTTTAAATATTCAAACATTAATTATTCGTAATAAGATTGTAGACAAAAATTTATGGCAACGAAATGCACTTTTCATTTTTTTTTTTTAAGTTCTGTATTCTAGATTGAATAATATTCAGTGTTTGTATAATAAACAATTAAATATCAGGTAAGATTATTTTATTCATATTTAGCTAAATATTATTTAATTATTAATTAATATCATAGATATAAAAAAATATGTATCTATGATTTGTATAATGTAATTAAAGCTTTGCTTACATATCAAGATCAAGCTATAAAGTTTTATAGTTTGTCTATACACAGAATATGTTAAATCAAAATGTGATTATAGCCGACAGGGAGTAAAAATAAAATAAAAATGTCAATTTTGTAAATGCGATGTTTTTTTTATTGGATATTGTTTTTAATGCCTATCTGATAGTGAAAAATATTATTTTGGAAAATCATTCAGATTATTAAGTATTAATTTGTTTTAAAATATAGTCTCAAAAATTAAAAAGTTTACGTTATTTTGCAAATTTGATTTTTCTTTAATTTAAGTTTGAAGTACAGAAAGTGATAGTGGTGTAATTGGTTGCAAAATGTATACCTTAAAAAAACAATTCAAATATTTATAATAATAACTAAATTCCAAAAATTTGTTTTTTGGTTCTAGTACAAACCCTTAGGGGTTTTGTAACCTATATTGAAGTTACTAAGTACTAAAAACAATATTCAATAAAAAACCGCACTTACAAAAATTTCTTATTTATCTTATTTGTTCTTCCTGTTGGTGAAGTTATTACAAACAAATGTTGTATGGAAAATTTGTAATTGGAGTGGGCGATGTTTAAAAATACATCAACATTTGAAAACACCGAAACATCGATGGTAATAATACGCGCGAAATATTGAAAAATTAGAAGTACATCAGATACAAAAAGACAAGTAATAAAAATAAAAATTGTGCAGTTCGAATTATTGTTGTAAAAAGTTAATGATATCAAAAGTAGCAAAAGACAAAAATTTGCTGATGGTTCATTATTTTCTATCGACTATATTTTGTGTTCAAAAAATCGATCTAATAACTATTGCGAAACGTCAATATATATCGCCCATCTCTAATTTGTGATTGTTTTATCTTAAATTTCTTATTTTCAGTGCCGTTATATTATAAAATGCACAGACTCGTAATAAATAAAGACAAATCATATCTATTGTTCTGTCAACATACGCTCTATACTTAGTTAACTCGATTGAAGCGCTGTGAATAGTAACAATGAATACTAAAACATATTTCTAAAATTATTTTTCAACTTTTTTAATTGCATAGTAAAACTGGAATAAAATTATGAAAATTACAAAAAAAAAAATATTTAAAATATTTTTAGTTGTTAAAATTAATGAAACATATCTAAATTCTATAGCAACTGATAACGTCTGGAAACGAAAGTCATGCACGATTCATGTAATTATATCTTTCGTAAGTAAATGATCCTTTAATTTTCATAATATAAATAAACCGTGAGAAGTGAGCTATAAAAATAGCCTTGATAACAGTTTATTATTTTTGCTGTATTCATCAGTAATTTAGTTTTAGATTAATGGTAAAGTAACGGATGTTCCGAAATTTCGACAATAGAATCATTCCTGGTTTGGTGACTTGCTCTGTTACTAGTCATTCATGTACGTGGGCCGGTTACCAGAATAAGTCTAGATCGCCCCATGTACCACATAAAAAATATTTATTCGAAACGTCGCCGAGCTTGATGATGACGCGTGGTAAATAGTTCTACAAACATCCACGCAACTCCATGTTTTATAGGAGATGTTTCGCCATAGTAGAAAAAGTATAAACCATTCATAATATCTTCAATTGAGTATGTTCCATAGACTAGAAAAATTCAATTAAATATTGTAATACATTATACTCTATACACTATAATGAAACACTCCTTTTGTTTTAAGTTTTAGGTCACTGATCCGTAAACGTTGGGAAATTCTGAGTTTTTAATTTTACTGACATTTAGAGTCTCTCGTAGCATGAATGTCCTATACTTCTTTGGTTTTTATTATGAAAAAATAATAACGCATAGAAAGGCAAAATGGTACTAGTTTTAACAATCAATCAAAGTCTGTGAACTGCAGCTCTGATATTCGGTAAATTTTAATATAAGCTAACAATAATTAGTAAAATATTGCAATGACAAAAAGTGATCATCTAAAATGCTATCAGATATATTTTAATCAGAAAATTTGTGATAGATATTTCTATAAAAGCAGGGTTTTTGTTACTTACCCTCATAGAGTGAAATAATGTAAATTTAAAAAAGAGAGAAATAAAACTGCATGCTAATTGAATTTAAAAGGAAATTTGTTTCCAGTTAGAAGTGATTTATGTTACTACTTGACTTGACTATTTCTGCATCTGACATGGTGTTTAGGTGTTATATTGTTTGTCAACAGTGGAGGGGGTTTACTAGGGGTTGTACGGTAGTATAATTGTTCGTCTGGTATATAATTTAATTGTATATAAAAAGGTAGGAAAAAAAAATGGGGTTAAACATTGTTTATAATACATTTGTCAAATATTAAGATTAATTCTATAAGTGTTCAAAACACCTATGATTATGGGGTTGGTTTTTATGTTTAAAAATAATTCTTAAAACACAATTGAAGGAATATTATGTTCTAATACGGTCTAGACAATGTGAATATGAAAAGGGATAGATTTGTTATCGACACTAATTTAGATTGAAGAGTGTTTCTTTTAAGAGCGATTATCTACAGCTGTTATTAACAGAAAGGAGTGTGATGCTAACAAGCTGTTGACTGAAATTATATGTAATGTGTACTGTATTTCTTTCAATTGTCGCGTCAAAATAATTAAAAAAATACTTATCCAAATGTTTTGAAATTTGGTTTGCACAATATTGACATGAAAACGGAGTGAAACTTGCCGAAGAGTTTTTCTCGAAAAAAAATCTATAAGGTAAAAATCAAATTTTGATTTTATATATATAAATGTATCTATTCGAGAAAAACTTCGATAAACCCTCCGTTTTCATGTCAATATTATGCATACCAAATCTCAAAACATTTAACTTACTTTTGGCGCGAAAATTGAAAGATTTTTACATAATGGAGTGTGCATCAGTATTATGTTTCAATTCCTCTTAATAACGTCACTTAAAATATGAAATTTAATAAAAATAAAATTAAAAATTTGATGAAAACATTCAATTTTTCGTTGTAAAGTGAAACACATTTAATATGATAATTATTAATTAAAATTTAATTTTTAAAAACTATTTCCATTTGAAATAAAACTTGTCATTAAATATTAAATATACAGGTTAGGTTTTGCTACGTGTGCTTAAAAAGTTTTCGTGTGCTTAAAAAGTACGGTGAATTCATATTAAAGTAACGAACGATATGAGATGCATTTTCCAAAGGAACTCGTCGTCAATCGTGACTCGTGGATATGCACGTTGGCTGTTATTTAGAAAGCGAAACCTGACCGATTATTAAATCCTGTATACATATTTTAAATAAATTTAGATGATTTTATAAAAGCATAAAAATAAGTAGCTTCCAGTTTCTATTTTCTGATTTACAAACATTCTGTCTATATACTGACTTTAATTATACTTTATATATTTTCTGGTACTTATTCAGATGCTCTTTGTGTTTTTTGTTTTTTTATTAAACAAATTTTTAACCAAACTCAAAATAAAAATAATAAACATTTAAAAAAGTGCCAAAGAAAAGTACTGCAGATTATATTTAAAGAATATAACTAAAAGCATGCTAACTTCATGTATACATCGTAGGAAGTGACAGAAAAAATACGTCAAATTTCGATATTTATGGTTTGTTTAAAGTGAGTTTCATAAATGGCATTGATATTGCGGAATGTCCCCGAGGTATATTTAATGAGGCAAAATTTTACTTAAATCTATAAACGAATAATATCGGTTTTTTCATTGAACAAAAATTTTGAGAGTAATTCATAAGATAAACTTTTCCAAAAAACAAGTCAACAAGTCTTGATTGAGAATGTGAAGAAATTTTTGAAAATAAAATCCATGTAAATTTGAACAAAATATTGGTATCTTTGTTTGTAACCAAGGCTTAGATTGCCTTTTCAATATTTTATAGTGGGTTCTACAAAATTCGACTTAATTACTTAGAAAATTACTAAATTAGTTTAACTAACGTTTGGCAAGTTAATCTTAAGTGGCTCATTACTCCAAAATATTTATGCATAGAAATATCTATGAAAATATCGTATCTTAATTTACGATGGGACATCCGAAAAATTTGGTACATGTATACACCAATTGTATTCGATCTCCACAATTATTTTTACATCGAATAATCTACAACGAATACGTATTGAAATTCGGATAAGTGAAGATTTTTATACAAATGATATGCTGTGACACAGTTGATTGTGTTATACTAAGATAAAGTTATGCGATTTTGAAATGATTTGAGATGAAGTGGAAATTTAATTGAAATATGCGTTATTTGATGGTAACAAGTAAGAAAACTATTTTCCAAGAAATAATTATTGTAGTATAGAACGTCACAGCAGTTACCTAAGACCTATTAAGTATATAACAAATATTTAGTCTCATTATGCCAGATTTGAAATATTAGAATTCTGCCTATGATACGCTTTACCTTTTCGGGTGGCGTAATAATTTTGTGCGATTGTATTAAGATGGTTTTCCCTGAGATTAAAGGGGAGGAATGTATACTTGATTCCAAAAAAAAAATTACACACCACAAATTTTTTTTAATTAAAAAATACACGATTTTTATGGTATTTTAAGGACTTAAACAGTTTTAATTAAATTATAAAATACTTCATAAAAATCGTATATTTTTTAATGTAAAATAAATATTGTGCGATTTTTTTTGGATTTGACTATAAATATTATTCGCCAATATTGATGATTATTTGATATGAAGACACCGAAGGGTCAAAACGATCACTATTTCTAATAACCACGACCGTTTTTTTACCGCTATCAATAAATTTTTATGAGGAGTACTCAAGAATATTATCTATTCTATCGGAAAATCATTTTGTGGTAGCAAAGATGAGATGTTTGGAGATTTCCCATAAAGATAAAACCGGCATAATGAAATGGTAATTTTACGACACTTATTATTGCAATCTGATTAAATAGAACATTCAATTTTCAATAACACTAAGTACTTAAAATCTAATTTACAAAGAAATTTTGTTTTATTTGATGCCATTTATAATAAACTCATTTGTACATGACGTTCTCTGTAAATTTGTCTACGTATACATGAAGTTTAATAGTGAATCCATTACTGTGAGACTGTAAACTACGATTTATAAAACATGGACTTTGTGCATTTTAAATAAAACGTCACATTTTTTCCAAAAGAATATACAGTGCTTGCTATACCCTGTTGTTTTCTTTTTTTTGATCCCAAGACAAATGCACAAAATCCAAGAACGAAATTAGATTGCAACACGCTATTTATTGTCAAATAAATAAATATAAGCTATCAAGCTGTTTCAAACTAACTCCAAAATTAACTTAATCTAAAAAAATGCTCTGTTTGTAGATGAAAATGAACTTAACCTAAAATGCTGTATATTATGAATTGAAAAACCAGTTAAGATGAATTCCTATAGTTGAATTGAAGAAGCGTTTTGTAAATTATTTCGCGGAAAATAATGAAAACTACGAAAAAATGTCAAACATAGAAAATATTTTGATCCGAAAAGTTTTTTTTCTATAAAAGTGAATCTTATAAGATAATTATTATCACTAATTAATACTAATTAATATATTATACTTACTTATTAAATATAAATAGTTAATTGTTTATTTTATTTTTTTTAAATATTTTTAATTGCACCAATTCGTTCTTTTTCACTTTGTTTTTGCATCTGCATTGAAAAATGGTTGTATTCAATTGTTTATAGTTTTTTTTTTTTTTTTTACTAATTACTAAAAATTGTTAATAAAATTACATATAAAATTAATATTTTACAAATATACAATAAAATTAAGAGATTCCTTTTCAATTCGTTCAATTTGTTTTTTATTTTACTTTGAGTAATTTACTAAATTAATAAAATTGTTTAAAGATGATTTAGACATATCCTTAATGCAAATTTTTTCATCAAAATATTTTGTATGATTTCCACTTAAAAAAAAAGTTAATAATTTCCTAGCCATTCAAAAGTTTATTTGGAAAAATTACCAAATTTCTGAACAAAAACTATATAACTTAAAAATCCTTGTTAATCGCACTTCAAATAATTTTTGGGCGCTTTGAATGCAGTGTAAAATTTTCAATGATTTCTTAATGTTTGGAAAATTTTGTAATATGAAATAGCAGTTACTAAGTACTATTTTTATTTTTTTCAAATTTAATATAAAATTTTCCAAACATCATGAATTTAATGAAAATTTTACACAACATGGGAGTCACTCCAGAGCCCCAGAAAAAAAAATTCAGATGGGGTTAATGAGCATTTTCAACAGTTATAGCAGTAAATTTGGTTTTTTTTATACACCTCTATAATTTTTGAACGGGACAGAAAATTGTTAACAACGTTTTTTTTTTCGAAGACTTGGGTCACCTATTAAATTTCCCATAAAATTTTCATTGAAAAAATTTTTGTTCGCATCTAGGCTATGGCCAATTCATCCTTAGATATTTTTTTTATTTACAAAGAAATTTATAATTTCTTGGCGAACATAAAATTGATTAATATTTTTGTTTTAATAAAATGTAAAAATTTAAAAAAAAAAAAAAAGCACAGTAAAATAATCTATAATTTTTACATCATTCATGTAGTTTGTTCACATTTGCTCAATAAAGAAAAAAAATTGTAAGTTTTGTAAACTTATATAAAATAATCAGAAATTGATTATTTTTTTCTAAAAAATTTTTTTTGTTTAAATAATTTAGGATTTTTTTTTCTAAAGCACCATTTTGAATAGTGTATTGTTTCAAATTTTAAACTTTTTTATATACATATAGACTGGGTTTGATGTTAGTTTGTGGACTTTTCCTGTGTCTAACTTCAAGTGTAACCATTCTCATATGTTTAAATAGGAACAGTAATAATTTATATTCTAAACCTTTTACTACTCAAGCAGCTTTAAGTGATGGTGAAATAATTCATTAAAAACCATAATTCCAAGGCCCACGACAATTATATTTTTTAAATGCTTCAAATACCACAATAGGAGATAAAAATAACACACACAGATGTTTCGAAATTAAATAACTAAATAGCTTTTAAGTCCTTTGAGTAGTAGATTTTGGGTATATAAATTATTTAAAATCCCAAATACGAGACTATTTGTACTTGAAGCAAAAAACACGGTTTCTAGACTATTATTGATTCAATAAGAGAAATCGTAGATTTTTAAGCGACATTCACTGATATTATGTAGAGAAGTGATGAACAAACTTTGGATCAGAAAATCGGTTTTTTTATAGGGTTGTCTTTTAATGATACATGTGCATGTCTAACTTAGACTCTCACGATCTTTTATCCAATTTTATCATTCAAGAAATTGCTTATCACTTATTCGAAGTCAAAGATCTAGTAATCAGTTCATCGATTCTACTCTAGAGCTCTCACACAAATACTTAACTGTTTGTATAGGAATATGTTCAAAAAATTTGAGAATATTTTGACCAAAAGTTTTAATCTCTTCTTGATGTTGTCGTGTTTATTTAACCATGATAAAAAATCCTATTCAATCCAATAGAAATTGAATAGACATAAATAGGAAAAACTAGGATTTAATAGGAAATTATTTGAATAGGTAATTTCCTATTCAATCCTATTGTTTTCCTATTCATTATTCAATCTTATAGAAATTAATTAGGACTTTTTTATCAGGGTAATATAATCCAGGTACTTTTTATATTTATTAATTTGAATATTTAAAAGATTAGTCCATCGCATACGAGATTTCGATTTCACCTTAAATCTTAATATAATCGTTTCTGACAGAAACTTTATATGGTAGTAATTTGGTATATAAAATTATTCATGGCTGGTGACTTAAATGGTCCCCCTTTCAGACATGTGAACCGGTTATCAGAATAATTCTAAGTCGCTCCACATGCCCCCTGAATAAATTATAACCAAGCTTTTAACAATATATTCAATAGTCATTCAAAAAGCTCGCGGCTACTTCCTAATTTTCGAAATAGATTATTAAATTGATTGTATAAAAGAAAATAGGATGTATAAAACGAAACATAAGATGGCGCGTAGAAACAGTATTGACTTAACCTAACATCAGTTCCACTAAGATGATTCATCGTACCCCCAGGAATCACTAGTGTACCTTTCATCATAACACACTCGATTTGCTGTATCGTTTTCAAGAATGTAACAATATTTTCTCATTGAGATCTAGGATGTTGACCTACATAAGGCCCTCTCAGACATGTGAGCCGATTACCAGAATAATTCTAGGTCGCCCCATATGTCCCCTAATTTTATTCTAGCCAAGATGTACTGAAATCATTAATTGAACACATACTAAAAGCAATGATGACTGCATATTTTGTAGTAAATGATCCCTTCGATCCAAATCATCGCTCCCGAAGCAAGTTCCACCCGAAATGATTTATGATGGGAAATGAAGTGATGCCGCTTTTTGTTAATCTAAACCTTGGTTTTGCACCATTAATTTAACTAATGATAAAGAAATATTTATTTCTAATTTTGAGAACAAATAAGGAACACTTAATTTTTCTGTATATAAAAAAGTTAAAATGGGGCCTTTCATCCTAACAAATTTTTTATTTTCATTTTGTATAAAAATGAAAAATTTGGAATAAACACCTATTTTTTTTTTTTGCTCATTACAAAATTATACCCTACGGCGATGTAAATTGTATAAAAAAACATGTTGCGTTGTTTACTTAACAATATTTCCACTAGATAGAGCTGACTAATTATTTAACAAGGTGCTTTTTCATTGTAAAAACATTTGTGTAAATGAAAGGCACTTTTAATACTAGTATTACGAAAATGAAGAACAACTGAAATAAAAATTTAAAAAATAAATTTTTCACAACGAAAATAAAATTGAAATAAAAAACGCATTACTAGTAATAAAATGAACACATTTTCAGTCTGATTTGAGTAAATATATTATAATATGATAATTAAAAAATATTCTGAACGCCAATTTTTTAAGTATTTTCTGATTATTATATATAAATTTATTTATTTTTATTTATTTATTTATATTTTTTTTTTTTAATAAATTCTACCAAAAATATTTTTGAAAAAACAATTGTTATAAATATACTATATTTGATTTTTTTTTTTTTTTCATATAAATAAACATTATTTTTTTAAAATATTAATATCACTTTTGTTTTAAAACCTTTTTTTTTTGAAATAAAAAATCCTAATTAAACCAATTTGAATAACCTAAACAAACACATTTTTCATACATTTCCCATATAGAACTCTTTTTCAAAATAAATTCACTATAAAAAAGTATATTTGGTTTACCAAAAAAGTTCAAAGCTAAAAGAATAATTTTTTTTTTAGATCTTTCTTACAATATGCCTACGTGTATGTTAGGCCATATACATATGTTTTGACATACATTCAGTTGGTTTTGTTTTTTTTTTTGTAATTTTTTTGAAGTTTCCAATTTGCAAGGGATGTGTAAATATTACAAATTAAGGGACTAGTCCGTTTTTGTGTTAGGACTAGTATGTGGGAAAAAGTTGAAGCATTAGTTTATACCGATGAATGAAGTTCATCGAAAATGCTCGCGTACAACATAAAATATGGACATTGTTATGTAGAAGGGTAAAATTAGGCTGATTGTTTTTTGTTTCATGCTGGATGATCCTCTGTTGTAGGTGAGTTCTTCGTTTTTCACAACTTCGTTTGGATGTTTATCATATTCATCTGGTAAAAAAAAAATTAAAATAAATATAACAAGTGCTATATTAAACGTTATTAATTGCTTATATGTCCTGTATCTACTAAAATCTATTCTACCTTCGAAAAGTAATCGAATAAAATAATCAAATGAAGAAAACGTGGTTAATAAATTAGTTTTCGCTTCTGAGACGTCGATGATACTACTGTCATAAAGACTCATACTCAATTTCTGGAAAGTACTAATCTTCAAACTTTACGTGTCAAACTTTTATGTGATTTAACCATAGAAAGATAATACTTTTTTATGTACTAATAAGATAATCATACGTTTTAAAGACATAAGTGAAATTTAAGGGGGGCATACAAATTGTTATAATTAAATGGTTTAAATATGGTTGGATAGTTAGTTTAGGCTTTCGTCCATCAAATTAAACCTAATTTATAATGATATGTTCTAATATAGTTTTAAAAAAATAAGATAATTCTATAAAGCTCTTACAAATCTTCTCTAAAATATTCAGTCTTGATAAAATGAAAAATTATTTTAAAATGTAAATCTTATAATTAGAATTTTTTTAATAAATTATAAAAGTTGAAATTCTAATAAATCATTCTCTTGAAAAAATTGACATTTTTAACTCTAAATCACACTTAGGTACACGCATAAAAATATTTTTTAAACCGTATATCAACGTATTTTACTAATTATAAAAGTATAGGTGCTATACAATCGTAAGACTTATAAAAATTTACATTTTTAAGTCTTAGTTCGGTATGCCTCTTACAACTAAAGTTAGAACATCGAAAATTTTGCAAAGAATACTCATACGGCAGTTGGACGTATACCGAGTAAATATACACACATGTGCATATTGTACTTATCGTGGTGACACAACCGTTTTATGTAAGCTCGACCCAGCGACAGAGCATACTGAGACAGGCACCGCGCTACGATGTGAAATTAAAAACAGACAGCAAATTTTTTTTTTTGCTTACGTCTTAATGGCGTAAATTTTCTTTCTAGGGTTAAGCTATTAGATTAAAAGTTATAGTAGATTTAGTGGCTAAAATCGTACTTTCCAGATGTGGTTCCCCCTAGCTTTACGGAAAAGAAATTAAGATTGAATGAAGTCGAATTAGTTGAAAATAACGACTATTTAGAGAGCAAAGGCTAATTGATGTATAAAAAAGGCATTACAAAGTCAGAGAGGCCGCATTTATGATTGTAATGGCGAAAATGAATGTATGTATGCATTAACTAAAATGTTAATTTTCGAAGTCTTTTGATTAATTGGACATTGAATTGATTTTAGAAATTATTCAGTATATAGAAACAGTAATTTCCTTATCTTTGAACCGTCAGGTGGACGAAGGTATAGCCTGTATCTTCAGAGCAATAGTGATAAAGGACTAGGAGTGCCATTTAAGATGCATAAAAGTGTTTTGGTGAATTTATTGAAAAGATGGAATAAAATTTCTATGACAAATGAACGTTTAGAATTCTTAGTATCCTAAGAGAATAAAAAACTTACTTGTTTTCTTGTTAATCTGTTTGCGTGAAGGTCGGGATTGTGTGGATTTCGGTGTTGTAGGTGCAGTATAGATGTGGGCTGGTGATGTGGGTCCTGGTGTTTGCCATTCAGGCCATGCGATTTTGGTCATTGCAGTTCCGACTGTTGGTATGTGAACATTGGATACAGCTGTGCTGGGTTTTTCCGATGTTATTTCTGGAGCACAGCATACTTTGAAAACAACTTTCATGTTGTGGGTTGAGCATCGGCCTCCAATTCGGCGATGTAAATCACCTTTTGATGATGTGGCTGTAAAAAATAAAACCCGAATTTGTAAAATAAATTATGTTTGGCAGTAAGAGTAATTTGGATCATAAGTAAAAGACAGAAAAATTTCATCCGTTGGGTGACAATTACGAAAATCGTTTCGAAATATAGATAAACACTTGATTGACATCTGAAAAAATACATTTCGTTAAAAACTATGCTTCGACAATTTACTGTTAATTTTATGATTTTTTCTTTAAAGGTTTTCTGGAAAATTTAGTTAAGAATAATAAAATAAATAAAATATACTTACAAATGAAGTAATAATCATTTCCAGGTAAGAATTCTAGACCACCGGGTTGTGGGGTAAACGGTCGAAAAGTGATTGTGAAATACATTGTTTTAAACGGTTTGTCACATATTGCGATGATCCGAGGATTTAAGTCTGTTATTCGACATGTTTCATATTCTTCTTTTGAGACATTATATATGATATATTTCTCAGGATCACCATCATATGCGCCAGGCATATACGTCGGACATATTATATTTACTTGATCATATTCAAATTGAACGTTTCCTTTATTTACATCGATGATGTGGTCTGTGTTATCAATCCTGAAACTGAAAAAAAAAAAAAAAAACAATTAGTAAAATTTAATTATTTTTATTGTCATGTTCAAAAAGGCAAGTAAGGTTATGTTGACGTATTTTTATTTACATGGGTTTGGTATTTAAGATAAATCTTGGTGACGCAGAACTTATTTTCTACAAATTTTTACACTCAATATATATATATATATATATATATATATATATATATATATATATATATATATATATATATATATATATATATATAAAACAAGTGAAGACAACAACTAACAGAGTTAATTGTCTAGATATTCGACACATGCATGAATTTCATTTTTTGAACTATTTTTCATTTGCATTCATGAAATACTATAAATATACAGTCTATACATTTATATACGTATACTTGTATTGTTATTACCTATATGTGTTTATTAGCAAATTTGATCGAAAATTGTGGAGTTACGAAAAAATGTTTCAAACAAAAATTGGTTGTTTCAAAAAAATAAACATTTTCTTTTGTATTGTTTTTTCTTTTTTATAGTTTAAAAGATGGGTCATGGATACATCGGACCCAATGGACCGATTTTGTTCATTCACGATATGGTTTTTGCACATATGTCGAGTATCTAAATAATTAACTCTGTTTGTTGTTAGTTTCATTTGTTTAATAATTTATTTTAATAATATCTAATTTTTTGCACATACGGTTATCATCCAATATATTTCTATTTCTAAAATAAGGTATGTAAGTTTTTTTATTGATTAGAGTTAAGTATTATTTGTAATTAAAATTTTTAGAAGTTGATATTCAAAATTATTTGAAGTAATCATAAAAATAATGATAAAGAAGGACTTAGCGTTTATTGTGATATAAATTGAAAAAATGGAAAAAAAAAACTGAGTATATTAAATGAATTGATATATTCGGCAGTAAAAACGTATAAATATAGACAATATTATAAAATGTCATAAAATTTATAATTAATAAAATTTTTAAATTTGATCAACATCTAAATATAACTGACATGGTTATTGCATTAAAAACAATAGATTTAATATATATACATATATTTATATATATATATATATATATATATGTATATATATATATATATATATATATATATATATATATATATATATATATATATATATATATATATATATATATATATATATATATATATATATATATATATATATATATATATATATATATATATATAAAATCATGACGGGCACTGGATTAGGTATTGTTAGAAAATTAAATAATTGTTGAAATATTAAAATCTATTATCGGTTGTGTATTCAAATCATATTTCATGTACCAAGTTAGCACTTTTCATATATAAATTTTTGTTTTATGTTACATTTTGGAAAAAGGTATAATATGATTAAACAGAAATAAAATAACCTGTGATACAATTGAATTTCCAAGACAATCGTATGCATACAAAACAAAATTGCAAAAAAATTATTTAGATAGCTAAAAATTTCTATATATCACATTCAGAGTCTAATTAAAAAAAAATTGATCTCTGATTAAAGAAATAAATTAGTATATTAAAATAGTATACTAAAAAATTTATACTGGCGTCCCTTGAAATCTAGCGACATGTTTCGGATGTTACTCATTTGAATATGGAGTAACATCCGAAACGCGTAATTATTAATAAAATAAAGTGGTTAAGCAAAATAATACAAAAATTGAAGTGTGTAAATAAATTTATTTATCCACCTAATACAATTAATACTATGGAATACCACAAATTAAAGCTCTCTGCCATTAATATATTAACAAATTTAAGTAAATAATTAATTATATTTGCAAATTAAAAATAATAACCAATGCAATTTCTTCGGTGATTCTTATCGACCGATTAATTATCGACC
This sequence comes from Chrysopa pallens, assembly GCA_020423425.1. Classification (NCBI taxonomy): domain Eukaryota; kingdom Metazoa; phylum Arthropoda; class Insecta; order Neuroptera; family Chrysopidae; genus Chrysopa; species Chrysopa pallens. Next base: position 15,697,341 of record CM035596.1, read on the forward strand.
CAATAACTACAATTAAATGTATTTTTATTGTGATAATTCAATAATTTTTTGTTTGATATTTGCTATATAATTAATATGCAATTGAATAAATAATTGATACGTTCTTTTCACGTAATACGTACTGTAAAAATAGAGGGAAAAAATATCGGAGCCTCACTGTTCTCACCCATGCAAGTTCGATTGTATTAAAACTAGAAGTCATGCGTTGAGTTAATCCTCAAAAAGAGACTTCTGCAAATTTGAGAGATTCCACTAAGCAATATATATATCATATTATTAGGGATTAGAATAATGTTGTGAATTCAACATTTCATATTGGTTAGAAATAGAGAGTTATCTTTACACAGTGATTATATAAAACTGTACACATTATTGGTAATGTAATAACCAATATAACCAACACCCTCTAACATTTCTATATTGATACTCTGAAAGTTAATAATAAAGATCAGTTTGGTTTGAACGTTCACTGACTGTATGATCATAAACCTGCATATTCAACTTTTTATAACTAGAAGGTAGTAATACTACGCTTAGTATATCTATTCCCCACGCCAATGTTTATGTACTTAGTTTTACTACTTTTATCAATCTGTAAATAAGAGTTTTGAATTTCGTCTTCAAGGCAAAGGAGCTATTGATTTCATAGGTAATTGCTATTGATATTAATATGTGAAACATCATGATCATTAATAAGTATGGCCGTGTTGTATATAAGAGTTTCTCATGAGTAATATTGAAAAGAATCGAGCTCTCAAAATAACGACTGCTTTTCGAAATCTTATGGTGTTGACATCTTTTCTTATATATTTATTTTCGAAGCCTACCTAAAAGTATCGATTACTTTAGATATCGTATGTATCGATATCTTTAGGTATCGATTCTTAGTGAGCAAAAAATAAAAAAAGCATTCCCGATATTTCTAACTATATTGGAAACAATCTCTAGTAAAAACAATTGATATCACAAGAAACTATATCGATACCTTGAATTATCGATACCGATTAATTAATTTGAAGCATTAAAAAAGATCAATACTTTGAGGAATAAAATATTATAAATACATCGAAAAATTATCTATACATGGATGCAATTATTTCAATTTTCCTCATTAGAGGCACTCAAAAATAGAATTTTGCTTTAAAGTCTTATTCCTGCGGGTTTTCCAGTAAGGAAAGGTCTTCAATTCTTTTAAATATTTACCAAAAAATTATTCTAATAAATAAAAATATCGTAAAAAAGTTTCGAGTATAAGAGTATCGGTACTCGATATCAAAAATTATCGATACTTTTGTCGTGCTTGTAATCATAATACAAAATTAATTTTGTTTTGTTAAATAAACGTATGCTTTTGTGACATTTTGTGCATTTTTTTGAAACAAAACTTTTTATGGGATAGTAAATTAGTTCTGAGATAGAGAATAAAATCTGGTTAGCTATTTGTCCTTTTCTAGTTGGCCATTATACGGATTAAGCGAAAAGGACACTACAAGTATTAAATGATCCACATTAAAAGCAGTTATAAGTTTTATTTCTGATGCATAATTTTATCAATATTCTTAAGAGGGAATTCATTACTCCTACGTAAGTCCTGCGTTGATTTTTTTTATCAATTATTTTATTATCTTGAGTGGTGTAAAATGTTAAAATATACATCATCAAATTGAGAATACGAGAACGATACTCTTGTTGATGAAATGAGAAAAAAAACCCTCATAACGTAATTATTAAAAGTTGTTTCGAAGAGATTTTGCAAATAACAGAATAAGACTTTTAGTAGTTTAAAATTGTCGGCCAATACTGTATATAACTGTATATTGTTAATACTTCTTTTTGTCTTTCTATTAAAAAAGTCCTGTACAGTTTCGAAGAAACATTTTTTATATTATGAAATCAGTTTAGAATAGTAATTATCATCGACTCTTTGGGCAATAAGACTTTTTTTTTGCTACAGTTGAAATATTTGAATGGATTGGCAATATTCACGATTGATATCCGATTTTAAATTTGAAATTTTGTCACTTTAAGTAAAATATATTTAAAAAAAATATAATACGGTTTCGAGTACAAGGAAAAAATAATAACTATAAGTATATTTATGATAAATAATTGGACTAAAATGGCCATTCAAGTAATTTTCGATGAGAGTTATATAGGGTGGACCATCTATTGATAATAAAAGGGTGGACCATCTATTGGGTACTTTTTTAAAAATGCGATCTAAACAGTGTATGCATTGATATTTTTTATTAATTTTTGTTGTTGTTGTAAAGCTAAAAGTATCCCCGTCAAGAATGAAAAATGATTACGTTCATGTGGCTCCCTCTTCTGGCCTTACAGTATGCCAGTCGGTCAAAATATGTTCATAAAAAAATTTTTTTGTCCTAATTGTGGTTTTTGTGGAAATCTAAAACTTGTACTAGATGATGTATTACAGATTAAGCTTAGACTAGGTGCAATAGTTTGTAAGTTGACTTGTAATATTATTATGATGTTAATAAAGACTTATCAATTTGAATATTTGAATTTAAGATTTTAATTTCTCCAGAATAATACGGTGAGGTTTTATTATTTTTAAAACATTTCATCATATTCTCCAAGTGTTTTTTTTTTTTTCAATTCTATCGGGTTTGTTTTTGTGATATAGAAAATAGTTGGATATTATAGAAAATAGTAGGAGGACAGTCAGTTTTACATGCTTTCAATGGTAAGTGACCCTTGAAATTACGAACTTTGAGCTTGACCGTTTAGATATTTCGCAATTTAGCATAAACATTCTGACAAGTTCAAGATGGCATATTTAACGTTATTATGAGCTCGTGAAAAAATTGTTAAAATTGTCGACAACTTTTTTCACGCTGGAACAACCTTAAAGGGGATTGAAATATAGTACAGAAGTACTCTCTATTATGTAAAAATCTTTCAATTTTTGCGTCCAAATCACTCAAAAAATAATTATCCAAATGTTTTGAAATTTGGTATGCACAATATTGATATAAAAATGGAAGGATTATCGAAGAGTTTTTATTGAACAAATATTGTTAACTAAAAAATCGAATTTTGAATAAATTTTTTTATATCAATATTGTGCATACCAAAATTCAAAACATTTGGATAATTATTTGTTGAGTTATTTGTGCACAAAAATTGAAAGAAATGCATATTATATGTGTAGTCAACAGCTTATAAGCAGCACACTCCTTTATATATTTATTACATTTGTGAATAATCGTACTTAAGTAATCAATGTTAATGTAAAACAACTCATATACATTTTGAACTGAAAATTGACTAGTATATTTTTAATTGAACAATAATCTATTTTGGTATTTTAAACCATGATGATAGGTCAGTAAATAGTATTACATAAATTTAAAATATAGCTTTCAACACAACAATGGGGCGCATAATATCTATGCATGTGTATATATATATATTATACTGTAACCTTATCATGACTAAAATCTTTTGATTAATTTTACTCTATGATAATATAACTCATATACTATCCATATATTATTAAATGAGACGCATGTTATGTTGATATGATATGAAAAATTTTTTGTTTAAATTTAGATTTATTATAAAAAATTTTTCATTATTCCAAATACTCCTTGAATCATTTAGACCTTTTTAAAAATAGAAATAGGGTTTTAATGTCAATATAAATTAGCGACATCGTAATTAGCGCCTAGCACCGAGAATGTAATGAGATATGCCAGACATTGTATTTTACTACTTTACATTCTTGGTATGGCAGACTCTGAAAAAGTGAGTTCATCATAAGCTCAGAAGTTATGAAGATATCTCCAGGACACTGCTGATTAAATAATTACAATTTTGACTTGTAGTACTGTCGCATACTGAATCCTGTCTGAAAAATGTGTTTTGTTTTATTCTTAGTAGACTTCCTACTAATAACTGTCCCGAAGAATAATTAGCAGTTATGTGTCTTGAAGAACTAGCAGTTATGTGATTAGATAAATCGATAATTAGTATGCCTTCAGTCTCGTCTTGTCACATATAATTTTTAAAGGAATACCACTATCGGTAATCTCAAATAAAGAAGTAAACCAGCAGATGGACATAAGTGAAGTTCTCACAGGAAGCGTGGTATTATTCCCTAATTTCTAGAATTTAAAGCATTTTTTTTTTGAGGAAATAGTTGTAATGCTAAATGTAATGTAACGTTGCCATGACAATTTTAACCCATTGCGGTCACCTCTTCAAATAATATCGTAAGCGTCATATGGGGTCCTGCAAATCCCACGCCGAAAAATAGTTCCTATTCGCATCGATTTATTGACTTAAATCATATGCCAAACTTTAATTTAACATTCTCTTTAAATAATCCATGATTCTTTTGTTATTTGAGATATTAAAATAGTTAAGAAATAGGAAAATTCGTTTAAATTTTAATTTTAACAATATTTAAAAAGGAAAAAATACATTAAAAAAATATATTATAAATTTAATGAATTTTGAAAATGATGAATAAAGAAAAAGTAGGGGTATTATGAAATAATAGCCCCAACGTTCTAGGCTTCTCTGAGGTTCACCCCATTTGAACTTAACAGGTTAAAAATGACTGAGAATTTGCGTGCAGTATACTGTAGGTACACGCACAAGACAAGAGCATATTTTTTTATTAACGACGGCTGCCGCTTAGGAAGAACCTCATATTAATAAATTTTTATCGACTTACGACACTTTTCAAGATAGGAAAAGATAATATAATTTATATAGATTATGAACAGTTTTAGTGAAATAAATTGGTCGGACGGATGGACAGTCAAAAATGGACTAAAAAGGTGTTTTTATGAAAATTTATGCCCAAATTTTGTGAATATTAGGCCGGATTACAAACCTTAGATTAAAATTAATATAATTTAACATATTATGTATGTCGAGTATAAAAAGAGCCAAATTCCCTCATGTTCTGGGTATCGAAAGATTAATAGAAAATTTTAAACGAAATATGAGTAGAATTAATGTTCACAATTCAGATTACAGGAAAATCTACAGTCTGAAAGATTAAAATGTAAAGAATACACATGCTGTTCAAAAAAAATAAAGCCACAGATTGATGACCAAAGATCGCGAAAACATGCTATAAATTTATTTGTAACAACGTAATCTTAGAAATAATTTCGACATCGAAATATAAATTTAAAAAAACCTATGCGTCTTTTCTATTCCATTCACGATTGATTCAATTAAAATATAACGAACGATTATATAGAGCCATGGATATATGATATCTAACTATAATGTTATATATAATACGTACAATGTATTTATATTTATTGTTAATAATAGGATTATGTATACCAAAAATATAGATTTTATCAAATAATAAAATTTATTAAAGGTAAAATTATACTGTTCACAAAATAGGTAGGTACGCATTTTTGCGATATTTACATATTCATTTATATAAAAAAAATAGGTGATTTATTAACTTTTTTGAGGTTATAATATTATTTGATAAATGAATAGAAATTTCACGTGTTAGTAGGTATGTAAAAATAAGCAAGTTATATTTGAAAGATTCGAGTTTGTACATGATTAGTATACAATATAACAATAAAGTTATTAAAAAAAACAAAATGTTTATTGAAAGTATGTGCCACTAACAATAAACTGACATTAATGGTACAGAGAGGTCACTCAATGTTAAGGGGTTATATATCAAATTTTCATAAAATCGATTTATTTTATATATTTTATTTTCTTAATATACATATATTTAAGAATACACACAGACAGAATTTCATATCGTTCTGGTTAATATTTTCGAAATTGCATACAAATTTGAAAAGGCATTTCAGAGTGCATGCATGTACTTTTCATACTTTAAACGTGTTTTTCTCAAAATGGTGTTTTCAAAGGTGACCATCATTACTCGAAAACGGCTAAACCGATTAGTCTGAAATTTTAACACGAGCTTCTTAAATATATTTTTAAGTATTTAATCGAAGATTTTTCTCACCGATAATTTTTTTTTTTTTAAACAATTTAAGGCCGAAATTTTGATCAAAAATTGATTTTTTTTTTTGAGAAAATTTATTATTATGCCAAAAAAAATTTATTTTGCTTATTCCTTCGATTTTAATTGGGTACTAGATTTAACATTACTTTAACGAAATCTGGTTGTTTTTTTAATTTCAGAGGATCCAGTTCAGAGTTTTTTTTTTAATATTGAAATAGCCAGAATATGGACGTTCAAAATTCTTAATTAATAAAAGGTCCTATCGATATCCATGTTCCGTATAAAATTTTGTTATGCAATTTTTTTATAGACAAAGACTGCTTATCGTAGAATCTCCAATAAAAAATTTTTTGAAAGAAAGAGATATAATATTAAAACTATTTTAATTAGAGCTTAGTTTTACATTTTGATGGGTAAAATATCCAATTTTTGTTAATGCATGGTCCCTATTATATATATATATATATATAAATCTTGTCTTGTAGAATTTTGTTTTGTTCATGTAGATATAATTCGTTAAGAGTTATCCCGTAATACAAACTATAATAGCCCAGTTTTACTTCGTAAATTTTCCAGATGAAGTGTATTTCCATTCTTTTAGAATTTCAATAGCCAGGAATTTGTGGCTATATCAGTGCTGCCAATGTGCAGATAGGTATTCGATTTTTGGATAGTTCGACATTTAATTATTAATTACCTACGACATTAGAAAAATTAGTTTTAAAGAAAATACCTATTTAGTGAATCTTTTAATAAAGTTTTTTTAAATAGAAGATTCAAACCGATTTCTTTTCTAACTATTGTGTTATTACAGGCATATTTCATTAATAATTTAAATTAAATTAAGTAATTTTTTGGAAGAAACCGGTAAATCTAGAGGATCCCCGTGTTTACAGTACTGGGTTATATGTACACAATTACTATTGCATGTACTACAGCCTAAAACAATGTAATACAAAACAAACACCTGTAGTATATTAATTTGTTACGTCACAATTACAATATTTTAAGATTGTAAGGCTTCTGAATGTACATGCAGAATTTCTAATCCCCTTTCTTAACTGCTTCTGAAAACTTTTACACATCTATTATTTTATACACTGAAATTGGTGCCATTTTTTAAAAGTAGCACTAAAAAATGTATTATAAGCGAATCCAAGATATCGTGGAACTTTATTTTCTTAACTCCCTCGTAAAAAAAAAACCCGATCAAAGAAAGGGAAATTAATAATTGATGTTTATAAAGTTGATGAATTCGCCATTTAATGAAAACGGAAAGTAGAATGATGGTATTGTTTATAAGGGAAATTTATAAAAGGCGTACGCATATAATAAAGTCGGTTATTGTTTGAAAATAAAATAAATTTTTTTCTTAAATTAAGAAATATGGAAGAATTGGGAACAGCAATAATAATCGACTCATATATATATATATATATATATATATATATATATATATATATATATATATATATATATATATATATATATATATATATATATATATATATATTATATTAATTAAATTATATAATCAATGAACTGAAAATATTGCACTTTTCACCACTTTATATACTTTTATACATCTATAGGAAAGATGAGTTGAAAATGTTTGAAAATACAATAAATGCATAATAAGGGATCGTTAATATAATTTGTTTGCTTTAAAACAACACCACCCCTAATTGGCATCGCAATTATTAAGGGTGTGTCTTTTCCTTTTTACTATTATGCTTAATATACATAATTCATTTTCTATGTGAATTCTCAGTTTCATATAGAAAAGTCACTATTCAGCTGAAATTATTTGTGGTTTAGAAAATATTATTTTCCAAGTTTAAAGTACAAAGTTTTGTCTACACTACACTGTTTATTTTTATGATAAATTTAAAATAAAGTTGAAAATTAACGGTGTTTTTGTACTCGAATACGAAATGAAATTACAAATGTGTAGATCTTTGAACTCGAAACCAGGACATTCACCTATATCGACATTTGTGACTGTAATAAAAACTCATTAATTGGATATTTCTCCATATTCATTGAAGGAAGTTTTTTCTCAGAACCTTGGAGACGATTTTCCTTTTCTTTAAAATGTACTGGCAAGCACTCTTTGTTTGCTGAGTGACTTATAATTTTATTGGATATATATTTATGTATATTTATTTATATTCATAATTATTCTGTACGGATGTTTCAATAAAAATTTGACACCCCAGTTAACGTGATAATAAATTGGACTGAACTTTAAATTGTTATTATGCTGATTTCACTTTGATTGATATGTATTTTTTTTTCTGGTAACTTGGGAGTTGAGAAAACAATTTATCAACTTCTGTAATTTTGCATTTTTCTATTTATTGGAAATGGGCAATCCTCATCAATGGTTTTCTATGCTGGTTTTTTACATGTGGATTACACAAAGGCGAATACTGGAATAGTTCCTAACAAATTCAGCCATTGCTCCACACCTTCTCTTTCTTCCATTAGTCCTTTCTCAAATTATGCATTGTATAAAATAGTATAAATAAATAATTGTTTGAATTAAAAGAAATATTAACAGCCTAATGGCATACACTCGTTATAAGTAATAAATGAAAATAACAACTAAAAGCATTAACTGTTTAAAGGCCCGATGTATGGTTAGGAGTATTATGTTGTTGGTGGAGCCGGTTCCTTCATACTTATCCAAAAAAACAACAGTGTGATCAATCAACCACCCCCTTTTTATATTGTAATTGATCAAACTGCCGTTGTCTGGATGCGATCTTGCAACCTCCAGTCTAAGTAGTCCATATAGGGTTAAGTATCAATATTTGTAATATTTATAGTCATTAGCATTTATAAAAATCACAAAATATATAAACATATGATGAATTTCTTGTTATTGTTTGTGTGTTAATTATCAGACTTTGATCTACAATTGTGGCGAACTTAAAAAGTTTCAAATAAAAGTCTTAAGATGTTTTTTTCATTCACGACCTTACTGACTGTCATTTATTGTGATAAGTTCAAGTATCTATCAAAAGCCTCGTTTTCATACCTCGATGAAATAAGTTCTATTGTTTTCATAAAAATTTTAAACCTTCTTCCACATTTTCGAGTTACGATAAATAGAAGTATACCATATGCCCCATTCGGCAACCTCTACATCTAGCAGAATTTTAACATTTTCCAACGAATCGGCCATGTATAGTCTAATATCAAATATTATGAAAAAAATATTATTCAACCAAACCATTTTTTAATAATGTTTAATTTTATGCCATGTTGTCAAATAGAATTTGGCTACTATTTTAATAATTTCTCATTTATAAATTCATGTATAATGACAAATAAATAATATTCGTTATATAGGAAATTGGAAATGATTCGGATTAATACGTTTTGTTTGTCATGTGATAATTTTGGGTGGAAAATTTCCGGTGCAATAAAAAGTTGCAACAATTAGTTACAATTGTGAGCATCCAACCTTATCCCGGTCTCGACTATCTCATTGGTAAAGTTCATATAGATTTTTCTATATAAAAATTCGTTGCACTAAATTAAATTTGTTTTCATTGACATTTTTGCGATATCAGTGTTGATTAAAATATCTGACGATAGAGTAATTACATTATATATATATATATATATATATATATATATATATATATATATATATATATATATATATATATATATATATATATATATATATATATATATATATATATATATAGATATAAAATTTGTCACTTTTAAACGAAATTTTATTGTTCGTTTGACGTAAAACAATTTGTTACATAATACAGACACATAGTTTATAATAAAAATTGAAAAGGAATACACAAAATGGATACCTTTTTGTACAAAATTTGATTTGGGTGATGAAGATTCAATGTGCATGTCACTTGTCAATGTCAGTATGATGTAAAGTGTAATATCATAAACATACTAAAAACATTAGTTACATCCGCAAATACTGCGTAACCTTACCGATTTTTTTTAAAATGAAGAGTGCATCATTTAATTTACAATGGCAACAATAATGGGATAATGGGAATAATAACAATCGGATTTTACCTCCGTCTCCTGACATACACATGTATAACAGAGATTAATCACATTATTTTATTTTTATTACATCTTTTATTTTACAATTAAATTAAAGATGTGGGTGGAGTCCATTATTTCATTCATATCTAAAATCTAATCAATTATCCACCCCATTAATTGAGCCTGCCGGAATCGATCTAGTTCAAGTTGTCAAACGTTTACAGGTCATGTTGTAGTAGATACTCCACTGGCCAATGAGTCGGCAACAAATATTAAACATGGTGAATTGTCGATTAAAAATCGAAATTTGCAAATTGGAGGGCATGGGAAAATATATGTTTAGTTATTTTAAAATATTATTTAAATTAATTTAGCAAGTGAAATAACCAACAACAGTGTTAATTGTTTAAATATTCCATATATCACTAACTATTAATGTTCAAACTTTTTTTAATCATAAGCATTTATAAAATGCACTAAATATGCAGTTCATATGATTTTAATAGTTTGTTATATATAATAAGATGTATAGAAAATATACATGGTCTTATTCGCTGCATTTGAGATGAAATTTTGACGAATCTAAACAATCTATGAAATAATTATCAAAACAAAAGTTGATTGTTTTCAAAATGTGAACATTTTTGAACTTGAAGTTTTAGACCATAAAAGATAGGAGGTCAAAAATCCGCCTACCTCAATTAATCGATTTTACTGATTCAGGAAATCAAACTTAGTTTTTAGATCTAAACTGCGCTACCATAATTATTTCTTGCGCTTTAAATTTTTAAGTTATCTATATGACGGACACACGGACAGAAAAACAGACTGACAGGCAAATGGAAATGTACTATTCCAAAATTTTGTTAGTTCCTCCAATATTTTACTAGAATTACAAATTTTAGACTAAAATTAATATATTCTACATATGTCGAGTATAAAATAACATTGTTTCGTTTTTTTAAATCTTTTTTTTTTTTTTGAGATTTTTCAATCAGCAAAATCACGTGGTCCAATACTTTAATATCAGTGGTCGAATACTAAACATGTGATCGAAGCTGATTGGTTGACATAAGAGTTTGATAGATATTTCGAAAGTATAAATTCCGCATATACTATAATATGTTTGAGCAAACCGCCACCAAATTATCAACGAGGAACATCTCCACGGAGAATCATTACGATTAGCTAATTTATACTAATGATGACTTCTTTGTATTTGAATTACAAAACATACAAAACATTTTGTTCTAGCAAATTGGGGAAAAATAGACATTTATTAGAAAAATCCTAGGGTTACCTATAATAATATTAATATCAAGAAATTGATTTATTCGAAATCCTCGCTATTGTGCTTGTAAGTCGTAACTTACAAAACTATACTCCGAATAGCTGCATTTTTCCAGAAAATTCGCTATCAAAAAAGAGCATTGAACAAAACAATGAGTGGTACATAGTCTGTACGGTTCGATACACAAGGATTGACCGATCGACATCACACACATAATAATCTTTTACAACTAATATATAATTCATTGTACTTTGATTTTTCAATGTTACTTCCAATATCATTTATTTATTTTGAAAAGTTTGTGAAGTAATGATCGTAATGTCTTTTTATAAACAAAAAAATTAATTATTTAATTTGTTACAAAATAGTTTTTTTTAAAATTGTAAACAGCGAACAAGCGTGCAACATTTATTCGTTACGTAATAGTGTACCGTAAATGTGCTGTTACGTGTTACATGTTTCGTCTTAATAGGCCTAGGGTGTTGCGATGTTACGATGTAGCTATGTGTTGTATAGCGTTTACCAAGCATAATATCCTTAAGTATTTGTTTATGTTGATAAACTTCAATAAATTTTATTGTATTATTGTTCGTTCTGCTCTATATCGAAATATTTAAATACAATAAAAATAAAAATTAATAATATTTACGTCATGTCTTTGCAAATGTTGTGTTAATGTGTACACGCTATCCGCAACCCCTTCTAGCAACATCTTTTTACCCGATTCATATTTACCGATAATTTGTGAAACGGTATGTAACATCGTCGCGTATCAACATTTGTTACACGACGGTGTTACGTAGTCACCTCTAGATCTAGTCTCTAGATCTAGTTTTTATTATAACGCGAAATTAGAAAATTATGCAACGAATTTTTCAACACACTTTACGTGTTACTGGACCTGTGTGCTGCAGTAGTAATTAATAATAATTGGAATCTTAAATTCTTTAAATTTAAATATAAAATTCTAAATAACTGTGACATTTTCCAAACTTATCTAAACTCTTAATCATTCAAATCACACAAAAACGATCTCCAACTCATCCAATTTGAGTGCCTAATAGGTCAAATGATTGAGTCATTGAGTGCTCTTAGACTAAAATGAAAACGAACTTACTATGTTTATTAGAACAGAAGATATTTAACTTTGACTGGAGAAAATCTGATAAAGATTTTCCAACTTGAATGTCCTTGCCTTGTTCTCCTCCATCATATCCAATTTGAGTGATTAATTGTTGTAATGAAAGGTGTTGAGTCATTGAGTGTTCTAAGATCATAACGAATCTCTTTCCCCCCATATCTTCATTAAAACTGGAGAAATTGGGTTAAAAAAATAACACAACACTTGGAGAAAGAGAAAGATAGAAGTAATCCTATGGTTGATGCTTCTAATATATAGATGCTTATTAAATAATGCAATAATTCAATAATTTGCAAACAAGCATGCATATATATATATATATATATATATATATATATATATATATATATATATATATATATATATATATATATATATATATATATATATATATATATATATATACACCTATATAGAATGCACATACATATAATTCAAGATATTAACTTTTATTCATTATTTATAGAATTTTGTATTCCGGGCTGTCATTTTAAATATTTGATGGGAATGTCTACAAGCCTAATAAACAAGTAAATATATAGTTTTCTTCATGGTTTTCAATTAAAATACATTGTGTTGAATTTTTACTGTTACACTTTATGATTTTCTATTTTTTTTTTTAAATACATTTTTACTTCGGTCGCCGGAGGTGTGCTTGTTCTTGGTTGGTTGAAGTCTCGATATTATCCAAGTTTTTATATTCAGTGTATACAAGGTGAAGCAAAAACATGTTAACTACAATGGTTATTTTCCATGAATATAAATGATGGAGAATTCATGCAAAGTTAAAGAAACTCTTGGCAATGGAGATACCATACGTTTAGTGAAATGTAAGTTATGTATTAAAATTGTAGAAAATCAACAATAAATGACTACGAAACCAGAATGGCAAGAAGAATAACCCAAAGTTAAATTTAGAGTTATATTTTGTATCAAGTAATTCATTTGTGTAAATTTTGTGTATAAATTTTCTAGAAATAATATAGTAATATAATTTTACCGTTTAAAATTGTCTCTCAGTTAAATTATCAAAATTTGAATACTTCATACAGCAGTTGTTTTTGTGTAAAGCTTTGTTCACATTGATCAAATAATTTAGTCAAGTAGCAGGTAGTTTAGTTTTTAGACGCATGTGCACAGCACCATTTGAATCAAGTATAAAGTCAAGTTATTTAGTCAAGTAGTTTAGTTAAATTGTAGTTTTTTGTTTGCAAGTACCACCTCTACCACTCAATTATAAACACAAACATATAACAACAAACAAATGATGGAATCTGTTTGAAATTTATTTGTTGTTTAAATTTATTTAATTTTAAAAAGAGAATGTTAAAAATCGTACATAAATGCAATATTTAAATAAACTAAACGCAAGAGAGACTAAGTTTTATCAACTCGAAACGTTTTAGCTTAATTTAAACATTAAACTTTTAGATACTGTGCTCAATGTTTATATTCAATCTTATTATTTTGAAAAGATTGAATTAAAAAAGTCAATTAGGTTCTAATTATTATAAATAAGCGTCGTTACAAAAATTTAACGTACGTTTTGGCTGTCCTATGATCGACCCACGTAACGTGTGTTGAATTTAACTCACGTTTTACAAACATCGATATATACTATTAGTCGATAAGTCCTAATACTTTATTTATGCTTTTAACAAGGAAAACATTTTTTATCTGGAAATTTTCAAAACAAACTCTATTAAAGATAGTGTGACAAGTTACATTTTATTTCATCAAAAGATAAACGTAAATTTTATCTATACTATTCTATACTAATATTATAAAGAGAAAACATTCGTATTTATGTATATAACAAATAAACTTATAAACTACGGGACCATTTTCAAAAAATTATTTCAATGCTGGAAACACCACTATCTCCGGATATCATAGATTATTTTTTATCCCTGAATTCCCACGGGAACGAGAACTGCCCGTGTGAAACCGTGTGACGTCCGCTAGTTTTTTTCTTAAATTGTTCGTGTGATTAAAACCTTATGTAACAGAGCTTTATTGGCATTCTGTATATAAACATGCAACGGTAAATAATATATTCTAAGTTTGTTGTAAACAGTATGTATCGATATGCAATTAATATTTTAAGAATCAAAGAAGGATATAATTAGCAAGACAAAACACGCAAATATATTATAAGACGTTGCTTACTTATAGGTTACAATATGTAACGGCCATATGCATGTTTTACTTACCAAGTGAAATGGCCATATATATATATATATATATATATATATATATATATATATATATATATATATATATATATATTTATACATATTATATATATATATATATACTTACAACCTATTTGTATAAATAAAATTATGGGATTGCAATTGATTTAATTTCTATGTCAAATATATTATTTACAATTCAATATTTTATAAGGTATTTAATTGTTAATAAGCTTGGGTATGTATCGAATAATCAATACGTGTTTGCGTGTATAGAGAATTAAATTTGTATGTGTAAGAGAAATTGGAAAAGTGATCTTACAGTGTCACATTAAGCAGCCATTTTTATTTTGGATAATTGAGTGATGTTTCAGTCAAAAACTTTAAAAATATTTACATAATTGTCGAATTAACCAGTCACATGGCCGTAAGGTTTGAGGCGAGTAACTCGTTTTAGCATTTGATTACTTCAACTAGAAGATTATCTGTTCGAATTCCAGCACGCGTAGTTTATTAAGGTTTATTGTTAAGACTGTCGATGCATAGATGAAAACGAAGTAATTAGCTATTACGGAGGTTTTCTGCAGTTTTCCTACTACGACTGTATAGTTTTGCCGGAATAGTTCCTTTCGAAAGGACATCTAATAACACACTACCTACAAAAGTCTAGTCTTTATTCAATATCCTGTCCTCCGCCCATATCATGCATTCATTGGTATAGATGTTGTTTTAATGAATAAAGATTAAAAATAATGGTATGTGAAGTCTTTGTTATAGACGTATATTTCTTAGGAACGGAGATTATACGTAATTATTATAATCATTAGTATTATATTTTTCAAATTTAATCTAGTTTCTGATATCAAAGTAACAAATCAACTGTTTTAAATATTTAGGGAAGGAATGTTTTTAAAGTGAAGCATCTAATAAGAATCTCAATTTTAATTTTCATCTAGTAGCTCAATTAAAAGTATGCTGAATTTTTTAACAGAGAAACGATACTTTAAAAACATTAAAACGATTCCATTGAACTTGAAATTCATTACACTGGGAATTATTATTCATTATCAGAATTTCGTTCCAAACACACGCGACACAGAAAAAATGATTTTTTGGAACGAAGTTCCTTACGGCAGGCTTGGAGGGGATAGGGATTTTGCTGCGCGACCGAACTGAAAAAAATGTGATAGTAAAACCGTAAGAAAAACTGCGTGGAATAAAACCTTTAAATGAGACGTAACTATAGTAGCAATGTCATAAATATAGTAATAAATATAATAAATATAATAAATATAGTAACAATGTCAAGTGAACCAAAAAGTGACTTGAATGCAATTGACAGTGATAATAGTGGGAAATTATTCAGTGCAAAAGAATTAAATACGTAAGTATTAGTTTATTCTTTATTAATAAATATATTAATAAATATATATTTATAAATATAAAATATTTTACATTGGTTAAGTAAGGTTTTCTAGGTTATCTTTCTTGATGATTCGATTCTACATTAGCCGAAGGAACTTCGTTCCTACCTGGTGTCCCACGACACCACATCATTTTTAAATAATCAGCAATAAAGTTGGTAGATAATATACAATAAAATTATTATTACGTAATAATCAATTATATAAACGTATTTCTTTTGTTGTAACAATAATAATTTTAACGGACTTCAACCTCAAAAGAGAAGGGAAATATCGTTAACGATATTTTTATGTATATTCACAGATTTTTTCCTCAATTGTTGGCTAAATTTAGAAAAAATTTTTTGTGTTTGAGAAGAGATATACTTCTAACTGTGTTTTAATAAAATTTTAAGAAAAATTTATTACCGGGGAACCACAACTGCGTCCCTTGCACCTAGACCTTTCGTTCCTCTTTACCCACCTTTAGAACACACCATCACTTGAACGCATTTGTGTTTGTTTGTGTTTGGATACAACACTAAAAAGTAAATATGTTCATAAGAAATAATTATTTTAAAATAGTTGGCGCCGAAATGCAAAGATAATTGGCGATGAAAAATCGATAGAATATCGATAGAATAGAAATTTTTATTAAAAAATTATTTATTACTTTTAAATTATTCTTTCTACTTGAAGTAAGTCCTATTTTTGTACAAAACACTTTTTTAATAATAACTGAACATGTGCGCGTGTAGGTGGCTTTGTTTGTATACATACAAATTAACTTTTAAATTACATTTAATATATTTATTTAAAATACAAACAATAAACGCATAGGGTTTCAACTTAATACAATCAAATAAATTAAATATCCTGTAATTTTAAAAGCCGAAGCTGGTTTCAAAAATGGGGCGCTATTATTTTTTTAATTATTTAAATGTGTACGTTAAGTCTTAAAAATGGCTCATAAAAGTTAGCTCCGTTTGAATTATTTTGATTCCAATTTAAAATTTTCACATTTAATTTAAGCTCAAATTGGCACAAGCTTGATTAGATTTTAATAAATACAAAAACGGTCCTCAAACTGAAAGATTAAAAATTTATTGCATTAAAATTGTTTATACCAACATTAAAATCCAGCCGTATTTAATTAAAAAAATTTCTAAGATACCAAATCCATTAAAATTGCATAATAAAAACTAGAGTGATGTGAACCATTTTATTTCATTTTCAGCAAATTACGTTCAATAAATTTATTTGAGACAAATTAGATGATAATTATGATTCAAACAAATTATTATTACCTTGAAAATACAATTCATAAAAAAAAAAAAGATATAATAAAATTCATTCAACTAAATCTAATTAAATTCAACGAAACTATTTTAGGTGAAGTCGGAACTTTCAAAAGCCGATTATTTTAAATTACCTTGAAGTATGAAAATATTCCTTTAAAAATTTTCAAACCAATATTTTTCGAGACATATCACTCACACTTATTGCAGTGGCAACACGCATGATTTGATATGACGCCATGACTTGAAAATATTTACGCATTTTTTCTCAAAAGTATGTGATAGTTTCGATCAACCTAATTCTATTCAAAAACGTGATGCCTATAAAATGTATACAATTTTATTAAAAGAAGTGTGTCACAAAATATGTACTTTTTATGTTAAAAAGAACAGTTATCAATGGACAATAATTTTGTTTGATTCCAAAACCACATTGTTATCAATCGCTTTACTTTGGTGTACCGATTTTGAATAAATAGAACCAACTTTAAAAAATTGATTAAATATTAAATTAAATTGTTTCATAAATAATTTCCTTGTTACAAATTACCTTTCGAAGTCATATTGAATTTTTAAACATCATATTCTTATCTAAACAGGGATCCGTTGACGTTCGCTTCGAAAGGTAATTGGAACAGTTTATTGTAAAATTATGTTCTAGTCCATTTTTATTTTAATATTTTTATTTACTAATTTTTATACTAAACATATATATTAGATGCCCGAGTATTTTCATTTTAGTCTAAAGTTTGTACTGAAAGACGTATAAAAATCAAATAGAATAAAGTCGAACACTTCTGAATATATAAAAAAAAAGCAATTTTATAGAAAGTATTTGTAAATATTAATCAAAATCTAACAACGAAATAAAACATTAATAACTTTTCATCTTAAAATTTGCATAATATATTAATTATTAAAATAATTGTATAAAATAATAGTTGTATAATTCAATCAACTGAGAATTATTTTAATAATTAAAGTAGGTATTTGGAGAGCTTTTTTTTCTAAAAAAGACATAACACTGAGCTTTTTTCGTGTATATTTGTATTTTGAACATTTTTTTCAGTCAAAGGTTATCAAATATGTAAGTGAAACAATGTGTCAAAATATGGGGGAATTTTAAATTTAAAAAAATAATTATAAGACATGGTCTTGAAATAAGTAACCGTTTATGTTTTTGGACTTTCATAGGAAGCCAATGTGGCACAATTGGTTAGAGTGTTGAATTTTCCGTCGTAAGGTCGGTGGTTCGAATCTATGGGGTGGTTTACATTTTTTTATTCAGATTAATTGATTATTGATTTATATGTCACTCTTTGTATCATATAAAGAGACAATTTAGCGTTATTGTTTAATGGCGTGGATTGTCAACCGATAGGACAGTGGTTCGGTTCCTATTCCGGGGTGATAAACTTTTATAATTAGATTAATTGATTATATATGTATATGTGACTATTGTTTTGGAGTTATTGTAACAAGCCTCTGTGGCGAAATTGGTTACAGTGTTGTGTTGACAACCAAAAGGTCGTGGCTACGAGCCTCTTTGGCGGCGATAAATTTTTATATTAATAGAGCAATTGATGATTATATAAATGTCACTACTAATTTGGATCACTGTAACAAGCCTTCGTGGCGCAATTCGTTAGGTCGTTAATCTATTAACCAAATAGTAGGTTGTTCGAGCCTATTAGGTGGCGTAAAATTTTTAGTTTTAAAGTTATTATTTCATGATATTTCAGTCCTGTAAAGCATCCATCAGTACTTCCCCTTGAACTTTATCAGTTTCATAGTGACAGTTGAAGTGAACACATCAATAATTAAAAACAGTGTTAGAAATATTTGACAGTGAAATTGTGGGGTTAGTTTTAAAAGACGCGGCAATTCGGTAAGTCATATTAAATTATTGATTAATTTAAAAAAATTTGCTATTATAATTTTTATTTCATTTTTTTCAGGTCCTATTTATAATTTAAAACAGTGTTAGAAATATTTGACAGTGATCATTGTGAGGTTAGTTTTAAAAGACTCCGATTGTCAAATTCAAATATTTCATAATTTGCAGATTTGAACTTAATCAGTTTCATAGTGACAGTTGAAGTGAACACATCAATAATTAAAAACAGTGTTAGAAATATTTGAAAGTGACATTGTGGGGTTAGTTTTAAAAGACGCGGCAATTCGGTAAGTCATATTAAGATATTGGTTAATTAAAAAAAATTTGCTATTATAATTTTTATTTCATTTTTTTCAGGTCCTATTTATAATTTAAAACAGTGTTAGAAGTATTTGACAGTGATTATTGTGAGGTTAGTTTTAAAATACTCTGGTTGTCAAAATCAAATATTTCATAATTTGCAGATTTGAACTTTATCAGTTTCATAGTGACAGTTGAAGTGAACACATCAATAATTAAAAACAGTGTTAGAAATATTTGACAGTGACATTGTGGGGTTAGTTTTAAAAGACGCGGCAATTCGGTGAGACATTTTAAAATATTTATTGATTGAAAAAAATTTGCTATTATAATTTTTATTTCATTTTTTTCAGGTCCTATTTATAATTAAAAACAGTGTTAGAAATATTTGACAGTGATCATTGTGAGGTTAGTTTTAAAAGACTCCGATTGTCAAAATCAAATATTTCATAATTTGCAGATTTGAACTTTATCAGTTTCATAGTGACAGTTGAAGTGAACACATCAATAATTAAAAACAGTGTTAGAAATATTTGACAGTGACATTGTGGGGTTAGTTTTAAAAGACGCGGCAATTCGGTGAGTCATATTAAAATATTTATTGATTGACAAAAATTTGCTATTATAATTTTTATTTCATTTTTTCAGGTCCTATTTATAATTTAAAACAGTGTTAGAAATATTTGACAGTGATTATTGTGAGGTTAGTTTTAAAATACTCCGGTTGTCAAAATCAAATATTTCATAATTTGTAGATTTGAACTTTATCAGTTTCATAGTGACAGTTGAAGTGAACACATCAATAATTAAAAACAGTGTTAGAAATATTTGACAGTGATCATAGTGAGGTTAGTTTTAAAAGACGCGGCAATTCGGTGAGTCATATTAAAATATTTATTGATTGAAAAAAATTTGCTACTATAATTTTTATTTCATTTTTTTCATATCCTATTTATAATTTAAAACAGTGTTAGAAATATTTGACAGTGATCATTGTGAGGTTAGTTTTAAAAGACTCCGATTGTCAAATTCAAATATTTCATAATTTGCAGATTTGAACTTTATCAGTTTCATAGTGACAGTTGAAGTGAATACATCAATAATTAAAAACAGTGTTAGAAATATTTGACAGTGACATTGTGGTGTTAGTTTTAAAAGACACGGCAATTCGGTAAGTCATATTAAGATATTGGTTAATTAAAAAAAATTTGCTATTATAATTTTTATTTCATTTTTTTCAGGTCCTATTTATAATTTAAAACAGTGTTAGAAATATTTGACAATGATCATTGTGAGGTTAGTTTTAAAAGACTCCGATTGTCAAATTCAAATATTTCATAATTTGTAGATTTGAACTTTATCAGTTTCATAGTGACAGTTGAAGTGAACACATCAATAATTAAAAACAGTGTTAGAAATATTTGACAGTGATCATTGTAAGGTTAGTTTTAAAAGACGCGGCAATTCGGTGAGTCATGTTAAAATATTGATTAATTTAAAAAAAATTTGCTATTATTATTATAACTTCATTATTTTTCAGGTCCTCTAAATAATTAAATACAGTGTGACTAACTGTGACTAATGTTAGATTAGATTGACAAGACGCGGTAATTCGGTTAGACGGTTTGAATTAGATTTTATAATAATCATAAAAATCATTATTTCTCCGATGATTGTGTGTGTACTAATGAAGTAGTTCTGCAAGGATGATCGTACCAAGTCATGATATTTGTAAGCCCGGACTGAAACTTCGGCAGTTATCTCTATGGCTTAGGTATATATAACATACACATTATTCTTGAGAATGTTTGGTTTTTATTTTTAAAAGAAAATCAATTCGACATGTAAACTGAATGACCGACCATACTTGAATAGGTTTTTGTTTGAATTAGATTTTATACTAATCATAAAAATCATTATTTCTCCGATGATTGTGTGTGTACTAATGAAGTAGTTCTGCAAGGATGATCGTACCAAGTCATGATATTTGTAAGCCCGGACTGAAACTTCGGCAGTTATCTCTATGGCTTAGGTATATAAAACATACACATTATTCTTGAGAATGTTTGGTTTTTATTTTTAAATGAAAATCAATTCCAACTGTAACTTAAGTGACTGACCATACTTGAATAGGTTTTTGTTTGAATTAGATTTTATACTAATTATAAAAATCATTATTTCTCCGATGATTGTGTGTGTACTAATGAAGTAGTTCTGCAAAGGATGATCGTACCAAGTCATGATATTTGTAAGCCCGGACTGAAACTTCGGCAGTTATCTCTATGGCTTAGGTATATAAAACATACAGATTATTCTTAAGAATGTTTGGTTTTTATTTTTAAAAGAAAATCAATTCCAACTGTAACCTAAGTGACATAAAACTGGATAGTGTTAGAGTTTGACTTTATATTTGTGTTTAATGGAGTGCCATGGATGAACAATGGAAGGTTAGCTTCAAATGAGGCGGTAATTCGGTGAGTCATATTAAAATATTTATTAATTTAAAAAATTTTATAGTATCATTTTATTATTTTTCAGTTCCTGTAAAACATATTCAAGCAGCAACTTCTATTATATAAAAGAGTTATAGAAATATATAATTGTGAACAGAGTAAGGTTAGTTTTACTAGACGCGATAATTCGGTGAGATATATTAAAATATTTATTAATTTGATTTGATTATTTAATTATATTTCAGGTCCCGTTTATTTTTTAATTTTATTTTCTATTAATAATTAAATCAATTTTTTCTCTAATATTGGTGTATTTATTTTGATAATAAAATTTGTATATATTTTTGTTTGTATAAGACTGTAAAATAAATAATTAAAATCAATGTTTCTCACTTTTGTAAAATTTTGTAAAAAATAAAAAGTTTAAAATTAAAGTGTTAGTCATTATTTCATTATATTTCACTACTGTTTTGGATCGTTTTGTAATATGTACTCCCCTGTTATAAAAAACCAAAGGTATCTTAGGATCGATCAATTTTTAATTAGAGATAAGGGAAAATTTAAAATTGTATTTGACTTTCAATTTTTTGAAGGCAGTTTTTTTAATTTGTAATTTTTTTACTTTTGAGGGTTATTTATAAAAAAAAATCGGTCCGTAAAAGTTATCCGCGAACACACATTAAAAAAATATATACGCAGTCGAATACAGAAACTTTGTTTTTAAAGTCTGTTAAAATTAGTTCCAAGGAATTGTATATAAACATATTAGTATATAAACATAAAAACATGAATTAACTGCCTATAATGAACCCTTAAATTTCTCGTGATAAAGGAATATGTTTATTGGAACGAAGTTCCTTACGGCAGGCTTGGAGGGGATAGGGATTTTGCTGCGCGACCGAACTGAAAAAAATGTGATAGTAAAACCGTAAGAAAAAATGCGTGGAATAAAACCGTTAAATGAGACGTTACTATAGTAACAATGTCAAGTGAACCAACAAGTGACTTGAATGCAATTGACAGTGATAATAGTGGGAAAATATTCAGTGCAAAAGAATTAAATACGTAAGTATTAGTTTATTCTTTATTAATAAATATATTAATAAATATATATTTATAAATATAAAATATTTTACATTGGTTAAGTAAGGTTTTCTAGGTTATCTTTCTTCTAAATACTTTCTTGTACTTAAATAAAAATTAATCAGCTAAATTTAAGAGAAAAATCAAGAAAACCTACATAAAATTGAGCACGATTTTTTTTTTGTAATTTGTGTCGATTCTACATTAGCCGAAGGAACTTCGTTCCTACCTAGTGTCCCACGACACCACATCATTTTTTTATGCTGTATAGTCTTATCTCGAGAGACTATTTTAAATCCTCATTAATATCCACCTGTTGGCTTGGTTACATGGTTTCGCAAGGTTTTACAATCATATTTTAGGAGTTGCTTTCCTCGAATAAGAAAAGTACACGAATAATGCATGGAGAAACAGCATCCAATATGCCAGAATCAAATGTGTAAATCCATGACCATGAATTTACAGAAAATGCGACTATCGAATTCTGAGAAAAATTTAATTTGCATTACCATAGGAATAATTACAAGAAACTGTACTGACTAGGGAAACAAAAAGGGCAAACAGCCAGGATTAGTCACAAGAAGCGTGAAAATAGAAATTATAGATACGGTAAAATTATATTTTGAGTAATTAGTTCACGAAACATTTGAGAATTTCCCAACGTACTTTTAAAATTAAGTAACTTTTATTGCATACATTTGACTCGTAGATATCACGAAAATCTTGTGCAAAATAAAACGATCTAAAATTATAATTTACATAGTGAAACAACACGATTTTCGAGAATAAAATAATTGTCCTAATGTAATTCTTAAATGTAGTTGAATACACATAATCTTAAATCTTAATATAAAAATGGAAAACAGGCCGATGAGTTTTTCAAAAAAAAAAAAGTAAATAAATAATTAATTTTTTTTTTTTTTTTTTTTTTTTTTTTAATTTATTGCAAAGGAAATTTTTTGTCATGAATTTCTTGTTAAGATTGTATATGTCAATCATTTAAATTACGTAGCTCATTATATTTGAGATATTATTGAAGCTAAAAATTTATTTCCGAAACTTTTTTTTTTTTTTTACAAATGTTCTATTTTCGGGAAATCGCTTAAAATATAAAAGATCATGAATAACAAATAAAAACTGTATATAAGTCTTTTTTATTGAAATGATTAATTAATATTGATATGTTTTTGATTAGGGTTATTAGTCATTATATCGAATCAGTTGGAAATTTATTTCTATTTGGTCATAAAAACTAATAAAACTTCATTTCATACGCATATGGGTGATTCCCACACATCGACAGTAAGAATAAAAAAAAAAAAAAAAAACAACTAATTTTATTGTATCATTATTAAAAAGTAATTTCATATATACTTAATTATTCATGTAACGAAATATATATTCATTATTTAGGTGTAGTTTTAGACCAGAGTAGAAGCCTTTAAAAATGGTCAAAAGAAAGTACGATGAAAACAATTGAAAACTGAAGATAAAATAACAAAAATGAAAAGAAAAATAATGTGCGTTTTTAAGAGTAAACCACGGTTTATCTCGTTTTTTAGTAAAACTGCAAGTCCTATGGAAAAAAGTTAAAGGGCAAAGTTTTAGGCAATAAAAAAATCGAAACAACATATGCTAGACACTGATGATATATTTTTTACCTTGTTGAAAGAATTTATAAAATCGATTCAGTAGGCTCAATGATTGTCCACTACAAGAAAAATTTATTCCGCTCAATGATTTAATGTAAATAAGTTGCATTTATAAACATCATTAACAGAGTAGTAGAGGAAACAGGGGTAATGGCGGTCAGTATCAGTACTCTAAAACGAAAGGAATTATTATTCCTAGATTAGGTAACAGGCCTTCGTATTATATCATTTAGCTTCCCGAGAACTGCCTGTTCAGTTGCTGCTACACAATTGAGAGTGGTACATCTTAATTCTTTTTTGCCACTTTTGATATAAAAAAAGTCTCTACAACTTAAACGTTAAGTAAGGATTTTACAAAATTGATTTTAATAAATATATCGTTTAAAATTTTCACTATATTTTTCCTCAAGTGATCATTATTACCCGATTCTCCCCTATACATCATCGAACAACGGACACTAAAGAATATTGAAAAATGCACTTAATTAATTTTATATACGATGAAAAAACATTGCTTTAAAATACAAATCAAAGACTCGTATATTCTATTGTTATATTTTTTATTTAAATTTTTTGCATAATTTTTTAGATTTTAAAATTAAAAATTTGATCAAATGCTGTTCATCAGAATGCATGAAAGTAAATTTGTTTTAATTAAAAATGTAAAACATTTTTTTTTGTTTTTGTTTTTTTTTTTTTTTTAAATGCAATTTTCTCTCTACAATATCAAAGTTTTTATATGGAAAACAAAATTGAATACAAAACCGCGTTTTTTTTTTAAATTAGTTGATATTGATGTGCCTAATAATACATAGTAAATATTAATTAATAATTCTATTTTTATCAATATTGATGACATATAGGTTCATTTGAATCAGTACTAAATTTAGTGAAAGCAATAGGGTATTTGCCATATCTATTTTTTATTACCTCTAAATATTAGGTAATGTTAATACAGCCAACTCTTGCTAATTCGAACGCTTCTTCATTTTAATCTTTTGAAAGTTCGAAATTTTTTCAGATGTTTTGGAAAATACTGGATAAATTGAATAAAATCAATTTGTCCAGTCGGTAATTTGTAGTTGGGCGCGAACATTAAATAATTTGTTCGGTACTTTTCTACTTTCTATAATTTAAACATACAATCTCATAATATAAATGATTAAACGATTTTTCTTTGTTAAAAGAATATATTATAAATATCATTTGAAATATTATTTCCAGGAGTGCGATATAAGAAAAGTGTATGTATTTACTATAGATTAGTATAGTTCGTGTACATATTTGTATAAAGAATATAGTATGTGTTATAGGTACAAAATGATATAAAACCATACAGCCTTGTTATGGCAAATATACTATACATACGTAAAACCATTACAATATTTAGGGGCGTAGGAGCCGTATGGGCAGCCGTATAGGGAATTTCCCTGGGTGGGCCATGCCCCTTTGTTGAAGAGATTAAAAAATTTATTGCTCTATTACAATTTCGTGTAGGATAATTTTAAGGGCAAAACAATAGTTTTTCACGAAAAATTGACCTTTCTAGTCTAAGAGAGGATTAGATGACTCATCGATAATCCTCTGGATAGTACTTTCGATGGTTTGTAACTGATGCTTATTTTTACCTTCGGAAATTATTATCATCAAAAATTAAGGGGGGGGGGTAAAAATTTCGAACTTGCCCACCCGGCAAAAATTTCGTTCCTACGCCCCTGACCATATTGTAGCATAGAAAAAGAACAGACAAATACTGGACGCACGATTGCTTGGTCTCTATGATTAGTGCTATTTTACACTCAAATTGAGACCCATTAGTCTATTCTATACATCTATGTGTATAACGTAGATACTAAGCTTATACTATTTCGTTAGACTGCCATCAACGTACAACCTTAAGATTTGATATTTTACTATACAAACTGTCGTTTGTATATAGTTTCACTAGTATTTTGTTAATGACAACTATCCTACTGCAATTTTATTATTCGATATTACTCTAGAAAGAAGGAATTTTAGAACCAATTAATAAATCAAAATATTGACCTATTTCACATCTAAGCTACTATTAAATGTAAAATTATTTTATTGCTAAAACGAAATACATATCTTGAACCTGTTTATGATCGATAAGTCAAATGAATTTGATTACTTTCCTTTGAATAAAAATTTATTTATTTATCTTAAACGTAAAATAAACATAAATACATACTATTTAAAAGCCATTAAAAAAATAAACTTTAGTTCTAGAATTAAAAACAATTTTATATTTATATCGTTTATCTTCGCCTATAATATGAAACAGTGTTGCCAATTTTATACAAGGTGAAATAAATAAAAATTTATAAAATGCAACGTTGTCAATTCTAGACAATTTTGTCCATTTTTCATAACGGACAACAATAATAATGCCATTTAAAATTTTAAGGATAGATAAGCGATATTAAATTTTAAGTCTAATCATTGAAATTAAAGTATATTAATGAACGAATAACGCGCATTCGAATGCAATAAAAAAATACAACTTCGATAAAAAATCGACTTAGAAAGTACTATTTACTGTATGTTATTTTTGCCTGAAGTAGCATAATATTTAATAAAATTCAAGAAAACGATATCCCTTATTAAAGTCATTAAAACAAAAAAGCATATTTTTTAGAATCATTAAAAAAAATTAAAAAAAAATGATATTACTATTGTGTTTGAGGAAACATTTTAATTTTAATTATCTTTTTTGACATTTCCCGCTAAAATTCAAGTGTATTGTATGTGTTTCAAAAGTATTTCATCATGGATGAGCAAACGCATATGGTATCATTCAGAAATGTTCATAACACGTCATACGTCGATGTCCATCCATGATGTTGATACTTTCGAAATACAGAGGTATTTTTGACATTTGGAAGTAAAAAATCTGTCTAAATTTGATAATTAAATATTAATTAGGTTAATTAAAATTATCAATTAATATTACCACAACTATTTAAAAAATAGTGAAAGGTAAATGCATAATTTATTTTCAATAAAAGTTTATTTAAAACTTAATAGATATATTTTGGCTATTTGACTATCGATCCATTCTTAAAGGACTGTAAGAAAACTGGGAACGTTCAAATTATGCAAACTTTAAGGTTTATGAATTCGAGTGATAAATTTTTTTATAGAAATGATTTAATATTATTCCTATTCAACTTCTATACCAGATATAATTTTCTTATTTAAACAAAATATCGATTTTAAGGTATAAATAAGTATATGGTCGGAGGAAATAGTTAAAAATAGGGTCTAATATCTAATTTTATTGAGTCAGAACGAATTTTTGATCAAACATAGCTCTTTTTGTGTGTTTAAATTTAGAATAATCTCATAAAATTTAACGAAAATCATTTTTAGAAAATTAAACATGAACTGAAGCTCAATTTGAACGTTATGTTTGCATTGTTTATAACGACCTCAAAAATATTTTATCGTTCAGTTTATGGAAATGGCGGGCGTAAGTGGACAATTTTTAGGAAAAGGCAATGATTTGGGCAAAATTTCAAGAGATTGGTTAATTTAACAAAATGAGTCATCCTTTGATCAAAATCAATACTGTTTCAAGAAAATTAAATATTTTTACCTAGTTTTCTTGGATAAAAAATTAGCAGATCAATATTTTACGGATTAAAATTTCATGTTTCTCAAATGTTTCATTTTATTAAGGTCGATGTTGAAATGGCTTATAATATCGGGTTGTTTATTTTGTTTGTATATTTTTTTAATTTAATTACAAACAAAATGAGCCCTGCTTTATCAAAATCCGTGCTGTTTCAACAAAATTAGATATTAAATTAGATTATGCATCCAAATTTCACAACGGGTAATTATTTTTGAGTTATTTAATTTAAACACGAGTTGTCGCATATGGTTGAAGTCATCGAAAAACCGAGTCAAATGTTATACCAACATAAATCGATAATTTCGACCCGGTTTTATACAACTGTAAAAATTATTTCCAAGAATTATTAATTTTTATTTTATTTTTTTATATGAAAATCGATTTCAATTATTTTTTGCGTGCTGATATTTATTACATTTGTAAATAAAAAAAAAAAAAATGTATAAGCTATTAGAAGTAAATATTCAAGTCATACGATAAAATTACAATCAATACTAATTAACTAACATACTAATTATAATAATTTATTTAATATTTTAATAAGGTAATAAGTAGTATTCTACACACCAATCAATATCTATTTAAAAAATCAATTGATAGAATAGATAATAATTATATCAGTATATATATATAAGAAAAGATTAAGTCTATTTAATACACGTTAATTATTTAGTAATTAAAATTGAAAAAGTATTTACTAAAATATGGTTATATATGGTTATGGTATTCAATAAAGGAAATTAAAAATATTTCAACTTTTATAGTTTAATATAATTGACGCTGCTATAACGTTATAAATAAAAAAATTAATAAAACCAAAAACTTTAAGAAAAAAATATTCCATAAATTTTATTGAAGATTATATAATTTTTGAGTTATTCGTGATATAAAAAAAGTAGATTAGACATATTAAGAAAATAAGAAAATGTATTAAAAAAATTTAATTGTCATTCAATCATTTTCTTAATTGTTCACTCGACTTTACAAAACCAAGATCTAAGTAAAACTGCCTTGAATTTTGGCAAAAAAAAAAACTTCAAATATGTATTTAATGCCACATAAGTGTGGAATCTGACAATCGCACACACAATTATGAAATAGTTTCGACAAGCAGTTGGCAGGATACGATTACTGGCAGATGTGTAATATTTTCAAATTCTTACTATATTGCAACAAAAGACGATAATAGAAGTTTGTCTATTAAGACTTGAAAATTTTAGACTGTATTTAATATATCTTCACATATTTCAGATGTGAACCTTGGTTTTATTAAAGCCTGATTTTATTCATCGATATTGGAAATAATCTGAATATTTGCAAGGAGATTTTCGACAGAAAATCAATGTGTACGAAGTTTTCGTAGTCAAAAGTATGATTTTCACTTTCTACTTACAATTGAAAGTAAATTTAGATGGCAGCACTGCAAACGTCTAAGCTATCTTAAACCGATCACATATAAAATAATAAGTATAAGAAAGACAATCTTTTAAATATATTTTGTTAGTTACCATTTTTAAACATAGATGCCACCCATTTTGCTATTAATTGTGAATATTCATTGATGATATTTTCTCCATGAAAGTAAATTGAAATAGTAAATAGCAAATTCGTTTTTTTTTTTGTATGCTTAAAAACAAAAAGAAGTTTTGCATTGATTTTAAGAGTAGATTAGTCGTATCGCTGTCATCAAATTTACGTTTATTATTTCATATAAATATCG
This sequence comes from Chrysopa pallens, assembly GCA_020423425.1. Classification (NCBI taxonomy): domain Eukaryota; kingdom Metazoa; phylum Arthropoda; class Insecta; order Neuroptera; family Chrysopidae; genus Chrysopa; species Chrysopa pallens. The sequence continues at coordinate 15,727,462 of CM035596.1, forward strand.
TTTTAAATGGTTGTCATTTAACGAAAATCGCTACAATAAATTACTCTACACATATTCATTCTTACAAAGAAAAAAAAAATACCAACATAATTCTTCGTTTTTTTCTTTGCAAAATACTACTTTTTTTTTTTTAGAACATTTTAATGACATGGATGTTTTATTGATTAGCAAATGGTGACAATGAGAAATACGTAAGAATCATCTTGAAAAAAAAAATGAAGGGAAAAAAAAAAACATAAAAACTAGGGTATTACACACGTAATATATGGGGGAAACAAATGATGTTCTTCACACCTACCCTCTTATATAATATGCGGAAAAATATACTCGTATGTTGTGCATAGAAGATGTGTATAAGTAGAACGTACCGAACAGTGATATATCCAACACAAAACACAAATGCGAAGAAATCATTCAAGATTTTTTTTTTTTGTATATACAGTGGAACTAGTATAACTAGCAGCTCAAGGATCAAGGTACTAGGATTTTTTACCAGAAAGCTTATTCACTTTCCTAAATACGTTGCAATTTATAGTACTCTCATTTTTTATAAGCAATACACATCCCTACTAGGAAACAGATTGGCGAACGATTGCCAAATGAGCACTCATGAAAATTTCTTTCAAGCCCTTTTAAGTCGAAAATCTCACAAATATTGGCCATGCAATGCTTTGGTTCACCCATCTTAAAAGAATCGGAACCTGTTCATTGATTGTGGAAAATACTAGTCAAGGCGGGTGAAGTTCTGATGATATTTCTCCTATATGTGCCGTGGACATCTTACAATGCATCGAGTCCTAGGGTCAGCAGGAAAAGGCAAGCCTTATGGTTAAAGACATCTGTTTGTTTTGAAGCTGTTAATTTGATCAAATATTTCGAAAGTATAAGCCAAAAATGCGTTCCCTGATCTATCGTTTATACAGGTTCGACTGTATATACATATATTTTTTATTTTTTATTTAGAATAAAACATATTTTTATAGATTAATTATACCAACTTGTAAAAAAAATGAACTGAAATTTGGTGTAGAAAAACCACTTTTATCACACTTTAAAAAAAATGTATATAAATATTTTTTTCTTAAAAGTGATTATTTAGTCGTATAATTATGACGAAATTTTAATTTAAATATTTTGGCTAGGCTATTTTACATTCTTGGGGTTATTGATAATGCTTGTAAATGATATGATTAGAGGGAGAAATGGAATACAGTACAGATAATTACTTTCACTAGTTTAGATCAGTATCTCTGAGTAGTTGTAAAATAATTTTATTTCAAAATTCAATTTTTGTTTGTAAATACTAAAATACTACAAACTTATTTAATTCTGATAACAAATTGCCACTATACGACCATTGAGGCTGAAATTATTTAGTTATATAAATTATTAATTTTCTCGCCGAGAGAAAATTTATTTGTTTAATTATCTGAGAAATTTTTGATTTTGATTCTTATTTTCGATGTCTCATTTAGGTATTCAACAATTCGAATCAAATTATTATGTGAAATTAAATTTTATAGTATAAAATTTCGCTGATAATTTTTCGGAAAAAAAAAAAATAGGAATCGACTTAAAAAAATAAATAAAATAAAAAGTTTAAAATACTAAAATAATGTACGAATTTGTCTGAGATATAATTTTTAAATTTGCTTGTAAATTCGACGTTTAACACACAAAAATAGTAATAAAAAGCTCTTACAACTCTTAATGTCTGTTAGGTGTTGATTGTTGCACTTTTAAAATCGATAAAATTAAAAAACTTAAATTACAAATAATTTCCGTGTGGCCTATAAATAATTACCTTTTACAATCGGCGCCAACCAATCAGTTAGCTAAGGATAAGTTTGGCACCGACTTCGAAAGATAACTGGTCACAAGGAAATTATTTATAAAAGGTTTTAATATAAAATAAAGTTCTTTTATTTGAACGCGGTTGTTGTTTTTTTTTTTTTTGATAATTTGTATTATTTATTTTTTTACTTTTGAGTGTTGTATTAAACCACGAAAAAATTTTCTTTGGGTGAAATTTAATCACTTAAAATTGGTTTTACTCCTTATCTCCCGTTAGGCATATCAAATCCTGATTTTCTTGTCATGGTACTACACTTGAGATATATCCTTTCCAACAAAAGGGAATCATCAAAATCGATTCAAATAACGAAGTTCTACCAGAACACACATAAAAAAAAATATATGTATATGGCCAAATTGAGAAAACCTCCTTTTATGAAGTCGGTTAAAAATAAATAAATTTCACGTTAAAAATTTGTTTGGGTTATAGTCAACATATGTAGAATAAGTCATAAAATCATTTCACGATTAAAAATCGTTAAAACATTTTTACTAAATATAAACAATACCATACTAAATCATATATCGAGTACCTAAACAATTTACAGTGTTAGTTATTATCGCCACGTATTTTAACTAAATTTTGGTAATTTAGAGCCTTAGAGTGATCCATTAAATAAATTGGTATCCTATTGTAAAGAATTTTTGGACACTGGTATTACAATTATACTGATTTTGACAACATATCCATTTGATAATTAACCCCACCTCTCCTACTATTGAAATTGTAACGAGCTTGCCTTGTTCCATAATTATATAATTACTGTCCATTTAAAATTTAAACAATTTTTATAAATAATTTCATCTCATGGTGTATAATAAATTTTATTGAAATTATTGATTGTCACGAGTGTAATTTCTAACTATCTGAATAATGAATAATGATTTCTTTTCGAATTTTTTTTTTTTCAAATGAATTTTTAAACAAAATGTCAGAAAATTTATTGATATACACGGTAATACTTTCAACTTAATTGTCATTAACCAATATATATTATGTGATGGAGGCAACACTAAAATAGAAAATCATTGTCAAATAATTGAATAATTTATATATGCAAAATGTTTATAAATTGATTTAAATAAATCATTTTTACTCAAACAACCATCGTATGTAAAAATACTTAGTTTCAGAAACTAAGGAATTACGATTTTTTCATATGACGATGCGTGCACGTTCTTATTTCAATTAGTTTTAATAGACAGCGTTATGTCTCAAATATAATAACTTGTTTTTGTAAAAAGTATAAAAACTGGTGTAAAAATTTGCATATCAAAAAAGGCAGTATTAAGAAACGAAAGGTCTTTTTAAAAGTTTATATTTTTCTTATCCACATAAATTTAATAAAAAATTAAATTACCATTTCCGTTATGAATTTCTTTTTTCGAACATGCTTTTTGAAAGTATTTTCCTTATAAATTTCCAATTTTTCTCTTAACTTCTTATAGCTGCTAAGTTTTTCGCCTATTTCGAATTTTCTAGATAGACTTTAATTTTTAAACTTAATCGTATTAAAAATTTTTCAAATCATTATATGTTAAAAAACAAACTACGTTTATTGGTTATGAACCATAAATACACATCAAATATCAATATTATAAACATATTAATTGAAGTGGCGTTACCACATCCAGCTAATAAATTACCAGCCATTTTATTCGAGTTTAATTTTGCTGGCCCTGGTATTATTAGTTGAAAATATTCGTTACCGGCGGGGGTTACGGAAACAGTTCCTAAAAATTAAGAACTTTAATATTACTAATTTAACGTATGGTAAGTGAACCACAGAAACCTGTGGCCTGGTTGGCTAGTTTAAAACACAGTTTCTATAATTAAAAATAAATAAATAATATACTATTAACTTTGTTATGAAACAAATAAACTTCTATAATATTGGTAGGTGAACGAAGTTGGTATTATTGACGATTTCTCAAAATTCAAAAAATCAAGATTTAAAAAATATATCATTTTGATTAAAAGACAAATTGTACAGTTAAAATAGTAGTATGTTTTTTTATACTTTAACAAACAACAAATAATTATTTACAAGTTTTACCATATTATTTGGAATTATTTGTATAATCTGCGGTTTACAATTACAAATTTTGATCTGGCATCTCTTAAACCGTGAATGTTTTAATGAAAAAATAAAATAATAATCCAGTAAATTTATTAAGAACAACGTCAAGAACAACGGATTAAGAACAACGTCAAAATGCCTTAAAATGAAATACGAATTATGGAAATGCAAAATCTTTTTTGAGTTTATGGTGTATTTTGAGTCAATGAGAACGAATGACGCATCCGAGCCAACAGAGAAATGGAAGAGGGTATATTCCTCCGGGAGAAGAGGTCAGATTGTTGGACCAAGCGGTTGACAACCTGAAGGTGATACGAGTCACTACATGGTGATATGTCTTCAATAACCGTATCATCTGGATTCGATTGGTCGAAGTGTGTAATAATTATAAAGAAAACAAATTTTTTTGAAAAATCCTTTCATACATTTTCACAAAATACTAGGTATTTGTAAATCATTATTTTCATGTTGCTTTTCATGTCAACAGAATATCAATTAGTTAACGAAACATGACCATATACTTTTTACAGACGTACGCATTTATTTGTATATACAAGGGTTCCATAATCCTTCGAAGTTTGTAGGCTTGTAATGTCATTTAAGTTAATAAATAATAGAAATAAATATTTTCAATGGTGGCAACCCTTACAGTAATCCTGTATACCGAAGTAGTTATTTGTGATAAAATTCTTAACAAATCTGTTAATGGTTCGTTTGGTTTGTGCAATTCAATTGTCTCATTGAATATCTAACCATTAACTTAATAGGGAGAAATCAAATGTGACATACCAAATGATTTTCAACAGTAAATAATTTATATAACCTTCTGTGAAACGTAATATAATTTATATTCTATCTCATTTCATAAGTCTTTTTACTCCATGTTTCGGTTCAAATTAAAAAAAAAAGTGCTTTATATCATGAAATGTAAGAGCTTGTTTCGTCACCCTAAATACGTGGAAGATGTATGTTTTCGAGAAACAATCGTAATTAAATAAATTATATTTTTATATCTTTAACTTAAGTACTTAAGAAATAAAAATTTTTGGATTCTGAATTCGATAAAACTCCATTGTCAGTTGATAGTTGTATCCATAAATTTAAAAATCGATTGGATGAATAGTTTTGCTGATATTGCGTATTCGGAGAGTAATATCTCGGACAGATTTCAAGCAACGTTTCTGAATCATCGTTCTTGAAATTAAGAAAAGAAAAGAGATTACGTTCGTTTGTGAATATCGTAAAAATTCTAATTACTAGATTGAGAAATCAATGAAAGCAATGCAAGTGTATCTATATATTAATACATGAAGCAAAAACTGTATACCTCCTTTTACAAAAATTCGGCGGGCGGAGGAGTATGAAATTTGACACACTTATATTGTCTACCACTTTCCTCCCGCCGTTTTCCGTGGCGGTAGTAGTCGGTAGTAGTTGAAATATATTAATAACAGATGTCGAACATTTTGTGTTGACATTGAAACTTAATGTATGTAATCTTTTTATAGTAATAATGCATCAAATTAAATTAAAAACGGCGGGAGCAAAGTGGTAGACCTATGTAGTTTATAAAGAGAAGGACTGGAGAATGCTAATATTTTTTAAAAATGACTAAAAAATATATTAAATCAATTAAAAAAAAAAAAAAAAAATTATTACACACAATATTTACGAGGTGACGCTTATACTACACACACTACCATATACACGCATACATACTCTTTTGTTTAATATACAACTGTTTTGATTAAAGGCGCGCATTTATGATGTTTTATTTAAAGGCAGTGATATTGACTTTTGAGTAATTATGGTTGAATTTTGACTAAAGTAACGGGAATTTTACTGAATCAACCAAAAATTGGAGATGTTCGAACGAAAATCAAATTTCTAGACAAAATGTAGAATACTGTTTTACAAAATTTTACTACTATATATTTGGCACCTGGCGATAAATATTTTTCGAATTTCCTTTACAATAAAGTTAAATCTTGATTTTTCGTACGAACATAAAAAAACAGGAATTTTAATATGCAATTTGTATACATTGTGATTAATTTACCTTATGCTATACAACCGAAATGTACAAAATACCTTACGAATATAATAACATGGACAAGAGATTGCACTGTGGATACCACATACTTCAGAATAAATGAAAAATTTTTATCACTGGACTTTTCATGTCGAATGTAATAGGTATGTGTTTATAAAGTTTTATAGCGGTAAAATAATTCCAGAATAGTTATTATTTAAAAAAAAAAAAAGGAAGAAAAGTGTGCAGTCATTTGTATACAGTTCGCCTGTTATGTGCCTTGATGACAATCTCATAATTTCCACATCATAATGAAATTTAATGAGTAAAGTGAAAATTTATTAAATGAAAAATAAGGGGGTAAAAAAGGAATGCAACGTTTAATAATTTTGTATTCTAATTATATACACAAACAATGATACCAACATAATACACAACGTTATTCCTATTTTCGTTTTGAGAACTAAAACTGAAATAATTTTAGAACATACCAACATTGATCTATCAACAATAGTTTATTCAAAAAATTTCAATGTTAGCATATACTGAAGGCTCTACTAAATTTGAAATATATTACTACAATAATTTTGGTTCAAAGTTCATAAAATGACTGAATTAGTCTAAGTTTTCAACTATCCGCCTGCCAGTCCATCGGTCCATTATCGAGATAAATGAATAATGCACGGGCAAAGGAGCAGAATATTGATGAAAAATTATAGACAGAAGTAGTGAAATCGATTTATTAGGATCAATGAATCCATGACTCAAATTTTACAACTTTACGAGAGAGAAGAGCAGGATAAATTATAAAAAAAAAAACTGTATATCTTTGAAATAAACAACTTTTGTTGGAAACGATTTAGCATGAACTACTTGCAATAGGGTAGTTAAGCATGTTTAGAAAAGTACTTCAAAATATTGATTTCTTAATAAAAAGTCACAAAAAATAAATATATTTGCAAAATAAACAAGATTCCTTGCTATAAAATTACAATATTTACCTTTTTTTATAAAAATAAACACGCTGCCCACCATTTTTAGTGACGTAATATCGGTATTTTCTATCAAAACAGTGTGAAGCGTGGACTTTTGAAGAATTTTTCTAATTACGTAATTTTAAAATCACATTTAAAATACGTCTTCTCCCATGCAACATATGCCGATTAAGTTCACCAGAAGACCTCATAAATATTCTAAATTAAAAAAGCGTTTGATTGGCAGGACTATGTTTGCATAAAGTAATATCTGATTTTTTTGCTTTTCTTAATTGATAATATGATAGAAGTAAAGTGAATAAATTGTCTAAATTAATAATTTGAGTGTCGATTTTAATTATTAACTTAAAGTAAAAATTAAAAACACAACCAATTCCTTTTGAATCGAACCTCGGACCATCTAATTGTTAGTATATTATTTTGTTGTTGGTAGAGCTGGTTACTAAATTATAATTTATTAAACTACATCTGACTGGATTCGAACCCGTAACCTCCTGTCCAAGTAGTCAAAGTAAGTATAATGTGTTAATACAACAAAAATGAAAACGATTCCCAGTAATAATGTGTTCATAGTAATAATATTAACTTTGCCTTCTATTCGTAGCAAAGTCTTTGTCTTAAATGGATAAGGCAATAATTCTTTTATTTCAAAATATTTTGTAGAAGTATTTCTCAGTTATTTTTCATTATAAACTAGTGTGCTTTTTGAACTTTTTCAAGATACATTAAGCGTAAGGATTATTAGCTTAACAACAATCAAACCTTGAAAATATTTTAAAACAAGTTAACTTTTATGGTAATAAAAACAATTATGGATAAATAATTGTTGTCAGCAATAGAAAGATCTAAACGCAAAAATATTAATGTAGCTATTTATCTTAATTAATCTGGAAAACGTCCTGTTGGATGTTAGTCGAATACCGGTTTATATACAGCATATTATTATACCGTTTGTATAGCTTAATTGTATACGTTTGCATATAATGAACATTGGACTGGTTCCAATTTAAATCTGTGTGTATAAATGGAACGAAAATGTTTATCATGAGAATATGTTTTAAGCCGAATCACATATTCATATCGAACATGTACCGCATGTGTCATCTGTATTCAATTATCGCAATTACAAAAGCAACATTTTGTTATTTGAGCTAAAAAACCGTTAAAATCATGTTTAGTTATAAAATATTTTGGGAAATCTTAAATATGTAGATCCAAAAAAAGTTATTATAAAATTTTGTTGTTGCTATAGCCGGTTACTTCGTTCATATCCAAGCGACGATATTGTGATCAACCAATCACCCCCTTTTTTACAATTGATCAAACTACCCCTGCCTGGATTCGAACAAGCAACCTGTTAAATGGATGAATATATTAGTGCCTTTACTTACTTGGCAAATGAGCCGGTATTAGCACACACATATACTAACCGTGTAATAAATAATGTATAATGGCTTCTGTCCCATCCTCGCTCACATTAAATCCAATAAATACTCCCATTTCGTTCTCTAGAACGTTAAATTCTATAGAGACACTTTTATCCCATTCTTTAGCACGTTATATCCCATAGGTATATGTGGTTTTTGTCTTTTTACTGTCGCTTTTTCGATTCATCGAGTTTGAAATCGCAACGATACTAACGAAGTTTCACTTCAAAAGAAAAAATATAAGTAAAGATAACTACTAACGGAGTTAGTGGTTTAGATACTCGACACTTGGTATAATTTCATTGATTGGAGGAATATTTTTAATTGGCATCCATAGTATACTATAAATATCCAGTCTATACAGTTATAGATATATACATGTATAAAAATAATATGTATTGCTATTAGCTATATATGTTTATAAGCCAAACTTTTGAAAAATTGTGGAAAACTCAAACATTTTACGAAACCATATTTGAAATAAAAGCTGTTTGTTTCAAAATAAAAATTATATAAAAAAAAAAAAAAAATTTTTTGTATTTGATCTTTTCTTCTATCCATTATAGTTAAAAGTCAATGATCCATTGGAGCCAATGGATCGATTTTACTCTTTCAAATTATTCATTTTTAAGTTAAGAATACGTCACCCAAAATTTCAGTTCGCTATTTCTTTTTATTTTTGAGTTATCGTGATGACTGACGGACTGACAGTCGGAAATAGATTAATTAGGTATTTCTATAAACATCTATACCAAAATTGGAAGTACGAGCACCAAGGCAACTTTTGATAAAGGGCTTGATTTTTTTTTTTAAGACAAAGTTTAAATATGTCTAAGTAAATTCCAAAAATTTGAAGGAGATTGCCCGATCATTTAAATAAATAATTAACTTTAAAGTTGAGCAATTTAACATTGGTCTTATGGGGTAACCTTCAAACATTGATACATTTCTGCATTTTTCTTGTAAAACTGTCGGTGAATATTTTTAAAAAACTTATGGATGAAAGTAAATATATTAGTGATAAATTTAATTCAAAAACATTTACACTTGCCCGACTAATTAAAGTGTATTAATTAAAAGAAAAATAAATGCCGCCACTAGCCAATGTTAAATGTATATCTATATATTGAAAAAAAATCATATGGTTACTGCGTTCCCCTTACCGCGCTAGACTCGATACCTATCCCCACACCGCCTGGCGCTCGTACTTCCTTAATGCGGTTAATATTATGTAGCGTTACAAACTTTAGATTAAAATAAATATACTCTGACATAATATGTATGTCGAGTAACAAAAAAAAAAAAAAAACACATAAACTATATACAAACAATACCCGAATAAAAAATACACCTTGTAAATATGCAATGCTGTGGATAGGCACATAGCATCATTGAACAGTGTTACGGTGAGAATTGAGGTTCTTCAGTATTCATCTGTCAGTCATAAAGACACTTCCTTTCTCTTTTAAAGCATACCAAACGGTGGCTTTTCAACCTTCTCATCTCACTACACACATACATTTCGCGTTTATTTGGTCGTCAATCGTCTTATTCACACGAATATTCATAAATACACATATTTATACATGCATATACATACATTTTGTTTTTTTTTTTTTCATTCACCTTTTCATTTTTTGACTAAAGGTGATGGAAGAAAAATATATATAATACATATATAGTGTGGATTATTAATAAATTGTGATAAAGAGTAAGAAATTACAAAGTTTATAAAGATGGCACTACTTTCCAAAGTCCATAAGTCACGAGAAAATTAACAAAATTTCAGAGATCTTTTTTCAAAGATCTTCATTAATTTAGATAGCGTACATCACAAAACAAAAGAAAATCATTAATTGTAACCCCTAAATTATATGAATCTCGCGAAATTTTTCTTTTTGTTTTATTAATAATTTTATGCGTGGGAAGATATAAAGTACTTTGGCCCACAAAATAATGACATTTGCTGTATTTTGTATAGTATTTGTGAAATGATTAAGGAAGAATGGCATAATCGCGATTACTCTTAAGGAAAAATCTGAATAACGTGAAAATTTTAAATGATATATTTATGTAAATCAATTAAACACACTCTCTTACAAAATAATCTTTATCGTTGGCAACTTTTTATAAATAGGTAGCTAAAATTTAAAAAAAAAATTAGTTTTGACCTTCATTAGCCATAGGTACGCGATTAATAGCGGTCGCGTTTACGGAAGATCCTAGGTGAATTATATATCCATAATGCTCGACGGACTCCCTCCCATCATATAAAGAGTGTGACCAGAAACCTACACACAATGTATCCATATGTTTTTTTCTTCTGTCTACTTTTAGTAGTTGATATTTTCTATTTTCCTCAAAGATGCAAAACTTCACCGATAAGTTTCATAGCTTATCAAAAGTTTCTGTGTTTCATTTCGCCTTTTTGCTAGCCTTTTGTCTTAATTTTGACATCTATATAATAAAGAATTCATATACTAAATAAAGAATATAAATCTGTAAACAGCTCAAAGTGAAAGTTGAGGGCAATCAGAATATGTACGCAAATTCTTTCTGATGTTCAATTATTATATAAGAATAACATAAAACTAAAAGAAATTATAAAATCCATTATTTCCGAGTAAGTTGTAGAGTCTTTTTTTATATCAAAAGCGGCAAAAATCAATTCAGATGCACCACTCTTGAATGTATAGCAGCAACTGCACAGGCATTTGTCGAAAAGATTAATTAGCATTACTAACTCTTTTCGTTTTGGAGTAATGATACTGACCGCCACTGTACACTGACTGCCATTACCCCTGGTTCCCCTATACTTCCGATCTTTTAAGTTGTGAATTTGTTATAAAACTCATATTCAATGATTCTATTACAATGATTTCTTCTCACTCAGAATTTAAATCAGATTTTTGATTACTTTTCGCTTAGTTGTCCAAAAGAGAAATTCCAGTATGGAGATCTCTTATTATTAATAATTTATATCCTGCTAATCTTTAGTCTCTGTATATTCTGTGTGAATCTAAATGCAATGTGTATTTTTGAGGTTTAGTACTTTTGCGGGGAATAACTATTACGTATATGCAACTCGTAAAATGACTGGGTTTATTAAACTTTAATTCTTAATTTCAGATTCATAAAATATATTTCGTGTGACCATTTACTTAAAATATTGATTATTCAGTCTTTCGTTTTACATAATTAATTTTTAACTTATTGTACTCAATCAAACAATATGACATTTCTTCAATACATTTATCTGAAGATTGGTTATTGATTCATTAAAACTTAACTCTTGTTAATGGTCAAATATTTCAAGAATATCCATTGATCACTTATTGACAAAAATCACTTCATCATACTCTTGTTAATGTCATTCTCAATTATTTGTTAGTTACAGAAAATAGCTATTTGTTGTAACATTTAATTTTGTAGAATTAATAAGAACATCTTGATACATCAAATTTTATTTGTTGGGACTTCGTAGCTGGAACCTTATGGTTAATCTGCTGGTCATTATGTAATTTTTGTAATTTCATAATATCATCGGTTTTTTTTTTTACATATTGTATATTAATAACGGCAATATTAGTAAAAATGGCTACGTACTTCTCGAAATACAAGCGGTCGACAAATAACCATGTGGTCTCCAAATTACGTTTTGGAGGAGAGGCGGGGGGGCTTCTTAAAAACACGATATACAAATACTTAAAAATATTTAAAATATATTTAAAAATAAAATTGAAATATTTACAAATATTTCACACTTACAAAAAATACGTAAAATATTTTGAGATTTCATAATATCCATTGTTCATCTACATGTTAAAAAATGGCCTTATTTATTGTACAGTATATAATTTTAGCGCACAACTAACAAAGAAAAAATTATTATCCAAATGTAAGGCAATGTTGATACGAAAACAGAGCACCTGGTGAAATCAAAATCAAAAATTTTATTTTATATTTTAAAAGTGTACATTGGCGAAAAACTACGATACGTCCTTCATTTCCATGTTACGATTGTAAATGGCAACTTTAATAACATTTACAGTACATAGTGTTAATTATATATTTCAAGGACTCTTGAAACGTAAAGAATATAATGTCGATTTTCAAGCAGCAAAATAAAACCTGTGTCCTTTATACTATGACGGGATAGTCCGTATATGGAATTTAAGTTTTGAATACAAGTAATATTCTAATTAACGACAGATGAAGATAAATGAAAAATAAAACAAATGAAATAACAACTAACAGAGTTAATTATTAAGATACTGGACATATGATAGAATTTCATTGTTTGAACTATTTTTAATTAGCATTCATAAAATACTATAAATATCCAATCTATACAATTATATATGTATACATGTATAATAATACATATTTATTGTTATTGTCTAGATGTGATTATTAGCCAAATTTGTGCAGAAATCATGCGTTACACAAAAAAACAGTTGATTGTTTCAAAGAAATAAACATTTTTTTGTATTTGAAGTTTTCTTCTATATTTTATAATTTGAGTTAGAGAAAGGTGAGTTTTGTTTGAGAAAGTTGAGTTAAGAATCCATTGGACCCAATGAACCGATTTTGCTCATTCACGCACTCAAACTCACGTTTGACGTTTCGAATACATCATCAAAACTTTAGCTCGTTATCTCGTTTTGGTTTTGATCATGATGACGGCTAGACGAACAGTCGGAAATGGACTAATTTGGTGCTTCTTTCACTATTTATACAGTTTATACAGTCAATATTGATTTAACTTTACAAACTTTGGGCTAAAATTAATAGATATATTATGTCGAGTATAAAAATGTGATTTGTTTTATTTCATTGTTTAAAAGACTAGTTAAGTTATACTTTGGACATCTATTCAAATATTTTGTAAGTGAATTGAAGTAAATTTATATATATATATATATATATATATATATATAAAGTTGGGTATAAAAATGGTAGCACCTTGTATACATTTCATATAAATATGATAAATATAAATTAAACAAGAATAGTATATTTTTTGAAATAAAAGACTGTATTATGATGTTTTTTTGTGAAGATGAAATTCATATTAATACACTTAAAACACATACAGAAAGCGCGCACACAACGTTACTTTCTTGTATGCCCTTTATGTACTGTTTTTTTTTTTTTTTTGCTTTTATTGTATTTTTTTTCTTTTGTTTTTATTCATTTTTTTATCCTAAATATTCTATTATAAATTTTTTTTTTTTGTACTCTTTTTGTCAAAAATATTGAACGTGCCAAAAACTGACTAAATTTTCACACGTTTTACGAAGAAAATTATACTGATACAAACATAATGAAATTTGGCTTGCTTGATAAGAGTTTATATTCAAAGATATTTTTTAATTAAAAATTAAAAATTTAGTTTTATGATATATCGCGAAACTAAATGACTTACAATTTTTATTCGTAGTTTAAATCATTACGTTTCTACTGCAGTAACTTTAATTTAATACAGATTAATTCATTTAAAGTTAGAGGTTTATTATTACTATTGTTTTTTAATCGATGCTCACGCAAATACGAACGAAAAATTCCAATTTTATAAGCGACATATCTACTGTTTTCTTTTATTGAAAATGATGGAATATGAAAAGGAATTGTGTATTAGAAGGTTGCTATTCGCTACGTGAAAAGTACGTGGAAGAGACTTCTTAATTTATTGATGCAAAATTTGTAATGAATCATTCAAATTTTAGAAAATATAATTATTTGTTCAATTGTTTGTATGTAAATTGTATAGCAAATGTGAAACAAAAATTATTGAATAATTTCAAAAACAGACATTTTATTGAAGTTATTGAGTTGAAAAATTGTAAGAATGAAGAAATTGCATTAGTAATTATTTTTATTAATATTTATTCTTCAAATTAGTTTATAAATTTTGAGTTATGTTAAATTATACACCATTCACAGATTTATTTATCAATTAATTGATAAACTAGTATTTCGTAGCCATAGATTCGAATGAAAACATTTTCAGGAAACATGCAGAGTACCCATAGATGCGAAGCGTACCAATAGAGAAGCGTGAAATTTGAAAGAGATTTCGAAGGTTGTAGCGCAGTTTTAAAAACTAAAGGATATTTTATAAATATAATTTTTTTTACTAAATCTTGCATAGGCTTAAAAAATGGTTTGTAAAACGGTTTGTTGTTTGTTATTCGTGAAAGTAAGGCCGAATAATCCGCTTCGGTCAAAATGAGATATTCTGTCAGACTCTAGATATTTATAGTGAATAACTCATCATATTCTGCAACCATTGAAATATTGAAAAATTTGTCGTAAGTTTATTTTAAATAAAAGAAGTTGTCAAAGGATTAGTAATTAAGGTCAGTGTGACTTTTACAATAGCAAGAGTAAAATAGTAAGGAACTTTAAAACAAATCAGTCATACCCCCCCCGTCTTTGTTTTTTGCAGCAGAATATTAAAAAGTCAAAGCGTGCTTTCAGTTTTAATAGTTCTAATTTTGATGGTTATGAGCATACAAATGCTTACAGTGTTAAGTAAGGACTAAGAGTCTCCTTTTTTTTTGAAATTTAACAAAATGTTATTTTAATAATTAATAGTTATGTTGTGATGGTGGTGTCCACCCACGTACGCCCCCACATTCTATACGAGGCGAGAGTGTGCTTCTAGTGGAATATATGTGTATTTTTTAAACTTTAGGCTGAAAGACCATGTCGACGGGTGTACAACATAAAATATAAGTTTTTGTATTATATATACAGGTACACAAAACACGTTTTTTTTTTATTTGTCTTCATCTTTCGTTAATTAGAATATTACTGTATTGAAATCTTAACTTCCATATACGGATTCTCCCCTCATGGTACAAGGGAAAGGGATTTTATTTAGAATATAAGATATTGTCATGTACTTTAAAAGTAGATTCTGAAAAAATGTAAGTATAGGTCTCTTCCAACATCTGTTAATATATTTTTTATAAAAAGGACGTTCCCAAAGTTGTTTTTGAATAAGAGCATTTTTATGATGTTATAAAATGCAACTTATTTACGCTAAATTACAGAGGAAGAATTCGCACACAGGCCTACTTACTGCTGTGCTCTCTATCCAACATGTAGACTACACAATGTTTACTATCTTGCCTATCTATACAATCTATAAATATCGATTTTTTGCCACAATTTCCTAGATCAAATTATTTTGTATTTTTATAAATACGTATTTCAACTACAAAGTAGTCATCATCAGTACCGAATTACCTAGTTGTAATGATTCTCTGAGGAGATATTACTCGTTGCTAATTTGGTGACGATTTGCACACTATTTGCCCACGATATCTATGATTTAGTTGGAGTCATCACATACATTCTTTAATTGCTAGCATTTAGTTTATATCAACTATATAAGTAATAAAAGGATGTTGTAATTACTGATTTTTATTAAGCACAATAATAATTCTCTTTTAAAAATAAAATATATGATGAAATATATTTAAATCCTAAATTCTTATTAAACATTTTTGGCTATTGTCTGGCAATACCATACTTAGAATTGAGTACTTTTGACTATTTGAATGCATCAAAATGTGCACGTTACATTTTATTTTAAGTCATCTCCAATTTATTTATTTACATATATCTAGTTTTGCTTGCAAAGTTACTTTTAATAGCAAAAACGCGTACTGAAAAATGCAGAAAATGAAGCTAAGAGAAATTTTGAATTACTATTTTTTATGTGTTAACTATCGAAAAGTTATATAACAGTTATTCTACTTTACAGAGATGTTAAATGCTTTTACAATTTTATATCGTTGAAAACAACCTCTGCAAAATTTCGTGCAAACCTACTTAGAGTTTCATATCGTTAGATTTACCTCAAGCGTTTCAATGGAATTTATTTTGGGTGTCATAATCACAGAACTAGCAAACATTCTCCATATATAATCAATTTTGGAAAATTCAAAACAAAACTAAGAGACTTGTCATCAAACTATTATAGGAAAAGTAAGAGTTGAGTCGAATTTACTTTGTCATATTCGCTTTAGCAATAAAAATTGTTTCGTCAGTGACATTCCATTTTGAAATATATGTATATATATATAGATGTTATTTGGTGTATTCATCATATTTTTTAATATTAAAAATCATATTTTCATTATTATATGACTTTTAAATATGATGACACGTTTGTTTAATGAGTTTGAGGTATTATTTTAAATTTGCAACAAAAGGTAATTGTGTTTTAATTATAAAAATGTCATTATTATGTTACTTAAAATTTTCTTTGTGGTAAGTTTTTTGTTTCTTCAAGATATATGTATTGTTTTATTTTTAGAATTTTAACTACGAGTACAAAATATTCTTTTAATCATCAAAAATTTCACGAAACTCTATTTTTGTTAAGAATTAGGTCCAAAGTGTCATATTGTGATTTGTGCGACAGTTCGATAATATTTTATTTGTCGGCGCAAAAATAATGGTCCAAATACTATATTTAACCAAGTGCCTAATATCGAAGTACGTTAATATACAGCTGAAGACAACTAATTACATAAAAATTTTTTTTCAAAGAACTTGAAACTCAAGATAAAAATAAGTTAAAGATAACAACTAACAGAGTTAACTGTTTAGATATTCGACATATGCTTGAATTGCATTGTTTGGACTAGTTTTAATAATCATTCATAAAATATTACAAATATCCAGTCTATATAGTTATATATACTTGTATAATAACATGTATTGTAATTACAAATATCTGATAATTATCTAAATTTGAGCTAAATTTTTGGCAAAACCTAACATTTTACGAAAAAAATTTTCAAGAAAAAGTTGTTGTTTCAAAGAAATAACCAATTTTTTGTATTTGAATTCTTCTCCTGTCTTTTATAGTTATATATAGTTATAGTTCAAGGATCCATTGGACACAACAGACCGATTTTGCTCATTCACGAACTTAGACTCACTTTTTATGTTTAGAATAGGTCACCAAAATGTCAGCCTGCTATTTCTTTTTGTTTTTGAATTGTCTTGATGACGGGCGGACGGGTGAACAACCGTTAATGGTCTAATTAGGTGTTTCAATGAGCACCTATACCAATATTTTCCAGCGTTACAAATTTTAGACGAAAACTAATATACTTTTCCATATCATGTAGAGTTTGTGTTCCATATTATGTATTATATGTAGAGTATACTAATAAAATTCTACATATGAATGCTGAGGTAAAAAAATGGTTCGTCAAATTGGAACGGAGGAAAAGTACAAAGCTAAGAAAGGTAAGAGATACAAAGAAAGTGAAATTACTGTTCACAATATCGATACAGAATAAGAATGACAAAATAGAGTTGTAAATTATCTTTAAAGTGGTATTTCACTATATTTTTTTGGGAAAAAAAAATACATTCCAGCTAACATTTATTACATAATTATTAAAATTTATTTGACGTTTGTTTGGTAACACTTTCATTAAATACTGTCAAATGATTTTGAATTTCATTGTTAACATTGTTATCATCAAATTTTGTGTTAATAAAAATTTTCAAATTTATTTTCAACATGATTATAACTCAAATTAACAAGAGATTACACAGTATATGAAATTATATATGTATACTCAAGGAGTTGAACGCAATAAAGTGAATAGTTTATGATTATGGTACAAAATAAGAGTATATATATTCTGCTTGAAGTATGTGCTTTTGCTCTTATACGTCCTATCCTACTTCAAGGTATATATAGATGGATAGTATAGTCCAGTCATCAGTTGTAAAAAAATATAAGTGAAAATTTTTTCTTTTATACAAAAATAATTTTTATTCCTAGTTTCGATACTAATTTTATACAATTTCGAGGTTATATGTTCAATACAAAGTCTGAGAGATGCCACAACGCTTGAAAATGGTTGAAACCATATATCTTTCACATCAATACCTTTCCCTTTTGGGTCCAAAGATCGAAGATACAATTTTCAATAGACAAAACATTTAACGATCGCAATATCTGGTAGGCAAAAAATTTGAATATTGACGGTAATTCGCATTATAGCCTCTGAATCTTAATAAAATGCTTAGTTTCAACTGTCATTATAACATTGAGGATATTTATCTAGAAATGTTTCACCAAATATTTTATCCTATCTCTCATGTTAATATGCGTGGGTGAAATTGTATAGATACACATATTTCTTTTATCGCTTCAATCGAAGCGTCATTACGAAAATGAATTTGAAGTTATTTATTTGAAATCTTAAAAATTAACCAAAATATGGATATTCAAATTTCTAAATTAAACAAAGAAGGAGATTTTCATTAATGACGACATACATGCTCATCTCCGTAGTGATTATACGTTTGTTTAGTCCAATCGATGTCTATGGCACTAATATACACTTTCCTTCAAAATATATTATCAATAATGTTATGCACAAATGAGTTGATTTTGAATAAAAATGTAACATAAATTTTATTACACAAAATGCCAAAAAGCGATGGAACATTTTGCCAAAAAGCGATGGAAAATAATCTTTAAGAGATTCTAACTTAATTAAATTTTGGAATTTGTTTGATATTGTGCCCAGTTTCACATTTTATTGGGTAAAATAGCAAATTTTCTTAATAGCATCTTCCTCATTTTATAAGATTGTCATTACTGGCCCATCAACGGAAATCACGTTATTATGGAATTGTATTTTATTCCGAATATATAAATTTTGTTAAGAAATTATAATGGAGCTTTCAAATTTCAGGTGAAACCAATTACATTACAGCTGATTTATTTTACACAAATATAATTTTTATCTATGTAGCTTTTTCACTTTCCTCACCAATATACAATTGTTTCATAATTTAATAAACGAAAAAAAAAAACGATATAGAATACATTTTTATGACCATTCCTCAATTATGGTTGTAGTTGAATAATGCATAATACACAGCGAAAGGAACATAGTACGTTTCAGGAATTATTCGCTCTTTTTTCCATCTCTTTTATTCCTCGGTAAAACATTTTTCTCCGTAACTACTGAACTAATAGTAAGTGTATTATGATGTATGTAAACTAAGACAAAAAAGTTATCTTTATAAGATTTTCACACCGGCAGTAACTTGGTCATAAAATAAATCAAATAATATATGCATGCATTTTACTATTTAGAATATTCCTAGAGAGTTCACATTTTTTCGAGATAGAATTATTATAACCTAGTTTTTAAATAATTTTAGCATTCCGTTATATTATCACTATTGTCACTTTTATGGTGTAAGATATAAGCATATGTATGGAACCTTTAAATTTGTATTCGGGTACACGCTTTAATGGATAATATTTTTTCGAGAAATATATGTAGTATTTTGAAATATTTAAATAGTTTTGTCATAAAAAAGACAAAATATTTTAAAATTGTAATAGTTTTGTGTAACATATGAAAGAATAACTCTTAGTTAATAGGTAATAAAAACATTTTCTGCATTGCATTAAGGTTATTCGATTATACGGGCATTGTAAACGCTTATTATTGTGATTTCAAACCAAAACATTTCAAGCCAAATAGTATTTACATGTATTACACATTTTTTTATTTGAAATCGGTGATTTCGAATTTGACTTTAGCCGCCATTAACCTTATCTTTTTAAAATTCTTCAAATGATTCCATAAAGATTAATTCTAGGGATGTGCATTATCATCATATTCCGTAAAAATAACTGGACAAAATAAGTAAATTTCAGCAATATTCACACATATCAAAAAATCGAAAATAATATTCCCAATGTAATGAAATTGGATTTATGCCATATTGAATATAAAAAAACCAAAACAAAACATTGGTTTCCGGAAGTTTAGTCTGGTATAACTCGAACCCAATTATGAAAGGTAAAAACTTCAGAATAATATCTGTCTCAACCACTTTCTGTATTTCGTTTTTTCAAGTATTATTTAATTAAGGAAGTACGAGCGCCAGGCAGGGTGGGGATAGGTATCGACTCTAGCGCGGTAAGGGGAACGCAGTAACCATATGATTTTTTTCAATATATAGATATACATTTAACATTGGCTAGTGGCGGCATTTATTTTTCTTTTAATTAATACACTTTTATTAGTCGGGCAAGTGTAAATATTTTTGAATTAAATTTATCACTAATATATTAACTTTCATCCATAAGTTTTTTAAAAATATTCACCGACAGTTTTACGAGAAAAATACAGAAATGTATCAATGTTTGAAGGTTACCCCATAAGACCAATGTTAAATTGCTCAACTTTAAAGTTAATTATTTATTTAAATGATCGGGCAATCTCCTTCAAATTTTTGGAATTTGTTTAGACATATTTAAACTTTGTATTAAAAAAAAATCAAGCCTTTTATCAAAAGTTGCCTTGGTGCTCGTACTTCCTTAACAAACATTACTATTTTTTTAAGCTCTGTTGTATAAATGCTTAAAAAATTAAATGTTTTAGACAAAATAAAACATAAAAAAACAAACAAATATATCGTTAGTCCTTTCATATGAGCTTTATAAAATGTTTTATATGCGAAACGATCTACCAAGTGTATCAAACCATGTTAATGGTAACCTCGCACACAAGTAACCTCGAAGAAAATTATTTGTAACAGGCCATTAAAATCAGTTAATGGGCCTTCTACTTTTAGTTTTAAAAAAGGTTAGTGGAAAAAAAGGTTTCATTTAAAAGAGGTTGTTGGCGATATAATTTAAAGCAAATCATACATACAAACGACATATATATAAAACGGTATATTAAATAGAGTTTTTTAAATATTGAATAGAGTAATAAAATCAAATAATTATTTGATTTACCAATAAAATAACAAGGAAGAAGAGCTAAAGGAAGAACCGAGAAAAACGTACGAAGATTTCGTATAAGCCGTTGCAAAAAGGAAATGTATGTAGAGAGCTGTCTTACCAGGACAGAAAGAGGTATTCATTCATGATTGAGATAATCGACGTTTCATAGCGGTAAAAGCTGAGATAAGATAGTTACAATTTTTGTGTTCTAGGATTGAAAAATGCGTGATTTCTAAATTCTAAGCTATTGATTTATTATTAATGACTTTTTCCTTGCTGAATTTTTTATTTGTATTAAAAGTTATACAGATTTCTATTTGTTTTGATGTATTTTGGTTTCATATTATCAATGTATTTTATAAGTTGTTGTATAAAGCCACCTCAATTTATAATTAATTTCAAAGATGGTTAAACAATTAAACAGTTTTAAAATAGTTGGTTTTAAGTTTATCTTTTACTATAAATGAATTACACACAAACCCCTACCTAAACAACACACAAATAATTATCTTACATAAAAATTAAATTATTAAAAGAGAGTTTTTCTTTGTGTACGCAAAAAATTGTCTCCGTGACTGCCGTTGGCAACGAATATTTCAAATAATAATGCTAGTGCCGCCAAAATATTTTATTAGTAACCGGATGTGGATAGTGATAGAAATGATTTTGGCAGATCTACAATGGTTATGATTTTTAACCTATATTTGATTATTTTTGACATTATATAGATTCATTTACTCATAAAAACAATTAATCTTCAACATAAACTTTAAAATTGGATAAAAATTTTCACATTTTAAGGAACTAGTAGAAAAACTAGTGATTTATTCTTCCAATGATATTGGATTACTAATTTTGTATAAAACTAATAATGATAATATAAAATGATCTAGTGTATTTAATTAAAAAATTATTTAAATAATTTTTAATTTTCTCAATGCCTTCCATGCCTTGGATACCCTCGACATAACCGCAAATTTCTTTCGCTTGCAAGAACTGAGGCCAAAAAATAATCTACCGTTTTTTTTTTTGTACTTTTTAAAATCCATCGATTATAAAAGAAAAAAGGTAGATATTTTAAATCTAACTACTGATAAATCTTATATGTTATGTGTGTGTGTAATATTGTTGCAGCCAAGAACCGGGTATTTGCTAGTGTAAATATAAAATCATATTATATAATGACAATAAAACAAATAAAATTATATACTATTCGTTAAATTTGTATGTCTTTAAAATATATTCAACTGTTTGAGAGATGATCATAAAGAATACACATAATATGTTGTATTATGTGGTTGGTATATGGATTTGTACAATGAAATTGTTAAATAATTGAACTAAATATTCAAAATCTTTATAATTTATATCCTGTAGGTTGATTAATAAGAGTTACTATCTTAAATGTTTTAAACGTACAAAATTAAGATATTAATTCGTTATTTTACTGGATACTGAATTTGCTACACGTCAGATAAAAATTTGAAACTGCACACAAACATCACAACTTGAAAATTATATTAAAATTCATTCAAAAACTTTATGGTCCTTCACAAATTTGATGTTAAAATAGGTTTCGCTAATGTGAAATTTCTATTATAGATTTAATATAGTTGTCAAAATATGCTGCTTATTCTTGTTCAACAATAAAAATGCTCATCAGTGACAAGCAAATATGAATAAAGACATAAAATATCATTTAAGACTTGAGGACGTCTCCATACGTGATTCGAGATCAGATAAGTTCTGGTACTGATTGGGAGACTATCCCAATATTATTATGATTTGACTATTAGTTGAAAAGGAAGAGATTTACTGACCTCCTTCCATTACTTTTATAAGCGCAGAAATACAAAAGTATGTGCCAGTTTTCGGATTCGTTATCTTTTACTTGTCACGTAACGAGAAAAAGATTGAAAACAAGTAAGCTAATGTTTTAATTTTTATAATTAAACGAATCCGGTTTGTAATTATTTTTCTATAGACATAATATTATTATACTTTCAATTAATGATTTTCATTTCTTATCAACCGTAAAAAAATTGATTTTGTAAAACGTTCGCTTCAAAATCGACCAGAATTGGAATCACGTGTTTGATATGCAGTCTTTAACAGACAATTTTAAATAAATTAGTGCCACAAGTGTAGGAAAAAAAATTTTCTACGTTTAGAGCATACTTCTAAGTATATATGTTAAAATGTTCTAAGAAAAATGATTTTCTGGCGAACGTTCTTAAAGACGGTATAAAATCTTCAAAGATTACTTTCCATCCTTTTTTTGATAAATAAAACTTTATATGTTATCCTAATGAAGATAGTAGCATATGTCATAGATATAGCTATTTACATCTGTGTTTAATTAGGTTTTTTTTTAGCGTCCATGCCTTGATTATTTTTTTTTTAGATTTATAGAAAATTTCTGTCAAATTTTTTGAATTTGTGTGTATCGTTGTAGTAACCGGTTAAGTTTTAGTATTCCACTATGTATTAACTATAATATCAAAATCATTGTACTAATCTTTTAAAACTAAATAATAATATAATTTACGACAAACAATTTAATGCAGAATAAGCATATTTTATAATTTTATGTACGTAAAGAAAGTGTATATACGTACGTAAAATGTGTACGTTATTGTGTACCAATGTTGCCAGATGGTTATAAAGAAAAATCCACCATTTTGAGCTATTCAAGTAGTCAAAAGTAGCCAATTCTAAATAAAATATCGCCAAAAAAATAGCCAAAAGTTGTTAATAACAATTATGAATTTGAATATATCTATTTTATCATATATTTTAGTTATTATTCTAAAAAAAAATCAGCAATTGCAACATCCTTCTCTTACTAATAACAGTTTATATAAGACTAAGTGAGTGCAATGTATAAACGTTTATGATGACTCCAATCATAACATAGATAGTATATATAGGCAATATAGTATGTTTTGTGTTCTATAATACATGTAAGATAGACAATGCAGAAGTGAACAACGCATGTGCATACTGGGAAAAAATTATTACTGAAATAAGTAAATTTGTTTAATTTAAACATACTCAAATATCGCTACATTCGCAATCACTAGCCAAATGATAGAATAATGCCGTTTGAGATATAGTTTATAAACCCAAATAGCGGTAAATCGTTGAATGTGAAAATCCTGAAATGACTGTTATGTTTTCATTGTTAATAGCACAGCACATAACAGTATCTATAAGACAACAACTATTAACATTGATTAACATTTTATCTCAACAACATTGATTAACAGTTTACCTCAATTGTTGAAGGTTATTCGGACGGAAGGTTAGTCTGATACTCAACTAGAGCATCAGACTTCTACGTTCTCTTCCATCTTGACTGCCGAAACAGCCCACTTCTATCTTACTTTAGACCTAGGACATCCCAGCAGTAGAAATACGCAATGTATGCCATGCCTGATTTATTGCACTAGTACAGATGTTATTTAGATAATTATCTATTCTCTCTTTCTAAAATTTCGCCATCTCCATTACTTCGATATAAATACTACTATTTATAGTTTGAAGCAATCACAGTAAGGGTAGGTGCTTGAAAATAAATAACCAACAATTCTAGTTCAAACATTTAGTGGGTTCCAACC
The DNA here is from genome assembly GCA_020423425.1 of Chrysopa pallens. Taxonomy (NCBI): domain Eukaryota; kingdom Metazoa; phylum Arthropoda; class Insecta; order Neuroptera; family Chrysopidae; genus Chrysopa; species Chrysopa pallens. Next base: position 15,752,273 of record CM035596.1, read on the forward strand.
GGTTCTGGAAATATATTTTTACTGAAATGAACAATCTTTTTTAAATACAGACAGCATACTCCAATATTGCCAAATCAGTAGCGAAAGGATAAAATTATGTTGTCTTAGCAAAAGTTTGATAGCCTAAATGGGAATAAATCAGCACATCTGGCAACCCTGATGTGTACATATATTGTTTTAATCATTCTGTTTTTCTTACAAATTTTGTGTCTCTTTATTTTCATTATGTACTTTTTTTTTTAAGGTTATGTTGATTATGTTTTCTTTTTTTCCTACAAGATATTATTAAAATATGTACGCGGCAACACGCAATCTTATTTATTTCAATTTTATATTTTTCGTACTAAAAAATTTACATAATGCCTGTTATAGAATAGTAATCGACGAGTGTTGTTTAATTTGTTATGTAAAATGTTTGTTTTCAGGGGTGGATTTTATACATTTATGGTTTTAAAATGGTCTACTCGTAGGGTTTGTTGTTTGAATATTTGTAGGGCTATTTTAAAATTTCTGTAGATGATACTTCCAAATTACGTTTATTTATAATTAGAAAAATGAAATAATAACTATTTTCTAAATAGATTAATCTGCGAAAGAGACGACAATTGCATTTCTCTACGAAGTGAACAAGCTGTTTAATTCGTTTCAAGCAATTTTATTTAAGTTTAATTTAAGCATACCCAAATTAAATTATATTTTGGTAAATATTTTTGCATAAATTGGCAAATGTATTTTTATACTCGAAATATATAGAATATATCAGAGTATATTAAATTAGTCTAAAGTTTGTAATGCTAGTAATTGAGGACACTATCAAAATTTTGGAATAGGTATTCATTGTATCACCTTATTAGTCCATTTTCGTTTGTTCATCCGTCGCCTGTTATCAAGACAACTCAAAAGACTTAAAAAATAGGCTCATTCATTACTTTGAATGAATAAAATCTTTTGAAGTATAAAAGATAGAAGAAAAATTTTAATATAAAAAAAGATTAACTTTGCAAGATTTGATGTTTCTAATATCTAAAGAGATAATTCTTATTAAAATCAAAGAAAAATCAACTTAAAGTGTCGTCCGATTAATCAACTTCTGTTCAGTTTTGAAATAATTAATTTAATACTAAAAAAAGAAAACTAAATAATATTTAAAGAAATGAAAATTATCATTTGAAAAGAAATTTTTTTTTTTTTTGGTTTTAAAACTAAGGCCGTGCCGTAAACAAGGATATTATGTTATCAAGTTCGAAGTTTCGCTCTCTAAAATCCTCATTGATTGAGATCAATTTAAATTGTTATTAATTTTGTTTTTCAAACTAATTAAATGAGCCATTCTGTGTTTGATCAAATTCTAAATATTCATCTTAAAACATTTCACATAAAAAGATAAATCCAGATTCACATGAAAGAATACATCGAATAAATTATAATTCAACCTATATAATAAAATTTATATAAAACTAAAATTTAATTAGTTAAAATAATCTAGTATTATTTTATTTGTTTATGCAGACAAGGTACAATTAAAAAATTATACACTAGTCAAATACCATGACTGTTATATATGTGTACGATGTATATCATCATTTATATAAAAAAATTCTTTTATTTTATTTTTATTTTTTTATATATGATATATATTAATATGGCGTATTGTATATATTATTTGTATTTAAATACATATAGTTATTGTATATAATATCTAAACTGGCTTTTTTATTACATAGACCAGGAACGAACCCTTTAAAATGGGAAAAAAGTGAAAAAAATTACAGTAGGAACCCATTGGAAACGATAGAGAATATAATAAAAATGAAAGGAAATATAATGTATTGGCGATTTGAGGTCGGGAAGCAGAAGGGAAGTTTTAAGGGACAAAGTATGGTTTATCCCGATTTCCGACAAAACTGCAAGTTAAATGATAACTTTGGAACGACAAAACTAAAAAAAAAGTTAAATGGAAAAGTTGTAGGAAATAAAGAGTCTACAACTTTTGTATTTTCACTTTCTTCACATAACCTCAAAATTTTTCGATTGAACATTAGGATGCTTTTTGGATATTGATTCAAAATAAGGTGAAAATATAAATATTTTATATCCAAAGTTTTCACCAAATTTCGAGCAAACAAAATATTTTTGTAAAATATAGAAACAAAAAACAAAAACTTGGTTACTTCATACTTAATTAATTAATAATTTTTTCTCATAAATTTTGAGGTTATGTGAAAAAAGTGTAAATAAAAAAATGTAGATATTTTTATTACCTACCAAAATTAAACTGTTTCCCATAGGACTTGTAGTTTTTCCGGAAATCGAGATAAGCCATTTTTGCCCTTAAAAACTCAACCCCTTCCATTCCCCGGCCACAGATCGTCCGTAAATTATTTCCCCGTTCGTTTTTTGTTATATTCTTTTCCGTTTCCAATGGGTGTAATCCTATTATCATTTTTTTGGGTTTCAAAAATTATCGACCCTGGTCTAACCCAGTTTGAAAAAATGTATAAGTTGGCTTTCTGCATTTAAATAAACTAGACTACTATTAAAGCGATCAAAATTCGACCGAAATCACTCAAAAGTGAATCTCACAGCCTTTAAATAAAAGAGTTAATATGCGTGCCTTTAAACAAAACAGTATACTAAATTAAAAAATATGTATGCGTGTGTATGGTAGTGTGTGTAATATAAGCCACACATCTTAAATATGTGTATGTCATAGTGTATGTAATGTTTTTTGTTTTGTTTTGTTTGTTTTTTTTAAATTAATTTTAATGTACTTTTTATGCATAAGTTTAAAAAAAATATTAGCATTCTCTAGCCCTTCTCTATACAAACTAATTCCGCCCGATTTTCGTAAGAAAACGTTCACAATATTTGCTTCACATATTACTATATAGACTTAATACTTTAGTTTCATATTATGTCAATAGATGCATACATGTACAATTTTTATTCAAAATATACGCTATATATATACACAATTTTTATTTATTTTTCAATTTTATGAAAACTGTTAAGCAAATAATGGTAAACATACACAAACTTATATATTTTTTGAAAATAAAAATATCAATTCGAATAAGTCATAGACAATCAAAAATATAAAGCACTTATCTGAAATTATAAATCGTAGTGACATCTGGCAGAAATAAGAAAATTTCGCGCATAAGTAACTCAATTAATAAGTTATTGTAATGAAATTATGTACATTATCTTGACATGTAAACGAAGGGCATCTTCGACATGCCCTCCGTTTATTCGTTGCAAAAAAATCTATCTAAACATAAAACTAAATTTTGACTTGAGATGAGGAAAATTCTTCGACACTCTCCATTTTCTTGTCAAGAATAAATATTTTTGAGCTATTTGGGCGTGTGTTTATTTTCCGCTTTAAATGGATTATGCTTATAGAATAAAAAGAAAATCGGTAAGTATGAATAAAAATGCATTCGATCTGGAATCGAACTCACAAATTCTATGTCTCCGGAATAACGTTCTAGGCGACGATGAAATCGGGCTGTTTTAGTGTATACAGTTCTATTATGTCTTGATGTAATCCAGGCTGACCTACGGCATAGTAAAAAGGGTCAAATTTTTTCTATGCGTTCTCAATTCTTTATGGGTTAATGAGAAATAGGATGAAAAAATTGTTAAAATAAAAAAAAAATTATTTTTTTTTAAGGTTACTTAGAAAGGTAACAACACATATATTTGAATAAAATGCATAATTATTTTAAACTTGGTATCAATATCTTCAGAAAAAAACCCTACAGTTATCCTACTTCTGAAATTCTATATTTGTCTTCTTACTATTAAGTTTCACTTCTATCATATATGAACTACACAGATATTTTTTTTCAAGGCTCTATCATTATTCAAATAATTGCTGTTTGTGTAGATATTTGAGGGATAGTAAACGCAATACTTTTGGTTTTTCTAATAAATCTACTAGTATTCAAAAAAAGGTATATTCGGAGGGTGAAATGTCTGACCTTTCGATGTAGCTGTGGTATATGGGATTCTAAACGTTTCCATTATCGGTTTTTTTCATTAGAATAAAATGTACCAACAACATCCTTAAATATTTATTGTTATTTTTTAATTTTATAGAAAGCTTAAGTGAAAGTAAACTTATACTGTTTGTATGTACACATTCACTGGATCGTATAAAATTCATATGCATATTAAACAAACTAGTGGAAACGGTCGTTCTTTTTTTTTATTATTATTTTTGTTTTAATTTAAATAAAGGATTCATATAAAAATGAAATTTTATACAGAAAATAAGAATGAGTAATTATTTTTAGGTTAGGTTGAATTAAAAGTATGTATATATAAATATATATATATATATATATATATATATATATATATATATATATATATATATATATATGTATTATTTATATGTTGTGTATATATGAATATATGGAATATAGATAGAAGTTCTAAAAAGTCAATGAGATGCGATGTCCATAAAATTCAGTAGCGTATAAAAGATATCTTTCAAATATAATATCTTTCTCTTTTAAAGTTCTTTAGCATCAGTGAAACGAAAAAGAACAACCCTAAACATCTATAGGATATAACGTAATAGACAATGAGATATCATTTACAGGTTTTAGTAGATGTAGTTGGTCCAAATTTGCAAAACAGATCCATGGTGTTTCAAATGGGAGAGCCCAATCATTGGGTTCTCATAATGAATAGATTTCTATAACATTTTATTTATGTTTAATATGGCATAGTCTTAATAACATTTGCATGCTGGGTGGAATTAAAAATGGTTTGAAGTATAAATCCATGAATCAAAGACTTTATTTCGAGATAAAAGCAAAACAAAAAAATTAACTATATTCGATATTTTTGTGAGCACAATTTGTAAGAAAATATTTCTAAGATACAACCGTTGATTTTGTTGTTATTATTTTCTTTTTTTTTAATGAAAATCCAGTGGTTATTATTAAAGACATTTTTTATTTTTATTTATTTTTTTTTTACACTAGAGACGTCAACCATTATTATAATGTAAATTTTAGAAGTATCTTTTTTCATTTAGGAAATTTAATTTTCAATTCATCTGTCCAGTTAACATGCTTTATACGGAATGAGTAAATTCTACAATAATTATGCATTTACAAAATATGTTAAAAATATTTAAAATTCCTTACCAAAGGTAGACGGATCCGTAATATAGTCAACAATAATATATTGTAACATCCAGACTAATTTGACTATATTCATCATAGAGCATGTATTATGAGGAAAGTTCACGCAATATAAAATAAATGCACTTAAAAATTACTTATTACAAGGTAAACGTTGTAATCAAAACGCTACAATTACAGAATTTAAATATAATCGATGTAATAAACAATTTAAAAAAATGTATTAATTTAATAAAACATTTTATAAAAAAAGTTAAGATAATAATTAACAGTGTTAATGGTTTGGATACTCCAAACATATGTTTGTGTCAATCAACGTTTGAACTATTTTTAATAATTATTCCATACAATTATAAATACATATATAATAAAAACAAGTTTGATAGGTCGTACAAAAATTTGTGATGATTTTATATTATCATCCAAACAATAAATTTTTAGTGGACATAGATAACATTCAAAAATAAAAAATGCGTTATCTTTCTCAAAAAATTTTTTTAAAGATTAATTTTTTTAAGAAATTCGAAAATATAAATAAATTTAAAAGATAATTTCATAAGACTAATATCTATAAAATTACTAAAACGATGTTTGGAAGATAGAAGTGGCGGAAAAAGTGTACGGAATTAGCTTATTATTTCAATTAAAAACTTAATAATTATATAAACTTAAAAAGATTCCAATTCAGTTTTATTAAATCTTAGGCTTGTAAATTACAAAATTATAATAAATTCTTTATTTTCCACGCTTTTTTAAATATTATTATCAATATTTTAAATCTTTTATAAAACAATTCTGGCTCTCCTTTTATTGCATTTAGTCTTGAATTCAACTTCACACAGATAAATAATATTTAGTTTTTTTTAAGCTGTAACTTGTGGTTAAATTATTTTAGAATACATTACGATTTAATATTTTTTTTTTACAAATTCAATTTATTTTCATACTTTTAACAACATAAAATCTTATATTATTCTATTGTATGAAATTCAGTCAACGTTGTAAAGCAGTGATTTCATTCATGTCATGTTGGCAGTACTTGACAGATGATATAGAGCTCTCTTTTATATATTGTGGTTTTTATCATATATGTTCTATACCTATTACCTGTCAAAGTAAAACAATCGAATTTATAAATATTGGTCAACATTTTATAATATGTCATATTTATAATGTATATTAATAAATTTAAGTTATTAAATTTGACGAAAAACAGCTTGTGACTATAAATCTCAGCTGTCGACAGTGTTGCCGTATTTTCTGCCGCACTAATTTTGTTTCCAGTAAAAACGATATTATTGTAGGCTAGATTTTAATTTTTTTTCTCGATAATCAATTAGTGAATTTAAATGATTTTAAATAAGTACTCTATAGTGAGTTGAAGTTACTTATTATAAATGTTTGAAATACCTTTTTTCAGTTCATAAAAATAAATTTTATCTGTTCAAATCTCCATAATATTAAAATGTAAAATAACCGTATTTTAATATTGCAATAACTGTTGAACTAGTGAATCGGATTGAAATTTATGCAGGTGATTTAGAATAGAATGATAAACGGTCTACTAATTTGTATTCGTCTCGTACCACTTTTAAACATCCTTAAAAAAACTCTTGTATATGTCAAAATTTAAAGGTTTATTAAAAACAAAAAAACAAAAACTAAAAAAAATATGACGTGAAAACGGAGTGTTTTTTACTTGAGAAAATATTTCTAAAATAAATTTTTATTTATATTGAAAATAACTCGAGATAAGCGCTCTGTTTTCATGCCAAAATTGTGCAAATTGCAAAACATTTAGGTATTTTTTGAATTATTTGTTATATAGAATAAACAAAATTCAATTAATATTTATATTCACTTTATTATAGATGTCTTTTTTTATTCCACTTAAAAATGGTTCATAATCAAGCGACGTACTAATTTATTTTATAATAAGATATTGTCAAGTATTAGGATTCCACGATCGATAATTTTTAATGTATATTCGTTTAATACTCAACTTATGTCAGAGTATATTAATTTAAGTCTAAGGTTTGTAAAGTTAGAAATTATTGATACTTATCAGTTTTCAAAATTAGTAAGGGTGTTCAAAATTAGAGCCGTCATCGCATTAAATCACTAGTTTTTCTACTAATTCTTGAAAATGTTAAATTTTTGTTCAATTTATGTGTTACAGAATGACTGTTTTCTTGAGTAGTTATCGTTGATAATATCAAAATAATAATAAAATGAATTGACGCTGAGAATTGCAACTATCAGAATTAACACTATCACAGATTACAGATGTCTATCAACAGTCGGTTATGAATAAAGTGGCCACCGATGACAATTACATAACAATAATAATTTTTTCGGCAACGTTACTATGCATACTTACATACGTGGGGTACTACAAACCTAGGAATGAATATACCTTCAGCTGAACTTATCACTATAGTAACTCCCTAATATGACATGGCAACCATTCGACCATTCTAAGTCTTCAAAATATTATTTTAATTCAGTATATTAAATATCCTTTAGTCCGTATATACTGTTGATATATTACCTTTGTATATTATATATATCTACATTATGCTAATGATAATAAATGGGTCCGTTTCTTTCTTTTAAACTAACTTCAAATAATATCAAAAATCTAAATAACTGAAAATAACTAATATTGTTTTATTCTTTAGCAACTCGACATATGATTTAATACAAAATCATATTTGTGACTTTGTATTGTTTGAAATATTTGTGATTATTAGCATTCTTAAACTAGCCCAAATAATAATAATAATAATAATAATAATAATAATAATAATAATAATAATAATAATAATAATAATAATAATAATAATAATAATAATAATAATAATAATAATAATAATAATGTGTATTGTAAATATAAGTGCTTATTAGCTAATTTTGATCTGAAACTGTGGCTAATCCAAACAATTTATGAATAAATGTTAGAAATAATAGTATTTTGTTTTTAAGAAGCAAACACTTTTTATCATAAAATTTTTTTCTATCGTTTATAATTTAAAAGTTGGGTTATGTAGTGACCATTTTATGTCTAATATACCTCACCAAAGTTTCAATCTTGATGAAGAACATACAAACGGATAGACAGACATGCGGAAATAAATTAGGTCAGTCTATAAACACCCATACCAAAATTATGTTTTGGCAAAACAATGTTTAAGCATTACAAACTTTAAACTAACATTAATGTATTCTGACGTATTATATATACGTCGAGTATTAAAACATCCTTCAATCATGAAGACTGCTAGGCCAACTTAGCGCACGGAGACAAAGGCCATCAGCAAACCATTCCACCGGTTGGACAAGAAAATGATACTTTGCGGAAATTGAAAGTGATTATATAACTGTTAAGACGAGAACTGACTCTCGAAATCACGAATTTTGAGCTTGAATATTTCGGGATCGCATATATGACGATATTCCGATCCGTGATAAAAGGCAAAATTTGTCGAAAAGTAGTTTTACGATATACCTTAATATTTTCAAATCGATGTTGGATGTGAATGCCGAATTCGAGATAAAAGGATGGCATTAACTCAAACGATGAAATAAAAGGATAGAAATTTAGTTTCGTCTCGGAGTTCATATACACCTAAATACATGTATGAACAAACGAATCCTCTAGAAATAGGTCTGATGATATGATGCAACACTTAATCGATGTTGTTATTTTTGATTCAAATTATAATTCAAATGTACATATTTATTATTATAATAACTTCAAAAATATTTTATATATTTAATTTAAATTAATTGCTATTATTCATAATAAGTTACATATTTTTTGTTACTATTTTTTTTTTTTTATTCATTAACATTATTATCGTTTTAATACTTCCGAATATGATAAAATAGAATGTTTAACAATTTGTTTAAATGATTTATTTATAATCAATTTTTGAACTACATGCAATTAATTTTTGCTATGAAACTTTCTCATCGCATACATCAAATATTCGAAGGTAGTGAATAAAAAAAATTATTTAGTCTTAAGTTTGTATCGCTAGCAAATATTGAAGGCGGTGTCAAAGGTATTTTGGCAAATGTATTAATTACTAGTTAGAATCATCTTACTAGTCAATTTTCGAGTTTGAACAGCCGGAACTCTGTCCTATCATTCGTAAGAAACGTAAAGTAGTCGACTAATGACCCAAGAGTTATAATGAGAAGAAAAATTGATTCGGGGTTGATAATAACAGCCAAGGAAGCCTACTTACGAGGCTTCTCCCTCCCGTCTACATATTAAAATTGTAGGAAGCTTTCACCAAAATTTGGGAAGGTTTTTACTTCGTGATATATTCAGACATTGATCAGCTCAAAATCTTAAAGAATTGTTGGGCGGAGTATGGAACATGGCAACGAATGTTTATGCGGGTAAAAAAAATATTCAACGCATTTTTTAAAGTTTCTTTAACTCTAAGACAAAAGAAAAATATGAATTGATTTAGGAAAAATGTAAATCGTTCACCAATAAAGAATTTTGGAGAAAATCAACACAATATAGGTATTAGTAACGATTTACACAAAATTCTACATTATCTACACATATAAAAATGTTGAATTTTTAACCCAAAATCAGTGTTAGCTCAATAATTTTTTGCGTTTAAATACAGAGATTAGGTTATTAATTTTAAATAAAGAAATAGTTAGGAAAATTATTTTGTTTCATTTAAATTTCAGTCATATAATACTGTCAACAGTCTTGCACGTTTATAGAAACAGATATTTTTTATGTAGCAAACTTCTATTATAAAAAAGTGAGGTTACTTGTCTAATTTTATAAATATAACACTGTTTTCATGTTAAAAATCAAGTATCAAAAAAAAAAAAAGTATTCACTCATTTTAAATACATTCCGATTTTGATTCAAATACACAATTTTGTTCCTGATCAAAGTCGTAACAGAATTTTAAAAAACAGAGTAAGTTTTTCATTGTCTCATAGCTATGCGTATAATTTGAAATCAATAAAATTGTAACAAAACCTATAAATAAATAAAATAGAATATAATTAAAGATTTATTATTAAAACCTAGAAACTTGAAACATAAAAGTGAAATTTACTGTTTGATGGTAAAAATTACTATATTATTAATATTTTCCAAAGTATTGTCCGTATCTGGTGTAGGCGAGTGAATCAATGCCACTACGTATTACATTGGTCACATCATGAGATAGATTCTAGGTATTTTATGAGTGTCAGTAAATAGGGCACTATTTTTATAAATACGAACTGTTATAAATATACCAGATTTCTGTATCCATGAGCATTTCATTTGTCTGAATTGGATGGTAGAATTTTGAGGTTTGTAACGTTAAAAGAAAAATAAAAAGGGTTCTTTTATATTCGATTATTTCTATTTGTTACCGATATTATTATTTTACAGAAATAACGCCAAAATTAACTGTGAAAAATCGATTTTTTTGATGAGGCAACTGAGAAATCGAGTTTTTCACGAGGTGGGTGGAATCTTAAAAAGTCTAATTCTACTCGACATCACAATACTTGCTGTACTTTTACGTCACAAGATCAACGTCATTATAACTAGAAGCATTTTTGTGGCTTATTCAAATTAAATACAAAAAATTTTAATTATTAACTTTTTAAAGTTCGTTATTTGTTGAATTATTGTTTTTTTGGGGAAATAGTAGACGTTTATCTATATTTTAGAAGGGTATTTCAAAATCTTTCATCATGAATATGACGTGTTTAGATTCTCAAGTAAGTGCTCAATATACATACATCCAGTCTCACCAAAGCCATAATTAATTTATTAAAAACCATTGTTGAACGTTATTGATCAAGAATAATTAAATTTCTCTACATACCATAATTGCTTTTATTATATACATTATATTTATTATATGTCACTGTTTTCTAACTTTCTATATTTGGAGTATCAATTAACCTCTTAAATTAAAATAGACAGAAAAACACGGTGAACTTTTTGATAGAAAATCTAGAAGTTTGGTAAAATAGATAATTTATAATGGCAGATGACTAATTATAGAAAAAATAAAACTTAATTATTTGTACCGTTTAGTATTTTAGTAATTTCTAATTAAATTCCAATGAAATTGTACTTTCTTACAGAAACGATTTTTGGTTTAACCTTTACAAATTTTGAATTTTATTGGGTTCGTCCATTATTTTGGTGAATTTTCGGAAGATAATTTATTTTCTAAGTTGATAATATACTAATTGTGGAATAGCTATCATCCTTTATTTTGACCAATAGAGGTTACCTGTCCCATGTATATTTTATCAAAATTAGACTCTTGCAAAATAAAAAAATTTATGTTCAGAAGAAAATCAGGTACCGAGGTCGAATGTTTTTGAGTTACAAGTTTGACACATATTGTACGTTTTGTTTTTGGTCTTTTGAGTGACTAAGAAGTAAAATTCTGCTGTACATCATTGAATTTTTGTGAAACTTGAGAATTATTTTCGAATTGAAACGGTTTTGAAATTAAAATTATTTAATTTCATAATCCATTTTTAGTTTTGTGCGTTCAATTTTTAATTTGAGATTTTTTAACTGACAAAACCATGTGGTCCAATACTTCAATATGCTGATTGATAGCAACGAGTAACATCTCCTCAGAAAATCATTACAACTAGCTAATTCATACTGATGATGAATACTTTATAGTCGACATACGTATTTATAAAAATTCAAAATAATTTGATATAGGAAATTGGGGCAAAAAATCGAAATTTATTGAAAAAATTGAGGAAAGTCGGATTTACATATTTCGATAATCATGTTGTCTATTTGGTCACATATCCTTATATAGTAAAATTCATTCGTTTCAGCTCTGTATTATAAGAAAATCCAGCAGATTTGTAAGTTTTCAAAACGGATATTTATTCACACTCATAGTTTTATCTAGGCATTGTTTCAAAAATATAGCAGGAATTAGCGTGTCACTAATTCAATTCTTTTGCAGATATCGAAAATTAACATAAAATTGAAACCACAAGAAAGATAGAATATTCTTCAAAAATTGAATTAAAAAATTTCCGAAAATTGCGGAATTATGGGCTAAAAAGCTTTGAGAACTGCAGTCGTACGTTTCTTTTTTTTGTTTTTTATTGACGATTGGGTACTTTCGGTAGTGAACAATAAAGCATGCAATTTGGCAAAAATTTATGTTAAAATATTCTTAAATATTCTTAAATGTGATATTATAAAGTTAAAATTCGATATTTTTAACCTTATATCACGTGACCTAAAACACTTGGTTGCCAATTACATCATTATCACTTGAATCCATCAACAGTTTCTTCTTAATTAGTAAAAAAAATTTGAAAGTTTTATGTTTTTTATAAATGGGTTATACCAGGATTCTCAACATTACATACCAATATTACGTCACTAAAATCGTACATAGCCATTTTACTTTTATAAAAAATGTTATATTATGGCAGGGAATCTTGTTTATTTTGCAAACGTATTTATTTATTATGACTTTTTATTAAGAAATCAAGCACTTTTTTAAACATGCAAAACTATCCTATTAATAAACTTTTGTTTGAAGTCTCACATTAAACTAATATTATTATTAGTTTAATCATGTTTTTGATGAAAATGCTGAATGTTAAAAGGAAAATTTGGTTTTATGATATTTATACGATAAAATTTAATATATTTAATATTTTGGAAATATTGAATATCCAATTTTGTAGCTAATTAGCTAATGTTGCTTTATATACGGATTTAATTAAGTTTGACATTATATTCTATGCAAGAGATACAATTATCGATATTAAAATATATTAAAAGTACATCAAAACCAACGTTTTGTTACACATCTCATTATATCTACAGTTTTTGGTTTATCTATTGTACCTATTAGTTTATCTACTTTTCACCTGTCTATTTATTAACATATAATTGAAAATAAATTTTTTTTTTTGTTATTTTCTGAAAACATGACATTTTTTTTATCAAAAACATATAAATAGTTTAATATAAAATTGGGGTTCACAAAGTGTATTATTAAATTTTGGTGTTTACGTAGTTCTATCATGAAACCACTTGTTATAGTATAGCCAGAACATTTAGGGAATATCCACAGTATAATGCCGTTCACAGTTTGTTCCCGGCTCGATCTTGGTCTGATCAACCATTATCAAGTAAGCAATATTTGTTTGCATTCATACTGTAACAGTCCAAGTTCCAAACCCAATCCAGCCACGATCAGTTTTGTAAGAATATTTTGTTGAAGCGAGATCAAACTGTGAACGGCATGTTACGTTAACGTGGATGTTTTGTTGTTTCAGGTTTCAGTCAGCTTGTACCCACTGAAGCGATAAGAATATTTTTTCATCATTTATTTGCGCATAGACTTGTAACCTCTGTAATGAACACCCTTGTTAATTTAAAATAATTCATTTTTCTCAATCAACTCAAAAATAATTATACAAAAGTAATTACATTTGATATGCACATTTTTGACATGAAAACGGAGGCCGTGTCGAAGAGTTTCTTGCGAAGAAACCATTTCGAAACCATAGCAACGAAAGAAAACTATTTGATGCATGGTGCCCATAGTTCGCAAGTTTATAAATATTAATGACATCAGCAGTACAATCATGGGTATTAAAAAAATTAACTCTATTTTGGTTATTATTTTTACTTGTTAATAATAAATTGTTTTCATTAATACATTTTTTTAAATAAAATTTATTGACAAAAAAAAAAAAATCAAATTTTATGTAAAAAAATGATTTTGAAAGCATAGAGAAGAAGGGGTGTAGACTATAGATATTATATAAATTGATGAGGATTTATACAAAATATAGCCTCGAACAAAAGCAGCCTACATTTTTAATGTAAAATCCACCTCTCCGCTTTCACTGCACGTATATTTTGAAAACCATTATCACATTACCAAATGATAAAACCAATATTGTCGTTATTGTGTCTAGCCTATTGTAAAATGCATGGCTTTTCATATTACAATATAATATTGAAGCAGGGTTGACCAAGATCCATTGAAAAAAAATATTATATTATTTGATATTATATCATATTATTAGGCATCAAATAATATTCAATCGAATTTCATTTTATTTCAAGTCTTTAAAATCAAGTTATTTTAATACTGTCACTTTTCCATTTCAACAAAAAGAACAAATTAGCTGAATATTGTACAATCAAAGAGAATTATCATGATTCAAATGCAAATTTTTGAGCTCTTTTCATCAAAATAATTGTGAAAAATTGAAAAATATTAAAGAAAAGTGAAATTAATAACTAACGATGTAGTTGTTAAGATACTCGACATATGGTGCAGTATCAATATTTGCTAACCGCTAAATATCCAGTCTATACAGGGATACAATCATAGTAATATGTATTGTAATTGTATATTTGTTTGGTAGCTAAATTTTAGCTACAATTGTGGCGAATCCAAACATTTGATGAAGAAGTGTTGTGAACAAAAGTTGTTTCTCTTTAGAAAACAAACCTTTTTTGTCGTTGAATTTTTCTTCTATCTTTAATGGTCTAAACGTTGTATTATGCTCAATAACGAAGTATTTTCTATTTCAGATTTGAAAATTTCGCGAGGAGGGTTTCATGTCAAGATTGTGCATAAGAAATTGGGATAAGTATTTTTTGAGATATTTATGCGCGAAAAAAAAAAATTACATTACTTATTGAATTTATTAATAGATCCTGTAGAGGTCTCTATTATTTTATCGATTAACTGTATCAAAAGAGCCTGTAGGGGTGTCTATTATAATCATATACGCCACTTAACTGTGGTTCTCTGTGCAATTTGTTTAAAATCATTGTAGTAATCATATATTCGAAAATATAATTGAATTGATTATGTATTATATAGTTTTATTGCTTATGTTAATTGACTTGTGTGGTGAATCTAAAAATGGTAATTTGATACTTAATAATAATTAGCTTATGTTGTCATATCAAATATATAGTTTATTATAAAATAGGCGCATATTTAAGGACGTTCACGAAGTTGTTAAAAAGTTATTAATAATTTATTTTGTTTTTCTATTACAGATTATGATTATGTTTTGAATGAAAATTTTTTAAAAATATTGAATGAATGCTACTTATTTACTTTAAATTATAGTTTTCAATATTTTTTTTTTTGTTTTTTTTTTTTTTTTTTTTTTTGTTGGGTATAAACTTTGGCTAGTAGCCGCCCCACACCTTATATCCTAAAAAAAATAACTGATTCGAAAAATTCTCTCAACGATAGATAGATTATCATATAAGACTGTATACAGAGTTGAGGACATTCCCGACGGAGATCCATGCTCAGTTCAAGAGACTAACATTAGAATGTTAAATAGGATAACTACAATCGGAAAATATTAGATTCACTGAGCTTCTTCCATTACTTTTCCAACGGCAAGGATACAAAAGTAATATCATGGCGCCGTTTTCCGTATTCGTTACCTTTTTCTTACCAGATCAAGAGAAAAAGTTTGTAATCAATCAAAAGTAGCTTACAGTTTTCATTTTTATAGTGAAACGAGTACCGCTTCCCATAATATATCACTTAATGACTTTCAGTTTTTTAAGACAACCACAATAAAATCTAAAAAAAAATTTCAGCTTCAAAGTCGAATAGGACCCACGTGTTTGATATGCCATCTTTAATAGACAATTTTTGTAATATTAGTGCCACAAGGTAGGAAAAAAATTTTCTACTTTTAGAAGACAGTTTTAAATATATGTATTTAAATATTCTAAAATATTGTAAGAAAACTGATTTTTTTTACAACTTTCTAAATTGGATTATATATTTTCCAATATTATATATCTTAAAAATTTATTATATTTCCACAACTTTTGGGAGGCTTCATGTTATTATTTAATTTATTAAAACTATACAAGTTTAATGAGACAGGAATACCCTTTGACTTATCAATAATATCAGCAGAACAAGAACTCGAAAAATTACAAAATGGTTTGCGTTGAAGGAATATATAATTAAAGCTAGCTTTGCACTTGAAACGATAAAGGTAATTTTTACCTTGACGTGTTTTCAAAACTGTTAACATATTATCATTCTAGATAAAATAATTTCGTAGAAAAATGTTATTTAATTAATAAATTATTTTAATATGGAAAGCATATTATTACAAGATTAGATAGCAAATGGCGCTTCTTGGAGACAAACAAAAAACAGTATTAGAATGGCAACAATCATTCAATGTAACGGAAGCTGGCAAGAGTGTTAACATTGTTTGAGCTAACTTACAAGATAATCGATTAAGAAGATTGTTATAACGATAAATAAATCAAGGCGCACCTATGGGCATATAAGGCATAAAGCATTTAAGGCAGTACGAGCGCCAGGCGGTGTGGGGATAGGTATCGACTCTAGCGCGGTAAGGGGAACGCAGTAACCATATGATTTTTTTCAATATATAGAGATACATTTAACATTGGCTAGTGGCGGCATTTATTTTTCTTTTAATTAATACACTTTAATTAGTCGGGCAAGTGTAAATGTTTTTGAATTAAATTTATCACTAATATATTTACTTTCATCCATAAGTTTTTTAAAAATATTCACCGACAGTTTTACGAGAAAAATACAGAAATGTATCAATGTTTGAAGGTAATAAGACCAATGTTAAATTGCTCAACTTTAAAGTTAATTATTTATTTAAATGATCGGGCAATCTCCTTCAAATTTTTGGAATTTGTTTAGACATATTTAAACTTTGTATTAAAAAAAAAATCAAGCCTTTTATCAAAAGTTGCCTTGGTGCTCGTACTTACTTGAGGATAAGATAATGTTCACTATTGTCAAGTTAGTCAATTCATTAATGAATCAAAACAATTTCATCCCTGTATGAAAATGATTTTAAATAAAAAAAATCACATCAAACCTATGTAAATTGTTTTGTTTAATAATAATAAATAACATAAACAAAGCTATTTATTATGTATATGTTATTATTATGATTATTATTATTATAATCATTATCAATAGTAATTGATAAATCATACGTAATAGATATATGTACGTATATATATATATATATATATACATATATATATATATATATATATATATATATATATATATATATATATATATATATATATATATATATATATATATATATATATATATATATATATATATATATATATATATATATATATATATATATATACAATATACATATAAAGTGGACCAAACATGTTACGTAAAAGGGGCGCTTAACATATATGAATATAAAGTCATATGATATCTTAAATTTATGTTTTTAATAATATTATAAAATAAATAATTACAATTCGAAATAATAATCAAAAACTCGAATGCAAACATAAAAACTGAAAAACAATGCACAAAAAAGACCGAGAAAGAAAGATTGAGAATAAAAAAAAAAATTAAAATAAACTATATGATTAGCTAACAGCTAAAGTACCAAATACCCACACAATAAGTTGAGTTTCAAGCGGAATTCTTTAATTTTCAACTCTGCATCTAAACTTTCAGATCAAAATAAAGTTTGTCTGTTAAATCAAAGTAGAGATTACTTTGTTTCAGAAATGTGCCAAATATCCGTATCTATATCCGCGATTATCCACAAGAAAATAATATCTGTATTTGTATACGTTTCTTTTTTAGCGGATCTTAAACGAATCTTTTACATTATACGTATAAGAATTTATAAATAAAAATAACGCAATAAAATACTGTTAAATCCGATTAATGATAATAGTATTCTTAAAAATTACATATTTGGCAAAAATAGTAATAGTATTTTAATCTTTATTGTAGTGAGCCACTTATAATTATTATAGTGATTGATATTTATTATTATTCAAATCAAATAATACTGTTAAGTGATATCACAAATCACAATCACATTTCATTTAATAATCAATCACATTATAAAGCAATTTAAAAAAAAATGATACCTATTGATTGCGAATCCATTTTTAACGATCCGGCACATCTCTGCTTTGTTTATAATTTTGTTTTCAATTTTCGATCTTGTTTCGATCCTTATAGTACATTACATTACATTCAAATTTTCTTTTTTTGCAATTGGATTTTTAATTTTTTTAGTGTCTAAACGACAACTAAAGTGTCTCAACTTTTTCGGGAAAAACTTTTCGGCAGCGCCTACCGTTTTTAGGACAAAGCTTGTGCGAACCAAATTTCATTTACAGAAAATTGATAAAATTACAATGTACATATAGCAATGTATAATAAATCAGATTTGAAATATAGACAGAGTGGCAGTTTTAATGAGCCACATTGTAGTTTAAATATATTGATATGTATATTTTCTGACATTACGATACTAAATACTAAACGTAATTATCCGATAATAAATGATTGTTAACAATAGTTGTTAAATATTATACATACATATATAAAAAAAAAAAATATTTACTAATCATGGCTTTTGATAAAGCTAATAATCATTTTCATATTCAATTTTGTTATTATACAGGACAGGTTTTCTAGATAGTTTTAAAAATAACCATCATTTTGAGGCGTTCAATTAGCTAAAACTAGATAATTCTAATTATGATAATAAATATATCTATATTATATATATATTTTACTTATTATTATGCTAAAATCAGCAATGGCTACATTCTTTTCTCACTTATATACAGTCTATATAACATTAAGGGAGAGCAATGCAAGAATGTGATGACTCCAAATATATAATAGACAGTATAGATAAACAAGATAGTATGTATTGTGTATACTACATGTTAGATAGAGAGACCAATAGTAGTTCTGTGTTAGACCTGTGATTATTACATATGCACTCACAACATACAACGTGTGCACTCTCTAAATGGTTTTTACTTTAAATTTTCCATTTATCAAACGATGTATCACAAATTGTTATCTCTATGTCTACTAGTATATAAGATGATGCATTATAGATTAAGCTTAGGCTAAGTGCTATAGTTTATAAGTGACTTGTATTTAAATTATGATGCTAATAAAGAATTGTCAAACTAAACTAAACGTATGCGCTTACTGGAAACAATTTTTTACTGAAATAAATAATTTTCTTCCATCAGACATTGAAAATAAAATATATCAATAAATTATTTTTTAAATCTCTACGTATTAAATGAGTCACATCGAAAATTAATTATCTAATGATTATATAATTTCATTAATAAAATTTTTACCAAATTTTCAATTTTCAATTTATGCCATATTCAATTATTTTGGAATCAATTTTTTTTTTTATTGATAAACATGTCAATTAATTTTTTTGTAAAAAATATTATCATACCAGCAAAATGTTAAGAAATCGTTCACATTTTTAATATAGGTAATTAAATGCATAATTACACAAGCTGATATAAAAAAATGAAGAACGGTTTACCGTATCAACATGTGATAACTGCAATTAAAAATTGCATTTTTTGTATACGTAGCATGTTAGTAGCGTCAGAAAATGGCAAATTTGATTTTCATTGTTCCAGAGCGAATGTAACAGTTTTAATGAAAAATTAGTATATGTAAGAATATGTTCTGAATAAATAAAAAAATTTCAATTTACCACGTCGTTTAGATAATAAATAAAAGAACTAAACATTTCAAAGGTTATTACTATGTATGCATATACAATAGTAAGTGAGTGTGTGTGTGTAATTACTGTAGTGTAAATTTTAAGTACAGTACGTTGTAAAAATATAGCCATTAGGCTTGATACGGTATATGTGTTATGCATACGAAGAATGTCGATACTAAGCAAATACCGCTAGACTGTCGGGAAAAAACTACCGAAAATTCACTCATAAATAAACAAATTTTTATGTTTTAGTAACACTTGTTAATATAATTGGTTTATAAATTTTGAGGAAATTTATCTGAAATTTTTATTGATAACACTATCGCTCGTCAATAGCTATCAAGCAAAAAATAAAATCGTTTGACAAGAAGAATATTAAAAGAGGATAAATCGTTTTGCTTTTACCTATTTCAATATAGACTTTGAACCACTTTACAATATTCAAATCTATCTAGCTAATGCGAAATTTTCGAACATTCATTTTTATAATATAGTCGTCTTTATTCTAGTTCTTCGCGTTTTACTATTTTTTCTTAGCTTCTATGTTGATCCCAGAACTGTCTGTATCATGTACTTATATATATGTTGGCACTAATCTCGGAGACTAAGGTAAACATGTTTTTAATTGGAATTTTACGGTAAGATTCAATACATTTTTTTTTTTTTTTGAACATTTTAAGTATTTTTATTTGAAATTTTTCGAGGAATAGAAACCGTTATATAATTAATTAAAATTTTTCTAAGATTGTGATTTAAATATATCGATTATTCAATTGGTTTTTAGGAATTTATTGGCCTTAGAAATGCTTTTTAACTTGATAATCCTAGAAAGAAACTCGGGTACAAAGACGTATAATAATAACAAAGTTTTCAGCTATATTTTAAATTTTTAAATACTCAGTTTTACCCCGCCATCTTTTGGTGCAATAAAACTTTTTTTTATGGAATCTTGTTAAGTTTATTTTCAAATATATTACATTCCAATTTATTTTTAACAAAATTTTTTCTAAAATTTCTGAACATATGCATCATAATGATATAAATATGAAATTTTTTTAAAAATAGGATAATATTGTTTTATACTGGATTGATATTATAATCAATGTCCACGAATTGTGTATAATGTAATAAAACTCAATTTCAGCTGGCTTAATTAATCATATTTATTTATATGAATGTATATTTCCCCAGAAAAGTATATTAAGAATTTTTTACCGATGGTATAATTATTCGTAAATACGATATTTTTTTGATAAAATTACATTTTTTTGATAGAATTATATTAAAACTACTCTAAGTTTGTATCCCAATCTTTAAACAATTCCGAGGTTTAATTCTATTTCAAAATTATCTTATTTACAGTTTAATCGCAGAACCATTTTTTCCGCGTATGAACCAAAATTTGTATAGTTGATTTTAGACCTAATTATAACAAATTAAGATAACAACCAAGAGTGCTGATACTCGATGTGGTTACACTTGGAGTGCATAATAATTAGCATTCATGAAATAGCCTAAATATTCAGTCCATACAGTTAAAAATACATATACAGACCGATTAGCGTTTCTTGTACTATACAGAAAACTATTCTATTAAGGTTAAAATTAATATTAATAGAATGTATGCGAATATTTGCTACAACAATTATTTTCTGGTATTTCATTATTCTGCTACCGATCATGGTTTAAGTTGCGTCATGGATCCTTTGGATTAAATTGGCTGATTCTGCTCATACATGAAATGTAACTTATTATTTAAGTTTAAAACACGTCACCCAATCTCACCTGTCTATTGTTTAGAGTTATCTTGATGACGTTCGAACGGACGAACAAACTTAACTGAATTAGATTATAAAAATTGGACTTCTTTAACGATCGTGTTTGTTTTGATTTCAATCATAGTTACGAATTTTGAATCAATAAAAACAAAAAACTCAGTATTTTATTCTTTGAATAAGGAAACATTAAGCTAGTATATTTAAACTTGCAGATTTCAAGACGACTTCAAAAAAAAAAATATATTTTATTTCAAATTTATTGAGCCTATTTTCAGAAAAATTTAAAATTTCCAGAAATTTAGATTTTCATAGGCCGATGGTTTTCTTAAATGCATTTATTTTGTTGTTGATAAATATCAAAGTATGAAAAATGAAAAATCGAATCTAGAATCGTTCCACTTAGAAAAATTGAAAAGTTCTCCAATTCAGAAAAATTGAAAAGTTCCAGAAATTTAGATAAAAGTTGAAATATTTGAAGGTTTAGAACCATTTCGTGTTAAAGATTGTTTCGAATTCACAAGAATTCGAATAAACAAGTATCATCGAAACGTGATCAATTTTTTTCTAAAAACTGTCAATACTATTTATTGATCTTAAAATATTTAATTAACAACAGCAAAAGTTTCAGTTACATATGACATGAAAAGAGTACGCATGATCATTGCATACATAACTTTGATAATATTTAATGTTTATTTTATATAAAAGTTTGTTTAATAATATTTTAATTAAACAAAATAATAATAATTATTATGTTTTCAATATATATGGACAACATATCTGTAGATATTATATAAAGTTTTTACAGTTTTCCCAAATGTATATCTTGATAAAACTTTCGTGAAGTGTTATAAATAACTTATTTCTATGTATTTCTATAAATGTACCAATGTTTTATTATTATTATTATTTTTTAAATGATTGAATTTTGTTTGATATTAAATATTAAAAAATTCATTTTTCAATTATTCTAGAATTATTTTAATCAATAGGGATCCGGATCTAATGGGTTGCCATTTTTTAAAAATTTAGCCACTTGGAGCAGAAGTATAACTGGTTATTTTTTAGCGCTAATTTTTAAATCGAAAATATTAATAAAACATTTATAAACAATTCTTGCTTGAATTATTTACGAATGAAAATTAAAAAAATTAATATTATAGTTAAAAATTAAAAAATTATTATTATTTTCATAAATATTGCTAATATTAGAGGATCTTAAATTTACTTTATATATACGGTATTTGTTATCATGTTTAAGATTCATTGCATTTGTAACATCAAAGAAATCGAGGTTACATTAAGCCATTTTGTAAACAAGTTAATTATTAAAACAAAAAAGTTACTTATTACATAAATTGAATTATTCTTTTTTTATTGTTTACTATTAACGACAAATCAATAAACTACTTATTTATTTAATCAATATTGTATAATAAATACATCTGAAATTTTAATTTTAAATAATTGCACGAGTCCATCTATGATGCTGCCACCTGCGTTGAGCTTATCAAAAACAGATTCCCATTGAAGTTTTGTTTAAGTCTAGTTTTACATTTTGATGTGAAATATAGCAAATTGAGAATCGGCCCTCTATTGATTTAAGAGAGTTAAAGTTTTAACTGTTTTACTAGAAAAAAATATTATAAAAATCATTGAGTAAATTTTCTGTTAAAAAAAAGCTGTGTTAATAATAAAAACCAGTGAAAATAGCTATTAGCATTATTCCTCGTTTAGATACTAGGAAAAAGGTTCAGTATGATTTTGCAAAATTTTAATTATTAACATTCATAAAATATTGTAGTTGTTATAAGTACATATAATCAAAACAATATGTTTTAGCTGAAATTTTGGCGAATCTAAAGATATTATAAAAAATATTTCAAACCAAACTTGTTTGGTATAAAAAAAGATTTTTATTTTTTTTTTAATTTCAATTTTTCTTCAGTCTTTTATGGTTTAATAGTTTAGTGATGGATCTATTTGACCCAATAGACTGATTTTTCACATTTACGAACTTAAACTCACTTTTTATGTCTAAAATACTACACCAAATATCAGCTAACAATCAATTTTTTTTTTTAATTATCTTGATGACGGACAGACAGACGGGCGAACATGCATGATTTCAAAGTTGGATCATGTATCCTTTAGGCTCAATAGACCAATTTTGCTTATTAATGAATTACCTTTTTAAGGTAATCACCAATATATCGGCTAGCTATGTCTTTTTGTTTTTGAGTTATCTTAAAGACAGACGGAAATGGACTAGTTATTTGATTCAGCGAACGTCTGGACCAAAATTTTCTTTGTGGTTTCAATATTAAGACTAAAACTTATATAGCCAGATATATTCTATATGTTTCCAGTATAAAAACTAGATTAGATTTCAGATTTCTTTCCTCGATATTTCGACCCAAAGTAATTTAAAACAATAAGTCCAAATTTGTTATAATCAATTTATCTCGTTTTCTATTTAATTTTCTGTCATCAGTTCCCGGTGTATTAATTTAAATTATAAATACGTAATATTGTTTAATTTGTCGTTATAAATAAACCGGGATTAATAATAGTTTTTAATACAAACGAAAGCCCGTACACAGAATATCCAAAATTTGATCAAACATATTACCGACTTTACAACAGATAATTAAAATTTTTCATAAAATCATTAAAATATAATAATTTTACAACACATAAATAAATATGAATTATAATAAAACCCTTCTATACATTTATTTATTATGATTATTTATGTGAAAATAGATTTTATATTTATATTAAATTTGTTTATATTAATTTATTCAAATTTTGATTGTTTTATTTCATTTCATAAAATATATATATTATAATTTAATTCAGAAAAAAAAAATCATGAAAATAAATTTTACTAGATTTTATTATTTCAATTAAATATGATCGATATGATTCGATATTTAAAACTACAATTAAATTATGTAAATGGTTGGGAGACTGGGGTAAGTGGTATTATCGGTAGGGTTTTGATAAGTTTGCATAACTTTTAAACTATATATTACTCGTATGAAAACAGCTTAAAAATATTTGAACCGAGTGTTCTGAATGAAACTTTATTGGCTTGATTTTTTGTAAATTGCAAATCTTTCATTGGTTACATTCCTTTCATTCCAAACGACCGGGAGAATGTTTTTATTAGTGTCATTTATGTATGATTTTGGCCGAATGACAAACCGATTATTCGGTACTCCTTGTAACTTTCAGCCGGAGTCGATGTTAGCATTTAGTAAAAAATTATTACTGGTTAAAAACTAATATAATTTCGTTGCAAACTCTGTAAGAAATATTGAATATAAAGCATGATCTAATAATTAAAAAAATACGCAGTAAAATTTATGTTTATTCTGACTTTAATGAAATACGGTAACAAATACAAAATAAACTCTTTGTATAGATTTTTAATAAAATAAAAATATAGTCTATCTATAACTAAATTAACCTAGTCTTGTCTACAATATTATAACCCTAAATCAATCACTGAATCAATCAAATAAATAATTCAAAATAAATTTGAAGCCGAAGTTGAAGCCGAATGTTCGGTCGGACACTAGTTTTTATGTATATTGAAACGTTAATCATTAATTTTTGTATAAGTTTGTGATTGCATTGTAAGATAATCACCGGTATTTCATGCTCAAATTAAATATTAATTAAAAATTAATAATGTAGTTACAATTGCAGAAAATTCTAAGATTGATTTATTATAGAAACTAGGAACAAACGAGACACGGAATTAAGTGATTCTATTCACAACAATACTAAAATTTTGCTATTGCCTATATATTGCTTATATATGCAAAGTATTACAAATTTCAGACTAATAATATACACTGACATTCTATGAATTCCTGAGAATTGAAACTTACATAGCCTTTAAGGACGAATTTTTATTCTATAAAAGAATCTAAAATATTTTAACACATTTTTCAAATAAATAAAAAATTTTCGAATTATTTTTAATACATTGTTTTGTATGGCTTATTTTTATTGGACACTCTGTATATTTATTTTACGTGTATTTAATTTCATTTAATTTTATTATTGAAAGGTACATTGGAGATGCATTAGTTTACCTGAAACTGTCTGTTATAATGTTCATTACGAACGGACAGTGGGACATTTTAGTTTCGATTACACAATAGAACTCCAATACATACGAATCTATAGACACGCCATGTAGATAAATGTATATTGGGTGTTCTGTATACATTTAAACCGGACACCTATTGAATATATTCAAGTTTACGGCCGGATGTTACTCGTAGCGTGTATTTCATATTAGACCATGCACACGGCATAACATAAATTCGCATAAATTCGACATAAGATGCTTCGATGCGTGTGCATACATTGCTGTCTGAAGTAGTATCAGGATTTCTTATAAGAATTATCAGATATTATCAGAAGTAAGCCACTTGTTGGTCAAAAAAGTAATATATATATATATATATATATATATATATATATATATATATATATATATATATATATATATATATATATATATATATCCAATGATACGCGCCTCCTTAAGATTTTTGTCGGATGAATAATTATTATAAAAATTTCTTACAGGACTGTCTGATGGTGTTTGTGATCAGAATTTCTGATCTAACTAATCTTATCGTGTGGGCCCGCCACGAAGAAGACACGAACAAAATTTAAGCATAGATGTTCATAGAATCACCAAAGTAATCCATTTCCGTCTGTCAGACTGTCATCAAGATGACTTAAATACGAAAAGAGATGTCGAATTAAAACTTTGGTGATGTATTTTAAAAACCTAAAAAGTAAGATTAAGACCAAAACTGGTGCATTGAATACAATGGATCCATTATCTAACTTTTGAACCATAAGAGATAGAAGAGACTTATAAAATTATCCAAATTATAAAATTAAAAAATTTTGCTCAAATTTAGCACACTTACAATACATAGTATTATTGTTTTAAATGTATTAGAATAGATATTTAGAATAGTTAATGAATGCTAAAAAAAAGTCAAAACATATACTAAATCACATATTGCGTTTCTAAACAATTGTATTTTAAATAATTTTGTTGGAAGTTTTATGGATTTTTTAAACAAAAAATGACACATCTACAAAAAAAATTTTGTATTGCAATATAATGTAAAATACAGTATTTTTCTTTTTAAATGTTCACAGCTAAATAACTCTTTAAAAATATTTATCCAAATGTTATGAAATTTTGCCAAGCTTTTATTTAGTTTTCATGTGCCTCTGTTTGTATGTGATCAAATATAACAAAATTAGGCATATTAGGCAATACAATATACTGAAATAATACATTTTAAACAAATAATATGATAGCGCTGTAAAATTTAACTATTTATCTCCGTATTTCATTCCAACCTGATTTTGAAAAATACGTCGTTTTTATTAATAATAAAAATTCAAAAATAAATCCTAGGCTCTTTTATTTTTATTATTATCAAAGCTTGTATTCAAATAATTTTTTTCTTCTTTGAAACTTGTTTTATACATCGAATAAAAATGCGTTATTTTTTTTTTTAAACCCATTTTATTATACACCTGTAATTTTGGTCTTATGGTATAAAATTACATAACCTTATCTTACCTTTTTTCCAAAGATTTCAATGGTAAATAGAATAAAAAATTCGGGTACTCACCTAGAACAAACAAATAAAAAAACGAATATTAATATCATTAGTTAGTACAAGAAAATTATGTAAAAATTAATTCAAAACAGTCCTTATGTTAAAATATAATACTTTATTTGTTATAAATATAAAATACAAAAAAATTTGATCTAGGAAATTGGGGAAATAATGGAATTTTGAGTCCTCATTAATAATTATAAAAAAAAAAAAACTTAAACGCTTAGCTTTATCAGCGTAGTGGTCGAGATACCTACGGTGTATCACATTTATACCAATTTAACTGGGAGCTTATGGATTCAGATCCCGACACTAATAGTTTATCAATTATAATTAACGGAGCGGTTAATTAAATATCGAAGTATGACGAAGTACTCAGATATGCGTGCTAATATTTTCTGCAGTTTCTAGTCTTCACTCAATATTATTCTATTATACACTCACATTATGAATTTAATTGTGAGGATATCGCTTTTTAAATAAAATTAAAAATAATGGTATGGGTGGCTTCTACTATAGATATATATGTCTGACGAACTAATGTTTATCAATATAAATTTATAAGTTTTATCTAAGAGCGATTAACCAGGGCTGTAATTAACAAAAAGGAGTGTGATTCTATCAAGCTGTTGACTTAAATTACACGTAATATGAATTGAATTTCTTTTAATTTTCGTACTTATTGTGAATACAAAATTTCAAAACATTTGGATAATTATTTTTTGAGTTATTCGGACGCGAAAATTGAAGATTTTTACATAATGGAGGGTGCTTCAGTATTATGTTTCAATATCCCTTTAAGCGATGTACTCATTTTTGATCATTTAAGACGAAACAAGCGAGTATTAGAGTTCTATGCTGAGCTTATGCACATAAACTCACTCGTTCAATAAATAGTACTTGGTCGAACAAGTATTCCTCGTTTGGTGTAAATCGGGCAGTAGCTATTATGGTTAGAACTTTTTTAGAACACTCGATATAACGTCTCAATTGATACAAACACTCACATCAACAATTGTGATTCGTTCACGTTACTTTTACAATTTCATTATGTGTAAATGTGTATATCGAGTTATCGACAAACATATACAAATGGTTAGTGATTGTATAAGTATTTTAAATAGTAATTGTATACAATCACCATATTATTTTAACTTTGACATGTGAAAATATGTTTAATTGATGAATAATAATACACATTTTAAAAATAGATTTCAATCAAAATTGATGTATTTAAATAAAAAAAAAAAAAAAAAGTAATTTTCAAAACTATTTATTTTTATTGCATATTAAATTATTAAATTATTTATAAATAAAATTTTTGATATCTGATGAAAGACATAGCAACTAAAAATACAGTGTTTCTACATTCTAAAGAAATTAAGTTTTTTGTTTTATCATTTTATTTCAGTTTTATTTTGTATTACACATTAAACCCACTTACATTAAATTTTTTTTCAAATGTATTATTATTATTTTAAACCCGGCAATCGTATAAACAGTTCGTCCTTTTAACAAAAAAGAGCCAAATTAAAAAAATATTAAATCTCTTTCCTTGTGTTATGATATTAAATTATTATATTAAATTAAACAAAATCTCATTCCAAACTAAAAATTTTATGGTCGAGTCCTCCATTTGTTAGATATATAAACAAACCTAAGCTCAACACTAAATAAAATTCGAGTATAACGTATAAAAATTCAAGGGTCGCAATTTTTTTAGTATACTTATTTAAATCAAATTTGATTTTTTAATTGAACCAAAATTATAACAAATAAAAAGCATACAGTTACAAATCTATTTTAATGGAAGATTATATCTATGCGCTACTCGACGTAAGAGTCTACATTCACTAAATCTTTCAACAAAATAACCATTTTATTGTTACTCCAAATTCTATCGATATCAATAGAATTACTATCTATCTGTCCCTTATTTAATGATATTATAACTGACACAACTTTACTGGGTTTGACTATCGAATTGTAGTCGTTACCATGATCATGTTAGTTCATTTTTTTTTATGTTTGTTTGAAAATACGATTGACATTCTAATGGTTTTATGTTATTGAAAGGTATTCAACTTAAGAAGTCCATAAACGTTCAATATTTTTATACGTAATATGAATGATGAAGTAGATATTGGTAACTCTCTTGCTAATTTACAACACCAAGTTACGGTGGGGTTCCGATATCTATACTAAAAAAATATTCATTAACAAATAAAAAAAGGGTATCAGGATAATTAGACTCGACATACATTATATGTAAGAGTATATAAATTTTAGTGTAAAGTTTGTAACACTATCTAATTTTGACCGTACAAACAAAATGTTCACTTAGTTCGTTTCCGACTGTCCGTCCGTCATCTCTATAAATTAAAAAAAAGAAAACGAGATAGCGTGCTGAAATTTGTGTGATATATTCTAAACATAAAAAGTGAGTTTAAGTTCGTGAATGAGCAAAATCGGTCCATTGGGTCCAATGGATCCTTGATACAACTTTTAAATTATAGAAGCAAAAATTATTTATTTTCATTTATCAAACAACTTTTGTTTGAAACATTTTTTCGTAAAATGTTTCAGTTCTCCGCAATTTTTAGATAATAAACACATATAGGTAATAATATTATTATATACGAATTTATAACTGTATAGAGTGGATATTTATAGTATTCGATGAAAAATAGTCCAAACAATGAATTTCATACATATATCCATCATATATTCATATATCGAGGATATATTACACTATTTAGGTGTATATTTGGAAGGTATTATTTACTCTGGCTTTCTGGCATAGTTTTCCACGGTTTCCCAATATGTCGTTAAGGTAAATACCGGAATAGTTCCTTTAAAAGTTTGAAGTAAAAGTATATACCCCATTCACGCATTCTTATACAAAACGTTTAAAACAATATTTAAAAAAAAAATAAAGAAAATTATTTACTTATTTTATTAAGTACAAAAACGGCAAATTTTATCATATATAGCCGACTTTAGAAATAATCAAATACGATTTAAGCATAATAAAAGGAAACGTTTTACAATATTCAACATTTAAATTTAATGAGTTTAAACAGAGTTAAACTGTTCTGCAGTCTTTAAGGTTATTCGATAATTATGAAGTGAAAAATTGATAATACGTAAGAAATTGGATGTAGAATTTTGAAATCTCATATTGTGATTTTTATCTAACGAGAGCTTGCCGTATAAAACTTTATTTTTTACGATTAAATTATTTTTTAGTTATAAATAGTTTACTGAAAAATATATTTGGAAATATTAATTTTCGTAGGTTTGAAAAATCCCGACTTATAACGGAATACTTTTGACCAATTAAAAATATTTAAAGAAAATTAATAAAATACAAAATATATACATATATATTTGTTTATATTTTTTACACAATAATAAATAATATCCTTAATCAGGAATAAAAAAATAACTGTTTTTTAAATATCATTATTCCTCTATGACTCACACGTTATTAATAAATTTTATTTATTCCCGGTTAATGTAATTATTAACTAAAAAAGAAACTAAATAGGAATATCTTTTTTATTTTATTATTTTTCCTTATGCCTAAAAAGTATCCAAATTCGAGATTTTTCGAACCATTAATAATTAACATCTCCAAAAACGTTAACTTAATCGTAAAAATTCGTTCATTCATATATGTTTAAAGAATATAAATAATTACAAGCCAGTGGCAAATAACAATTTGTTGCAATTATGAAAATTAATTACGGTTTAAACAATAATGGCACCAAGTTCCCCTCCCCTGACAACATGCATTTTTATCTTCAGTACCACAATCTAAAGAAAATCGTGTAAAAACATTGAAGTAGAATAGTTTTTAATACCCATACATCAATTTATTTTCTGGGCCAAATCGAAAAACTGAAAACAATTGAACTACTTTCGAGACACTAAATAAAATTTGTATTAAACATGGTTGGATTACAAACTGCAAATGTAAACTAACAAATTAAAATGTATAATACTATAATATTAAGGTTATTTGTGTAAGATAAACTCATTGGAGATGAGAGTTGTGTATGTAAGGTTATGTAATAATTAATGAACGAGTTACATAATTAATTCCACAGATTAATGTAGAAATATGTTTGAGTATGACATGTAAAATGTTCAAAACATATTTCACTAATTATTATTGTCGATCGTATAAAGTCAATCAAGAAAAATGTTGTTTACGTAATTATCAATTTTTTTGTTTGTTCGCATCGTTACATTTTGATGAATATTGAAAAAAATTGATTATATAAAATAAATAATCAAGTTGCTTGAATGAATAA
Source organism: Chrysopa pallens (assembly GCA_020423425.1). Lineage (NCBI taxonomy): Eukaryota > Metazoa > Arthropoda > Insecta > Neuroptera > Chrysopidae > Chrysopa > Chrysopa pallens. The sequence goes on from CM035596.1 coordinate 15,783,805, forward strand.
ATAAAAATTTCTTTCATGATGTAATATGAAAATGTTTATACAAAAAAAAAGAAAAAAAAAAGAATATTTACGACGTAATTAATAAATAATCGTCAAGTCAGTTTATGTATATGATTGTTATTTCAGATTGATCAAAAATAATTTGGACGAACCAACGAATATAAAATGTTTCGAAAATTGATGAATTTCAAATGGCTTAACAATTTTTAAAATATCTATTATACATATTGAAATAATTCATCACAATAGTTTTACATTTTTGTAATGCAATTTTTAAAGTAGGATCTCGAAGGACTTTTTTTTTAAAAAAATTGGAGTACCGAATTTTGTTAATGGAATAGTTCAAATATTAAGGATCCAGATGTTGTCGGATCATTTTTTCGTGCAATTTTCAACCACTTCCTTTTTTTTATAGACTTTTCGAGAGGCTTGGAGAGGCTTGGTGATTATTTTTTATAAAAATGGAAAAAAAAAACTATGAAACTATGATGGTTTTATCGAAAAAATGCTCGCTTTCGAACAATAAAGTAATCAAAACATCTCACTTTTAAAGAGATTTTCAGATTTTATTTAATATTTTCTAATTTTCATGTTTTGATAAGATTCCAAATGCATCTACAAAATTGTTTTGAACTAAATTTATCATGCATGGGGAGTGACCTTCGAAATTGTTAAGATGACCCTAGATAGGAAACTAAAAGCCTTCCAAAAAGTAAGTAGAAAAAAAATTGTAGAAACCATTTGCCGTTTTTTTAAGTTACAAAAAATGATCAAAGTTGTCTACCTCTTCATCACAGATGCCTCTCGATAGTTTTTGTGTGTGTAATAATTTTCAATGTAATACGTAAAAATTGTTTAAATTTACCAAGGAAATTTTGACAATTTTTTGCCATTTACTTTCAAAAAAATAAAAAAACAAAAAAAAAACAAAAAAAAAAAGACTTAAAATTTGACAATAATGTTAACGAGACTTGTTCAACAATTTCTGAGATACAAGTATGATTACTTTTACACATATCCTTAGTATAAAACATCCATCAAATGCCCGTAGAATGTGTGAACACCCAAACAATGTCCTCTTAAATTATGTAAGAATATAATTGCACCTTGAAATGTTGAAAAGACACATACATACAATTGTGACACAAATGTGAGCAAACTGTTTCAAATTTCGTTTACGTTAACGACACACAAACGAAACGAAACATTGAAAATTTTCAATTACAAGTTAATGTCAGATTTGTGTATGTACAATCAGCAACAACAATAAATGCGACGCATACGGATTATTTCATGTGGATTTAAAATGCATGATTTTCATTATGGTTTTTATAATATATTCAGATTTTAAAACAATGTGGAAATTTTCATATAGTTAAATCAGTTTGCTGTTATATAGAATGTGTCAGAATATATTAATCATTAGGCTAACTCAAAAAACAGAGAAGGCGAGCTGAAAGCTGGTGGTGTGTTTTAGGTCTAACAAGTGAGATTAGGTTCGTGAATGAGCAAAATGGTTCCATTGCGTCCAAGATATTCAAGATCCAACTTTTGAACCATAAAAAAAGAAAATTGAAAAACAAAAAATGTTTCTTTTTTTTTGAAACAAACAAATTGTGTTGGGAACATTTTTTCATAAAATGTTTAGATTCGCTACAATATTTACACAAATTTCGCTACAAAACATATGCATAATTACAGCACATATTCTTATTATATATGTATTTATAACTGTATTGACAATTTAGAGTATTTATCCAAACAATGTAACAGTTAGTTGTTTTATTCAAATAGTAAATAACACATTACAGGTAATAAAGTAGATACCGAATTTAGACAGCCAGACTATATTTTAAATAATTCTGAAAGTTTCACGTTGGTGCATTTTTTTGTTGTTACTCAGTATATATGCTTTGTATAAAATGGTAACATTTAAATGACATACCTACAAGTTATGTACTATATGATTACAAATTTACGTAGATGTCGTTCATCTATTTCTCTCTCGACCCCAATTCCATCCCTTGACTTCATACAAACTAAAATGAAATCCCTGTACGCTATATGCTTCATATATAAATATACAGTTTAGTGAATATACAATATATGAATGTTTCAAGTACACATTGTGTAAAAATACATATTAGTAGAGCTCTCAGAGCTGTGGACCACACTAATCTTCCGTTACACAAAAAGGTTGGAAATGTAAAAAAAAAAAAAAAAACATAAATTTTACCTATTTTTCCTAATTATTTCACATTGATTAGAAAACGTTTTTTGTAGCTTACATGGAAAACTAGTGGGAATATTGAAATATTTTCCGAAACTTGAGAGAGGTTCAAAACTAAAGATACTTTTCCAATATTCTGTCATTCTTCCACATAGTTAGCTTTGAAACAACGTTGGTATTTAATTTAATTTTTTCCAAAAACTGGGGTTCTATAAAATATCACATTTACTTAGCTTGTAGAGCAAAACGATGGTATTTTTAGAACTATTTCCTAGGGAATGAGGGTGTAATAGACAAATTAAGGTTTTCTGATTTCCTCAGTTTATGTTTGTTATTTCATATCAATTGTAAAATTTTATTTTATTTCATATCAATGGAATTCTACTTCGGATAGAAAAAAATTGGTATTGAAGATTTTCCCAAAGGGATGGGAGACATTATTCCTCCAACAAATATACAGTAAATTTACTGAATGTTTTAAACATTTCTACCAAATTTCATCAAAATCGGACAATGTTTTCGAAAATTTCAAAGGAACGAACATAGATTGATAGATTCGATAGATACAGACAAAAAAAACTTTTCTTCTATCTTTTATGGTTTAAATGATGGATCTATGGAGTCCGATGGAACATTTTGCACATTCACGACTTTGTGACTTTCTTTACGCCCATATATATATGTATATATATATGTATATATATATATGTATATATATATATATATATATATATATATATATATATATATATATATATATATATATATATATATATATATATATATATATATATATATATATATATATATATATATATAGGCAAAAAACAAAACAAAAACCTAGAATGATAATAAGATAATAACAATAATAATGATTACGAAGAATATTAAAAAACGAATAAGTTCCTTTATTAATTTGAATTTCTAACTACGACTATATTTTACACAGTTGCTACCCACAATTCATTCACTCAGATACGAGATTATATTCAACGAGAGAAGCAAAAAAAAATCAAATCAAAATTTATCATTGTCATTATCAGAAGTTGAACTTGAATTTATAATTTTTTTTCCTCGCAAATTATACTAAAACTTATTTGCTAATGGATATTACCTCAAAATGATTTTTCACAAATCAGATTCACGTATTATACGTAATAGTATATAGAAAAATGTTTGTGATTTTTCCAACTCATGTGTGTATCATTAAATGTGATAAGGTCAATGGTATTTCAGTGGTCATTGGCTTTCTTTAATATAGTGAAAAAAAGAACTACATATGATCGTAATTGAAATTGAAAAAAAAAAAAAGAATGTATATTGGATAAAGTAAAATTTGTACTAATTGAAAAAGAAAAAAAAAACGCTTCAATAATTTTCTAGAGATTCAACTAACTTATTTTTGATTTATTAAGTTGATATCTTCTTGAATCTTTTTACGGGTTTTTTATCATTCAAAATTCCTTTTTTTTATTTGTTTCTTTGTTTGTTTGTCTTTTTGTTTTTTTATTTTTTCTGTTCAAGAGAATTTTAACGGCATACTAAGCAAATGGTATTAATATTAGCTGTTTATACTCTAAATATGAATGTAACTTATTTGGAGTTTAATAAATTTAACCCAAAGTTTAAGCTTTCCAAAATTTTAGTACAACTGATCATAAAATTGTCTCCTACAAGGATGTTGGTAATTTTTTTTAACTACTTCAATTTATTCGTCCTTAAGATCTTATCGGAAATGGATCTGAAGTAATTTCTTTTTTTTTTTTTGAATATTTAAAAAAAAAAAAAAAAAACAAGATATGGAATATAAATACTATCACGTCACTTGTTATTATCTCCATATAAATTACATGTTATACATCGTTTACATATAAGTGAGATGGTAAGTAACTTTATATGAAAATAAATGTATTACCAAGAAAATACCATAATTTGAGCGAATTATTTTATAAAATATGAAATATGCGACGAAGTGGTTTTTAAGCGATTGAATGTTGAATTGTAGAAGCATCTGTCGTCTCTAATAAATCGTCGCTATATTTTTCAAAGTTATCGATAATAGTTTCTATAATACTTACTAATCAGAAATGAATAAAGCTTTCATATGTTATGACAAAATTTCCTGCAGTTATGAAACATATGACCAGTGTTCTTATCAATTGAACAAAGCAGTAAAAATATATTAACAAGTAATCAATCAAAGTAAAGGTAATAATGGGAATGACGTTGTCTAAATTTGTTTACTACTTCAATTGAAGCGACTTTAGTCCACGAACATCGATCTGAAGTCATTTTTAAAAAATCTTTAAAACGTTAGTATCTCCATATGAATTACATGTAAAACATCGTTTTTGGGAATGAGATAGATATATAATGTTTGATAGAGTATAGCTTTTTTGTTTTTTTAATTAAATTTAATTAAATTTTTAAATTTTGTTATGGTATTGTGTCTTGTTTCACATTCTGATGTGAAATCAAATTCCGTATCATTCAATAATCGTATTATGTAACTTTTATCTATTTATTGATACATTTGTTGGAAATTTCAAATTCTTACAAATGTAATTTGTTTGAAGAATTTCATAATTTAAGCAATCGATTTGGGAGAATGATTAAAAGTTGTTTATTTTTCAAAGAAATGTGTCTTAAGTGTTGTACATACTGTAAAATTTTTTGAAAAAAACACAAAATTTATTACATAAAACTTTTCTTGTAAAAATGGTAAATTTTTTGAACTGAAAGGTTAAAATAGCATGCGACTACGATATATTGCTCTGTACACACAAAAAAAAGAGTCAAAGAACATTGATAAAAAGACAAATACAAGTACATTTGAACATGTCATTAAAGGCTTAGAGTATAATCGGGTGAAAAATATGAAAATTCACTATATGTTTGTTTGTCGTGATAGTTTGTCATTTGTACAGGATGTTCAAGGACAATTGTGACATATTCAAAGACAAGATTCAAAATAATAACACTTATATTCATTTTTTCCAAATCTATAACACTTTGTTTTCTCCAAATTTATATTAAATAATGAAGCGTATGTGCACCGTGCATCAAAATGTTTTCATTAGTTTCTATGGTTACGAAATACTAGATTATCAATCAAATTATCAATCAAATGATAAATAACTTTGTGAATGGTGCATGATGTATCATTAATATTTATTAACTAATTTAAATGAATAATTATTTCTATTTGCAATAAAAAAGAATTACTAATGCAATTTCTTCAATTATTCCTACATTTTTTAACCAAAAAACTTCAATAAAATATCATTTTTTGGAGTTATTCAATAATATTTGTTTGACATTTACTATACAGTTTGCATGCAAACAATTGAACAAATAATTATATTTTCTAGAATGTGAATATTTTATTACAAATTTTTGACACACGTAGCGCATCAATCGTAAGAAGGCCCTTCCACGTACTATGCACGGTACGGATAATTAATTTTCTCGAAAGTTTATAACGCTTAAAAGCATGGTATAAATATGATAAATAAACAAATTAGGTTGAAAAAGGTCACAACATCTTATTAATGGTAAAAAATCGAAACAAATTTCAAACACAAGAAAATTTTGTATGTTAAAAATAAATACTTGAAACATTTTTTTCAGATACTGATTATATTTGACTGAATTTCAGCTGAATGTTTTTGTTTTTTACGCTTTCACCAATCTTGTTTTGTATTTGTTATCAACGCAATCGAAGCCAGAATATTTGATAGTAATACGTTTTTTATGTAATTAAATACTGAAAATAATTATAAATATTTCAAATGTGGAGATTCAATTATATGCACTTTTTTACCTTAAACGAAATTTTATGTATTTTGCTGTGTTATTGCGATGGATTTTTCATAGGAAAGATCAGTAGTCCGTTCATTTAGATCTAGTTTTTCTCTCTTTGATATCTTTGAGATGAGTGTAAGCCAATTTGAGAGTTTTCACTCGATAATTCATGAGACGTTTCAGTATTTCTTTGGTATACATTTGAAAACTGCATACTGTAAGACGGAAAGTGATGAAGATTTAGTCACGATAAAGTAAAGTGTTTTGTTTTTTTTCACTTTGTGCAAACATTCAAAGAAAATTACGAATGAATTTTCTTAGAATAAATATATCGACACATTTTGTTGAAACACTAAGTAGATTCTATATACAGAGGTTTTTCACACAATAAACAATATAAACATCTCATCATTTGTCAGCAAAGAAATGGGGCATTGTTTTTCATAACTTTTTTTTTTTTTGTTTAACAGTGAAAAACTCATTTGAATAAAATTCGAGGTACAAGCACCCTAATCAATTTTCAAGATAGTTTTATTTTATTTTTTATTTCAGTTGATGTTTTTCTTTTCTTCTAAATTATATTCCAACTTTCCAAAATATAAATAAAATATAAAATATATATATATATATATATATATATATATATATATATATATATATATATATATATATATATATATATATATATATATATATATATATATATATATATATATATATATATATATATAAGGCATTTTCGTGCAAGGTGACTTCCCAATATTACGCATTTATTTTTAGGATTCCGTACAATAAAATATTATATTGTACGATAAAAAAAAACATCTGGTGAGCAAAAGAAATATATCGCCAATATGGTTTAATATTGAAACTGTTTTTAATCATTAACATTCATAAAATACACTTAATATTCAAATCAATTGTTATAATTATTTGATATATAATAAAATGTATAATAAATTACATGTGTTTATTTTTAGTGGAAATTGTGACGAATCTTAACCGTTGTACATGACATTGTATGAAAAAAATGCTATGAAAAAATATTTCAAAGAAAACTTGTTTGTAATTAGAAAACGAATATTGTTTAGTATCAAGATTTTCTTCTTTCTCGAAAATACGTCATAAATCCCATTGACCGATTTTTCTGAATCACGAACCTTTTCATAGATTTCAAGATATATATGACAGACAAGTGTTGTAGTCGACAGTGGACTAATCAGGTGATGTATTTGCTAGCGTTACAAACTTGAGACTAAAGCTTATATACTCAGACATTTTCGATATGTTGAGTGTAAAAATCTCGAATAGAAATCGTTTTTAGCATAGAATCATTTTTTGAAAAGTTTCAATTGGTCTGGCTACATAAGAAACCTTAATATTTAAGTTATTCGTAACTTTTAAGAAATTAAGTGATTGATTTTTGTAGACATGAGTATCTCCCGCGACGTTTTAAAACGATTCAAATTATATTACCTGGGATCACTCATAAAATACGGAAGGACCGAGATCATTGTATTACAGAACCATTTATCATGAATTTCCCACTAAACCGTACATTGTTTTCTTATCCTCCTAAAATAAATACTGGTGAATACTTTACGTTAGGCTTTTTTTGATACAATGTTGATAAGATCTTTTATCTACAATATAAACGTTGTCGCGTCACACCGTCGCCAAATGATTTTGTATAGCGCGAATATACCTTGGACAAATTATTTTTACTTCTATTTTTTTATTACTAAAGAATGAATAGATATTCCGGAAATAATAAATCGATTTTTGAAATTTATTATAGACTTAATTGTTTCAAATTCATTGAACAATTTTGAATATTTTAAGGGTGAATTTGCAGTCAGCGGGTAAATTTGTAGTACATCTAATTAATTTTAAATTAGCTTTTATTAAAAATAAATTTTCATATTATTTTTAATATATTTATAAATTGTTGAAAAAATATTATTTAACTAGCTTTCTACCCAACCACTTCGCAGTAAATTTGTTCAAAAACATTCATTCAAATTAAAACAATCTTTGTACAGCTCTTTTTACTATCCCAAATAGTTCAGCACATCCATTTCACTACTTAAACTGGATGTTGCGGATTCGAAGCAGTATGATCAATTATAATAAAAGGAGACGGTTGTTTGATCAAACAGTAGTCGTTTGGATAAGAACGACGGTTACTTCACTCCAACAACATCATTATAAAAATATAATTGTCATCATCGAAGATATCTTTGTCTTCAGGTGATGGATAAATAAGCACATCTATTTGCACAATATGTAAAAACATCACTCGCAATATACTATCGATTAAAGTTTTTGAAAAGTTTAAAAAACAGAGCGGTTGTATTTGGGTACAACAAAAGGGGGAGGATATCTTTGGCGTACAGTTAAAGATGTGTCGGCCTGCAGTCTGGCTTTGGCCTACATCCATTCAGATCGCTTTGTGACCACCTTAATACAAATTAGTAAAGTAAACTATAATAAAACATTTAACCAATTTTAAAATTTTTTGCTTTTGGGTGAAAAGATTGCCTAAACAATATCAGTTCAAAATCGTCAAAAATAATGGAGTTAAAACAGAAAAAATTTAAAAGTGGAACCATACAATATAGAAGTGGAACAAGTATTATAAAATGTGCAAAATGTTTTTGCACGAAATTTCTTTAAACAACCTTTGATTGTAATTTGATGTATATCTTGTGTAAATGACACAACGATTCAATCTGTTAATAATCCGTTATCTGTGTGCATGTATTTTGATGTTGGGACTACAAGCTTTTTTTTTATCAACACCATAATCATAATGAATATACAAGATATGCAGTAAAATTTTTGCAAAATTAAATCATCTTATATATTTAAAAAATTAAATGCCACATTCTTGGGTGGGAAGAACTTCTGAACTTCGTAACCGATTTTAAACAAATTCTTTTCAAAATGTGTGATTTGTTCTAACTTGAAACACAGTATAGTTTTTAGGTCCATTTTTTTTCAAGAACCGCGACCCGGTGAGAAATGGGGAAAAGTTATAAGGGGATTTTATGTGAATAAAAATTTAATGATTTAATAAATGGCAATAAAATATGTTCTAAGCATGATAGAAATATGCAGTTTTTTGCATTCGATGTGAAGTTCTAATGTAATGCATAAGTATTTTTGAGATGGCTTTACGTAACGCTTTAAGTACTTAATTAATTTCCTTATCTGGCGTCGACTCAAAATTACTTAGTTATACATATCTAATTTAAGAACTTAATTATTCAGGTTAATTAACAAGTGAAGATAACAACAACTAATAAAGCTGTTAGTTGTTTAGATACTCGAAATATGATTGAATATCATTGTTTGGATTATCTTTAATTAGCATTCATAAAATACTATAAATATCCAATCTATACAGTTATACATACTTGTTTAATAATATATATTGTAATTATATCTATATGTGACAATTAGCGAAATTGGAGCCTAAATGGTGGCAAATCCTAACATTTTCAAACAAAAGATATTTTTTCAAAGCCACAAACATTTTTATATTTGAATTTTAAAGTTTATAAGTAAGGTCAAAGATGCAATAGACCCAATGGATCGATTTTGCTCATACAAGAATTTAAACTATTTTTTATGTTTAGAATATGTCACCAAAATTTCAGCTCGATATAAGTTTTTGAGGTATCGTGATGACGTACGACTCGACGAACAGCCGTAAATCGACTAAATAGGTGTTGCTATGAACACCTATTCCAGAATTTTATACTCTGGCATATTATTTATGTCGAGTATAAAAACTCAAAATAATTACAAAAATATATACAAAGGTATATTTACATTAATTTAGAAACTTTGTTATTAAGATTAAATAAAAAAAAGGGTTTATTCAATCATCCCATGTTTTACTACCTTAGAGTTGGAATTTTTATTCCAAATTTACATGGGATCAACTTCAGAGGTAAACCCTATCCAATAAACAAGAATTATTACAAAACTGAATACTAGTATACGTAAATTGTCATAAATCACGAAATATTTTTTTTTTTTTATTTGCATACTATTTTCCATACACATGGTACACATGTACATAAGATACATAAAAGTTGTGTATACATGATAATATGGGAATAAACGGGATAAATACATTCTTTGATGTATTCATCGATACCTATATTTATATACACTTTTTATTATTATTATTATTATTATTTTTTTTTTTTTAAATTGTAATTGAAAAATATATGTAGGGGTTGATCCATTTCAGTTCACACTTCGGGTGTTGTTTTGTTTATGATTATTTTGTTTGTTTTTTTTTTCGAATAAAAATAATATATGTATGGATATATATATATATATATATATATATATAAATAATATATACATAAAATGAGACCGTTCTCAGAATATAAATATTAATATTATTCCTACCGTGATTAATCAATGGATACCACTACATTTTTAATAAAATATTTGCATTCTAGAAAATGTAATTATTTGTTCAATTGGCTACTTTACCATGGTTGTACATAAATATTCCAATGCTATTTGATCCAGTAAAATCGCTATCTACCATTTTAGTGACGTAATATCGGTATATAATATTGAGAATATTATTGGTATAACACATTGAGAACAAAACATAACCTAACACTTTTAAATAGTCTTGTACTCATTAAGATAACTGAATACACTGAACTGGCAAAGACAATTAATATTTTTACCAAAATGACGTCATGAGAGTATAGTTTTTTACGTTACGAGATATAAAGATAAAAATATTGAATATTAATATAATAAATTAATTTTGTAATTTTGTGACTGAAATTTAGAATATTTAAGAATATTTCTACATAAATTTTAATTTTTGTATTTTTTCATACTTGAAAAAGATTGACATATCTGTTCTACTTAAGCCAGAGTGTGCATGCTTTTAACATATGAAATTTATGAGGTTAATTAATTATACGCTAATCCAGTATCTTTGACATGTTATCTTTGCGCTATCTAGTGTTTTATTTGTGAATCACTGGGTAAATAAAATGCTTACTACTATAAAAAAAAAACAAATGACTTTAATTATTAATATAAAATAATATTTATAATTAAAATGGTAAATTACATTATAATAATTTATTTTACTTTTTGAACTAATCTGACCTGGTATTTCTCGTAAAACTGTCCCAAAAATTCATCAATTTTTTTCTTGGGCTTTTGTTACATGTAAGCTTGAAATTTGTTGTTAATATAATTGAAATACAAAATATTTATAGTCAGGGAGGTAGCGTTGCAAATGACACAATCGTTTCAAGTCGATTAATTCATGTTGAAATTGAATGTTTAGTATAGCAGTCATACATTGTTATGAAAGTTAGCAGGCTCCGAGAGTGTGGACGGGTGGAATAAAAAATTCTGCTGAATAGCCATACAATCTCCATCTAAGACAATCAAATGTCATATTCAGCTGACAATTATTCCACCCGTAAATATTCTATGACTATTTTTTGTATTTACTACATTATTGAAACTCTTAATTATTAATTTCAAGCGACTCTAAATATATTTTATTATTCCTTCACCTTGTTATCTACGTTGTGTGCGCCTGCTGAATCGTCATTCAACTTTCAATAAAATCGAAAATTGATCGGCCTGAAATCACCATGCAAAGCTACCTCCTGGACTATTACTTGCAAGTATTGTTTAAAATAAAGTAGGCTTGTAGTGTATTATCTTTTAAAACTACGGTTTACAAAAAATAACACAAAAAGGTCTATACTTGATTACCGTATACGCGTTTGATCATTGAAAACACTGAAATTTATACTTTAACTGTAATTGTTGCACATTTGGGTGGAAATTTACCTTTTAAATCTTTATTAGCTGACGGTTTGTAAAAAAAATTGAAACAAATGTTAGATACAAATGCACTTTATACGTTAACAAGCATATTGTAGGCATAATGTACACATTGGCTGTATTACAATATTTTTTTTTTTTTTTTTTTTTGTAGAACACATATTTGACAAACCTTATTTACGAAACGAACAAAGGACAAAACGTTGTTTTTGTGTTGATTTTAGTTGTATACAACACATCTGTGATTTACTCAAACAATTTTTTGTCGATTTTCGTATAGTCGAGTGTCATAATTTTGATACGACATAAAAGCCATAGATGGCATAATGTTTTGTATCAGTCAATTTTTTCAATATGCGTATTACAAATGTTAATTGTTTACATTAATATAAGAAACAAACTTTAAATAATATTTTGTACCAAACACTACTAATTTCCAATTTAAAAATAATTTCTAGCTAATAAAATAATATTTCTAGCGACAAATATACAGTTCTTTGTTTGAAAATAGGTATTTCCAAGCACAAGGCATCACAATGTTTAACCAATTTTAAAGTGTATTGTTTACACTAAATTGCAACTAAACCTTATCTGTAAATTTTAACAAAAATGCAGTGATTATATTTTTAAAATATTTTCATATGACTCAAATAATAATGAATGCAAAATGCTTTTTTTTTTTTTTTAAATAAGGCCTTCCTATTCATTTTCCACCCTCATTCACTTATTGGGGGGGTTCTATACACATCGATACCTAAATTTTGTTTGTGCGGTCAATATTTGCGAGCGTTACAAATTTTAAACTAAAACTACTATTTTCAGACAATTTCTATATAAGTCGAATATAACAGGAAACCAAGAGGTTAATTTTTCAACAAAATTTTAGTACCATGAAAAAAGTATTTGACTGCTAACGAAGATTCTAACTACCGGTATAATTAAGAACTATTTAAAACTACTAACATTTAAACAGCATACACAAAAAACTTGTAATAGTAGGGAAGTTTTATTATAGTGTATATTTTATAATATATTACAATAACAAATAATATATTTTTGTAGTCTATGGAAAAGAGTCAGTTGAGTGTGTTACGAGTAGTTATTATTTTTGCAGCTATGGCGCTGAAATCTGAATCTCCTATATGTACTATTTTCAATTCTTAAGTATTTTCGTTTTAAATTCATAGTTTGAGATTTTGATTTGTTTTTAATTCCCATTAAAAAGAATTTATAAGAAATTAAAAGTTTAAAATTTTTTATTATTTGATAATATGTTGTAAACATTTTTGACACCAGGCATGTTGTCATGTTGATTTTAACTATAGGTGTTTAAATATATTTTATACCATCAGTGTTCTCTCCTCCGGCAGGTCTTGTAATCATACAAGACATTTGATTGACTTCTTTATTTCATAGCCTTTTTTATTTTGTTTGGTATAATGAACTATTTCGAAATACGTTTATAACAAATATTTATTTAAATATATGAATTCAAGTGTCTTGTATGTGCATATTTCTAGGCAACACTTCCAAGCAAGATACATAAATATGATTTCTGCCAATTAAGAATGAATATGCGATATTAGATTTTAAGTATAGTGAAAACTTAAGTGATGAATACAATGAAAAAACAATTCTTCACTGTACATTTATGATGGAAAATCGATTCAAGGAAGTATAATTTACTATTTGTTATTTTCGCCGGAAGTTGCATAATATGGAACAAAATTGAAAAATACCATATCTATGATTGAGTACAAATAAAAAATATATTTTTATAAGCTCTATACTTTTTACATAAAAAAATGGATTGCATTCAATAATTTTTGTGGCAGTATTTAAGTTTTTTTTTTTTTTGGCTGACTGATATTCACTGAACAATTGATTTTCGATCGCCATTATTTCTCTGTAGTATATAACACGCATAACAGATGGGTCATTCGTGAGTGAGTCAAATTCGATACTTAATTTTAGTTTTATTTAAGAATTGTATTAACGTAAACAATTAAATAATATTCACATCTCTTTATAAATATTTAAAAATAAAAATAATTCTATGAATTATTTTCAATAAATGTTTATTTAAAAATTAGATATACTAAGGCAATTACGTATTCGTCCTTAAGATAGCTGGACCATGCAATCGAAATGTTAACAAATCTTTCAAACTTTGAATAAAGGTAATTAAATGCATCTTGAGAAAATGACAAATTTATTTAGCTTTGTCCTAGAGAGAATGTTGTCATTTTGATGAAGAATAAGTACTTGTAAATGAACAATTAAAATGAGTAAACATTAAAAAGTTTATTTCCATGTATACTATAGTGAGTGAGTGTATGTGTGTATATTCTGTAGTCTAAGTTATGACTACAATCGTTGTAAAAATATATCTATCACCTATCGGAAAAGAACTACCTGAATAAGAATGTAAATAAATTCATATTAAGTGTGCTACAATTAGTGGTGCAATCAAGTTTGAAATAAAACCAGTAATACAACGACTTCAACAGTTGGACATGTTGTTTGGCATGGTTCATTAATTCTTGAATCAAACTTAGATCTTTCTATGTAAGACAGCGTAAACAAAATGCTGAAATTCACGATTCTCAGTAATTTACTAAGAGTTTTATACTATCATAGTTATATTTTGTAAAAGTGATTGGTTTACCACTCTTTGTGCATATCATTGAATATAACAAAATGGAGAGTGGAGTAAGACAGAATATCTGGTAGATACAAACAATCTAATATTGGAGTTTCTATCATCAAATTATTTCAAAAAATTATCTGATTGTCATTGTGTTTTTTTTTTTTTTTTGCAAAACATTGATTTCAGTTAAATATAGCTCATTTTTTTGGCAAATCAACAATGTATATGATTTTGAGTGAAAAATTATCGAGACGAATTGTTTAATTGATTACTACTATTACAACATGGTGCAGTAACTTTGAAATAGTACTATTGAGAAATGAACTATTGACCAAAGAACTTTTAATATTAATTCAATATTTTGGATATATTTTATATAGCTAATAATAATAAAAATACAGTCACTGAATTTTCTCAGCTTTAACTAGATGATACAAGTTTGTTTGTCCATTCTTAATTTAGATAGCCCCGAGCCTGTCGTAATTTTATCAAATTTTAAGAAAGTATAACATCTTATTTCAAAACTATCTTATTCTTATATATTAGCCAGATAACAAATGTGATTTTTGTAAAGTGTTCATCATTTACCTACTAATAGGATTTTACCTACTCAATAGTATTTTTAATTTACATTCTCGACATTAATTTAATTTTATGATAAACAATTAAAAAATTTTAACTAAGAAAATGAAATAATAAAAATGGCATCAGTATTGAAATGACATTTATTTATATGAATGAGAAAGTCAAGTTTTTACTCTTTTAATAATAGTACATATTTTTGCTAGATATGATAAAAATCTGATCTAAAAATTTCAAATTTCAAAATAATTCCTGAATAAATTCATTATATAGACGAAAAAAAGTTATATTTAATACAACAATTAGTTAGATAAATTTGTAGTCGAAAATAAATAAGATTTGATAACATACACAATTGTCGAAAAGGAATGATTAGATATCATAAATTTGTACGTATTTTATCAAGATACAAGAGAAAAATGGTAATACAGCGAGACAGTTTTACTTTCAAAAGAGACGAGTATACTCTGATCAAACTGTAGGAATCGAATCTTATGAGTCACAAGTGCATTATTTTACATTTTTACATTAAAAGTAAAGGCTTTAATTTTTTTTTCTTCGCATTCTAGAAATAAGTTTCGCACAAGTACTGTATTTTCGGAAAGTTGAGTGGCGAATAAAAATATCCAGTTAATATCTTCTTTTTTTTTTTTTCACCACTGTAAAAAGCTGAACAGATGTAATAACTTTTCTCAACGCCACACCGTTTAAGAGATATAATTAACTAAAGTTTAGCAAAAGAGCTCTTATGAATGTGTTTGTTCAATAATACCGGAAATCGAAGATTTGTAGAAAATTGGCAAAGTTGACCCCACAAAAAAAACTTTTAAATTGATAGAACTATATCCGAAATACACACTAAAAAAAATTTCAGAATAATTTACTACGTACTTTCAATTAATTTTTCAATATTGACATGTGGCTTCTATCTCTCTCCTCCATATTTACTAGGAAAAAAATGGAGGCTCCGTTAAGCGTGCCAATTTCAAATAGTAAATATCGTTTTTAATACACTTATAAATACTATATTACAACCAAAGTATATTAACATTAATAAATATAAAAATTATTTTTTATTAATAATTTTTTTATAAATTTATTTTCGAGCGAAATGATTTATTTATTTATAAAAATAAAAAAATAAAAATAAAAATAATAAAGAATTCATGATATAAAAAATAAAGACATGTTCAGGGTTATGTCTTGAAATTCATTTAAAGTTGATATTATCTAGTGACAGTTGACTACTAGTCAAATAATATTTTATTTATTACATTATTTTAAATATTTAATTATAATCCGTGCTAAATTATATCAATTAAATTATTATATGAATTTTTATCAATTATTATAGCATGCTTCGTATATTTATTAGTGAAACAAAAACAAAAGTCTTTTATTTGATTTCGGACAAGCTCCCTTAAATATAATAATTTGGAAATATATAATTTGGAAACACTGTATGGTATTTGATCAGAATATAATACAATTTGGTAAATCCTTCTAAAAGTAACGATTACGATTTTTATGAATGTTAACAATTTATTTCCGAAAAAAATATTATTCGATAGAAATACAAGTAGTTCGTGATATATTTTGATATATAGATAAGAAATATAAGGATGAACAAAACAAAAAAAAAAAAAATAGAAATAAATAAAACTTTTTCTATGAAAAAAAAAAGATAAAAGTAACAACACCCTATAATCATTTACCTACCCTTAAGTATTGTATACACATAAACAAGGATAGATAGCAACACCAACGGGAACTGGTGACCGCACAGAATGTAATACGAGATACGTAATATCACTATGAGTCTATTTAAATTTTAAACATTATTGAATCCAATATTATCTAGTTGAAATTAAGTTTAACCTTAAACCAGCTTCCAGCTTGGTTTACTAAAGTAAGAATATACACACAAACACACTATGGATACACAGAGGCATAGAACAAGTAACTTATTGTAGCCAAAAACATAACGTCGGCATGATTCGTTAACCTGCTAAATCCACTTTAGACTAAAATCAGTTTTTGTTCAGTTATAAAGAGTTAAAAATACTATGCACGAGAAATAATACCAAAATGTATTTTGACAACTAAATACTGCTAAATCGTCAGTTTTACATTGTAATTGTACCCCCACCTACATGCGGGTATTTAAATATTGCTTTGCCAAATATTTGAGATCTAAACAATTTATTATAAATCATATTATTATCATCTACCTTATCATAGATTATTTTGTTTTATATTTTCATTTAATGCGTAAAACTAATGTTTTAAATCAAATTTACAATCTGAATATTAAGGGCTTAGCAGTGTTCCGTATTATATTATTTTATTGGGTACGTATAAAACCGCTTAAGTCTCGGCTATTTACATTATTTTCCTGAGTTTTGAATATGAGTATAAAATAGTACCACAGTCATACGTTTTAAATGTTCAGCAAAATTACGGGATTTTTGGACTTTTGAATAGAATGCTGTTTTTTTCTTTGCCTTGTAAACTTTGCAAGATGGCGCTTAGCAGGTTAACGAATCATGGCAACGTTAGATGTAATATTATACATTTTTCCTATGATATATGTCGTTTAAGAAAGGATTTATATGATATATGTTGTTTAAGAAAGGATATTATTAAGTTATTATTACGGAGATGTAATATATATTGTTTTTAATTAGCCTTTTTTCATATATTTTTTGTTAATGGCTGCATGGAAAATTCTAGAGAGATTTTTAAAAAATAAACATAAATAAATTTCAAATGATGATTTCCGAGCCTATAAATATAATTTTATAAATTTATTTTAGAACAATCGAAAAAAAAATTTTTTGAATTATTCGCTGTTAAAGAAAAGTTGTGTATATTCAATGACCGTTCGAAAGACACAGACTTAAATAATCGATTATTTTTCTATTGCAAAAATCGATTAAAAAATATTTTATAAAACTAGTTATAAATTTTGTTCACAATAAAATTTTTTCTAATTTTTAATTAAACATTTTCTTAGTTGAATTAAATGGTTTTTCTAATAAACATCTTTAAAAAAATTCATATTATTCTTGGCAATGAAACTTGTTAATTATCGGTATTTTCAGATTAGGTTATTAGACAAGAAATCATAATCAACTATGAACATCATCGGTTATTTTGTATTTATTAATCGATTCATAAAAATATTTTATATTCTCGAACCGTACCTTTAAAAAACATTATACAATTTAACTTTATTTGTAAAACCAAGCTAAATAAGTTAATTAAATGCACATCTTCGCAGCAAAAATGCTGGGAATAAAAGTTATTTTTTGAGAACAAACATTTCTTTGTACTTGATTTTTCTCTCCAACTTTTACGGTTGAAAAAATTAATAAAGAATTTACGGAATAAAGTTTTGGTCATTCATAAACGGTTACCAGCTCCCATATTACAGTATATATGTTATATAGAAAATAAATTCTGTAATCGTAATATGTTAGTTAAATGTTAGCTAAAATTAGCAGATTACTATTGCCTCTCTTATTGCTAAAACTGTTCCTGAATTATGACGATTATACTATTTTGTGCTCATCTATTTCTATGGCTAGGAATCCGTTGCATCCTTTATATAGTGAACTATGAAAAACAATACATGCTCTATTCAATTTTTAAATTTATGACACCAATTCTCGTAAGTTTTGGCTCGTAAAAACTGGTACAGAACTAGTATCATGAAATTGTTTAATAAGTGATCTGAATCAAATAAAACTCAGTAATACGGCCCAAATAAAAAAAAAAAAAAATCATACAAAAATAATTTTATTATTAGTCAAACAATAAACTCATAAACTCAACGAAATACGTCCAAGGATGTGTCATGTCATTCAATTGACAAAAATTGCCCGGTTTTAAATTTTCTTATGAAATAAGTTGAAGTGCCACAAAGTGTGAAAACTACTCCAAAACAGTTTGAACTAAATTTATGAGATTTTTTTGTGAATATTTAGTTTCAATAATGCAGTAAAAAAAAATAAAGTAAGCGGAATATTTACGACTGGATTAATTGCCAGCTGAATTTGACATTTGATAGCTTTAGATGGAGATTGCATGACTACTCAGCTGAAATTTGTACCCCCACCACCCGTCCGACACCCTCTCGGAGCCTGCTGACTTTCATAACAGTGTATGACTGCTAATAAACATTCAATTCCAACACGCAATAATCGCGACTTGAAATGATTGTATCATTTGCAACGCTACCTCCCGTACTATTATATGCGCCAATTAGCTTCGTACAGTGCCTTTTAAATATTTTGTGTTAGTAAAAAAAGCGTGACAAATAACTTTACGTATCGAACCAAATACAATATACGATGTGAATGCATAAACACTTGACGATTTTATTCCCATTACATGGTTGTTAGATAATAAAAATACGGAAAGTAAATAAGTCTACAAATAATATAATTTGTCTTTAAAAGAGATAAAGAAAACTATTCTTTGTTTCATTAATATTTTAAGAAATTAAATCCCTTTTCTTTCTTCTGCGTTTTATTTTTTTTTTTTATAATTATTGAACAAATATAATTAAAAATAAAAATGTGCGTTTCATGTATAAAATGGATGAATTAATATTTATACAAGTAATTAACACATTATTAAAACAATTAAATACATTTTTATTATGTATTCGAAATGTTTCTTGTTATTGGAGATTCATGACAAGATCTACAGTAGCAAAATGTGAGCAAAAAAGACATCATATAGCTGATTATTATTAACTTTATGATCAAGATTTTTCAAAAGAATTAAAATTTGACATTGCCGTATTAAAATTTGTAATAGACCAGGGTAGAAGCCTTCAATAATGGTAAAGAGTGGAAAAAAATTATAGTAGAATGAAACCAATTGGAAACGGAAGATAAAATGATAAAAATAAAAGAAAAAATAAATTACGGGCGATCTAAGTTCGCGGGAAGGAGGAGCTGGCGAGTTTTTAACGATAAAATACGCTTTTATCTCGATTTCCAGCTAAACTACAAATCCTATGGAAAAAAGTTAAATGCCAAAGTTGTAGGTAATAAAAAGATCTACATTTTTTGTATGTACACTTTTTTCACATAACCTCAAAATTTATGTGAAAATTGAAATAACCTTTTTATTTCTACCTTTTACAAAAAAAGTTTTTTTTTCACGAAATTTGTTAAACGCTTGCCGTTTAATGTTCCAAATACACTGCAATTTTTTTAATTTTAAATATTTATTTTTTCACCTGTTTTGAATAAATAAAAATTTTGATGTTATGTGAAAAAAGTAAATAAAAAAGTTGTAGATCTTTTCATTATCTACAACTTCGCCATTTAAGTTTTTTCCATAGAATTTAAAAACCCTACCTACTTCCCAAACTCAGATCTCTCGTAATTTAAATTTCCTTTCATTTTTATCATATTACTTTCCGTTTCCATTTGGTTTCATTCTTCTATAATTTTTTTCCCTTTCAAATATCATTTTTATTAAATTAATATTTATCTCAGCAATTAAAACAATATTCAAAAATTTAGAAAAATTGTTAAAAAATGAAATTGAAAAACAAACAAAAAAACAAAAACAAAAAAACAACGTGCATTCAATAAATGAACCACCTTTTAAAATTCAAAACATGTTCGTAAGTAGAAAATAATTTTAATATTGAAAGTCTATTTAAACATAACTTTATTAGGGTTCCAGTTTTCCATATAAGGAACACTTGAAGCAGCGGAATAACTGGTACTTTTTTAAGCGCTGGTTTTCATATTGAAAATATTAATAAAACATTTCGAACAATTCTTGCCTGAATTATTTATGAATAAATATTAGAAAAATTAATGTTTTAAAATAAAATAATTAATATTTCTTTTCAGAAATTTTGCAAATATTAGAGAATCATAAATTTATTTTATACGTACAGCATTTTTTAACGCTTGTTTGAGATTTGATTGCATGTTAAACCATTTTGAAAAAAAAAGTTAATTATCAAAACAACAAAGGTATTACACACGTAAGCTTTATTATTATTATTCGTTTACTATTAACGATAAATCAGTAAAGTACTTATTTAGTTTATTAATTTTGGTTTATAAATACGGCTGGTATTTTGACTTTTAAGTAAATGAAGAATTAATTGCTCTTATTAATATGAAATAAAAAATCACAAAGAAACCACATAAAAATATTTTTAAAAATTTTTTGAATTAAAAAATTACTAACTTTTATTATGATTGTTATTATTAAGTTTTTTATAATTATTTATTTAGATTTTTTTTTTAAATTTAATTGATCGATTTTTCAAATAAACAAAATCATTTTTAGTCAAATAATCATTGAATCTACTAAATAATTCATAAATATACAGCTTTCAAAACTTGATAATCAACTTTAAAAAACATCGATTGTTTTGTATTTATAAATCGATTCACAATAATCCATCTATTTCACATTTTGAAATGTACCAATTAAAATATTATACAGAGTTCGAAACAAGCTGATTTTTTAATTATTGATAATTATTAAAACGAAGAGTAAATAGCTTTGTATGAATTTATGAAACTGACTTTGAGGTGAAATAAGGACGAATTTGTATTTATGAATTACGCGATATAAAAAAATAAACCGTTATTCCATAGAGCTCAACTGTATTCCCGATTAATTAATTTAAAACACTGTATATAAACATAGATTGTTTTGTAATTAAAAATCGATTAGTAAAAAATTGATATTTTTTACATTCTCGAACTGTACCAATTAAAATATTATACAAGTTCGAAAAATCTTGATTTTTATACTCGACATATATACTTCATGTAAAGTATACTCGGAATAAAAAATGCAATGATCTGAATCCTAAACACATACTTTAAATGGAGTATTTTATTATTTGTTCAGTTTAAAATGAATTTTTTAGGTATATAAATAAAATTAGTTCTGATAAATAACTAAACACAACATAACAATCGAATATTTATTGTTTGCAAAAATTACATAATTTTGATGTAGGTGTTCATAGAAATGTCTAATTAGTCCACTGCGGCTATGTTTTGAAGAGTATGTAAGCTAGCGGTTCGGGCAGGAGGCATTAATTATGTCACGATTAAAAATCGAAGCTGTTTTTTTATTAAAGTTGGTTAAATGTTTATTCTAAACGTTTAACATAACGTAATGTTTAATAAAAGAATTTGGCAGTACGATTACGCAGTATTTTGTATGGAAATGGATCATTAACTTTTTTTGGATACTTTTGTATCCAAAAATTTTTTTTCTTTTTTAAATACACACTATTTGGCTACCCGTTCAAATAACGACTAGTGAATAATACACTCGTTAGGTAAATGTTCTTCAACTGTTATACATATTTTGTTTTTATTGGGTAGAGTATAATGGAAAATACTTAAGGTTCACTGTGGGATATGGCTCACTGGTGGACCTTTTACCCTATACAAATTATTTTTATTTGAGTTGATATAAGTCCAGGAAATTATAAATATAAAAAAAAAAAAAGAAGAAGAAGCATTTGTATAGACTTGGGGACCCAAACGTTAATGAGTGTAGAATATTGAATTTATGTATTTACATGAATTTCTCCAAATTTGAGAAATATGGCAATTATTCGAAAGTGTCCTGGGCAAAAGTCGAATTTTGGTTCCCCTCATAACTCGCGGCAGGATTATCCGAAAAAAAAAAAAAAACTGAAATAAGATTGGAAACACTTTTAAGTGTAAATTGTTATTGTAAAATAAAAAACATTAATAAACTTGAACTCTCCAGTTCTATCTCGGAAATTTAATACAGGAAGAGTGTTCCCTCTCCTTAATAAGAATAAAATAGTTTAGTCTATATAAAAATTTTCAGGAAAAATAATTTTATAATTCGTCACACTTTACGCAGCATGGATGCGTTTAGTTTATATAAACACACAAAATACGTTCCAAGCAACTCGCGGCAGATTCCTGTCACTAACGATGGATATATCATTAATAAAGATAAAGTTCAAAATGGCTGCTCATATTTAGATATTTGATAGTTAAATTTAAAATTTGATTCAATTGACTTCGGGAAAAATTTTAAAAAGTAACTGAGTGCATTTTAATTTATTTTACATAGGAAATCCAATATTCTATGGATTATCCAAATGGCTAGAGTATTCTATAACCGTCAACGATTTTATATGTTTATTTCCTACATAAGTTCTTAAATCAAATGAAAAATATGGCATTTTCTAAACATTTAAAATACGTTAAAAAAACATCCAATATATTAAGTGAAATATTTTTATTTTGAAGCTCAACAAATTTAAGAATTTCTAAAAATTTAAAAAAACAAAAGAAAAAGAAAAAAAAATTAAGATAGAATAACCTAGGCTAGATCGTCCAAGAGACGAGGCAGACATACGAATATTATATACATATGTTTACCCTCTCTCTTCGGCGATCTCATTTTGGATTATTTGGCTGTATTAATAACCACACCCATATTTACAATTTGAATTTACAGAAATTGAATTGAAATAATAAAAAATTACAAAATACAAACTTTGAATGCTGTTTATAAAATACCTCAGCTAAATACAAAACTGAAATTGAAACTTAAAAAGTTCGTAGCCATTTTTTATAATTTTTGCCAGAAATAATTTTTATGAAATTTTACTTTTAAATTTTACTGCACATTTTGAAATATATTTGGATTTGCTAGAAAATATTTTAAATTCTCGAAAAAAATCTACATATAAAAATCAACAGTTTAAGAAATAAATAACCAAAATAATTCCGACGAGTTAGGGAAATATATTAAAAAGAATTTTAAACATAAAAAAAGCTTAAATAAATAAATTAATTTTATTGGCAAATAAATTAACCAATTTTTTTAAATTCAAAACATTTATAATTTATATAAAATGCAAAAATTTTCAAAATTTGACAAAAATTCAATATTTTATAATTTATTATTTTTCACACCTCAAATCGAATAAATAAATCATTATTTAAAGCTGAATAAATAAAACATTTTAATAAATTATATTTATCTCACGCCAAGAAATTATTGAAAGCTTTAGTACCAACTTTACGATGAAAAAAAAAAGGGCAAAAAAATTAAATTTACGAAAATTATATTAAAATAAACTAAAAGAAGTTTATGAATTAATTTTAGAATTTTTTTAATTCAAAACATTTTTTCTCAAATGAAAAATGAAAAAATCGTAAAATTCAGTTTTACACGATTTCATTTGGGTGTGGTCATGTAAAATTTTTAATCGGAAATTGAAATACTATAAATAATTAATTTGAATAAAGAATTAATTTTTATTGAAATTAAAATGAAATGCAAAATAATTAATAAAACTTTAAAATGATCCGTAGCAAAACTTATTATGATAAATAAATAACAATATAAAAATATTTTTAATAGTATCGATTATTGAATTTAAAAATATTAATTTAATAAACACAAAACATTGAAAAACATCGAAAAAAACATTTATTGAATAAAATAAAAAATTACTTACTTTTTATAAAAAAACATTGAAAATTAAAAAATAATTGTTGATAAAAAATATCAATGACATTCCACACTGCAACAAAGTGCACCTTATTATTATATCTGCATCCGAATTCATGAACCATCCATTATCAAATGATTAAATCAAAATCGATTCATTTTTATTTAAATAGGTGAATTCGATTATGCGCAAAGTATTCAAGGCTGGACGCACTCTCCAAGTTTATTATATCCTTCCACATGATATACTAAAAACATTAGGTCTGTAGGGGAGAAAGTGCGGGAAATTCCAAGAACCTAAACCTGTGTCACCTGGATAGTTTTTATTTATAAATAGCTCGTTTATATAAATAAATTTCCAGGGGATGCTGTCATACGCTCTAAAATATGGTATGTAAAATGAAAGAAGACATACTATTTAACTAGGATTAATATTAAAATAGATACAATTTATACCCGTTAGACCTTGTGTGCGTTCTATTAATAAATAGCTCACTTTTATAAATAAATTTCCAGGGGATGTTGTTATGAGCTCTTAAATATGTATTTCATATGAAATAATACATTCAATTTAATTCGGATTAAAATAGATATAATTTATACCCGATTTTAATGCTTACCCTGGGAAAGTTTTATTTTTAGACAGCGAGCTTTTAGAAATAAATATCCAGGGGATGTTGCCATGGAATTTTAAATATATATTTCATATGAAATTAGACATTGAATTAAGTTCGGATTTATTTTAAAATAGATTAATACGCAAAAAAAATATACTTTTGTACATTTTTCTACAATATTTACAGCTGTTTTAACAAATTTTTTGAATAGACATGGACATTTTTAAGTAGGTATTTAGTAAAAAGCAACAAAGAGAAATCTATACATACTAAAAAGACAAACTTTAATATACTAAAATGTAAAATACCTACATTATATTATTTTCAATTTACGTGAATTAAAAACTCAATAATTAACAATCTGAAGATAATGAAATTTGGTAAGCATAATCTAAACATGCAAACGAAATCAATTTGAACAGATTTTCGTGAAAAAATCATTTCTAAATATAAAATAGAATTTTGATTTTATTTCAGAATTTTATTTTTTTTTTTCAAGCCCCTTTCATATCGACATTATGTGTGCTAAATTCCATATCATTTGGATGGTTATTCAGTAAAACTGAGGGAAATAAAATTTATATTAAATTCGACACTGCGTTTATTGTAAAAGATTTTTAAAGCGATTCAATATGTAAAGATTGGTATTTTCGCCTTACATTGCCATAAATAAATTATTAACCTAATTTTTTGGTCATATTTTTTATGTTAACGAACAATTTTAATTTACATGTAGAAATCCTATTCTAGTGAAGTTTCCTAAAATTGATTCTAGCACTTATTATTTTTAAATGATATAAAATTGAAAAAAATCATGACATTTATTAGAAAACATATGTTTAATTTGTAATTTTCAATAATATCAAATTATGGTTAAACCAAAATTGATATATAAAAAAAAAATTTGAGATATATACGATTTGAGTAAGGGTCTTTTTGTACGGCTGTAATTTTTTCAGTGATGAATTATAGTATGTGAAGTAAAAAACGACATTTTGGCAGAAATGGTATCAGTTTGTATGCATTTGAAAAGGGTGAAAATTGAGAAAAAAAAATTTCTTTTTTGACTATTATTAAAAATAACGGAGCCAGAATGCTTAGAATTTTTTGGTTTTTTCTGTACCTTTTTTTGATATAGAGAAAGGCCAATTATTATCTTTTAAATTTTTTTCGTTAAAATTAATGATTCCTATCCAATAAATAAATAGCACTCCGCGATTTTATTGTGTAGCGCTAATTTTTTTAATTATTAATTTTAGTATGTGAAGTATAACAACGACGTTCTGTCAGAAATCAACCCAAATTTCAGTTTTAATGCATTCGATTTGCAGGTGGGCAAATTTACACACAAAACAGTTATTTTTTTTTTTGCCTATTAGTACAAATAACAAAGCCAGAACATTAAGAATTTTCTTGTTTTTTGATACTATGACTTTTTTCGGTTCAGAGATACTCAGAGAAAAAAATTAGACATAGTTTCCTTTTAAATGATAGGTTAACAAATTTTATAATTAAAAATTTACCATTTCCACCTCTAATTAAATAGCACTTCACTGTTTTTTCTTAATAAATTGACTTATTCCTTCAATAAAAACCCGAGAACGTCTTTTCTTTTTAAATGACATCAATAATCTAGTGTCAGAGAATAAATTTTTCAAGTGTAATAAGTTGAAAATTGTTATTTGGACTATTTTGACACCTAATAAAATGTTTAATTAATCTACAAAGTTTAACTATTAATAATTTTTATTTCAATTGTTATGTATTTCGAAAGATAACTCCGTGATCAGACGTATTATTTTCTAAGTTTAAAATAAATGATATTATTATTTATTATAATCAATATAGTTTTTTTTTTTGTTTTTTTTTGGTTTTTTGTATGTTTGTTTATTTTTTCAATTAGAAAATAAGCAAAATTAAGAGGGGAGGTGCAATCGCGTTCATTGTGCCTAGACCTTTTGCTCTTATGTATCCTGTTTTTGAAAACTCCACTACATTCAAGCAGTCACAGATACTTTCTAGCACAAAGTGACCAATATATTGTGTTATATTGTTGATGGAGTTGGTTACTATGATCATATCCAAACAAATATCAAACCCGCAACTTCCAGTCTAAATAGTCAAATGGATGAAGGTATTATTAGTGCCGTTACTCAATTGGCCACTATGCCGATATTGAGAAGGAATAAGTGTCAAAATAGTCCCAAGCAAAATAAGTGACACAAAAATTGTAACAATAAATGAAAATGTTAAAAAATATATGTATTATGTTTAGAATGTATTATATTTATGAAACCTATTGAAATGAATGTATTTGATTGGCCTAATGATAACAAAAAATAAATTTGGTACTATTATTTATAACTTTAGTAGATTCTGTTGTAAATGAATATGGGCATAAATATTTTTGGAAAATATTATACTAGCGTATATTCCCTTAAAACGCATGTTAATCTTTTATATTCAAATGACATTAAATATCAACATTGATTTGGATTTAAATGAAAATAGATATAACAACTTTATTAGTATGTGGAAAATGACATATTTTATTAAATTTTCGAAGAAATTTTTTTGTATACTTAATGTTCAGATTCAGAAATTGATTATATAGCAATTTAGATTTGGGTTTAAATGAAAATAGACATAATTATATGTGGAAAATATCATTATTTAATAAAATTTTTTAGAAATTAATTTTGGTTTTAAGTTTTAATGAAATGAGACATCGGTCTTAATTCAATTTTCTCGAAGTCATATTTCTTTTATTATCATACAATTTTCGATGTAGGAAATAGTCATATTTTATTGAATTTTCTGAGAATTTAATATTAATCGGTTTCAAATGAGACAATATATCTTAGTAGATTCGGTTTTAAGTGACATAAATTATACGTGGAAAACATCAAATTTTAATAAATTTTCTTAGAAATTACAGTTTTAAAGCTTTTTAACCATATTTTTCGAAAATTTATTATCTTTAAATTTTTAAAAGCAGTAGTTTATCGACTCACACTCAATTTTGATCTGATTAGACAAAATTTATGGTAGGAAAATAACATATTTTAGTGAATTTTCTAAAGAAAATACTACTGTTTTTTAGTTTTCTTCTGAAAATTTACAACACAGTTTTGCTTCTCAAATCTCTTCGCGTTTTAAATTAAAATAGTATAAGTAGTTCTAGCGAATTTTCAAAAGTAAAGGCAGCAAGTTTTTTTACAAAATAATATTTTTCAAAAATAAATACAAATTTGTTAATAAGTTTATATGAAAATAAATGTATTACAAAAAAAATACCATAATTTGAGCGAATTTTTTTTTTTTAAACGAAAAATTACATCGTAATTTTAAACGATAGAAATTTGAATTGTAGAAGCATTTCCCGTCTCTGTTAGCTGCAATAAATGTCCAAGTTAACGATATTTAAACATTTAAAGAATCGGATATTCTCTTTAGTAGCAATAGTTTTTGAACAATTTTAGTTCGTGTTTTTGCTATAGAAAGCTATAGAAACTTCGCAAACAAAATTAGATGTAAATAAACCAGTTAGTACTGATTTGAGAACTATATTTTCTGCCTTTCAAAGACTCCGATAGAGCACGTTAAGAATAAATTTATTTTTCGTTTTTTGTTCTATTTTTTTATCTTATCAAATTTATTATTTATTAATGTCATCAAAATTATTTCTCAAAATTGGACGCAGTTTACTAAACAAATTATTTTTAATAAGTTATTTAATATGATCACATAAATTTGAAACGTAAGATAATAACATATTAAACTAACCTATTAAACGATTTCCAGGTTCCCAAATTGTCATACACAATATGAAAAAGTTGATAAAAGAACTAATTTTACCTTGAAATTGTGGGAACACCGAATTTAGCATTCGTATAACTGTATTATTATTTATCCACACTTTCAAATTCATTCGACATGTGAATTATGTAATATATTTTAAAAATTTATTTATTTTATTAAAACATGGTTTATCTTGATTTTTGGCAAAACTAAAAGTCCTATGGACAAAAAACCGATGTCAAAGTTGTAGGTAATAAAAAGAATTACAACTTTAACATTTTTTCCATAGGACTTATAATTTGCCGGAAATCTTTTTATTCTTAAAAATTCCTAACACCCTAACATTATTTTTCTATTCATTTTTGTTATATTCTCTTCCGTTTCCAATGGGTTTCCTCCTATTCTAATTGAAATAATCTTTTCATTTCTTTTATCACAAAATTTGGTGACATCTTAACTTTTTATGTTCCAAATACACTGTTATTTTTATCATTAAAAATGTTAAGTTTATCTCCATATTTTGAATAAATATCGAAAAAGCACATTAATTTCCAATCGAAAAATTTTGAGGTTATGTGAAAAAAGTGTAAATACAAATCTTTTTATTACTTACAACTTTGCCATTTTAATATTTTGAATATTTCCCTTCCAAAACCCGAACTCAGATCGCCCGTAAATTATTTTTCCTTTCGTTATTTCTTATATTTTCCTTTTCCAATCATACTATAATTGTTTTTGGCTTTTTACCATTTTAAAGGCTTCTACCCTGATCTAAAACTACTACTACAGCTCATTGTTAAATAATTATTATTTACGTGTCAAGGTCAATACACCAATTAAAAATTTCATATTTTGGTAATTAAAAATTAATCAATTTGATAATTGTGTATGGGTCATTGATTTTATTAATTTGAAATGATTAGAAGATATATTTTTTATTTTATGACTAGACGTGATAGCAGTTTAGTTCTTATAGAATACTGTTTTTGATAATATAGCATATACTGCTAAAAAAATGCTATGACCATCAGATCTTTATTCATGTTTTAAGAATACACAATTCTTACCAAAATTATTAGAAATAAGTGAAGGTAACTAACGAACAGAGTAATACTATAAATATCCAGTCTATACAGTTTTTTATGCAGTGACATATTATGTATGTGGAATATAAAAACAAAAAAAATTTTTTGAAGTCGAATAAATCTATTTAGTGACTCCAATAAAATAATAATTTTTATAACTCCACTAAAATAATAAATTAAATCTTAATTATTACATAAATCAAATAATATACATAAATTACATAAAAATTGTCATCCTATAGTGTGTTAATTAGAAATATGTATATAAGGCGGCCTATCAATTTTGATATATATGTAAATGAAATTGTTTTAATTATTTTATATATTTAAATACTCGTTACAAGTTTTTATTTATTTTTTGTTCTGTTTTCAATTCTGCTGTCATTTATTTACGAGCAGCACATATTTACAATTACAATTTTACATGTGTTACATGTGTGTGTAGTGACGAAACTGGAATGCGAAAAACTTATGTACCTTGAGCAAAATTGATTTGGTTAAAAACGGACTTTTTTGATATTTATTAAAATATGTTTCGATTGGTATTGGTTCTATTGAGTATTGGATATTGTTTGGCATATCCATTGCAATTGTTGGAATTAACTTTTGATGATAATATTATAGATGGAATTTCTGTTCAAATTTATAGGTATGTGTAAATTTTTTTCGAAATAATTTTGTGGCTATATAAAAACCGAAATGTGTACAATGACTAGGGTAGTCGCCTTTTATTTTTGAAAATAACGATTATTGATTTTATGAAAATAACGATAGTGTCTGTTTAGTGAGATACGCGTAAAATTATGGTCGATACGCTAAGAGTCTCTTCTTATGTCCAATTGTTCACTTATGTTATTTTTTCGAGTTTACATTTATAGATGATAGATATATTATTACATTCTCTTCTTTTGCCGACAAAAAATCATTTTATTTCTGTGATGCTAACGAACTCGTTAGAACCATCCAACTACATAAATTTGCGCACAATAAGGAATTTTGGAATCAAACAATCCTAGAAAAGAACGATATTCTATTCAAAAAGTAGTCCATACTCAAATTCAATTGAAAATTATAATAAACAGATTGAATTGTTTAGATACCCGACATATGCTTATTTTTAACTGTTTTTAACGAGAAGCATTCATAACATACTCTAAATATGCAACACATGTATATTACTTAAATTCGCACAATTTGAGTTGAAATTGTGGCGAATCTAAAGAGATTACGAAAACATGTTTCAAACAAAAATTGTTGTTTTGATAAACCATTTTTTGTTTTTGGAATCGTTAATGGTTTAAAAGCTGGCACATGGATCCGTTGGATCCAATGAACAAACTTTTACTCATTGAAGAACTTGTTCTTACTTTTTATGTCGTAGGTACGTTATCAAAATATCAACTTGCATGACCATTTAGATCTTGTTGAGATTGTTCTTGCCAGTTGAAACCTAATTGGAAACTGATTAGGAGCCCCAATAGAAACTCTATAAATAAAATGATCTGATAATAATTTTGCCCAGTTGGGATCGGTCTGGGATAGTCCTGAGTTAAAAATAAATAACTTTAAATATAAATATTTTTCTTGAGCGAAAACTAAAACTGTTAAATTATTTGTAATTTCAATTTGTTACGTATCCAATCACTCAATCCTAATTTGCACTTGCTAGAATAGCCCTAAATAAATAAAAGGAATGTATCACGTTCTTCCAAATTGGGGTCTAATTGGGGCGTTATTATGAAACCCACAGAAACGAATAATAATTGTACATGCAATTTTGAAAATTGGTTAAAAATTCGTAGCAAATTGAATAAAGCTGAGTACGAATTACAAATAAGCATTTTTTTCAGTTTTAATAGAGAACTAGGTACTATTTTTTTCCAAAAATAATAAAATAAATGTATTAAAAAATATAGTGAAATGTAAAAATATTTCAAAGGATCGGCGTAAACAGTTATACGTAGTTTTAAGAAATTTCGAAAATTTTAGCAAATTTATATGCAACACATTGTCTGGTCTTCCGTTTTTATTTTATGGTGATGTTTGAGGTGTCTTTTAAGTAGACATACTTGGAACCTATGTTCCAAATAAAAATATATCAACATCAATAAAATAAAATCATAATTTGATCATACTAATATATTTAAAATGTCATTAAATTCATTAAAAAAAAAAACATTAAATTTCGGATTAAAAAAATAATTTGTTTAAATGTGTTTTTTAATTAAATACAATTTTAAATATATAATGATTGTGGATATTACTTTCATTCCATAATAGACTAGAGTAGAAGCCTTAAAAATTGATAAAAAGAAGTAGAAAATTAAAGTAGGATAAAACCCATTGGAAACGCAAGATAATTTGATACAAGTTAAAGGAAACATAAATTACGGGCGATCTGAGTTCGGAAAGTATGGAAGGGGTGAGTTTTTAAGGATAAAACACGGTTTATTTCGATTTTCGGCAAAACTACAAGTCCTATGGAAAAAAGTTAAATAGCAAAGTTGTAGGTAATAAAAAGATCTACAACTTTTGTATTTACACTTTTTTCACATAATCTCAAAATTTTTCGATTGAAAATTAGGGTGCTTTTTCGATATTTATTCAAAATAAGATGAAAAAATAAATATTTTAAATCCAAAAAAATTACAATGTATTTGGAACATAAAAAGGTAAGTTTTCACCAAATTTCGGAGAAAAAAAATAAAAAACCAAAAACTTGGTTATTTGAATTTTTCGCATAAATTTTGAGGTTATTTAAAAAAAGTGTGGACATAAAAGCTTTAGATCTTTTTATTTCCTACAACTTTGCCATTTAACTTTTTTCCATAAGACTTGCAGTTTTGCTGGAAATTCAGATAAACCGAATTTTACCCTTAAAAATTCACCCCTTCCATACTTCCCGAACTCAAATCGCCCGTAATTTGAAAAATTTTTAATTATTCATGTCAACGAAATACACTAAATGCGTACTCCATACATGTATGAAGAGTTTGTGACATGCTATTTTTTCACTTGGACACTATGCACACTGTAGGAAAACTGTAGGGATGCATCGAAACCACAGCACATAAGAGGAAATTGTACTCAGCATATCGCTCGATAGCCGATTTTTTTTCCGATCAAATGTCAAGAAGTAACCGAGTTGGGTAAACTAAATAGCTATGTTATTCAACATGGTAATACAGGAAAGAAAATTTCACCGTATCGGTTATCAATCCCACTACCATTGGTATGGGAGTTTATTAAGTGAAATTGATCCAAATTTCCTCTCGCTATCTCTTGTGATAGTTTTTCAGATAGTTTTTGAATAATCTTGGCGTCTGACGGTCAGGCAGAAGAAAGACGAGGCGAAGATAGAGTTATTAAGTGAATCTACGTCTACCCATATCAATGTTTTGTAAGTTCATTCAATTTTTTTAGCGTTAAAACCTTCAAACAGAATTTTATATATCCTCATATATTTATATACTAGCGAACGTCCGTTCCCGTAAGAATACAGGGATAAAAAAAAGCCCTCGTCACCCGGGGATAGTGTAGATTCCCAACGGTGAAAGAATATTTGAAATCGGTCCAATAGATTTTCAGTTTATTCGTTAAGTACAAATATTACGAAAAGTACAAATATTTTCTCTTTATAATATTAGTATAAATATGTCAGGTATAGAAAGTTCATAAATATTCCTAAAGAATTTTTTTAAAAAGGGAAGCGAAAGAAATAATTTTGAGCATCACTGCTTTGCTAATAAAATTATTTATGGCCAATATGCAGACTATACCTGTTCTTATTTTTAATAAACAAAAATATACAACCATATAATGTATGCTTTATTTAATAAATTTTTAATTTTCTAAAATACTTTCGATGTTTTATGGTAATCAAATTTCAGATATTAATCAAATCACATATTCACATATAGAGGACATAATAGTTTTTTTTTTTTTTTTTGTTTATATATATATTTATATAAATTTTATTTAAAGTTGTATATTATTATTCTAAAATGTTTAATTATTGTTTTTAAAGCATAAAAGTGTTTATGCAAATTTTAATGTATGTCAATATTGTGTTGTTTGGAGATTGTATTGGTTACATAGAAATTTCTAGTTCATTCGCTGTCGTATATTTATTATACTCGCTATTTTTATACAATATGTCAATGTCTCAGTCTAAAATTTATAATTAATCTTAGTCTAAAATTTATAACGCTGGAAAATATAGAATCCACAAACAAAATTTTGGTATAGGTGTTCATGGAATCATATAATAAGTAATTTCCGCTTGTTCGTCCGTCTGTCCGTAATTAAGATAATCCAAAAAGGTAAAAAGATAGCGAGTTTATATTGGTGACCTTCTTTAGGCATAAAAAGACCATTTCCACAGGTCGGTTTTTCTGTCCACCAGTCTGTCTGTCCGTACGACCGTTACGAAAATTACTCAAAAACAAAAGAAATAGCTAATTGAAATTTTGGAGTATTCTACTCCTTAAAAGTAAGATCAGGATCGTGAATGAGCAAAATCGGTCTATTGACTTTACTTCTAAACCATAAAAGGTAGAAACAAAATTAAAATGCTAGTTTTTTGCAAGCAACAACTTTTGTTTGAAACATTTTTTCGTTAAATGTTTAGATTCGCTATAATTTTATCTCAAAAATAGCGAATAACCAAATATATAGTTATAGTATATTTTATTATTATAAGTATATTTATAACTGTATAGACTGGATTTTTAGAGTATATTATGATTGGTAAGGATTATAAGGATTATAGTTCAAAGTTTAAACTACAATGATAATGCACCATATGTCAAATATCTAAACAATTAACTCTGTTGGTAACCAAAAAGACGTTTTCGAAGCAGGGACAAAAAACCAATATCGAAATTCATATAAAAACGTTTAAACTGAGTATTTATTAATCTAAAACTATACATTATATATAATTAATCTAAAACTATACATTTTTGAAACATGAAATCCGTAACTATTAGCGTAACCAATTATCTAATTACAAAAATTGGTTACAAAGCTGTTTTTTTATCGGCCAATAGAAGATTTAAAGAAAAAAAAACCCTTTTTATCCTTAACTGTGGCAGAGAAAGATAAAATATGGTTTCAGAAGCCCAAATACATTTTCTAAAAGAGCTCGAAAAGTTTTCATAAAAAAAGCATACTTTCAGACAATGATCTTAAACTTCCTTCTGTCTTTTTTGCAATATCTAAGGCCCCATCAAGAAAACTTTTCAATAAATATTTACTATTCAATATTTTCACAACAACTTTTTAAACCCACAAATTGATTCATTCAGCAGTTTATTGATACACAAATAAAAATAAAAATTTTTTTCATTAATTTTGTTCCTTTAAAATTAATAAACATTAAAAAATTTCACAAGTTTATCATTTATCAAACAATAGTAATTGGATTTATGGATCAAATTTGAAAATCTTATGTTCAAAAATTTTTTGCCCTGACTTTTCTTAAGATTATAAAATGATTTTTTCACTCAATAGTAGAAGCTAGAAGCTTCAAAATGAGCATGGTCACAACTATGAAAATTGTTCTTAAATAGTAAAAAATTTTGCTCCATTTTTTTGTTTCTCAAAAAAAAAAATTATTTAATGTAAGCGGATCTTTAAAACTAAACAATTGAAGATAACAACTAACAGGTATGATTGTTTAGATGCTTGATATATACTTTTCATGATAAGCATTCATAAAAAACATATATAATCATTATGAGTATATTGAAATTATATACGTTTCGAAACATTATTAATTGAAAAATAATGTTTCAAACAAAAGTTGTTTATAAAAAATAAAAAAAAAAAACAACTAACAATCATTTTTTGTCTTTGAACTTTTCTTCTATTTTGAATGGTTCAAAAATTGGATCATAGATTCATTGGATCCAATGGGCTCATCTTGCTAATTCAAGAACTCGAACTTACTTATGCCTTAAATACGTCAGCAAAATTTCAACTCGCTATCTTTTTTAGTTTTTGAATTATAGTGATGTGACGGTCGGACGTAATTCTAATAGGGAATGGACTACTCAAGAATACAATTAAGATCTCATTTATAATATCAGATTATCTTGATATGGTATTATATTTTTACGGTTATAATCATGTTTGGAGAAAGAAATTTTCTTGGAAATTTCCATTTTGGAGCCTAAAATATATTCTGAATTTTCAAATAAAATCTTTGAAAGACAAACATAGCGTACAATTTTAGGGAACTTTTTCCATTACAATAGGTTTCCACAATCATTTTAAAAAAATTGTAATTTCAAACTAAAAAAATTATTTTTTTTGAGCTATGGTTTTTAATGTAATTATTAAAATATTCAAATTTAAAATTTATGATAGTATATAGGAATTTTAATAAAAATTTATTAATTCGTTATTTGTTTTTTTTATTTATTTGTTTATTTATTTTAATTTTTTTTTTTAGTATTTTATATTTTCTCAATTAAGAATTAATTTGAATGAGATATGCATTTTTATTTTTGCATTTTATTTTTACAAATTATTTGGATTATTTAATAATATTGCAATTTAATAGAGATTATTGTTTAAATACCGTATGTACACTTTAATGGCTTAGCTAGCTAGATAGTTATAAACATTATTTTACAAAATTAATTAAGTAATAAGTAATTTTGCTAGTGTGGAAACAGTAAGAGTGTGAGCCACATTTGTAAGTACATCGATACATTTAAGCACATTTTTGAAATTTTGTAATTCTTGATTGTTAGTCAACTAATATGTCAGATATTCAGAGGTACAAAATGGAAATTGTAAATATTCTAAATTTTAATTTTATTCGATTTAAATATTCTAAATTTGAGTTTTTAATTAATTTACTATCTAAAAATTAAAATTCGATATTTAATCTTTATACCACGTGACCTAAAACACTAGGCTGCCATGGTGTGCCGACATTTTGTTTTAAAATTATTAATTATCTTTGCCACTGCAGTCTATAACAGTTATCTCAATTAGTAATAAAATATTTGAATTTACAAGGCAGGCTATGTTTTGTTCCTATTGTGTTTTACTAGTATTCTCAAAATTATTTACCGATATTACGTCACTAAAATGTCAGACAGCGTTTACACAGAAATGGAAAAGGTTTGAATTTTAATGTAATTGTATGGCAAGAAATCGTATTTATTTTAAGTAATCAATATTTTAAAGTACTTTTTTAAACATGATAAACTACCATTTTAATGCGTCTTAGAGTGTCTTTAGTTTAATCTAACGTCGTTTCATTCATTTGCTTTGGATTTAGGCAAAAATTATATTATTAATTTGCAAATATTATGAGCGAATACTTACAAATTTAGTATCGCAAGGATTATTACACAAAGTTTTCATGTAAAAATCGGACAATTATCAACGTGTATGTGTATGGAGTCAAAACATTAATAAAGAAAAGGTCGCTAATATTTACTATTTATTAATTATAATATTATTCGCTATATTTAAATCCAGCCTTCCGAATGAGCAGATGGGCATAAGAGTTAATTTTAAATTAGAAAAAAAAGTTTAATCTTACCAGTATTTTGTACAAATGTTCTTAAATACTTTGAAAATTAAAATTTTACTCACCTAAAAAAGAAAACCAAAATTAAAATTCAATTCAATGAATATTAAATTCATACTCAAGACAAGTGTTTAACTGATATAGAAATACGCAATTTTCTCAAGTATATAGAAATACGCAATTTTCTAAAAAATTATAAAATATAGTTATAAAAATAAAGAAAAATTTCGTAATTCATGATTTCTTTACTTAAAAGTAAAAAGTAATTTAGTTGTGATTTTAATATTCAACAGTTTTTCAAGAGAATATTCTTTTTAATGAACAATTTTTGGATTTTCGAATGCGAAAAAGCTCATTATTGTGTCATCAGCATTTTATACGGAACCCATTTATAATATTTTAAGCATCAGCAACAATGTAATTTTGCAAAAAGAAAAAAAGTTATACAAAAATTTATCTGCAAAGAATAAATAATTGCACCTCATGAAAATTTTAGTCAACAAAAATTTCTTCACATATTCAGGTATTTTGATGTTATCTCCGGTTTTCGGAAAATTTTAAATTGTCAAGAATTTTCCGAGAGTCCTCAAAAAATACTTCTAAAACTAATAGGATAGTTAACTAACACTGTTACTGAATTTGCAATTTTACACATTAAAATATGAAACTAGACTGAATACCATAACAAAATTCGAAAATGAAATTAAAATTTAA
This sequence comes from Chrysopa pallens, assembly GCA_020423425.1. Classification (NCBI taxonomy): domain Eukaryota; kingdom Metazoa; phylum Arthropoda; class Insecta; order Neuroptera; family Chrysopidae; genus Chrysopa; species Chrysopa pallens. The sequence goes on from CM035596.1 coordinate 15,822,203, forward strand.
TCGAAAACGACAAAGTTATAAACACTCAAAGATTGTTTATAACGATTATTTATTCCATCTCTGCCTTACAAAAAGGAGTTTTTTATGTAGTATCTATGGATATTGTATTTTCTACGCAAAAGTATCGTCATTTGTTCGTTTGTTGCTCTTCATCTAAATAGTTTTACAGGTCCCTAATACATCCGATATATAAACTCAGAATATATGATGGTTTACGAAAGTCTACAGAAAATTCTGTCATCAAGATATTATTTTTAGGTCGTATTCCTCAAAAAGTAAGGTAAATTTCGATGTTTTGCCCCATTTTTCTAAGTAAAAAAATTTGTTGTATATTTTAAATACGTATTTCGATTACATCAGAATGCATTGCCTAATCGCAATAATTCTTCGAGGAGATGTTAATCGTTGCTAATTTGGTCTACAAAGTAGGTTTAAATTCATGAACAAGTAAAATCGGCCAAGAAAGGACAATAGATCCATGCACGATCTCTTAAACCATTAGACAAAAGTTCAAATATGAAAATTTTTGTTTAATAAAAACAAACAACATTTGTTTGAAACAGATTCGTCCATTTTTTTTTTCATTAGTTCGTTATGATTCAAACTTAAATACACCTAAATAAATTGATATATAGATTATGTTTTCAAGTGGTAAAAATTATAAATAGCTTAAAAATTAAAAAGAAACAATTCAATTTCAGTTCCGTGTTCGGGGCGACACTTCAAGTAATAAAAAAACGTCTTAATCCTTAATTATAATGATGATAACTAATTTATCCGTACCATATATATTATAAGAACAAATAATCGCACATGCGTACAAGCAGAATATATGACATTTATTTAACATAAATTATCGTTTGTCATTTGAGTGAAGACAAACACTCTCATAATATTATTTATTTATACATTTAAATATAAAATTTATAAAGTAATATTACTTGATTAGTATTAATAGCTGTATATTAAAATTAACTGTCTTGTATATTTTTATTTTATACATTTCGAGGAAATACAACAAAATTCAATCGATTAGTTTTAATATTGCAGTCTTTAAATACAAACTGTCAATAAGATATTTAATTTAATGATTGTAATAAATAAACATTGAAAATATTAAACGTTGTACATAAATTACCAAAATCTTGTATTTACAAATCTTGTTATAACGTTCAGTGGCGGAACGGATCGTTCAAAATGAATATCCATGGATACGGATACAAACTTGGATCATTAGTGTCTATATCGACGGATAAGGATATGGACTGAAAATTTCCTTTGAATCAATCGACGATTGAAACTAGTTGATGCTTTGCGTTGATATTAAACTTTGGTACACATTGTTAGTAATTTGTTTCAACCAGAGTTGCCAGATGTGGCGATTTATTCTGGATACTAGCTAGGCATCGATTACATCAGATTCAGGCTACTAGCTAGTCCAGGTTATACAATTTTATCGTTTGGCTGCTGATAACCAATCTTATACAATGTGATAAATATTTTGTATGTTCTTTATATTAAAAATATTCATTCAGTTCAGTAAAATTTTTTTCCCGAATGAGCATGTTGTTTTGTAGAACTTTTACTTTTTTCTTGTATAATCGTTTTCGCTTTTTCCTGTTAAAGGCAATAAAAATATTGTGAGCAGTATACAAGTTGTCGGAAAATGTTGTTCATGGTGTAAGTAATTAAGGAAAATTCGACCAAACTCCGTAGGAGTCCCATAATGGACGCAGGTGTAGACCGCATAAAGACCGCATTAGACCCCATAAAGACCGCAGGTCTCATACAGAGCTGTATAGACTCGAAAAGGATTGCCGATTTTTATTTAGCACAATAATAATTCCATATTAAAAGATATTATAACTTTAATTGTAATTGGAAAATTTGGCTACTCTTTGGCGATATTATATTTAGAAATGGCAACTTTTCCCTACTTGTGTGCTTCAAAATAAGAGGTTATTTTCAAAACAATCTGACAACCCTGATTTTAAATTAAAAGTCGAAATAAATTGAGTTTATAGAAGAACACTGCTCGTGGTTTTGTTTTGCTAGTTTTAACAGTATTTTATTGCTAAAATATGGGAAACAATATAATTACTTTTAATAATCACATGTTGAATCCTGCTTTAATTTTTCGCTGAAATACATATTTTTAAATTCATTTTTTCAATCAAAAATTTAATCCAAACGTTATAGCTTTTTTCGAAGAATTTACAAACTTTTCTAAAATTCAGTTTTCAGAAAATTTATAAATTTGTTACATATCAAATATATGTGGGTATACTAAATTTAGTCTCAAGGTTATAACGCTCGAAAGTATAGAAGACGCGATAAACATTGACAAAACTATACATATTTATTGTTTATTAGCTTCTTTTCGTCTGCCTCTTACGTCCGTCGGCCAAGCATCAAACTGAATAAAAAACGGCTAGAGCATGCAACAATTGTATGCTCAATATTAGGTGTTTTTTAGGCGCTGTAAAATTTAATAAGGTGCTCAAATTTTTAATTAAAAAAATTTTGCCATTGAGATGAATCGCTGCCATGATATCATGCTCGCAAACATTATATAGTAATATAATATACGACCTAAAATTAGGTATTTTCAGATCAATTTAATCAAAATTACCAAAAAATACGTGTAAAATGCGAGCTTGATACTTTTCTTCAATGACTCATTTTGGACTGATTTATTTAGTAATTTTGATCCAATGGATTTATTGAAAGCACACTATAAAAGCACTTAATTCTAGTACGTACATTATATAATAAAAGTTTTTATTTCAGCATGGTATCACGACAACAGTGCATCATAGTGACTCAATTTTCTTAAATAAATATTTGAGTACCTAATTTAATTTTGTAGCACCTAAAAAGTTCGTAATTTTAAGCGTATTTCAATTCAATTTTGAATAATTAGAGCTCTGCTTACTTGGTTAGTAAAAGATTTTTCTTTCTTAAAAACAAACGATGTTTACACATTTTATCATAAACTTTTTAGATTCACTGAAATTCAAATAATTAATGCATACGTGATTATAAATACATTTTTTAATAATAATTTTTTTAGTAATCAATGGATCATGTATTTAATCTATTTTATAAAAATAAATAGCTAGAAATGGTTCAAAAATTAATATCTAGTTGTATATAGAGTATATAAACCATTAAATCTGATTATATGTTATCGTCACTTATTCTAAATATCAGTATCTTTTTGTATATATCAATAAAACTTCGATCTTTGAGATATCAATAAAATGTTAATCCAAAATTAAGCTAAAAATTTAATATTTACTTTTAGGAATCGTCAATACTATGATTATCCGTATCGAGCTGCTCATTTATTACTAGAGTCACCATATTACGACGAACAGAAACCAACGGTCTTCTATTGTCACGGATGGACGGAATCAACAGAATCAAAATCAACTCGCACAATTATATCAAGTATGACTATAAAAAACAAAATTATGAGAAAGTGAAAAAAAAACAACACAAAATTATTTTAATCTAACGCGTAAAGAATTACGATTGTAAAGTACGTTTTTTGGGGTTCCGTTCTTAAAGATAAAACGTGAAAGAGAGAGGAATGTAAAAAATTATACAAATAAAAATTTAGATATTTAATTTCTATTAAAGGTGAAGGTAAACGGTTATAGAAAAATACATTATTTTATTAGAAAAATCACCAATTAAAAATTTTTACGTAATATACTAATTTTTATATTTTGCATATCCAGAGAGAGAGAGACGTATAGACTATCAATGTTATTCCAACAAAAATATTCCAGGAATTAGCAAAACTTTATATAAAGCGGCCTAACATTTCAATAGTATTATGAAAATAGGGTCTTTTTGGTAGTGAGAAATAAAGCATGAAATTTATCAAAAATTTACTTTTGTCTGTTCAATCTATCAAGAGTGTAACTGAATTAGGAAAACAAATTTGAAATTGTTTGATTATGTTTTTTATCAATGTATTGTTAGTATTCTCGATATTATATACCGATATTACGTCACTAAAATTGGTAGACGGCGTTTTTACTTAAAAAAGATTTATTAACTTTTTATTAAGAAATCGATATTTTGATTAAAAATAGAACGCAAATTTCCTATTATTCTACTGCACACACTTCACTCATACATTTATTTAGTTCAATAAACAAAATTTCAAAGATATTGTTTCCGAAAAACAGAAACTATTCACTAGAAACGTAAATTAGTTTTTTCTTAAAAAAAAAAAAAAAAAAGAACAAAGATTAGCATCGAAAACAAGAACAATAGTTTATTGTTTTGTATATATTTTTGAATTGTTTGTATTCGAACGACCTTGAATTTTATTTTATAACATATATTAAATTACCCATATTAACAGTTGCATCATGTAATTTGGAAGTATTTTAAAACGCTCCCATGAATATATTTTGATATATTTACATAATTTTTATTCTATCGTTTTTTTTGTTTTGTTTTGTTTAATATGATAATTTTGTTTAAGGATGTATGATCACCATTAAATTCATTGTAAGGTTGCTTGTTTTACACTCCGACATTTTAATTCACTGTTGTGTGTGTAGGCAATAGATTTTCAAATATCCTTTCTAAAATATAGGTAAACGTCCTATTTACGAAAAATAACATAAATTCAATAAAAACTAAGTAAATTAATGAATTTTTTCTATGTAATTTGAATTAACCACAAAAACCTTTCTAGTTATAATGGTGACAATCTTGAAGCGTAAAAGTACAGCAAGCATTGCGATTATAGTTGAGTGCAATTTTTATGGCAGAGAAAAGAGAAAGATTAAATAAGCTATCTTCTCGGGTACTCTTTAATACATTATGACGTCATTGTTCTTAGAATGATGTAATAGGACTTTCCATCATGATGATATACTGAAATAAATTATGATATTATTTTATTAAATATATTTTAAATCGTTTAAACATATATTTTTCTTTAGCATCAGAATTTTTGTGATTTTAATACTATCATCATGCCACACAACTTCGTAACTTCAAAAAAGTCCATTAGCAAACAGTGCTCATACATCCTTAATTAATTATAAATTACAATGAATTTTTTGAATCCTATGAATTAGGTTGAATCAGAATAATCTATTGGAATGATATGTTTTTTTCCACTGTGAAATTAACGGTTTTTAAATTGCATGATGCATTGCGTTTCCGAATCTAATAACAAATAAACATAAAATTTTTGAAGAATTTCATATCCGAATTTTTATTTTAGGTTATACAGAAAATGGCGGATGGAACATAGTGGCATTTAATTTTTCAATCTTAGTCCACGAATATAAAAACTTTACAGGAATAACGCAGGATTTATTACCAGCAGATTTGGCGATGCTTAATTATGTATCAAAAGTATATACAGCTGAAGGTTTAGCCTTGAGTTATTTGGATTCAGTAAAAAATTCATCAAGAATTGGTAACGTAATTTGAAAAAGGTTTTCACGAAAGTTCATAATGAAAATTTTTGACAATTAAATTTTCAATTTTTTTACTACTTTTTTTTATCAAAAGTAACCCTTAAATCATTCAATTCCATTCAGAATAAGTGAGAATAATAGGATGGGGCATATGAAGGGAATGGGAAGGTATGCAACTATGGTTGACTTTATAAGAAACTATCCTAGTATTCACTTTGTGTAAACCATATGAACAACCATAGAAAACCATTGGTAAGGATAGTCGGCCCCCGATACTAATGATCAAATGCCTACCGAATATCATCAAGAAAGTGATTCGGTTTAGTATGTGGAATACATTTAATACTTTAATGAATTCCATTACATAAACGATGTAAAATTACAGAAGTCAGAAAGTTCTATTAGAATAGTAGAATCGAAAAATAAAATTAACATAATTATAATAAAAGTTTAAATCGACTATTTATTATCATAAATATAAAAAAGTATGCATAAATCTATTCCTAATATAATTGTGCGAAGTAATTAATCTTAAAGATATGGGCAAAAAAGGTCCAAGGCTCAGAGGAAAACTTCTTCTAATAAGTATGGATAAATATTTTATAAATGTTTTTTTACTGCAGTCACAAAGCTCGATCTTTCCTTCTCTATGACACAACTTATTGTTTTACAATTTTCAAATTTATTATACAGATGAATTGCCTGATTATGAGGTCTTACATCTACAAATTTGTAATTGCACGATTACTGACATTATGTGAAATAAAAATATTATAATATATAATTATAGTACAATTGTTGATTCTTACAAATGTTTTTTCGTGGCTTCATCTCGAAATTCGGAATTAGAGTCCAAAAATACTTTGGTATAAATCAAAGTACTTTAATAATTGATTATTTCAGTTATTGAATTTCTTCTTTTATATTAGATTTTTTTTTTATAGGTACTGCTCTTGGAGAACTACTGGCAAAATACGTCGAAAATGGACTACCATTAAAAAATATCCATGTAGTTGGACATTCTTTGGGAGGACAAATTGTTTCATTTATTGGCAAACAATTTAATAAACACTTTAATAATGAACTTCGTCTACCAAGAATAACAGGTGCGGTGAACTGCTACAGAAACATTTATGGCTAACTAAAATACTTTATTTTTTAGCGCTAGATCCAGCTGGGCCAATATTTGTACTAAGGAATATACCAAAATTAGAAACAGGAGACGCTGATATGGTTGACGTAATACATACTGATCCAAACTTTTTTGGATATCCATCGGATTTAGGGAATGTAGATTACTATCCGAATATTCATTTATTGATTGGCAAACAACCGGGATGTTCTCCAGAAGCTGATGAAGGTTTGGAAGGCGTAGGTAAATATACTGCATTTGATTAAAAGTGCCAAAATTTTCAGTACCATAAAGAAAAGACTTTTTGAAGGGCATTCGATTTTAATTAAATAATTGGTCCCAAATAATCTTGAGAAGATATCGTAGGGAGTGTCAAGAGTTTTTATAAACAAAAATTTGTAAAAATTATTTAATTCTTACTTTAAAATTTATTTTTATCGAAAAAACACGCCTTCCGTTTTGCATGTCATGATTGTACATCAAATTTGATAACATTTTGAAAATAATTTAGTTATTTGTGCCAAAAATTGAATGAAATACAATGTTTATTACCGAAGAGATTGTCCTTATTATAGAGGTCTCAATTTTTGTGTCAATTGCCCTATGTATTTCATAAGTTATACTAATACAATATAAAATTTCCTGTTGAATTATCAGTGTATGATAGGAAAGATGCAAAAAGAAATTTTTTAGCTATTTACCCATCAAAATGTGAAACTTGTCTGAATACCAAACAAATTTCGAAAATTCAATTTAAATTGATTGAAAAACGAATAAATTAGAAGCTCTAAAAGATAGTTTCATTCTCACAAAAAAAAATTTATGGCCGATTCTACAATAAGCGGTCATTTTCTATAAAAAAATCGAATAACAAAATTTTTGAATATTACTGTAATTGATATAACATTATCTTTCACAATCAACTCATTTTTGGGAATTTACATTATTTATTTTTGAAGGGAAGGGTATATTAGTGTATACAAGTGCCATGGATATCGATAAGACTTCTTACCGTAGAATGGCCCTTTTGTTTCTTTCTGCAATTAATAATTTTTTTAAGTTATAACATCAGATCCATGTTCGTGAAGTAAAGACGCTTCAATTGAAGTGATACAAAAATTTGTGCTTCTTCCCTACAATTTGTGCATATACACAGTTTATGTGGAATTGGCAATTTAGAGAAACTGAAGATTAAATTATTATTATATTATTCACACAAAATGTCAAAGACAATATCGATACCAAATTTCTATTCTAAATAAGAACTCAAATTGTCCCATTGTAATATCATAATATACATGATATCAGAGTATTAATTTTTTATTTTTCAGCATGTTCGCATTATCGATCATGGAAATATTACAGTGAATCAGTTTTAAATCCAACAGCATTTCCCAGTGTACGATGTATGAATAAATATGCATTTTTATTTAACTATTGCGATAGCGATAGTGTAACTTATATGGGATACCTTCTTCCAGAAAAGTAAGTATTACTCGACGAATACTCACTCAGTATTTCGCTTATTTTAAGAAATTTGTTTGCTTATTTTTCTTCGTTTTATATCACCTTCGAACTTTCATGTAGTGGTACGACATACAATTTTTTCGATACAAAGGCTTTAGTTTTGTGTCTAATATCAACGTATTTCGTTTTCGAGCCCAGAGTTCTTATAATCGGGACTTTACCCGCAATTGTACGAGTTCTATAAATTTTCAAAAGTTCCTGGACAATGTTAACGATATTTTATATGAGATATCAAATTCAGAAAAACCGAGAGTTTTTTTTTCTATAAGTACCAAAGGGAACTTTTCGAAGTGAATCAATTCTTAAATAAGAATCAATAAGTTTCCAACAATATATGAATAGAGTAAATTTTGATACTATTTGTAGGGGAGATGGAGAATACTACTTAGAAACGGGTTCTCGACCACCTTATGGAATGGAAATGGCTGGACTCCCGAATTTACCAGTGGAGGTGTACGATTTTAATGAAATATAGTATGTTTTTCAACGATTAAGATGTTTAAATTTTATATCATTGCTAGTATAAATTTTGTAAAAAAAAAAAATCCAAAATGTAACCCGAAAATTAACATTAATTCGTAATTTTTTTTCTACAGTCGTTTTTTGTTTTGGTTAAAAAAATTTACAATAAATTGATTTTATTTTTGCAATTAATAAGTTTCGAAACTAACTTTTTCTTTCTATATCTTCTTTTTCATACTAAAAAACTGGTTTTTATATAACACTAAGCACATTTAGAAAAAACGACATTATCAAGTTTATCTCGAAAAAATAATTCTGAAATAAAAATGTGAAATATACTTTCTGGTTTCATGTGATGATTAAGTATGACGAATTTCAAAAAAAGAAAATGTATATTGGATTTGAGATTATCTTAATTATAGATGTCTCGTTTTTTGCTTTGGAGATTAATTAGCAAAATTTGTAAACATTATTGCTACTGAAAATGCAAAATTAAATTATTTGAATTTTTTTAACGCTCTGAAAATTCAAACCCAGCGTAAACCCACTTCAGGTTCAAGGTTAATCAGAGTTTTTCCCGAAAAAATAATTCTTAAATAAAAATAAAAAAGTATTTTCAGTATTCATGTGACGATTTTTATATTTATCATAAAAAATATAAAAAAAGGTATATTGCATTAGAGATTATCTTAATTATAGATAGATGTCTCGTTTTTTGCTTTGGAGAATAGCAACATTTGTAAACTTTGTTGCTACTGAAGAAAGACAAAATTATATTATTTGAATTTTTGTAATTCGATACAAATTCAAACCCAACCCATAACTTCTAAGGTACCTGGATAACCTTTTTTTCGTTAATACTCCTTCGTTCTCACTCCATAAATTATGTTTTACACACAATTATTGCCATTAAATATCTGACAAAGATGATGGAAAATAAACAAAGGTAAATTCATAGCTATTTTTATGACAAACATATTTATTTTAAAATCCAAACAAGAAACACCAATAATAATCACATTAATGAAGTTAAATGTTGATAAATTTTATTAAAAATGAAGTTAACTAGTTATCAAATTACTTAATTTGAATAAAAATGTCGGTAGTAATATTTGTTTACAACAAACTGTTACAAGAAAAACAAGTCACATTAAAATGTAATATAAAAATAAATAAAAATCAGTGTAACATTTCATTAAGAAACCGGAGGTTTATGTCGTTGCTTTGATGTGTACGCCGGACGCGTTGTATATAAATATATTGGTATAGTGTGAGCCAGCACGATCACACAACAGCCATGATAGACACACACTTTTAATGTGCATGAGTTGTGTATATTACAGTCATTGTTGGCCGTGTGTCAAAATACAAAATATTTTTAACACATTGGTATAAAATAATAATATTGTACACAAATCATTCATTTAGGGTTCCTTATCCGTGATATACTCGGTCTGACACACAGTCTGTCAAATCAACTCATATTTTAAAAGTTGGCCTTATAACGGGGACAATAAATATACTGTAAACTGATTAACAGATGGCAGCGCTTATCCTTATACGAAACGATGATGGGGGGACTACGAAATTTGAAATCAATGAAATATTTTATTATTTACTTGCATTATAATTACCACGTCATTTTATAAACAAATTTTTTTATTTTAAAAAGGTGATTATTGATAAGTAAAAAATTAACAGTTATATTTAGAAAAAATTATTTGTTAATCAGGTTTATTATTTGGTTAGAAAATTTGATGAAACTAAATAACATGTGTTTTATATTAGACCCCGCACACGGTAAGATTTCTACATCAGACATCAGATTTTCTGGTCAGAGAGCTGATAATGTGCGCGTACATATAATACTGTCTGAAGTACCATCAGAATTTCTGGTCAGAAAAATCAGTAACTAATTTTTATAATTAGTAATTTTAAAAAACAAATTCATAAAGGTATGTGGAGTAAGTTTGTAGGGCTTCGAAATGTTACTACAGGATATTAATGAAATTTTAACATAGTTTTTCATTTAAATAGTGATGAAGTAAAACGGGTTACTGGACTATCAATTTTTTGATAATTTGATATAAAATAAACTTTTTTTGTAACGGTTAATTTTATTTTTATACATCGGCAACAACTGCGGTCGTCAAGTGAAACGGCTCAATGTGTTTTACGTGTTGTGAGCGCCAATTGGAATGCAGTTGTATAAAACTTGGTTTATAATTTTGCTTTTATGACGCCGAAATTTTGATGAACATGAATCTTCCATTCCAGACTGTATCGTTTCTACTGTACATCTGAATCAATAAAACGTTTTTCCACCACTTAACGAAAACAAATTTTTTTTCCAGAGGCGATACATAGTTAAAATATAGACAACATACTTTGTCTATTTAATAACATAAGTTAAAATATGTAGTTTATGTTTTTTTTTGAGTTTGTATAAATGCTATGTTTTACAACAGTGTTTTTTATATTTAATAGGCAATATTATTTTTAGGCTACAGCTAATTTAATTTTAACGTTTTTATTTTATTTTTGTGTTATTTTTTTTTTTTTTTTTGTTCCGCCCCGTGTGATGAATATGGGATTGTCAACATAGCGTATGCGTTTATATTAGAATAACAAATAATTAAAAAAAAAAAAATTGCGTATGATGTTTTATACCTTAATCAAAACATACGTTTTTGTTATTTACGGATAATTTACACGTAACATAACATCGTACATAATGTATTGTAGGCGTACTAATAGACGAGTCAACAGAGACATCAAAAAAAAAAAAAAAAACAACCACGAAACTTAATTTTAATACATTTTTTACTGGACGTACATAATATGTAAGAGAATATTAATTTTAGTCAAAAGTTAGTAACCCTACCATTGACCGTAAAAACAAAATTCTGATATAGGTCTTCATAGAAACACCTATTTAGTCCATTTCCGACTGTCCGTCATCACTATAACTCAAAAAAAAGGAGCATAAAAAGTGAGTATAAGTTCGCGAATGAACATAAACGTCTCAACTTGAGACATCTTCTCTTAAAAAAACCAAGAAACTTATGTTTAATGCATTTAAAAAATAAAAATAAAAACGCTTGAGTCCACTTTAAAACAGTAGTTGTAGCATTAAAGCCATTAACAGCAGTTTAACGAAATTACTTTTTTAAACAAATGAGTTCTCAGACAATATTTATCTACGTCTTCATCATTATATCAATTTCAATTTTAGCGTATTTTTTATGAAAAGTCTGTCTAAAACATTAATAAGCCATTTCTGTAGTATCACACTGTCGGCTACAGTACATTGGACATATCAACCGCCCTGGGCTTCGATAGACCTGTTTTCATTTCTTGAATACTGTTCCATTCTTCCGAAAATTACATGTTGACCAGACCGTTGTCCAGGACAGCCCTCCACTAAAGAAACTTTTTATTTATTTATTAGATAAAGCAAACAATTTTACACTCAGGTATGACCAATTTTAAGTGGTGATCATATGAATATTATCAAAAAGGTGTTGTCTTTTATAATTACGTATTTTGAAAGTAGCCATCATCATTCTTCTATCTATTATGGTTCGACAGTTGGGTTCGCAATTCATAGGGCCCAATTAACCAATTCTGCTCATTCACGAACTTTACCTGAGTCTTTGTAGGCAAAATACGTCACCAAAATTTCAACTCGATATCTCTTTTCGTTTTTCAGTTATTAATGACGAACAGACAGACGGATGGACAAACGGAACTGTACTAATTAGGTGATTCTATGAACCCACATACCAAAATTTTGTTTGTGCGGTCAATATTTTCTAACGTTAGAATCTTTGGACTAAAATTAATATACTCTGACATTTATATCGTGTATAAAAAGAAAAAACCTAAAATGTAATAAAATAAAAATATAAGAATCTAAATCGATATATTGAAAACAAAACAAATCACGAAAGAAATCTTTATAGGTATCGAAAATTATCAGGTATACAAAAGAAAATGTAAAAAAAAATAAATAAAGGTAAAAATTACTTTGATACATTTTACGCTATTTAATTTTATATCAATAACAACATAACGTGGAAATTTAATTATTAAATATATTATTTCGTTTCGTTTATATTGATTTTTATTCAATCGTATCAGAATGTTATTAAAAGAAATTGATAAGGTTATTTTCTTCATGAATATATAAATATTTGAAAATAATTTTCTTTATTTTATTTTTATTTATTTATTTATTTTTTTTATATTTTTATTTAATTCATTTAATTAGATTTTGGTTTATTAGTTTTAAATAACAATACCAATTTAGATGAATCGTAGACGAATATAAAAATTAACTGGCTTTTCGGTATATTTATAAGACAATAGGAAAACGTATTAATTTTATGTTATATTTTTAGATAGTGTGCTTAGAAAATCATATATGACTATCACTAGACTATTTGATATAAAAGAGGGGCATTAAATTGATTGTTTTTTTTTTTTAACAGATTCATTTATATATTTGTATTTTTTTGATAGAAATTAAGGAATAAGTTATCTGAGGTAAATAAGGATCAGAAAATTATAAATACCACATTCAAAATTTCAGGTCTAAATAATTTTTTGAGAAAAATAATCTTACGCATAGTAGTCGGTGTAACCGTAATGAATTCATATGAATATTATAAGAGAGAACTCTAGGAATCTTCGAATAAATTTTGATTTTTTATCTGAATTTCCTTGATCAACAAATTTTTTATTTTATAAATACGTTGGTCGACTATAAAGTATGAATTAGTTGGTCGTAATGATTCTCCGAGGAGATGTTACTCGTTGTTAATTTGATGAAATTGGAGAAAAAATCGAAGTTTACTCAATAGAATTCCTTAAAATTCGTAAAAGAAAATGAAAATATTGAAAGATTATTTTATTTTATTATTTCATGACTCAGTAGACTTATTATAAATTTTAGTGGAAATTATTATTAATTGCATAATTAATATTCGATTTAATCTTTTTTAATTGAATTTATTGAGTAATAATATTTGTTCTGAAGGGATCATCATTATTCGCCCCTTAATTTCAAGGGAATTCCGGTTAGTCAAACATTTAAACAACAACATTATAATTTTTTTTTTTCTTAGATAATTTTGTTTATTTAAAATATTCAATTCAATTATATTATAAAATATATTTTTTAAAAAATATATATATATATATAAATATATTAGTTTAGCATATACCACGAACCATATGCTAGACGTTGTATGTTTAAACTTATCGCCTTAATTATGGATACATCATTGTTTATTTAGGCCCTACACACTGGAATGTATTTTCAAATATTATTATTCTATTATGGTTGTAACTAATTTCAAACTTCAAATATTTCATTGATTGATATAATAATGTGTAAATCGATAATCGAATTTATGTTAAACAGATGTTTACATAAATAATATAAACATTAAAATTAATTTTTAATGTAATAAGAATTTTAGGGTATCTTACCAATGCTGTTTGTGTGCTTATTACGTGTGGATACAACAAATACATAGAATATCAGTTATATGTAAAAAACCAGTGAAACTAACAACTAATAGAGTTAATTGTTTTGATACGTCATATGATTGAACTTCATTGTTTGGACTATTTGTATTAAACATGCATAAAATACTATAAATATCCAGTCTATACAGTTATATACTATATAGTTGTATATACTTGTGTTTATTTGCCAAATTTGAGCTAAAATTGTAGAGAACTCAAACATTTTATAAAAAAAAACAAGTGTGTTTCATAACCCAAAATCGATATTAGGAACTTCTATATAGGTCTCACTCAAATTACAAGGAATTTTCAATATGATAAATTTTTAATTTATAGAATGAAATTAAAAAAGTTTGAAAGTACCTATTTGAACATCATCAAAACAAAAAAAACTCCGATACCTGTGTTATATCTTCACATCTTTAATATGTGCAATAGACCTCGTTTCTACTTCTGTGCTTGGTATAATTATGATTAATACAACAAAAGTTGTTAAAACTATCAAAATTTATAGAAATCTTACAACAGAATGTAAAATAATGGATAGTATATATTTGTGATATTTAAAAAGTTTTTTTTTTGCACTAAAAATATATTTCGATTGGTTTCGATAGCATATATAGATTGCTCGTTAGCGAAACGGATGTCTTCATCATGAGTCAACCAACCTCAGACACTTCTATATTTAAATCCAAAATATTAAAAAAATTTTTTAATCAATGATTGAGTCGTTAGGGACCTTTAATCGTAACTCTTACATATCATTGATTTTTTTTTTTTTTTTCATTTATTTAAATTATATATTTAATGTCACCCCATACTGTTTTCAAACTGTAAATTTTTCTTTAACTGTATTTTTATAGATCATATCGTTACAAAATTGAAATAAATTAATATTTTATTTCTTTGAGTGTATTGTTAAATTATTAGGAAAGGAAAAATGTATTAATTTGGTGTATATCTAAAAATAAGATGCTTTTGGTAGCTAGAAGACTTTTTAGAAGGCTATTTAGAGTACTTTTTTTTAATAAAAAACATCGTTCTAGGGTGTACAATTGGTCAATTCCATTTTTATGACATAAAAAGTAAACAATTTGATAATATAAATTCAATGACTTATAATCTATACCTTTCAAATTGCATTGCCGGTTTGTGTGTGTGTGACTGTAATATTGTAATTTTTACCAACATAATATAAACATTAGGTATTCTAATTGTATAATGTATGAAACATGTCAAAATTGAAAGCTGAGCAAAAGTATTACAAATTACATGTTGAATATAATTAAAGTTTAATTAAACTTCATATACTCGACATACATAATATGCCTGAGTATATTCTTTTCTAGTCGAAAGTTTGACCGCACATACAAAATTTGGGTATAGGTATTCGTAGGAAAACCGAATTAGTTCATTTCCGCCTGTTTGTACGTCCGAGCGTCCATTATCACGATATGTAAAAAAGATGGCGAGTTGAAATTTAGGCGACTTGAGTTTAAGTTCGTGAAGGATCAAAATGGCTCAACTGGGACCAATGTATCCTTGTTACAACTCTTAAAACATAACAAGTATACCAAAAGTTTCAAAACAAAAGGAAAATGTGTGTTAAATATTGAACTAAGGATCACAGTAAAAATTTGTGTATTTGCGTGAAAAACTGTCTGTAACAAATTTATGTGTTAATTTGTTGTTTATATTTTGTTTGTTTACGATTAAACTTAAAAACTACTGGACTGATTTGAAAAATTTGTTCACCGTTGGGAAGCTACACTATCCCCGGATGACAAACTCTCCTTTTTATCCATATATTCCCACGGGAACAAGAACTACGCAGGTAACTCCGTATAACATTCGCTAGTAATTGTATAAAATAGTTAATTCAAATCACTTTTTCAAGAAATATGTTTGCTAAAAAATGTCTGCTCTCATTGAAGTTTATGATTGTTGGTACTGAAATTTAAATAATTGTAGTAAACTAGTTTATTAATCATTCAATATTTCTTTATTTAAAAATTAACGACCTAACTTCTGTAGTGAAATTCATGTTATAATTGAGTTAACACTGATTTTGTGTTACAAATTAAATATAGTTTATTTGTGAAGATTATCAACATTAATTTTGTATAGACCGTTTCTCTAATTAAAATTTTATACAAAATTTTTACTGCGAGCAGAGTTTTTATAAATTTGATCGATTGTCATTTTAGAATAAAGTTGGAAACGTTTAGCAAAGCGGGCGGATAGCAGTTGTGTATATAAAAAAAAAAAATGAAAAGTTTGATTGTGAAAGAAATTTTCTTGAATAAACCCAACCGTCCGTTAGGATCACAAACAAATGTGAATTCGCACAATGTAGTGTTTTGTTAATTCAAAAATTTTTCACAATTCGATGATGTTATCATAAATTCAAAATGAAACCTATCAAAAATTCTCGTATGATCTATGTGTGTATATACTTTTTTCCAAAAGGAAATCAGGATTGAAAATTGTGTTGACAATCAGTTTATATTCTGTTATCTGTTATATTATATCAGAATGATTTATATAAAACCATCTACTGTGTGTATGTTTATATATGGATAAAGATGAAATTGACACAATATATTTCTTTACTCTTCAAAAAAAAAAAAAAAAAAAAAAATTATCTGTAATCAAAAATATATATTAAAGTGTATATATTCATGTGTTGTAGTGATTGTGAAAATCGGAAATTTATCAAATGTCTAACATATTATTACATAATAATTTACCTAACGGATGTTAGGCAATTTCATCCACGTAATTCTCTTTCACGTGGGAATACACAGTTCATGTCAACCGGGATTAGAGGAAGAATTCATCAAATCAGCCCAGTAGTTTTTAAGTTTATTCGATTCATTCAAAAATTCACATAATAATACAAACGTTTCCTCTTTATAATATTAGTATAGATTTAGAGAAATCTACAAATAAAACAAGTAAAAATAATAACTAAAATTTTTAGAAATATGAAATATAGTTAATTTTTTAGAAATATGAAATATGGTTCAGTAACCAAATTTGGAGTATTTTTAATGATTAGGGGCATAAAATAGCCTAAAATATACAGTGTCTACAGTAATAAACACACATATAATAATAATTTGTATTACAAATATACATTTTTATTATATAATTTTGAAAGATGGAATTATGACTAATTTAAACAATTTACGAAAAATATTTCGGAAAAAGTTATTTGTAAAAAACAAAATTATTTGTCTTTTAGTTTTTCTGATAGATTAAATATTGAGTCATGAATCAATTGAGTCCAATGGACCTGTTTTGCTCATATCCGAACTCGGTCTCACTTTATATGTGTAATAAACCAAAATTTCAACTATCTCGTTTTGTTTTTGAGTAAGACATTTTAAATTTTTACAGATGATATATTTCTCTTGCCGCTTTAAACACAAAATCGTTTAAGGATAATGGTACGGAACCGTTCGTGCTCGAGTTCGCCGACTCGCACTTAACCGGCCTATTTTTGAGTTCATATATATGCAATCACATGTTTTTATTCCATAATTGTATTTTTATTGTTTTACTAGACATTTTCAATAATACCAGTTTTTCAATATATGGCCATCAAAATATTATGTGTATTTTGTTTTTTCATATTCACAGATACTATTTATTAGTCAGATAAAAATGAACACAGGATGTTGACATTTTCATATATGAATAACGTAAAATCATTTTCTTAATTAAAAATAAAAAAACGGATATATATATATATATATATATATATATATATATATATATATATATATATATATATATATATATATATATATATATATTATATATATATATATATATATATATATATATATATATATATATATATATATAAATGATTTCTAACATCAAAGTCTTCATTAAAAAAAAATTATATTTTGATAATCGTTATAAATATAATAAGTAACCTAGAACAGGGCTTATTAACATAAAGAAAATCTTATGAAAGAGAAAATAATTTTAATGGAAGCGATAATGTAAAATAATCAACTGAATGTATGTAAAAATCTTTCGATAATTCGGCGAACGTAGCGAAGATGTGATTTACGCTAGGTTAATCTGTGAAAAACCCCAAATAAGGCTTGGATAATTTAATAACAATTAACTGATTTCTGAACCTCTATAGGCTCTATAAAAAATTAATTTTTATTTTTAATTTTCAAGCACAAATTATTTAAGATTGTCCTTTTTATATAGATATCAGTTTTAATGTCAATTCCTATTAATAATCAGTCAAGCAGTATTAACTTTCACGCAATAATCAAAGTTTTCGCGAAACTTTTCATGAAAATACGACTTATATGATGTTACATAAGCTTTTTTTACCGATTTTAAGACAAATAATGAGATTTAAATAGGGAAGATGCACAAATTTCAACTGAAGCGTCTTTACTACACGAATATAAATTCGAAGTTGTTTTTAAAACTCCATAAAAAAAGCCAAAATGCTTAAGGAAGTACGAGCACCAAGGCAACTTTTGATAAAAGGCTTGCTTTTTTTTTAATACAAAGTTTAAATATGTCTAAACAAATTCCAAAAATTTGAAGGAGATTGCCCGATCATTTAAATAAATAATTAACTTTAAAGTTGAGCAATTTAACATTGGTCTTATGGGGTAACCTTTAAACATTGATACATTGCCGTATTTTTCTCGTAAATCTGTCAGTGAATATTTTTAAAAAACTTATGGATGAAAGTAAATATATTAGTGATAAATTTAATTCAAAAACATTTACACTTGCCCGACTAATTAAAGTGTATTAATTAAAAGAAAAATAAATGCCACCACTAGCCAATGTTAAATGTATATCTATATATTGAAAAAAATCATATGGTTACTGCGTTCCCCTTACCGCCCTAGAGTCGATACCTATCCCCACACCGCCTGGCGCTCGTACTACCTTAAGTAAACATAGAAGATTTGCATAGATGACGATATACATATTTTTCTCCATAGTGATTACACATAAGGTTCATTCTATAGTAAGAGGTCTATCAATGTCCATGGCATTCGTACATACTTTGAATCAAAATTTAAGTTAAATAATGTAATTTCCGATTTTTTTTATAGAAAACGACCGGTTATCGTAGTGTTATCCATAAAAGTTTTTTTGCCAAAAAGAAATGGAAAACTAACTTTAAGAACTTATAACTTATTCGTTTCTGAATCAATTTTAATTTAATATTCGAATTTTGATATTGAGTCTAGTTTCACATTTCGATGGATAAAATAGCAAATTTTTGTTCATTGCATCTTATCTATTGTAACTAATCGATTACAAACATTAATTTATTTCAAATACGTCTCTGTTTTTAAAAACATTCATGTTTAAAAAAAAAATATAAATAAAAATGAATGTAATAAAGTCAAAAACAATTAGATAAAATTCTTGGATGTGATGATCTTATATTAAATGAACAATATGTATACTGGGTGTCCAAATAACTTGATACTGAAATATAAAAGATGTATCTGGTCAGCGTTATGAAGTTGATATGAACTTCCGAGGGCTTGAAAAATGGAAACATACTTATCTATAACTACATTTAGAATAAATCCAAATTCTTAATTTTTTTGTTTAGAAATGATAATGTTGACAAAATTTGGAGTTATGGTTGGCTCAAATATTTAGAATCTGAATGTTTAAGCTGTGAAGCTATCCTAAATTGTTTTATGTATATTGAAACAAAAAAAAAATACTTTTGAGCATTTAAAAATTGCTTGATCGGCCTTTAATGTGTTGTATATTTTTTATTCTGAAATTTTTTTGTTTTTTGAAGCCTGTTTCTCAGACCTAAAACTGCTGCTAAATCCATAATATTTGAGCTATTTTTAACTAGAACCAATTGATAGAATTCGGTAAATGATTTTTTCATTTTCAAGTACGTTCCATACCTATTCTCAGTCCATAAATAAATGTTAGCATGCCGAGACGCTAATAAAATTAGGGTTTCGCATTAAAATAAGAAAAATTCCCTCATTAGGCCTTTAATATAAATGTGTAAATAAGTGAAGATAACTAATAACAGTGCTAATTGTTAGATACCCAAGCTATAATTGATTATCAATGTTTGGACTGTTTTCAATCATTAGCATTCGTAAAATACTCTTAAATATGCAGTTCATACAGTTATAAATAACATGTATAATATATATATAAGTACGTGCTGAACTTGTGGCCAATCTAAATAGTTAACGAAAATATTGTTTCAAACAAAAAAATATTTGAAGATTTCTTCCATTTCTTACGGTTTAAAATTTGCGTAATGTTTACATTGTAACCAGTGGGTTGATTTTGCTGATTTACAAACTTAAACTCACGTTTTAGGGCTATACATCACCAGAATTTCCCCTTATTGTTTCTTTTCATTTTTGAGTTATCCTAATGACGGCAAGACAGACAGACAAACAAAAATGAAATAATCAGATGATTCTATGAACATCTTTACCAAAATTATGCTTGCGACTACAATATTTTCTAGCGTTACAAACTTAAGACTAAAATTTAAAATATTCTAATATATTGTATATACATCGAATATAATAAAAATTTTTTAAACAAAATAGAACAAAAAAAATGAACAAAAAAATTTAAAATAATATCCTTGTGACCAATTACATTTTTCAATCGACGCCAACCTATAAAGATTTTAGCTAAGGTAAATATTGACATCGGCGTTGAAAGGTAATTGGTTATAAGGAAAAATTTTAAATAATAATTTTTATTAGTTCATTTTTATGAAGTGGCTTTTCTTTGTTAAACAATTTTTTTAGTTTTTACATTTGAATGTTGTATACAACCACCAAAAATTTTTCATTTGAATGTTTTTAAGCAGCAAAAATTGTTTTCGCCTCTTCTATCCCCCTCGGGGCCTTAGATCCTGGATTCTATCATGATATCACTCTTAGGATATCTACTTTCCAAAAAAAAAAAATAATCATTAAAATCGATTCATAAATGACAAAAGAGGCTCAAATAGAAGTGAAATATTCAAAATATCTCAATAAAATAGCCATTTTGCAATTATATTTTAAACACTTTGTATATATATATATATATATATATATATATATATATATATATATATATATATATATATATATATATATATATATATATATATATATATATATATATATATATATATATATATATATATATATATTCATTTTTTTTTGTTTAGTTGTTCACGTTACAGAATATCTTGTTGATGGACCACCTGGCTTCCTCAGCAGGTGAACCAACAATAAAAAATTTATATAAAAATTCATATTGATTACAACATTTAATTTGAATACAATTGTATTCTTATATCTGAATAATATATGTGTAATAAGAATACTTTGTGAGTACAACAATTATTGTCTGTTTAATGATATCATTCACAGTATTCACAGTATTCACACTCAATGCAAAATCTTTTCATTAGCCTGTCTCAGCAGCATACATAGAATACTATGTGTAATGTGTCATAAAGAATTACTTAAAGAATGCTTCAAGAATGAAACATGCGTTAAAAAATGTTTTTATATTCGACATAATATAGTCGAGAAAATTCAACACAAAAACAGACCTTACTAGGTAAGATTTAAATGTGATTTATTAAAACGTTGGATTCGTGAAGATACTCCAGAGAAACACGTTTAAAATACCCGCTGCAAGCACTCCACAAGCTTTCGCTGATCTCATATTCGTGTTCATCGACGACAAAAATCCCCAGGTAATTATTTGGGAATGATTTTCACCATTATTTACCGAGTTCCATATTTTTAATAATTGTCGATTTCATAACGCATTTCTGAAATGCAATTTTTTAATGCACTACTGCAATTTGAGTTTTTTTCATAATAAGATTAGATTATAAACTTAGATCTAGAGATTTTCACAAATATAAAATATATCAGAGTACATTAATTTTAGTCTGTAGTTTGTTACGCTAGAAAATATTAAAGACACAAACCAAAAATTTTAGTATTGGTGTTCATAGAATCACTTAATAAGCTCATTTCCTCAAGTAGGATAGTCCATGCGTCATCATGATAACTCAAAAATGAAAAGAGATAGCAAGTTGAAATTTCGATGCAGTATTCTTGATATATTAAGTAAGTTTAAATTCTTGAATAGGCAAAATCAGTCCATTGATTCGAAAACGCAACTTTTAAACCATAAAAGACAAAGTGTTTCCTTTTTTTGAAAAGAAACAACTTTTATTTGAAACCATTTTTCATAAACTGCTTTGATACTTCACAATTTGAATTTAAAATAGGTACATATAATTAGTTCAAAAATTGATGCTGAACCATATGCTGAATATCTACACAATTAGAACTGTTAGTTGCTTTTTTCCTTGGTATTTTATACAAAATGAATTGTTTTTTACAATTTTTTTTTAACAATTATTATTTATTAATTTATACTATAAACTTTATAGAATAAACAAAATTGTCTTGCCCTATCAATTTTAAAGAGCCTTATTTGATAAATACGACACCAATTTCGTGAAAAATTTGTCATAAAAATTGTAATCAGCAATTTTGATGAAATTTTTAAATAATATTATATAAACATTAGTTTTATAATTAATTTCGTTCGTATCAGGACGAATGGAGCATACAATATGAGGTAAAACTATACGGTAAGAAATCAAAATTGTCATTTTGTATGTTTTAAGGAGGTCGACAATAGAGAAAAAGATATTATTAGGTGTCAGAAATTTAATAACAGTGGTTACGGATACACAGCGACAGTGAAAGCTGACAGTAGAAACTATGACCTGGTAGACTGGTAGACTGTAGTGCCAAAGAAGAAGGAGCAAAATAAGCATAGACCTGTCTTGGAAACTAATTTTGTCTTAAGCCTTTCTGATAACTTTAACTACGGGGCAATCTGAATTCAGATGAAACGAAATATTTAATTAAATCAGTACAACAAATTTTGTTAAGAAAATCACAATGAAAACTTCAAAAAGTTTATGGAAAATCCATTGGACACACATAAAAAAAAGTCTGTCCAGGTGAAACTGTCTATTTTTCATCATAGTGTACATTAACAGCGTCAAATTTTGAATTGCTTCATTACAATAACGCCTGTCGTTTTGCAAAATCTAAAATACTAATGCAGTATAATTTATTAGGCATATATTATGGTTTCACAAACTGAATTCGGAAGAAAAATTGGTTAAAATCAAGAAATTACTTTTAATATAAAATATACACACAAAAATACATTTAAAAAAGATTATTTTTATTTATAACTAAAAAGCAAAAAAACAAAAAAATCATTGAAATACTAAAAACAAAAGAATGTACAAATTAATTGTCAACACATTCAAAAAAAAAGCGCGCGTGTTGAAATGAAAAAAACTAGTGTTGAAAAAATTGAAAAATAAATACTTAGTGAAAAACATATAATAATAATGATGCGTGAAAAGAATATTTAAATATGAAAAAAGAAAATTGAAAAATTTAACTTGTTATAAAATCATAATGTTTGAAAAAAAAAAAAAATTTGATAAAAGGGTATTGTTCCAAAAAATTGAGAAAAAGGAGTTTAACATGAAACGAATTTTTTTATAGAAAAGTTATGTATCTTTTCAATGAAAGTTATTTCATGATAAATATCAGTATCAGATTACTTAGGATATCCAGCTAGCCACTCCTGGAATGTTTTCGGAAATTATCTCGACTATTGTTTGGCGGATGTTCGTTTATAGATGCTCAAACATTGTAGGTTCGTTAATATATAGTTGCCATTCTGAAGGAAATGAAATCCAATGATATCAAATCGCATATTTTGACGCAAGTACGCGTCTACGGGACCCTATCTTCAATGGTATCAGTTTGCATCTATTGTCGCTCAGTATGGCGATTAAATATTCCCGTAATCAAGGAATAATTAGTTACCTTGCAAAATTATTCTTAAAAAATTCGAGAAAATCTGTTCAATTTTCAAATGTGGTATATATATATATATATATATATATATATATCTACATATATATATATATATATATGAGTCGCAAACATGTTAAACTGGAATGGGTTCACTCATTACTCAAAAATGTATGCTATTCATACAGTTAGAGAATCTTTAAAACGAGTATTAAGAATATTACAGGATTGATTGGAGGTCACTGGAAGTGCTATTTATCAACATTCTGCATTTACAGGTTACTTCTGTACTATTTAAAATCTCTGGTGTCATTTTCGTAATAAATATTTCCATTCTATTATAGGTGACATATTCCAGAGTTTTGCATTCCAAATCAGAGTAGGAACCACAATAATATTTTATTTTTATCAGCGAAAGACAATTACAAATTGAAATTTTGTTATACATCTAAAATATATAAAATAGAACAAGAAAATCGTCCTTTTATTAAATGTATAAATTATTTAAAAAAATGTAAAACGGAACCATTAATGTAATTGTTTGACCATCGACCCTTTAACCAATTTTTTATTTTCTTTTTTTTGTGTTGCTATTATTATTTGTGGTTTGAAAATAGTAATTTTTACTCGAGAATTATTAATTAAAAAAATAATAATAAATGATTTAATTGCGATAAGAAGGAAAACAACATTGTAATATGTAAGTTTAAATGTAGTATTATATATATTATATATATATGAATGTATGTAGGGACACGATATCGAATCAAAAATATCGATACTTTACACATGAGTAGTATCTAATATGTCGATATAAGTATCGAATCAAAAGTTGCGAGAACTCAAGTTACGTGATTCTTTCGTGTAACTCTTTAAAGAATTGATCGATACTGTTTCCAACAGTTTTTATTCTCAACATACGCAATGCGATAGCGAGCTGAAGTTTTGGTGATGTATTTTAAACATAAAAAGTTCGTGAATCCAACTTTTATACTATAAAAATAGAAGAAAAGTTCAAATACAATTTTGTTTTTTTTTTTTTTAAACAAATAATTTTTGTTTGAATTAGTTTTTCGTAAAATGTTTTATTTCTCTACAATTTTACCTCAAATATTGGTAATAACAATAAATATTATTATTATAAATGTATACATTTATAGCAATGATATTCAATCATATGTAAAATACCTAAACGATTAACTCTATTAGTTGTTATTATAACTTATTCTATTGATACTTTTACTTGAATGATTACTTTTAGAAAAATTTTCATATTTTTGAATACTTGTCAAAAAGAAATCATAATATTGGAATTAGCGAATAATCACTAAAAAAATACTCAATACTAGAAAGTATCGATATTTGTTTTCGCGTCCCTATATATATATGCGTAAAAGGGTGCGGGGTTGCGTTTATACTGGCAGTCAAGTAAACGATCTTATCTTAATATAATAAATTCATATATGCTTGAACTAGATTTTAAGACGTGGACCATAAACCAGACTTTAAATATATTGCCATATACAACCCCTTTAAATTCATTTCATACAACGATTAAATGATACAGGGGTGCATTTTAAATAATTTTATATATGTTTTCTTATTACATTACACTCAAATTAAAATATTTTTGTTTTATGTACTTTTTATGTTAAGTATATTTCTCGTAAATAAGGTTTATGCAATTTTCCATTAAATTTTCTCTCGGTGTACATTGTCAGTAATTATATATATCAGTCTATACTACCCAACTTACGCCTGTGTAAGACTTGCCTTTCTCGCTCTAAAGTATGCCATAGCTTTTACTAGATGAGTCCTATATGAAAATTTGATAAGCATAAAAAATAAATATAAGAGTTATAGATATTTGGCATATAATTGAGTATCATGTTTAAACTATTTTTAATCATTAACATTCATAAAATACTGTATATATCCAGTGTCTTCAGCTATAAATAAATAAATACAAATAATTTGTATTTTATGTGTTGAAGCAAAATTTGAGCTAAAAGTGTGACGTATCCAAAAATTTTACTAGAAAACGATTCAAACAAAAGTTTAAAATGTTTTTTGCTTTAGAATCATTCTACGTTGTTTTATGGTAGAGTGGTTGGGTCATGAATTCAACCCAATGGACCAACTTTTCTTATACATGCAATTTCAATCGCTTTTGCAGTGACAAAAAAAAAATTCAAAAATTTCTAAACAATTTGAAACATTTCTTCATAAACTGATTCATTGATTCGCCATAATTTGAACTTAATGTAAGCTAGCAAGCACATATATTTTGCAACACATATTATTAATATTCTAACTGTTTGAATTGAATATTTAATGTTTATTTTATGAATGTTAATAATTAAAAATAGCTTACACATTGATACTCAACTATACGTCGAGTATTTAAACAATTGATGGTGTTAGGTTTTCATATAATAATCAATTTATTTTTACGATTTTGAAGTGAAAATATGATTGTGATTCAAACTCGATGAAACGAAAACGCGGTAGTGAAAGTAGACAACCACATACATCTCTACGATATAACGTGCAAGAGAATAAGATAGAAGTATTCATAGCGTTTAACGTACGAGAATAAGATACAAAGCATTAAACAGTGTTTAATACAGGGTTAGTATATGCGAGTGCTTGCCTGTAGGCATCATTACAACCGTTACGTATTTTGGTTTGTACATAGACACAACGCCTTTTGTATATTTTAATAATGTTAATATTTACTTCAAAAATTGGGTTACTAATATATGGAAATAAAATAAACAAGATCTTTCTACTTTGTCATAAAAAAAAATATTTGTCTTCTAATAAAATTATCATATTTTTATTCACAATTTGTTTAATGAAAACATTTTACAGGAACAATTTTAATGAAATATAAAATTTTGATTATTGTTGTTTGTGTAAGTAAGTAAGTAAGTTAGTAAAGGGTTAAATTTCTCTACATAAATTAACATGAATGGCTTGGTGCAATAAGAGAATTTATTAGTACACAAGCCTGTTTT
This sequence comes from Chrysopa pallens, assembly GCA_020423425.1. Taxonomy (NCBI): domain Eukaryota; kingdom Metazoa; phylum Arthropoda; class Insecta; order Neuroptera; family Chrysopidae; genus Chrysopa; species Chrysopa pallens. The sequence goes on from CM035596.1 coordinate 15,849,267, forward strand.
ATGTGACAGCCGCGATATAACAACATATATATACACAATCAATTTCAGACATGCATCTATCTATCGTCTGAAACATACGTGAGTACAATATTAACTCTTATATCAACCATTTGAAACCCTTCAAAGGTTTTTCATTACACGGCAAAAATATATTTTTAGGACTGGAAAAATATACCAATAAATATAAAAAAAAAATATATATATATGTCAATTTTTTTAATAATAATTATTTTTGTACAGCCTATGCATTAAAATTATTCAAAAAAACAATTCATGAATTTTAATACTGAAAAAAACTTGAATAAGTGAAGATAACAACTAACAGAGTTAATTGTTTCGATACTCGACATATGATTGAATATCATTGTTTGGACTATTTTTAATAAGCATTAATAAAATGAAATATTCAGTCTATATAGTTATATATAATTGAGTTTAAATTGTGGCGAATCCTAACATTTTAATTTTATGAATAAATGTTCATATGAATAAAAATTCATTCTAGAAAATATCGTATGTAAATTAAATAGAAAAAATTATCGAAAAATTACAAAAAATAAAAAATGACATTTCATAGGGATTATGCAATAAAGAAATTTGCTATTTTCAAAATTTGAAACTATGTTACTCTCAATACCAAATAAAATTCGAAAATTTAATTAAAATTGATTCAAAAACGAATAAGTTAGACGCTATATAGCTTTTTTGTAAAAAACAATAAAAAATTTTGAATATAAATGTAATTTATATAAAATTTTTATTCACAATTAACTCTTTTGTGTATTATGACATTAATTATCCTAAATTTTAAAGAAAAGTGTATATAAGTGCCATGGGCATCGATAGGACTGCTTACCGTAGAATGACCCTAACCTATAATCAATATGGAGATGAAAATGTATGACGTCATTTATTAAAATCACCTTGTTTGTTGAATTAAGATATTTTGAACGTTCATATTTTGGTTAGTTTTTAAGATTTTTAAAAATTTTTAATTCATATTCGTGAAGTAAAGACGCTTCAATTCAAAAAATTAAGCATCTTTCTTATTGTAGTTAATGGGTTGAAAATTTAAACAATGATCGAAGAAATCGCATTAGTAATTATTTTTTATTTCAAGTATAAATAATTATTCATTAAAATTGATTAATTTTCTTTGTTAAATCATATACCACCCAAAGAAAATTTGATACGCGTGGCTCATAGTTGTTTCATTCTGTAATAGTTCTTAAAATAGGACTTTTCGCAAAAATAAAAAATTTACTTAAACTTGTAAACAATGTTGTTCTGAAATAAGCACATCTAACAAATTTTATCATTTTACCTGTCTTGATGATGAGAAAGAGAAGTTTCTTATTGTAGATTAGAATTTTGAAAATTCATAGTACTCACCTGAAAAAAAAAAAATTAAATTTTAAAATTGGTATTTTTTAATTTATGTATTTTGTATTTAAACTAATTTTAATAAATATAACCAAATTATAGAATATTTAACAAAAAAATAATAATAATAATATATTTAAATAGTGGAAAAAACAAAACCATTTTCCTAATTTTCATAGGAAAAATGTAGGTAGTTTGTTGATTCTTCCCAAAGAGGAAGGGGGGTTAATTTTAATGAAGTTACTGAATTAACATAGGTAAATAGATAGATTCTGAGAAATGAAATCTCAAATCCTTTAGTTAAACGACAGACCAGGTGAACTACATTAATAATTTAATTACAGGGTAAATATAAAATTTTCAAAAAGAACAGAAATGCCTTAAAAAAACTAAAATGTAAAAAAAATTTTAAATTAAAAACTTTAATAAATAATTTCCTTGTGAACAATACCTTTCTCAGTCGACACCAGCCATTCAATTTTTCTAGCTAAGGATAAGATTGGTTCCGACTTCGAAAGGAGATTGGTCACCAGTAAATTATTTATAGTTTTTAATTAAAAAATATTTTGCATTTTTTAGTAAATTTTTTTGAAGGTGTTTTTTTTTTTTTTAATTTTGCATTTGGATGAAATTTAATCACTAAAATTGTTTTCGCCCTCTTCTCTCGCGTTAGGGATATTAGATTTTAGTATCACTCTTGAGATATCTCTTTCCAAACAAACAAAGAATAATAAAAGAGAAGTAAGTTGAAATGAGAAACCTCCTTTTATAGAAATCGCTTGTAAACAGAGGAATAGGATTTTTTTCTCTATAATGCCTTCTTAGAATCATGACAGTAAAAAAAATATATAATTTATTAAAATCAAGTTTTGCTTCTAAATTATAAAATTTATTTTAAACGTAAGGTTTTTCAAAAGCAATTAGTTTTAAAAACAGTGATAGTGGACTTGCGATAAAAATCTGGAAAAAATTAATTATTGAAAAAGCACATTAAAATTTCCAACTACATCGTAGACAGTATTTAAATAGAAGTAAAAATAATTCCTCTTAGTTAATTTCATAAAATATTATTCGAATAGAACAAAATTTAATATTCACAAGGGGAAAATTCAAACATTTTAAATAACAATGAACTTTCCTCTCTTTATGCAAAAGAAAATTTTTCAAATTATCATATTACTGACTATTAATTTTAATGGCAATTTGTCTGCAATTTAATGTACACATCAAACGTGTTATTTACTGGGTGGAGAAGCACAACGAGGAGAAACGTACATAAATAAGATGGTAAAAATGCATTTATTTAAATATATATATATATAATAAAATAAAATAAAAATGATAAGAGAAGTTCTTTAAAAGGAAAACATTAAAGAAAAATTGTTTTTGTTCTAGATATAATATTCTTTATTTTAATCACAAATTATATCAAAAATTTGTTGGACGTTATTAAGGCGCGCGACATCGTAAATAACATAATGTTTAGTTAGAAGAAAACACATCATACGATATTTGATGAAAATCAATATTTTCTAAGAATGTCTAGTTGATTGTAACTCCTTGAATGAATTTTCTATCAATTACAGTGACATCTTTTAAAATACAATGTGTACAAAAAACTTTTGTGCAAGTTTGATTCCATGTCAAAAGATATTTTTATATATTCTATGTAATAGGATAGTTTAGCATTTTTTTAAAAAAAGTACTTCCAAATATTGATTTCTTAATAAAAAGTCACAAAAAATGAACACTTTTGAAAAATGAAGAGGATTTCTTGCCATAAAATTACATTTAAATTTAAACTTTTTTCTTTCCCTGTAAAAACGCTGTCTATCATATTGGTGACGTAATATTGGTATGTTAAATTGAGAAAACTGGTATAACATATTGAGAACCAAGAATGAGAAACACATAAACAACCATAAAACATCTTTTAACTACTCCATTTATCTTATCAATACAAGTTATAAAATTGATATTGAACACAAGCGACAGGTGTTACATATTTGCGACAATATACAATTATTAAATTTGCTAGAATAGCCCTTGAAATCAATAAATTTAATTAAAATCCAAATTTTACAATTTTAAATAATGAAATAGACCTTAATAACTATAATAACTACCCTTTATTAAATTTATAAATATCGTATCAATATTTATCAACTCCACCCACAGTTTCCAAAATAAAAGAATAATTATTCATTACTGAATAATGACAGTAGGTACAAGTCGAAATTTAAATCGTAATTTTTAAAAAATTTTAAAGCGAAACTTTCTATTATTATGCATAATAATTTTAAACTTGGTATTAATATCATCCGAAATAACCCCTACAATAATCCTACTCCTGAAATTCTATATTTGTCAGCTTATCTTGAAGTTAACATTTTTGAAGTTTCACTTCTATCGCTTGTGAACTATACGCACGATTTTTTACAAGTTTGAATTGAAATCAATGATGATTATACATAAAAAATAAAAAGAAATTGGCACATAAATTATGTAAGACATTGTATATTACAGTATCGAATCTTATCAAAAGCATGAAAATAGTTCTAGATTATCACCAAGGTAATGTACATTTCATTTAATTCGATTTCACTTCCAATTACATTAAATGTTGAAAAGGTACTTTAAATCAAACAACCCATGTTATTTTGAAAACAAACCATGTCGTATTTCGAATATCATCACTATCATCACAAATCCACATACACACAGGCAACATGATGGAATGGAACGGAGCACACACGGAACACGGAGTCGATGACGATGTTGTTGAAGAATAACCACATAAAAATCCTTTTTCCCCGTACACACATTTGGGGAAAGAACATATACATGAACGAAATGATATTCATGCACATACAGAATGTTCTAAAACTATGTATGGATGCAATGGGTAAATTAACTCAATTCGTCGATTTTTGTGTTGTTTATACGGCCGTCATCAAGTTAAATCCAAAACGAATATAAGTAATTAGCTGAAATTTTGACAACGTATTCTAGTGAAAATAATTTCATGAATCCATCATCCATGTTTTAAACCAAAAGAAAAACAAGAAAAATTCAAAAAAAAAAAAACATTTCAAACTTTTGTTTGAAACATTTTGTAGTAAAGTGTTAAGATTTGGTACATATTCGGCAAAAATTTAGCTTATTAACAAATAAATAATTATATTACATATTATTATGTATATTACATGGACTGAAAAGTCACGGGCCTAACACATAAATGGTGCTAGTTTTATTGCAGTCACCGTGTTTTTCAGTTAATACTAACCTTCAAAAGACAGCTGTTAAAATTTCATTATATTCTATTCATTAGTTTGTGAGTTATTGTGCTAAGAGTGACGCTACTTATGTTATTTTCAAAACAATGGATCAAAAACAATTTGGTGTTTTAATTTTACACTGCTTCTTTATGGGAAAAAATACCGTTCAAGCGAAGCAATGGCTCGAAAAGTGTTATGGGGACTCCGCTCCATCAGAAACAACAATAAAACGTTGGTTTGCTGACTTCAAACGTGGTCGTAGAGACTACGTTGATGCAGAACGCAGTGGACTGGAATGATTGCGTTGCTCTTGATGGAGATTACGTTGATGAATAAAGCTAATTTTGAACCAAAAAGACTGTGTTTTCTTTGTTAGGGCCGGGACTATTCAGTGCATGTGTTATTATATAATATAATACACTATTTTACAAAATTAATTGACAATTAATTATTTTGTAAAAATGTACACATGTATAAAATAATAATGGCACTTTTAACTTTGTCTAGTTTTCAAATTCAAATTTTTTTAAAAATTTGGTGTTCAGTTTCGACTTCATTATCGAGTAATGAATAATTATTCCTTGATTTTGGAATTATCAGCAATGAAGAAACAGTGAATGATGTTGATAAATATTTTTTTCTGATATTTATAATTTCAAATTGAAAATAAGGGAAGTTATTAGTTTTATTTATTTATATATGTTTTTGTGTATATAAGAAATAATAATTTTGTGTGGGCTGTTTTTAACATCTAAATTGGGTTGATTTTACACAAAAATTTTTACTGTATCCCAAAAAAATCGCAAATAAATTTTCCTAAAAATTTAGGAAAAACTATTAAAAACAGAATTATTTTTTTCTCAAATTATGGTATCAAATCGCGTCAAAAGTTTGATCACTTTGTTTCGGAGCAACCTGTATATATATATATCAACATAAGGAAAATGATATATCAAGATAGTAACACAGCAACTTTATTTCCTTGCATATTTTAAAACTTTGTGAATATAAACATATTGCGTTTTATTTTAATTTATCTTTGTGAAATGTGCAACGTTGGTTTGTTTGTACAGAGTTTTGAAAATGACTTCGAAATGTTGGGTGAATAATGGAACACAATAATGGGTGGATGTGTGTGTGTGTTTATTGTTTTAGTTTATACACAAAGGTTTTTGTTGATATTTTTAGTGGATTTTTAAGTGTCAATTTCGTTTATAATTAACAATAACTCTAATGCAATCACTTGAAACTGTTCGTTTCGTAAACTTTGTCGTAAATTTCAATTAACTTGTGATACGCATACATTTTCGTAGAAATAGATTCCTTCAACAACGTCAAAAATTGTTTCCAATTGTATAGAATTTTCCGAAATATAGATTTAATTAAAAACGTCTATAAAAATATATGTTAATCTATACAGCTAATAATCTATAATATGTATTTTGTATGTGAATACTCTGACCTTGAAATGATCTTGAAATTTTAATACAAGGTCCAAACAAATTCATGGAAACAATTTCGATTTTGATCTGAATAACTTTTGTCTTAACGGTTTTTGCATACCACGCAGAGAAATGGAGCAATTTGAGTCCATCGATTAAAATGGGTTACCATGCATATTTTTCAATTCAAGGAACTATAACTTTCATCAAAATGGGTTGAGTATTAATGAAGATATGGACTGGATTTTAAAGCATACACACTTTTTATAGTTCGAGTAAAACTTCGTTTTTTAACTGGAAAAAGACAACGTTTGGAATGGTTAAAACTTAAATTTCACAAAATAATTTAAGAGAATAAGGACGAGAGGTGAAAAACAAATTTTTAGAACAAACTCTAACAAATCAATACACAACCGATATCCAAAACTGAATATAAATATAAAAAATAACTTAAAATTAAATTACTGCAAATAATAGCCTTGTTAGCAATTACCATTCGAAGTCGGAGCTAATATTATTTGGCGCTAACTTCGAATGGTGATTCTTACAATTATTCGTTGAAGTATTAATAAATTTAAAATAATTTTTAAGTCCATTTTTTTGAAGTCGGTACTTTTTTTTTAACTTTTACTTTCGATATTTATAATTAAAAACTATTTTCGAAATATAAAATTTAAAATTTTCTACAAATCGTAAAATATATTGTGTATTAAACGAATAAAAGTATATTTCAATAATTGAAAATGGAAGATTTTTAAATTTTATTGTCTATAAAAAATGACTTATAGCGATTATGAACTGAGATAAAAATAATAATTTTGAAATTTTGAACGTATATATATGCATAATAAAGTGCCTGAATATATTTTGGTATGGGAATCGTTCAAAATATTGAAAAAAAAAAGATTAATATCGAACTGTTATTACCAATTATATTTATATATTTTAATTTTACTGTTACAAGTAACCTTTCAATAACGCGATTCAAAATATTCATATTAAAATAAATTTTCAATCGAAAATCAGTATTTATAACATAATTAAATCTGGGAACTTGACAGAATCTCATCTATATATTAATACGTGAAGCAAAAACATTTCGCAATTTTACATATACCTTTATACAAAAATTGGGCGGATGAAGGTATATGCAATTTGACACACTTAGTTTATATAGTTTATATAGATAAGGACTGGAGAAAGCTAATATTGTTTAAAATTATACATAAAAAATACATAAAATCAATATACAAAAAACGTTACACCACACACTATGGCACATACATATATAAGAGGTATGGCTTATATTACACACACTACCATACACACGCATATGTACTCTTGTGTTTAAAGGCAGTGAGATTCACTTTGATTGATTATGGTCGAATTGAGACAGTTGTAACGGGATTCTTATTTACATACTCGACATATATACAATATATCAGAGTATCTTAATTTTAGCATTGTGTAACGCTAGAAAATATAGTAGCCAGTAGGAAAATTTTAGTATTTATGTGTGCATATCATCCCCTTATTATTCCATTTTCGTCATCTACACAACTTAAGATAAGAGTTGAAATTTTAGTGACGTATTTTAAATATAAAAAGTGAGTTCTAATTCGTGAATCAGCAAAATTGGTCTATTAGGTCCAATGGATCCTTGACCCAACTTTTAAACTATAAAAGATAGAAGAAAACTTATAACTTACAAATACAAAAAAATGTTTGTATTTAATAATTAAAATGTTTGGATTCGCCATAATTTAAGCTCAAAATCACATATTGGTAATAACAAAACATATTATTATACAAGTATATATAACTGTAAAAACTGGATATTTATAGTATTTTTTGAATGCTTATTGAATTAAATATTAAATCAAAAATAGTCCAAACAAAGATATTCAATCTTATGTCGAATATCTTAACAATTAACTCTGTTAGTTGTTATTGTAATTTGTTTATGATGGTATTCGGATCTACATCCTTGATAAATTTCTGGTTATACCGTATTATAGGAAGGCTAGCTATAAATTAGCACTAAAAGAAACCAAAATTGTATAATAAATATTTTATTTTTTTCTGTTTGTAAATAAAAAAAAAAAATAAAAATATATATATATGTGTGTATACATATATAAAATATTTACGTGATAATCGGTATTGACTTGTATGTTACAATACACATAATATAAAATACACACATCTTGACCGACTCTTGTGTGATATAACCTGAATACGTTACTGACCATTAACTCACCGACCACTATATATATATGAGTAAACATAACGATTTAAGTGAAAATTATAGGTTTGTGTAAAGCGTATACGTACTATTTATATATTGTGTATGGTTATATGATGTTTTTTTTATTAAACTACCGTGTACAGAAAGGGTTTAGTGTTATTTTGTAGATTGTAATACTGAACTTTTCACTTAACGATTTTCTTCTTTAACTTGCTTTATTTAAACAAAAATTAATTCTAGTGTTTATCTATTATTAAGCAATAACAACTATTAATATTTTGTTAAATAAATTATTTATTAATACTTATAAAATGTTCTTCGTGTTATGATCATTTCATAAATTTTAATAAAATGCGACAAAATTGTTATAAATAATTTATTAAAAATTATTAGTGGCTGTTATTGCTGAATAATAAGCAAAAACTATAATAAACTTCCACATATTGAATGAAAAAATTTATTCTATTAAAAATATTCAATAGAAGATGATTTTATTCAAGTTAATGCCCTTAGCCAATGCCAAAAATTTATTTAAATTAAACACATATTGGTTTTGAAATCATGCGCAAAATTAATTTCAACACAAGCCATCGAATTTTCTGGATAAATCTTTAGAAAATTTTTGTTCAAACAAAAATCATTTTAAAACGCTCTTTCTGTATTTCATTATCATACAAAGATCGTGGCAATTATCGACAGCGTAGTCATATTTACCTAAACGTCTATTACTAAAAGATATAACCTGAAGCATATGTTTATCAAAAACAGGAAAGAAAAAATTTTTAAAATTTGTATCTAAATACATTAATTTTTTTTTAGTTTAAAACAACTGACATTGTGGCGTCCATACAGTCATAAATGCATTAATAGGAATAATGCAAATACATGTGTTTATTACCTTAATTTCAATTACCTAAAATTTTGGAGAATCTAAACAGTTAATGAAAAAATGTTCCACACAAAAGTTGTTTTTTTATTAGAAAAATTTATTTATGTTGAATTTTTCTTCTATCTGATATGGTTTAAAAGTTGGGTCATGGATCGATTGGATTCAATGGACCGGTTTTGCTCATTCAAGAACTTAAATGTACTTCTTATGTCAAAAAAACGTTATCAAAATTTAAACTCGCTATCTCTTTTTATCTTGATGATGGGGAGACAAACGGACATTCGAAAATGGACAAATTAGAAAACCTTTACCTATTTTGTATGTAGTTTAATATTAAACGCTTAAAACTAGGCTTAATTTAATGTACTCTATATTTATCCTTATAATGACTTGAAGTTGTTGTGAAACATCGAGATTTGGTTTCTTGTATTATGTATGGAGGTCATAAGATGTTTCTACACCGTACCGTTTTTTATTTAGGAGTCTTTTTTTAAACACGTTTTTTACTTCTAAGGATTATTTTCAGATAAGAAAAGTTCGTTTTTGTTGTTGAAGTGTTTTTAACTTTTAGTTTTTTTTTTTAATTTTATTTGTGTGTACTTATTATTATGTATATTAAATATTATTTAAATAATTGATACCAATTATTATGTACTCAATAAATTTTATCAAACATCTTTTATTTTTTGTTTTTAATATACGTTCGTACCCATATTTATAGTGTTATGTTAATAAAAATAAAAAATCATACAGGTGATTCAGGTTCGTTGGGCCACGTTTAACGTGATCATTGGTCATTATAGTGAGGCTCGGATATAGGGCGGTTAAATTTCGCAATGCTAAAACCATAAAGGCCAAACATGTCAAGAACAATAGGGTACTTTCGGTAGTAAAAAATAAAGCATGAAATTTGGCAAAAATTATAATTTATGTAGAAATCTTGATAAATATTCTAAATTTTAGTCATAAAAGCACATGATTAATTCATTATCGTTAAGTAAAAATTCAATATTTTCATCCTTACACTTTATTAAGTGCATTTGTCAGTTCAATCTAAACAGTTATCTTAATTAGTAAAATATTAATTGAAAGTGTTAGGTTAAGTTTAGTTCTCAATGTGTTTTACAAGTATTCTCAATATTATATATCGATATTACGACACTAAAATGGTAGACAGCGTTTTTACTTTTATAAAAAAGGATTAAAATTTTAATGTAATTTTATGGCAAGGAATTTTGTTTATTTTGCAATAATATTTATTTTTTGTAACTTTAATTAAGAAATCAATATTTAGATGTACTTTTTTTAAAATGATAAACTGCCCTTTACAAACAATAAAATAATAATAATATTACTGTGAATGTAAAGAAATTTTCAAAAATATATCAAATAACTATTATTTAATCAAAATAAGTAATAATCGAATGAATGACAACACGAAATAATTCTTTAAAATTGATTTGTCTTTATATTATTAATGGATATCAATAATTCCAATTTAATGCCCATAAATATTCTTTTTTTTTGTGATTAAAAGTAGCTTTTTATAAGAACTTGAGACAAAAATCTAAATTTTTTCGAATAGTCCTAATTTTCTTGGATAATTATATACATCAAATTTAAGGTTATGATGAGTGAAATAAAAATATCTAGCATCAACCAGTTCCACTTGCCCACTATCACGTATCGACCTCTAAACAAGATAGTTTTTTGGAAATAGTAAACATCAACTGAAGGTAGTCGTCGTTGGACAATTTTCTTTCTACTCGTCAATACTTTTGATATAAATTTGGTAAGCATCGCTTAAAAGTAAGAATGATGCTGGTAAAAATAGAAAAATTTCAGAGATATCGACGTTTTGATTAATAGTATTACAATACAATTACCAAAAATTTTTCATATGTCTGACCCAAAGGACTTTTATACAATAGGCTCTGGGGCCATTATTTCCTAAAGGTAGTAATGGCCTGTGTAATATGTGTAACCCGTTTATAGCGATATCAATCTTTTCAGAAAACTTTTATGAATAATATATTTCCCAACCTAAAAATTCAAGTCTGTTAAAAACTGGTAAAAATTATTCTGAATCACTCAGTAAACTTTTCATATTTTTCTGTTATTTAGTATTAACTTCCTTGTTAAATATTATGTAACCGTTTTTATAATTGAAAAAAGAAAGGTATAGTTAGGTTATCTTAATAAATCTAACACGACTAAATTTTCAAGAGATTTATGAGAAATATTTTAATAATTGCAACAACAAGCATAATGAAATTATTTACATCGGAGGGGACTTTACAATTACTATTTTAGTGAAACGTTTGTTTATTTCTACGACATTCGTTATACTGTTTATTTTACTCAAAGTCGAAAAAGTTGTATTTTTCCTAACCCATTTATCTGATAGGGTAAGGCGGGAAATATCAATTTTTTTCTATACAAGCAAAGAAGTTTGTTGTATTTGACATGAAATGGTTTAATAATGGTGTGGCAATTTCAAAATTTTCAAAGCATGTCTCGGAGTGCATGTAAATAGCAAATGTCAAAAACTATTGAATATTAAAAAGACATTTAATTAAAGTTAATTGGGTTGAGAATTGTAAGAATGATTAAAGAAATTATATTAGTAATTATTTTTAATTGAAAATATAAATAATAATTCATTTAGATTTGATAATAAATTTAGAAAAATGTTAAATCATATACCATTCACAGAGTAATATATTATTTGATTGATACAGTAGTATTTTCTAAGCATAGAAACAAATGAAAATATTATGATGCATGGTGCTCACCCAGACAATTGTGAGAAATGTGGTGTATACATGCCTTTAGTTTAATCATTGTTACGAAAAAATGTAATGTGACTTTTAAACTATTGGTATTTGGTACAGAAAAGAACTATGTAAAGTTATGTTGTACCCAGATGTGAGCATATTCATAACTAGAAAATATGATGTAATAAAATGTTGTGCTTCCGATATAATTTAATTCAATGGGAAGTGAGAGAGAGGTAAGTTACAACTACATAACAATTACATTGTATATTATTAATAATATTTATAATACCTATTTCAAATTTATTTATGAATTTTTATGTAACATACATACTCGACATATATCAAATATATCAGATTTTAGTAAGATTTCTAGATTATTAAAGGTACGAACAAAACTGTGGTACACAATTAATAATTACATTTTTTGTGTGTAAATTTTAGTTTGTTAATTTGACACTTGTCTAATGTAACTCAATTTTTAATGGATTTTTAATAAAACAAATGAAGATAACTAGATAACAGAGTTTATTTAGATACTCGACATATGATTGAATTTCATTGATTTGAATATTTTTAATTAGCACTTAAAATAATACTATAAATATCCAGTCTATATAGTAAAATATGAATACATGTATAATAATCATTTTTATTGTTTTTATTTATATGTATTTATTATTTGACAAATTTGTGCTAAAATTGTGAAGAACTCAAACATTTAACGAAAAAATGTTTCAAACAATAGTTGTTTATTTTATAAAATTTAAATTTTTTTTGTATTTGAACTTTTCTTTAATAGTTTAAGAGTTGGATCATGGATCCATGGGACCCAATGAACCGATTTTGCTCATTCACGAACCTAAACTCTCTTTTTATTTTTAAAATACGCCACCAAATTTTCAGCTCTCTTTCTTTTTTTGTTTTTGAGTTATAAACTTTAGACTAGATTTAACGTTATAAACTTTAGACTAGATTTAATATTCTCGGACATATTATGTATGTCGAATATAAAAGCGGTGTTACACTTATATAAAATCTAACCTCAATTTTTCACATACAACAATATTTACTTTTATAGAAGTTCAAGTCTGTTGGTATTTAAATAAATGAAGAATACTAATATTCCTAATAAGCATTAAATATTTCTTTATTACCTTAATTGTGTATTCAATCTTAAATAATAATTGAGTTAATTTTCATTTTGTGTTACCATTTAAAAGGGTCAGAGTTTTAGCTCCCTCTTTGAGACAAAGTTCTAACACAAAAAGTTAAAAATTTAATATATTTTTTGTGTTGATAATCATTAATGTTGAACAAAAATTTTGGTGCCGTATTCTAGACTTCAAATCAGCTAGTTTTATGGACCAATGAGCCATTTTTTCGAATACAACAAATATAAAATACAAATAATATTTGATTCTAAACACAAACAACATTTGTAGAAAACGATTTTTCTTCGTAAACTATTTTCATTCGTCACAATTACAGCTCAAAATACCAGAAATCTTATAACTTGGTACAATTTTTTAAATTCATCAAATTTTGTATTAAATTTTGTATTTTCTTAAATCGTTATTTTTCGAGATTTTCAGGTCTTTTTTTCAAACTCACTATATAGAATGAATGTAACTGGGTAAAAGAAAATTGTTGAATGGAAAAAGTTTTTCGACTAGAAAAAAAAAGTTTAAAACTTCATTTAATAATATGATATTTTAGTCAATGAATAGGAACGACCCATAATACTTTCTAACCTATTGTAAAACTAACCTCAATTTAAACATAATTGTCACTGTTAAAAAAAATTCAAGTGTGTAACTAAACGATGATCAAGCGATCAGGAATGCACTGCTTGACCAAACAACGACAAACGATCTATTTTCTTTCCATTTTAGACATTTTACAGCTAAATATTAAAATGGCTTTAAAGAATTTTTATAAAAACACATTAAGAAATAGTAAAAATTGTTAAATTACTCCTTAAGAATGAAACCCATAAGTTTTGTGGTCAGACTTTTTGATGATAGGTGGACTAGCCACCCTACTAAATGGACTCCGTACAGCAACACTAGGAGGAGTGGACGTCCTCCAAGAAGATGCCACCATGATCTAGTAAATTTTGCGGGTGGTTGTCAAAGTTGAGAGATAGAAAACAATAGCGGTTATTAGGTGAATCTTTCGCCGAGCCAGTAGGCTAATATAATTTATAATTATTATTTTAACCCAATATAAACTTTAGAGTATACAGGCGGAGGGTTAAAAGATGATGAAAATCAGAAATAAAAATTAGACTTTTTTTTTTCCAAAATATATCATTCCATCATTCTCCCGGTTTTTTGAACTGGAAAAATTATTTTCCTATCAAAATTTCATTCATTTTGTTTTCAATTAGTTACTCAGCGCAAATTACTAAATTTTCCAATGTAATTTTAATTTTTGAAAAAAAAAAAAAAAAACACTATGAATTCCAATATTATTTTATGAATATTTCCAATATTTTCTTCCATGCTAAAATTAATGTCAGTTTATTGTTTCGCACGAAATATTATTATGCCAAATAAGATATTACAAACCAAAATAGTTCAGAGTTTGTAAAATCAGTAGTATTTTCAGTGACAACTGAAATACGTTATATCTAATCATAGAAAAAAATAGATGATAAACGGAAATAAGTTATTCAAATTCTAATCGATTGTCTTGATAATTTTCCAGCTCTTCCATAAAAAACTAATAGATGGTATTTTATAGAGATACCCAGTTGGCTTGTTCAATATACATGGCATAATTTTTTATGTACGAATCTTATCAGTAGCGTAGATTTATATCTTTACGTAATTTTTATGAAATATTATTTATCGTTTATTATTCTTGGGCCAATAAATCTATTTGCCCGAGCCGTATCAGAATATTCCTAAAACAATTTCACTGTGCCATTTTTTGGATTCGTATATAATATATTTGGATTTAATATGTATTTTGGATTGGACTTACTGGGCTACGACAAACAGATTGAAAACAATCAAATTTAGTATACACGTTTATAATATTCAAGAAATTTTCTGTCCAGGCTTCAAAATTCTAAATTTCCAAAATACATATTTGCACTATGTATGGTAAAAAAGAATGATCTGTTAGGGAAGGTTATTACCGTGAGCGACGTCTCACAGAGATCTATTAGTGTATTCATAGTACTAGTCTTCTATATATATACTATCTTGTGCCGCCCAAATCTACGCTACTGATTCTCTTACATATTTTTTTCGAATTTTCTAGGTTTATTTACACGAAAATAAAAAGATTAAACCTTAAATAAATGGTTAAGAAAAAACATTCAAATATGTATGTTCTGTTTTTTTTTTTTTTTTTTATGTACAATAAAAACTATTTTTTATCGATAGCATATAAAATTTTAAAAAGGTTTTATTTTGTAAAAACACGTAAAAAAACCATCACCATTTAATACCGAATGGTACGGAATTTCAACACTTACAACATTCAAAAAAATTTTACATTAAAAATAACTAAAACGGTATCATGGCGTTTTAGGAATCCATACTTAAATAGAGATAAGTAAACAATTCATGCTTGATCAAATTCGGAATTCGTACGGGCACTTATTAATTATCAAATTTAAAAAATGCTCTGTGAATGCTGAAATAATGAGAGTCTTGAAATGAAATTTGTGCTATTAGTAAAATCATTAATACATTACTTGATGATTTTACAAAATAGGGGGGTAGTGAAAAACAAAGCATGAAATTTGGGAAAAATTTAAATTGATGCAGAAATAACTACTCTTAAATATTCTAAATTTGAGTCATAAAAGATTGATTTATTATTTCAATAGTTCAAATTCCATATTTTTCTCATTAAACTACGTGACCTAAAAAACACTTTTTTGTCAAAAGCTTGTCAGTCTAATTTTGGTAAAGGTTTTCATACAATCACCAATTAATTCATTTCGGTTTGCCCGTCATCAAGGGAGCTCAAAATCGAAAAATTTAAGCAAGTAGAAATTTTGGTGGCATATTTAAGACTAAAAAACTGAACTGAATGAGCAAGATCGATCCATTGGATTCATAATCCAAACCTTTGAACTAAAAAAGAAAGAAAAAAAAATTCATATTTAAAAAAATTATGAATTCTAATGATTAAAAAACAAAAATAAACTAAAGAGTAAAAAATAATTTAAAATTTTTCCTTGTGACCTTTGTCAGTCAACGCCAACTAATCAAGTTCTTAGCTAAGAATAAGACGCGCAACGATTTCAAAAGAAAATTGGACACAAGGAAAAATAATAATTTTTTTTCGAGTTTGTATTTCATTTTTTTGAAGGCAGTTCTTTTTTCTTTAAAAATTTTTATTTTTAACTTTTGAATATTTTAAACAACCAATTATTCATTTAGCTGAAATTTAATCACGAATAATTATGTTTGCCCCTTCCCTCTCCTTGGAAACATCAGATCTAGTAATGCGACCACACGTGAAGCACCAGCTTTCAAATAAAAAAAGAATCATCACAATCGGTTAATTCAGTCGAAAGTTTTGAGGTACCAAACATAAAAAAATATATATAGTCGAATTGAGAACCTCCGTTTTGAAGTCGGTTAAAAAGAGCAATAAATTAACAGTTGTTATTTTCACTTGTTTTTACACTGTATATCATTTTTTGGCAATTTAATTATTTACATAAAGTGATCCCTAAAGAAGACCAAATGGGTGTGTGGTACCCGTATCACTGAAAAATTATACGGTACTGAACAATAACATAAAACAGAGGTAAAACCACTTCCGTTATATGATTATCATTATAAATGAGCTTGAATAGGGTTAAACAAATTCTTCTTTTCTTTTTCTTTTTTTTTCAGTTGATAAATTGTAAAAAGTTAGAAAATTGTTTCATACAATAAAATGATGAAAAATTATTCTATCTGGAAAAACTCACTCTCATCATTTCTCTCTCAAACTCAAACAAAAGAGAACTAATATTGATAGATCGAAGATAAATGTCACACTCGCCTAT
This sequence comes from Chrysopa pallens, assembly GCA_020423425.1. NCBI lineage: Eukaryota > Metazoa > Arthropoda > Insecta > Neuroptera > Chrysopidae > Chrysopa > Chrysopa pallens. The sequence goes on from CM035596.1 coordinate 15,866,307, forward strand.
TGTGTAAGGTTAAATTAAAGATCAACATTTGTTTATTCTGGTAGATTTGTGCACACACACACACCCTATACAAATTTTAACATTATATGTAGAAAATCTGAAAGTAAAGGTGTTTAAAAGTTATCATACTTTTATACAACAATGTTGAACAAATTCCCTATATTTTATCTATGTATACAGACAGTTTTTTCTTCTTTTGAAATTGGGCAAACAATGTTAAAATATACCTATATAGTATATTACAATTTTTATACATACATATAAACAAATATTTAAGGGAGATTTACATATAATACTAAACCATCCTCAATTATATAAAAATCTTCGAGTTCAAATAATTCAAAAAATAATTATCCAAATTTTTGAAATTTGGTTTGCACAATATTGACATAAAACTGGGAGGCTTATCGAAAAAACATTTTTATACTCCGCATACATAATATATCAGAGTATATTAATTTTAGTCTGAAGTTTGTAACGCTACCTAATATTGACCGCACAAACAAAATTTTGGTATAAATGTTCCATACAAACACCTAATTAGTCCATTTCCGACTATCCGTCCGTCCGCTCGCCCATCATCACACAAAAACAAAAGCTAAATTGAAAATATAAAAATTGAGTTTAAGTTAGTCCATTGGTTTCTATGGACCCAACTTTTAAACTATAAAAGAAACAAAAATATTCAAATAAAAAAATGGGTATTTTTGAAACAAAGAACTTTGTTTGAAATATTTTTTCAAACATAAATGTTTGGATTCTCCACAATTTTAGCTCAAATTTGGCTAATAAACACATATAGGTAATAACAATACATATATAACTGTATAGACTGAATATATACTGGTATTTTATGGATGCTAATTTAGTATAGTCCAAACAAAGAATAAAGTTAGTTGTTATCGTTACGTGCTAAATAAAAAATTTGGATTTGGACTTTGACTTTAGAAATTTTTATTTTTATTTTTTTTTAAACTCTTAAAAACTCTTCGACAAGACCTCCGTTTTCATGTCAATATTGCATATCACTCATCATTAATTAAATAATCCGTTATTAATAGCACGCTTATATATCCTGTACTTTGTATGTATCGAAACCAAATTGATATGATCTTCAAATGAAGGAACTTCAAATTTATCAAATAAATATATACACTAATACACTTTCAAATATCTGCCTATTTTGATAGCGCATACCACAATGCCTAAACCAAAATAACATATATATACGTACTAAATTTTCATTAATACGGTCATAAATTCCTGATTTTCATTTACTAGGTTACAGGATACAATGAAATAATTGAATAATCTGCAAGGCATTTAATTACTTATATACATAGAGATTATATGTTCTCTTACTTAATTTACATTGTGAATGGATAAATACGATATGTGTGTATTCGCAGTTTGGATTTAAACATAACTAAGGATAAAACTTTTAAAAAATATTGACAATTATAGCATTTGCCGATAGAAGTGAAAACTTTGAATCTATTGACACTTCGATCAACAATTTATGTATATTTACATGGATTTTTATTCTTCGAATATATTACAAGCTGTAGCACATCATGGCAAAACAATTTCACTCATAAGATATATACAGCAATCATTTAAGCATGTCGGTGACGCGAACTCACGGGATTTCATCCATCTAAGGCACATCGTACACGACGGGATTTCCGTGAAATCGGCGATATCATACATATGATTTGCTTATGGAAACCAATGTATAGTCGCACACGACGTGATTTTCGTGATTTGAAATCATACATGTGATAAAAAAATCGTTGTACAAATCCTTCGTTTTTAAAATCATATCGGCAACTTTTTTTTATTCTTGTCTATACAGTCATATAAATCAATGTTTATGACAAAGATAGAGAGTTCAATAATGTTATTTTTAATATTTAAAAATAAAAACATGCCAATGCTTGTTTATATACAAACAAAAAAAGGTTAGATTCATGTCCTGAAACATATAGAACAGGCTTAATAGGTGCATCTTTAAAATGTGCCTAACGCGGTTAAAGAAGTTTTTACTTCTAAAAATCAATAAAACTTCAACATAATAATAATTAATAAAATTTCAACATGCTATTTAAGACACTTTTCGTGAAACTAACCGCAATTTTTCTTGAATATCCTGGAATAAGCTAAAATTGCGTTTAATTTTTTATAAACGAGAAATCCACACCTATATAAGCAAAAAATTGGGTTAGTCAAAAGACTCCATAAGCAAAAAATATATAGTCTTAATCGATTTATGTGCCTCAAGTAGCTAGAATTTGTAATAAAACATTCGTATTCTAGTAAATAGAGTTTTTTGTTCAAATGTTTCCATGTCAATTGTATTATCAAACAAAATTGTTGAATGATTACAAAAAATTTAACTGTAGACTTTTGGGTTTAAAATTGTAAGAATGATCGAAGAAATTGCATTAGTAATTATTTTTAATTAAAAGTGTAAATATTTATTCATTAAAATTTGTAAATTAATTTTGAGACATTTCCTATAATCGTATACCATTCACAGACTTAAACATGGTTTGATTGATAACCTAGTATTTCATAACTATAGAAAACAATTGGATGCTTAGTGGCTAAAGTTGAACATAGTTTCGCAGTGTTAAATAAACTTGTATCATGCGATTCCCTTTATAATATGTATATGACCTTCGTGGTTACAATGTTTCGATAGATATAAAATCTATTCTTATTTATCCGTAAATTATTTGTTGGCCGACCTATCGTAATGGTTTATTTTGTTTATTATGTTTCTCAAAAAACAATTGAAAGTTCTTGACAATTAAAATATTTATAAATATTTTTAAATATATAAATAGATTTTGAGTACAATAAAAACTTGTGCCAGGAATTTATTTCTTTTTTTTCCTCTTTTAAAACAATTTTTATTGTTTTAAACACTTATTGCATTTTAACATATTTGTTTCTGTGATAGATTTGTTGTCTAATCGGTCAAGTGTGTCTTAAGAGGGATTGAACTTCTTACATAAAGGAGTGTGCTTCAAACAAACTATTGATTTTAAATTACATGGAATATACATGTACTTATTAAAATATTATGAAATTAGATATGCATAATATTGACGTGAAAATGGAGGGCTTGTCGGTAAGCTTTTCGCGAAAAATATTTCTATCGTAAGGATTTTACATAATGGAGAGTGCTTCAGTATTATGTTTTAATCTCTCTTAACGCAATTCAATCATATGCAAACTTTTTATATAAACTCTCTCTGAATAAACTTTAAAAAAAATTAAATTAACATAACAATTCACAATGTTCGACATATGGTGGAGTATCATTGTTAGAACTATTTTTAATCATTAACATAAATAAAATCTTCAAAATATCCAGTCTATACAGTTTCAAATATATCCATAATAATAACATACTATTATTAGCTTTTGAGCTTAAATGTTCTAAACGTTCCAACGTTCTAAAAGTTGGTTCAAGGATCATTAGATCGATTTTTCACATTAGTAAACTTAAACTCACTTTTAAGGTCTATAATACGCAACCAAAATTTCATCTCGTTATTTCTTCATTTGGCAGTTAATTTCTTGATTCTATGGATATCTATACCAAAATTTTGTTAGTGTCTTCAATATTTCAACATTATACTCAATTAATTTGTATCTTCATATATGAGTCAGATGTAAGAACAAAATCCATTGTAGAGAAAGGGTAGTTTGCCAAAATTGGAAAAATAAACTGTCAGCATTCTACCGGGAAACATTTTCTCATCCATGTGAGTCTAATTTTTGTTTTAATGTTTACGTAAACAAAAACAATTGCTAATTTATCACAATGTTAATTAAAACTGTATTTAAAAACTATTTGACCCTTTATCATCCCAACTAATTAATAAAACGATGCGACGCATTCTAAAATAAATTGTTGAGTACAATTTAAATTAAAAACAATTTGAACACTTCTAAACCATTGTATTAAATATTATCCGATTCGCACCACTTGATCGATGGTAATTTTTTGTTTGATACAATTATTCTAATGTTTATGGTAGTAAACTGTAGAGTAAGGTGGGACAATATGGACAAATTTAGTCAAATAAAAATATTTTTTTGATTTTTTACAGTTTTTGAAAGGGATTTTTATTATAGTAATTAAGATAAAACTTAAGTTAAGTTTTATGAAGTTAAGAGGTGGAAATGTCACCGCTACTTCTGTAAAACAGATATAGTATGTTAATACAACAAAAGTTGTTAAAATTATCCAAGCTGTAGAGTTCAATATTCACACACAAAAATGACCAACTTTTCTTATACTTACAATAATATCAACATTAATTGAATTTCTTTTCGTTTTTTAAATTCCGCTTAAAATTCAGCTTTTAGAAGGATATTTCGAAGCTTTTTTCACAAATTCAACAGCCTATCATAAATTGATGGTTTTTTTCTATTACATAAGAAAAAAAAATCAGATTATATTTTTTCTATCAATTTTTACGGTCTAAAAGTTGGGTCAAGGATTCATTGAACCGATTATGCTCATTTGTGAACTAAACTTATTTTTTTGAATAGGCAACCAGGTCACTATCAGATGAAAATTTATACAAGGTTTTTAACGCTAGAAAATATTATCCGTGTGTCGGTCTGTCCGTGAAGAAGATAACTCAAAAACAAAAAGAGATAGCGAGTAAAAATTTTAATAACATGCTTTAAGCATAAATAGTAAGATCAAGTTCGTGAATGATCCATGATCCAACTTTTCAACCATTAAAGATAGATGAAAAGTCTTAGGATAAAAAATGTTTGTACAAAATAAACAACTGTAGATTCGCCACAATTTCAACTCAATTTTAGGTAATAATATAATTGCAATACATATTATTACTATATATGTATTTATAACTGTATGTACTGCCTATTTTGAGTATTTAATGAATGCTTATTATTAGAAAAATAGTTCAATTGATGAACCATATGTAGAATATCTAAACAATTAACTTTGTTACCAATTAAATTTTGTTTTTAAGATTTCTTTTTACCCGCTAGCCATTATTTTACTCTAAAAATTATTTCATTTTGACACTTTAAACACAGTAGACATTTGATGAAATTTCATAGTGATATTTATTATTAAAATTACCAAATGTTTTTTTTGAGAAGGTATTCAAAACTGTTAAAATAAATACAAAAAAAAAAAATAATAATAGAAAGAATAAGAAAATCAAATAAAAATAGTTTGTGTATGTTCTTAAAAATGATCAAAAGATATATTATTTTTTTGTTATAAAAAAGAAGCGACGCTAGTGATTAAAATTTTTTTTCAAGAATTATATCAAAGGAATTAATGCAATCGAGTAAAGTTATTTACGGCCCCATTAATTACAAAGTTACAGAGCGTAGTAGTTTCTAAAAGAAACATACACACAAACATAGTATATATATACAGACATACAATCAATATATATACGTAATTCATTTGAAAGATATTTTAATTTGTAACAATACAAAGTGTTGTAAAAATTTATTCCAATTTATTCAAATAATATTGGTATAATTTATGGTTCCGTACCAATTCAAATTTTACTTCTTTCCGTTGATTAAACGATCAGATGAAATATTGAATGAGACAGATGTTTGAATTCGTCACAATCTAAACTCAAATTTATTTAATCATATAAAATTAATATACATATTATTATATATACATTTAAAACTGTGTGAATATGATATTTGTTTATGAATGTTAATTATCAAAAAAAAAAAATAATAATAAATATTAATATTCATCATTGGTCGAGTATCAACACAATAACTCTGTTAGTTATCTTCATCTGTTAGATTTTAAAATTGTTTTTTTTAAGGCTGGAACTATTATGCCATTTTTTAATATTATGTAATTTAACAAAGTTTTACTGTTTATTATTTTTATTTGATCTTTCAACATTATATATTTCAAAGAATTTCTCGTTCATCATCAGACGTTTCATATTCATTGTATAATTTGAAAAATTATATTTTTTGATAAAAATATATTTTTTACTTAAATTTGAATACAAAATAAATTTGTGGTGAATACAAACATTTCTCGAATACATATTCTTTCTTTTTAGAAAACAAACAATTTTTTGCATTTGAAGTTCATGGTTTAAGAGTTGCGTCATGGATGATACCTTGAACCAAATGGTCCGATTTTGCTGTTTAACGCACTTAAACATACTTTCAATAGAATACGCCAACAATATTTTAGCTCTCTGTTTGCTATTGAGTTATCTTGACGACGGTTATGCGGTAATGGGCTAAGTAAATTAATCAGTGAACAACTAAACCAAAATTTTGTTTGTGCCTTCAATATTTTCTAGCATTACAAACTTTGAACTAAAATTATTATACTTTGACATATTGTCCACAATTGTCCCCATAATTATTTTCCACATAACAAAAAGGGCAACCGACATTAAAATACACAAAAAAAAATTTTCCATTCACAACTACAACGAACAGTTTAATTTGAGAGACAGGGACGGGGTTTGTGTATTATAATATGTTGAATGTTCTATAACTATATATAAAATTTGAATATTGGCAGTGGGGATCTAATATTTGTTATTGATAAATAATAATTTTATGTATGAATGTGAAATTGTCAACACAATAATGATTGCTAGACAGTGGCTTCATTCTTTGAGATACCTTGTAGAGTATTTTTAATGTTTTTGTTTTGAATATATTTATTCAACAATTTTATTGCGAATAAATTTAGCATTTGGCAGATACTTAAATTAATATACACATCTTCATTACTAATTTCTTAATTTCTTATAAAATAAATAATGAATTTTTATTTTTATCTACCACACAAATATAAATAAATATAAAAAAAAAATAAAATAAAATAAAATAAAATAAAAAGTTGTTTTGTAGTCTCTGAAATAAATTTACTCTGAAGACTGATTAAGATGTTTTAATATACGTGTCAGTTTGTCTAATGTGCCTACAAGGAATGGAAATTTTAATACACTGTTTATTATTTTATTTAGACTACTGCAATTTTTTAAAAAAATAAAACAAACAATATATTCTTGTTTTTAGAGAATTTTATTTTTTATCGACTGTAAGCAAAAAGAATTTTGAGAAATGTATTTCGCGAGTTATACAGTGGAAAATTTAGGACAAGTGCCGCTGTATTCATATTTAAAAATGCAATTCTTTTTCTAATGAATTATAATAAGTTTTTGAATTATTTTTATTTATTTACAGAATTTTAAATAAAAATGGGGTTCAAATTTTTTCATTTCTCGCATTCAGTATTTTAATTCACTAATCCAGGTGACTGATTACGAGAAGAGATTCAATTATTTTAGAATTAATGCAGTTTTATTTACTATCCGAAATACGTTAAAAAATTGTTGATACAATAATTCAATTTTCATAACAAAGTTTTGTTTAACGAGGAAATTATTATTTTTATTACAGCTTAAAGTCAAAAAAAGTTGGCCATGCCACACTAGACATTAGTCGTAGGGATCATGGAGATAAACAAATTTGGAAATGGAAAAATTCTTATATGACGAAGCTCTAAGTCCTGTTTGATTTGGCCCCCGTTTTATAAAGAAACAAGTTCCAACTTGGAATACAATTCAAAACGATCTGTGATTCTTTTGAATTAAGTTCTTGAGTAAAGCAATTTCATGAATATTTTTCATAGAGTGGAGAATCGATTTGTTCAGCTTCGAAAAAGCACCAAGCTACTAAAGCCTACTTATATATATTTTCAAGAAGTAACGATAATCCCTCATTTGTGTACTAGCCTTTTTTTTAAGAAGAAGAAAATAAATAGTTCAATCACCACTAGAATTTTTCCTTACACAGTATTCCTTATGTATTTACGAATTTAGTGAATTTTATCACTCAAAAAATAAATTGTATTATAACAGTTTTCGAAATAAAATTGATAACAGTTCGGAAATAAAATTATTTAAATTAAAATTGACGAATCTGAGATAAAATTAATTAATTTCCAAATTTTCAAGTATTAAATATTAAAACTATTAATATGTGAAATTTAAAAAGTAAGTTTTAAAATAATACATAAAAGTAATAATAATAGCATAAAAACTGAATTTTGGATCTCTTGCTTAAAACATAATCTCTTATAAAACGCTTTGAGTTAAATACTTGAAATATTTGACAATACCAATTTGCTGGCACAGGTATATAAAGGAATAAAACTATAATTAATAAATAAAATTATCAGTTTTTTTATATTTCCATTTTAATTAAGAAATTTTATAATTTAATAACCATATTTTTATGGTCACCATTGAAATTCTGTGGTCAAATGAAAACATTTTTCACATATTTCCGATAAACACGACATGTACTAAATAATTTACAAAATAAATATCTTTATTTTTGTTACAAATATTTGCATTTTGGATGATCATATATCTGTGAATTTGTAGTGTCCCAATTTAAAATGTCACAAAATTAATGAACTATTCAAACGATATTAATTAACGATATTTGTTTTCTTTTTTTATAGTTTCTTTTTGTATACTCCGCAACATGCAAAATGCGACATGTTAATGCTTTGTCTCGTAAAATATTCTAAATTTAAAACATTGTTTTATTAAAATAATTGCCCGATTTAAGTAAGGTTATCAGTTATCAGTTATATGAACGATTTGAGAGATATTATTTTTGTTGTGGTCATAATCATCCGAAAAAAGTTGAAAATTATGCATTTATTAACGAAAATCTATGCACTTTACATTATTTTATAGATGTATATACTTATATATATATATATATATATATATATATATATATATATATATATATATATATATATATATATATATATATATATATATATATATATATATATACTTGTATACCATTCTCAAATTTATAATTTTTTTCATTTAGATACGTAAAATTGGCATTATATTAAATTTTGATGTCTTAAAGTACTTTGACATTCTCGTTAAAAATGCATACAGAAATAATTACGTGAATTTTGTACAACCTTAGATTTGAAAACAATTTTCATCGTAATAAATGAACAGCCCTTAGGTACTAATTTTCATAAAATTCTATCAATTTTTACACGATGTTTAAAAAAATGTGCATTTTTTTAATGCATTTTGTGGATTCCGATGCAATTTTGAGCTCGACTTTTAGGTAATAATAATTTCTGAACATAATGCAAAACACCGCATGTCGATACTAGATATATTTAAATGTGGTATGCTTAATTTTATATTTTCTGGCCCTTCGTAACTTATTTATTTTAAATACTGGCTAAAGTAAAAAACTTGGCCATGCCTCACTAGTCATTAGTCGTAACTATCATAGAAATAACCCTTAATTCGAAATACAAAATTTCCCCGTTCGATTTGGTTCCCGATTTTATGAAGAAACTAATTCTGACTTTCAATAAAACTCAAAACGCTCTTTTATTATTTTGAAGTCAGTACTTTTATTACATAGATGTGGTTAAGCAATTCCCTGAATATTTTTCATAGAATGGAGAATTGAGCTATGAATTGTGCTTTTTCGAAGCTGAACAAATCGATCCCGTGTTTATATATCTTCAAAAAGTTACGATAATCACTCTATACTGGCTTATTTTTGGAGAGCAAATGGTTTCACAATGACCTCTAGACGTTACCGTGAGAAAACTTCGCGGAAAATGTTGTTAAATAGATACGAAAGATTCAGGTCGTTGCATTTTTTTTGTCACAGACTATAAATATGTTTAAATTATATAAAATATTATCGTACAATAAATAAACTTTTCAAAATGTTTTCATTTTGTTCACTAAAAATACGTTCAAAAACTTTCATCTGTATACGTAGAAGTTAGTGTTTACACTTTTTATTCAAGATAAAGAAAACTTTCTACATTGAATCCAAGTAAAGATTTCACTATTACTGATCAAAAAAATATTTGTATTCTTTAGATTGCAAAAGTAATTTGTTTCAATGGTGAAAGTAATTTTAAGATATTTGTAGTTTTAAAAAAATTTATTCACATTTTGAACAATAATACATAAAGTCAGTCCACTCTCCAAATATTTCGATCAGTAATTATCAATTTCACGAGCAATTTTTCATTATCTTTCGTATTTGTTATGGTATTTTTGAGCTTTTCAAAATATATATGGGCTAAGAAAATAAAAATTACAATTCTGTGACAATTGGCTCACTAATTTCCGAGATATCGCTAGATATCGATTCGAGATATATAGGTCTTAGAATACGATTGATAGCAATATTTCAAAAAAATAAGCATCCAAGGTTTATATTTTAAACGGTTTTATTGAAATTTGTTTTCGATTTTGTAAGAGAATCTCTTTGAAAAATTCGATAAAATGAAAATAAAAAATTTCGTCTCCGAATGCGATAAAACTCTATTTATAAAGTAAATATGGCTCAACAATTACAAAAACGGCTCAAAATCATATTCTGAGATATCTCTTAACAATTTCAAGTGAAATCTCGGAAACTGTCTTTAAAACCTAGTATTTTTGTATTTCTCAAATTGGTACGTAATACAGATCGTTTGCGCTTTAGTTATATTGCATAGGTTTCGATTTATTTTTAAGCCAAGATTGAGTATTATAACGTACCGTAAAAGCATCATCAAATAGAGGACAGGTAAATTTCTTGGATATTTCATTATCATGTATATCTTTTTTTATGTTTTTTTTTTTTATTTTAATTTTTTTTTTTTTATAAATATAAAGATATTAATTTTTACAATTAATTTTTCTTAATTCATTGCATAAATAAAAGATTTTTTTAACCCTTTTCACTTGTTTATTATTTATAATTTTGTTCGATCAAAAATTCACAAATAAATCTCTTAGTGATGGACTGAGTCAAAACCACGCTAAAATTAAATACAAAAGACTTTTATCTGTTATCCAAATATTATTTTTGACAATTTTATAAACACTATATCTCGCATTTCTGCCGGTATAAAAAAAGTAATACCTTGGAATATATCGACTAACAAATGAAATCTCTGTTAATCGTTTTAACCAATTTTGTTGTTAAAAAACAACAAAAATATTCATATATATAACTTGCGGTTAACAAAATCTAACAAATTCTTCACAAAGAAAGAATAAAATAAATGTAAACATTCTAACGGGGTTTTAATTTTGTATTTTTAAAAATATTTTGGTATGTCATTTGTTTTAAAACAATTCAAATTAGTTACGAATCGTGTATTACATATGGGCCGTTGTAAACCTTTTGTGTTGTATTTTAAGAAGCAAATACGAAAAAAGAAAACAATTTATCAATTTGTATATATATATATATATATATATATATATATATATATATATATATATATATATATATATATATATATATATATATATGTATATATATATATATATATATATATAAGTTTTTTAGAAATACCTTTGAGAATTATTTCGCAATTTTATTTTTAGATTATAATCTATGGTAACATATAATACATCAAACAACTTTGAACAATAATTGAAAAAATACACTTTTAATGTAGGCCAGACATATTCAACGAAATCGTTAGCAATGAAATATCAGAGTATATTAATTTTTGTATAAAGTTTGTGACGCTACCATATATTACACATAGGTGTCGTTCGGTATAGGTGTCGTTCATAAGAATACCTAATTAGTCCATTTTCGGTTGTCTGTACTTCCGTCAACAATATAATAAAAACAAAAGAGATAACTAGCTGAAAAAACATAAAAAGTAAGTTAAAGTTCGGGAATGAGTAAAATCGGTTCATTTGATCCAAGACATCCTAGACCCAACTTTTAAATTAAAAAAGATAGACGAAAAGTTCAAACACAAAAAATGGTTTTTTATTTAAACAAACAACTTTTGTTTGAAATTTTTCGTAAAATGTTATGATTCACCACAATTTTAGCTCAAATTTTGCTAATTATAATACATTGGTAATAACAGTACATATTATTATAATATTTATAGTATTTTATGAATGCTAATTTATAAATGATGCATAAAACTGTCAAGTCCTTAATATCCAGATTGAGAATTGATTTGATTAAAAACATTAGTGTTACGCATTAAATGAACAGACAAAACAAAAAAATCCATGATAAAGAAATAATATGATTAATGGTTTAGATCCTCAAATATTTGGATAAACCACGAAAAAATTTGACACAATTATACAAACACAAAGGTGGGGGTACAATATCAGTGCAAAACTGAGGATTTAGCAGAATTTCGTTATCGAAATGAATTTTTCATTTTTGCGTGCATAGTGCATTTCTCTAGCTTATAAGTGAGTATCGTACGTTTTTCTTATACCTCAGGGTAGATAATATACCATGAACTTTCTATATTGAACAAAAATCCATTTTAGCCGAAAATGGATTTAGTATGTTAACGAATCAGGCCAACGATATTCTATATATGTCGAGTGTAAACATCAATACTTACACAATTTTTTCTAAAATTTCGGACACTTTCTCTGTGTGTATTTGAGTTATTGTCACGACGGACTGACAAAACTAATTACGAAACTACTAACGTTTCAAGCTTAAGACTACTACAGATTAAATTTTATATACTCTCATATATTTCGGGTAAATCAAAATTATCTTTAAGCTCAATTTTACACCAGGGCATGTATTTTATGCGCACTTCAAAAAAGGTGTATAATTCCAGTTTGCTAATTTAAAAATCCACTTACATTTTCCATTTAGTACAATTTTTTCAACTAAAAGTATTTGTAGATATTTTTGAATAGACTATAATAAACTGATTCCAATTCTATTTTTAATATATACATAATATTTTTTTTTCAATGATATTAACTATAACAACAATTTATATAAATGTTTTTACTCCTTAATATTCAACTCAAATCTAATTAGTCAAAATGTTGACATGTAAAGGAAATTACCCAGAAATATATCCTGTCAAATACCCGTATTTCGATTCATCATTTCAAATATACCATATATACATTTATTTATTTTTTTTCATAATAATATGAATGTCTCAAGAATTTTTGATAATATTTAGACATATTTTTAGGTTAAATTGTTGATCATTTTTCTTCTATCTTAAACTAGACAGTATCATCATGTTAAATAATATAAATTGAAATATTCAGTGTCTAATGTTTTATTTACCCTCTGTACTCGTGTTTTATTTTTCAGTTTTTATGGCGCTAGTGGTAACAAATAATTTTTCATACCCTCTAATTATTCTATTATTAGAGACTAACTTTATAATAAGTTTTTTAGCATACAAGGTATTATTTTGTGCAAACAAGTAAAATATAGCATAAGGAAGAGTGGGGGAAATGACAAATACTCAATATTGTCAGACACGGGGTTATTACGAATTTATAGGGATAATGCCGGACAGACATGAATCATCTAGTTAAGCACTGGCGATATTTTTATTATAACTATCTTGTATATTTTTATCCAAAATATTGATTCAATAATAAAATTTCTTTGAAGAATATCTATATTTATGTTCGCAATTACCCAAAAATTAAGTGTTCGCAATCCCTCCAAAAACATAGACGCAACAAGGTTTAAAGCAAAATCAATTACAATGATACTTTTTTTCAAGTTATGTTAACTACCCCTTTTCGTCCAGGAATACGCTGTTAATAGGATATTTGTCAAAAATATACTATTAATTATGGCCATCCTAGGAGATTATAGCTTAAAAAAGCATATTTGACTTAATTTTTTCATAATTATGGTTATTTTTTGAAAACTATAAGAATAAATTTGTAAAAATTTTTGAACACATAAACGCTCTGTGTAACGGTAACAGTCTGATGACGTCACTAGCTAGTAAATAATACAATTAAATAGTAAATATGACATACAAATATTAAACATGGATGCCATAACAGGTGCTGTTTTGCTTTGTTGTATTTATATGAACTGGCTTACTAGCGTGGTACGTCACACGTACCACGTGACAAACGTCAGTACAGAAACATCGTTTTTCACGCTGTTTGGAAAATTTTAAACTTTAACATTGATTTTCATTGGTAATCGTGTAAATTTCCCGGAATGTACTGTGCTTATTATGTAATAAAGAACTATTAAAAATCATTTCGAAAATTAGTCAAATAGAGTATTACAAGGCACTAAAGATTTAAAATTTAAGTAATAGCAGAAACCAATTAAAAAATTCATCGAATACATATAAAATTGGCTCAAAATCATGTGTTGTACATTTGTCTAAAAATGAGTTCTTTTTTCATAAAAAAAAACTATAATAAATATTTTACAATAAAAATAATGACAATCAAAAGATTTTTTGAAATTATTTCATGATGGAAATTTCAATATTTCGCTATTTATTACCCATTAAAATTTTGTTTCGATTGGACCTCGTGATTCGTAGTTCGGTGATGCAACAAACTGATGAAATGTAGAGTAAGAGGGGAAAGAAAAAAAACGACAACAGTTGAGCATAACTTAAGATTTTGTATGTTCGTTGGTTGATAATTGATGTCAAAACTTAAAAAAAATGAAAAAATAAAATGAAAAATAGAAAATTTCATCAAGCATATTTTATTATCTATATGTACTATTATGAAGTATATGTCGGTTATGTTAAATCCGTCGGATACTTTTGGGGTATTTCTAATATTGGAAAAAATAAAATAAAATACGAAAAAGCCAAATACAAAATGGTTTGTTTTAAAAATTGAACTTCTAGAAGCAAGCTTGCTCTTAAATAAATCTTTATCTTTTAAATTCGACGATAAAAAAATTATTTCTAACGTAGAATGATTTCAAATGCAAGTCATTAAGTAATTCGTAAAATTAATTAAAATACCTTTTTGTAATTCAATTTTTTGTTTGTTTTTTTTTTCATATTTTTTTTTATAATTTTAATAAAACAAATATTTAAGCTGGTAATATGTTAATAACAACAATACCACATATTATCTTTTTCACAGAATTATCATAAAAAAATTTACATTTACGCAAACTAATCCCTATTTTGGAACAAAAAAAAAACAAAAAAAATAATAATAATGATAATGATAAAATAAAATAAAATTAATTAATGAAACAAAAATACTTTTATGGCATAATGTAACATTGCATTCATTAGTAACATTAAATTCATTAGTTAAAAGAATATTACTATTATTTTGAACAAGGCGTGGTGAATATGACCTATAGGAGCCTGACAAATAAAAAAAAAAAGTTAAATACGGTTATGATATTTACAATATATATAATACAATATTTTACTTAAAAATATAAAATTTCAGCTTGGTTAAAAATAATTAAAATTACGTTTTTCCTAATAGGTTTGATGCTCTCTATCTATCTCTCGCAGGCTTTTTTTACTTCTGACGTTTGTAAATTTCCCACAATCACTTTTCTTTATACGGTACAAGTTTTAAATCAAACTAAATTGATTTGTTGATAATCGCCGAGTTGGAAAAACTCTAAGACAATCCCTACATTTTCATTCAAAAAAATTGAAAACCAAAGTTCAGCACATTTTCATAATTATTTTTCAGTTATTAGTTCGTGAAAATAGTATCTTAATTGTAGATGTCTTTTTTCATGTTCGTATTAAATTTCAATATTACAGATATCGGTTTTAAAAAATATAAATTGTAAATGCAGAGAAATTTCTGATGACTGTATTCATTATTCATTATTTTTTAATCGATTGATGTGCCATAAGTAGCTAAAACTACTAATAAAACATTCGTCTTGTAGAAAATATAATTTGTTCAATTGTACGAATGTAAATTGTATAGAAAGTGTCATACAAAATATTTTTTATATAATTACATAAAAATGCCATTTAATTGTAGGTTGAAAATTGTAAAAATTTTCACAGAAATTGCATAATTATTTTTAATTGCAAATATAAATAATAATATATTATATATTGTTAATAAATAAAAATTTCTTATGTTGTTAATCATATACCATTCACAATATCATTTCAATGATTAGTATTTTGTAACCATTTTGTAACCGAAGAAAACAATTTGATGCACGTTTTAAAACTTTGACGTTAACGTTGAATTTCGTGATTAAACCGAGATATTTAGTATCAGAACATCTAAAAAAAAAAAAACTATTTCTATGTTATTAATCAAAACTAATAATTAATAATCCCAAATAAATGTTCATCAACACTAAAAGATTAAATTAAATATACCATGATGAAATAATGATTTAAAAAAAAAAAACAAAAAATACATTACACAGGGCTCTTGGCACTTTTTTTTTTTTTTAAATAAACAACACATTAAGGGGTACCACTATATGGCGGAAAAAAATTGTGTGTTTTTATATTTGGAGTTTATTATTTCATGTGCCAAGAGCACTATAATAATAAAAAAATGCAATGTTTTAAAACTTTACTACATACACTATATAATGTCAAAATAATGAATATTCGACTGCATCCGGTGAACTTAAAACAGTTCCCTTCTTCAGATAAATGTGATCCAGTCAAGTTATGATATTATTATGTTCAAATATCCTTCCTGTATTTTTTTTGGTGTGGTAGGACTTTGAAGTGGGTAAGGAGAAAGGAACGAAACGGGGCAGCGAGTAAGACGAATTACCTATCTTATATCAGAAACCAATCATGATTATTTTTGCATATGACCCCCCCCCCCACCGTATTAGTCATAGTCGGCAGCATCAGAGGGCGAAAACACCACTTGATTTCTGTGTAAAATCGGTTTGCTTAGAGTTTTTTCACATATTTGTTTTGTTTTTTCTATATATTCGCAAGCTAGTTACCCAAAATCACACACCGAAAACAAAATTTTCGTTAAGGATTTTTCACCACTTGATTTTTTAATACAACCTCGATCGATTTTATTTTATGAAATTTTTTTCTTGTTTCAACATTCCATTACGTATAAATTTCGATTTTCCCCCCAATTTCGTAGATCAAAATGTTTTGAATTTTGTGAATACGTATTTCGACTACAAAGTAGTCATCATTACTACCAATTAGTTAGTCGTAATGAATTTCCAAGGAAATGTTACTCGTTGCTAATTTGATGACGATTTGTTCGTAAAAACCTCGTAGAATCTTTACGACAAGCTAATTCACACTGATTATGACTACTTTGTAGTCTAAATACGTATTTATAAAATACAACAAATTTTAATGTGGGAACTTGGGGCAAAAATTCAAAATTTATTCTGGAATAATATTCACGTTGCATTACGTATATTGGATAAACTTTTACAAAGGGAATAAATTCAAGTATATAAATATTTAAAATTTAACTGTACTAACTTGTATTCCTTATACCCAATTAGAACTAAATAATAAGATGAATTGTTAGGTGTTAATGCTTAGTGTCGCAAACAGTAATTCACATATGGTCGTCTTTTAAGTAGTAGCTAACATACAGATCCTGATTTAACGAATTTTTTATTTGTAAATTTATTTACAAGGAGGTAACAACTAACAGAGTTATTTGTATAAATACTTGAATTGAATTTCATTATTCAGTCTATACAGTTATATATACTTATATAATAATAATATGTATTTAATTACCAATGTGTGATTAGCTAAATTTGAGCATAAGTTGTGGCGAATCCTAAGAATTTACGAACAAATTTTTTAAGCAAATGTTGTTTGTTTCAAAGAAATGAACATTTTTTGTACTTGAATTTTTCTTCTATCGTTTAATAGCTGGATCAACGATCCATTAGACCCAATGGCTTGAACTCATTCACAAACTTAAACTCACTCTTTATGTTTAGAATACGTTACCCAAATTTCAGCTCGTTATCTCTGTTTTTTAGTTATAGTAACTGGAAATGGGCTAATTGGATGTTTCTATAAATACCTATACGAAAGTTTTGTTTGGCCGGTCAATATTTCCAAGCGTTACAAACCTTAGACTAAATTTAATATACTTTGACATATTATGTATGACAAGTATAAAAACAAGCAAACATGTTAGCATAGACGAAAATTGATAATTTTCCTGTAATATAGAATTATAAAAAATACATGTTCTTGCAAAAATTCGTTTGGAAGAGCAGAGTAGTTTTTTCGAATATTGTAAAACGTTGCCAAAATATAATTAAAATTATAGCATTTCTGCAACAAACATTACCAGTAACTCTGTTAAGCAATAATTACACTAACGTTGAAGCTTAAATTTTGGCCGCACCTCGATATCGTAATTGAGTTATATGTACCGAAATTCATAAATATCATCATAGTATAAGTGAGAATAATAATAATTTATGCAAATTTGTTATTATGAAGCCCTTGATAGTCCATTGAGACTCAATATTTATACCGTAAATTTCAAGACGCGTGTAGCAAATTGCATAGAAACGCGTTCGAAAGATAGAGCGGAATAAATACACATAGATACAGTGTTTTAGTTTTATTTACGGTTTTCCTGTTTTACAATTTACATATTTTTAATAATTTTTGTTGTGTTAGAACAATATAAGAGTTTTATACAAGTAGAAATGAATTTTGCACTTCAATAGCAAGTCTATTAATGCTACGAATTGATTGGATAATTTTTTAACATTATAATGTTTTCAATTCTTAGGGAATCAACCTCACAATTACATATAAAAATAAAACAAATCGTTTGTGTTCATTATATATACAAGCATACAAAACACTTGAATTGTAGACGTTACACAAATAAAATAATCTTCTTAGCCTTACTACAGAATAGTTAAAAATAATTAATAGTTTTAATTGCATAAACACTCTATATAAATATGCCTCAGCATTAATATTTGAATTATTTTTGATGATTAAAATTGATAAAACCCATACAGAATCCATATATAATAATAATACGTATTGTAATTATAAATGTGTCTATTTATAACAGGGTAGATAAATTTTGAAAGGTAAAAAAATTAAAGTAGAATGAAACCCAATTTGAAACGGAAGATAATATGATAAAAATGAAAGAAAAAACTAATTACGGGCAATTTGAATGTTTAAGGGAAAAATAAGTCTTATGAAAAAAAGGTATATAAAAAGATCTACAACTTTTGTATTCACACTTATCACTTCATAATTTATGTGAAAAATCTCCTCAAAAAAGATGGAAAAATCATTGCGAAAAATGTTACAAATATACACAAAATAAATATACGAACGGCAAAATATTTTTATGATAATCCATAACCCTACAATTACAACAAATCCAAAATTTTATCAATTCCTGTTTAATTGTAGATTTTTTCTTTATGTACACTTAATGCACGGATTTTCACAGAGAATCAAAAGGAGTAAAAACATTTAATAAAAAATAACAGATCACAATTATTGGTATTCAAACTATTTTCAACTATTAGTTGCGATAGATAAAAACTGAATAATATACATCATAACCAGAAGACATAACACGGAATAACGTAATACCATTATACAAATTCAAAAACAACAACAAATTCGTTGTGTTGTTTTGTTTTTTTTTTAAACTTAGTTTTTCCCCAGATTTCAAAAACTAATGTTTAAAACACAGTATATATTGATTTTATAGTATATGTTAATTCTAGAAAAACTTTTCATAAACAATATTCCATTTTTTTTTTCATGTAAATAGCTGTTGGAAAAAAAGTATATACACAAAAAAAAAGCAAAAAAGCACAACGGAAAAAATCACTACTGGATAAAAAAAAAAAAAAATAAAAAATTAAATAACAACATCGCCTCTGTTTTAAACAACTGCATTATATATCATTATAAAAGTATTATTAAAACCAAAAAATAAAAAACATTTAAAAAAAGACGATTATAGAACATATAAGCATTTTAGAAAAAAAAAATTTATAATGTCTTTTTCTAGTCATATTATACGGATGATTTTTAAATATTCATGTATGGTGTAAAAAGACTGACATTACTCTCTGATAATATATGATGATGGCCTGACATCTGATGATAAAATAAAAATTCGACATGTAAACAGGATTGGACAATTCATGTTCAAAATAGTATGACTGAAAAGTGAATAATTAATGGTTGCACTTATAAATTGTCGTACATGCAAGTAGAGTATACAATTCACCACGACTCAATACTGATGCACACGTATTAATATAATAATAGTATGCGCATCATGCATTTTACGTGAAAGGCACTACTTAAACGATTGATACACTACGAGTATCAAAGATTTGTAAAAAAACTCATTCATATTAAAGAAAATATAATTATTTGTTTAATTGTTTGCATGTAAATTGTATAGTAAATGTCAAACAAAAATTATTGAATAATTATAAAAAATGATAACTGATTAAGTTATTGGGATGAAAGATAGATGATTAAAATTGGTTAACAAAATTTTCAGAAATTTCCTATGTTAAATCATACACCATTCATAGATTTATATATCATTTGATTGATAAACTAGTATTTTATAACCATAGAAACGAATGAAAACATTTTGATGCACAAAGACCACACACACATATACGAGATTTTATAAAAAAATTGTCAAAAGTTGCTTATCTCAGATCTCAAAATCTTCCTATATAAGATCGTGAATTGTATATGTTTTTACACATGAAAATGCTTTGTCCTTAATAACTGACTGATTAACACACACTCTAAGCGGCTGATCAAATAGACCTAAATCTAAGAGCGTGTGTTTGCTCCTTGTCTGGCGTAGGCATCCGATACGAAAATATGTTCGTAAATTCTACCCCTAAAGCTATAAAAACGGGGGCAAACATTATACATCAGTACGTTATTCCTTGGTCATAATACTTCAAATTTTGCATTTAATGGACATCATATCGTTTGATACAATGGAAAAATTGCTTTTTTGAACTTTTCTCTAGGAAAATTGTCACAGACAACCGGGACTGGGCCTGTTAGTTTGTAACATATGAATCTTTGATAAAATAAAATCTGATTTCAATTATCATATATTTATCCTTTTTGTAACTTCCATGTACTTGTGGAATCACTATTTTCATTTTTTTATATATTTAAAAAGTCGTTTGTTATGTTTTGTTAAGTTGTTAATCAGAATTAATTTTATTTAGCTATCTACAACACTCATTTTAAACTGAAAAAATAATAAAAAAAAAAACACCATTAAACTTAGTGTGTTTTATAATTTTAGGTAAGCGTGGAAGATTCAGGTCATTGCATGTATTTATTCCACGAGTATATATGTTGTTTGTAAATTATTTTTTTTTTAACCACCCTATATATCTAAAAATAAAAAATGTACATACATACATAAAAATTGTTTTCACATAAACTCACTCGAAACACAAATGTATGTTTATATAATAGTGCCGACAAATCCATAAAAAACCAAATCTGTTTTTTTTTTTTTTTTTTTTTTGAAAATAAAAAAGCCAGCTTTAATTGAAACTTTTTAAATCTGTTAATACGCGTAAGTGGTAAGATTTAGCACAATTTACGACCATACATTAGTTTGTTTGAAAATAATTCATTATGATTTCTTGAATAGGTAATAATAATATTAATGATATGTTTACTAATAAAATAGGTAATAAAACAAACCCAACACATCAGTTCAAATAGTGCAATCGTGTTTTTTATACTACAGCCGCTGGTGACACAACATTGTATATTTATAGTTAACGAAATAAATTTATGTTCTTTAAGATCGTTAACAAATTATTTTTTGATAGAATGAAAATTTGATTATAGAATATAATTTTAAAACTTTACTAACTGGGAAAATGCACACATTTTATCATCTCAATCGTCTTTACTTCACGAACATAAATTTGAATTTTATTTTTTTTTAAATCTTAAAACATAGTCAAAATATGTACGTTCAAAATTCTTAATTAAACAAAGAAAGAGATTTGCATAAATAATGTCATACATGTTCATTTCCATAGTGATTACATATAAGGGTCATTTAATGGTAAAAGATCCTATCCTTGAGAAAATAAAGCCATGACACACGATATATGTTCATCCATGTTTCAGCCAAAAGTTGCTTTATAAGCTCTCAAGACCTTCCTATATATAGGACCGTGAACAAGATATGTTTTTACACTTGAAAATGATTTATCCTAAAAGACTGATAGGCGGATCAAATCACAGCCTTAGCCACTGATCGTAGACGCCTGAAACTTGGAGGTTGTGTTCTACTGGGGCATTTTTTGTAAAAAAATCTTTTGTTTGGTAATAGCTTAGTATTTTAATTGTGTGATGCATCAAACATTACGGAACCTAAGGACTCTACACCAGCTCCCGGTGAATTATTTTCAATGTTTTTTTTCTTCTTTAGAACTATTAAAACACACATAGAGGAAATGTGTTCTTAATGTATATTAATTCATTGCTTTCACATATGACATGCACGTATAAAGTAGCTGCGACACACTCATGTCATGCCATTTTTAATAGGGGAATCTTATGTCGATCTCTAGCATAATCTTAATGTAGAAATATTAAACATATATATTATTGTAATAAAACTTTACGGAAAAGAAGCAATTTAAGAGAAAGAATATTCTATGATTTAGATATTAACGAACAAAAAGTTATTACTTGAGGAACAATTTTTTATTCTCTAAGAATTCTAAAATGAAGCAATTTTTGATGCCTGTAAGATTAAGATACAATTTTGATAAAATAATTTTAGACCCATATCGGCAATTCTACGAGCAGTGAAACTAGAAAAATAAAAAAAAATTTTTTTTACAAAAAATAAAAATCGACGCCGAACAATCAATTTTGTAGATAACATAACATGGATATCGACTTCGAAAGATAATTTTGGTTACACGGAAAAATTGAAAAATTATTTTTAGTTTTGAGTGATGTATAAAACCATGAAAAATTTTTCATTTGGATGAAATTTAAACGCTAAAAAGTGCCCCTTTAAATTTTCCCCTTAGGAACATCAGATCGTGGTTTCCTTATCATTATACCACCCTAGGGATATTTCTTTCTAACCGAAAAAAATTAATCCACAAACACACATTTTACTAAAAAAAGTGGTTGCCCCGGCTCTCCTCTTAAAGAAATGAGATCTGGACCAAATTGAAACGAAATCACACGAAAAGCACTGGCTTTCAAATAAAAAAGATTTATCAATATTGGTTCACCCAGCTGAAAGTTCTGAAGTAGCAAACTAAAAAAAAATACTGTGGTATCGAAAACCTCCTATTTGAAGTCGGTTAAAAAATAAAAACAGAAACAAAACTAAGTCATTTTGGAGACGAAAGGTAATAAGAAGTAGTGGAATATATCACAATCGATATAGCTACTCAAAGATGTGTAGAAATGTTGCGTTGTTTACTCCCAAACAGTATTTACTCAATACGATTCTTCATACTCGGAGATCGAGGAAGATTATAATTTTTTTATTTCAATAATCGGGTTATATTTTATTATTTATTTAAAAAATCGTTTGAATTGGTTGAAACATGGTCACGCAAAGACTATTTTCAGGAGAATAGATCTAAGGAAAGATCGTCGGGATGCAGGGTAGAGGAAGATTTTTACTTTTAAGATGTTCTGCGACATTTTAAGAAATTTTTTGTACATTTTTTTAAATGTAAAATTGAATCTAATGCATTCTATCCCACATCCTTCTCCCGGAGACTTTGTCAACAAATTAATCTACACTAGTCTTATTTATTAACTATTAATTATTAACATAACAAAATAAATTTAAAGCACTTGCAAATATATCATAAAAGAGCCGTTAAAAATAGTATCGTTTTATTTGTACACATATGTAACATTTTTAATCACCAATCACGACCTTAAACTTACCTTTTTATGCCTAGAATATGTCAGCAAAATTTTGCGCGGAACCTATTTTTGTTCGGAAATCTTTATAATGAATAAACGGGAATGGAGTAATTTGGTGGTTCTATAAACACCGTACCAAAATTTTGTTGGTTTCAATATTTTCTACTACTGTGATATATTCTATATATGTCGAGTATATAAATATTTGGGAAAAGATTGCTTAAACAAACGAAATTTATCGAGGATCTTGATTTAACAATTTTTAGGATATATTGGATTTCTTTTGAGACAATAAGAAACGAAAGTTTAATTATCAAGAGTTCATGAGTTTTGACTATCCTAGAAATTTAAATTTCGAAATCAATGAAAGATTGAAAGTTTTAATTTTGTATTATCTTGTTGATAAACGATTTCTATAAAAAAATACTATCCTAAATATAGTATATTTTAAGATAATTTTATCAATTTATAATACAGAAAAACCTCGTCAAATAAAAGTAAAAGGCCAATTTGAAAAGTATTCATCAAAATTAATTTCATTCAAAGAAATTTCAACACGTTTTTTTTTTTATTAAACGATTAAGGACTGTGTAAAGGCCCTTATTATGTAAAACAGTACAACAATTTTAAAATCATATTAAATCAATTTTCTAACAATGTATAATAAATGTCCTTTTTTGAGCACTGGCTGTAAATGAAAAAAAATATCAGAATAACAATAAACAGTAATGATTAAAAAAAAAGTCACTTGTCAATAATAGAAAAAATATATAAATTAGTACATGATAATACGAATTTTTAGTATGTTATAGTTAACAAAACAAATTATGTAAAACAAAAATTTACGTACCTGGCCGATCAATTAAGAGAGTAATTATTAATTAAAAATACATAACCTTAGCTAACAAGGTTATTTAGTTATTTTTTGTATTTTTAATTAATAGTTACTCTCTTAATTGATCGATATTTTGTTTTATATAGAAAAATATGTTTCATTAACAATAACATACTAAAATTTGGATCATTATCTACTATTATTTATATTATCTATTAATGCTGAGGGATCTTCCTTAAAACAAAATTTGATAAACTTAAGTTATCCTAAGTTAAGCCTTTTGAATTTCAAAATTACAAATAAAACATTCCGTTTTTGATATAAAAAATTGAATCGACGATAAAGTTTTACGAAGAATGATATACTTGTATAATTAAAATCTATGCCATAAAAAAAAATTTGGAAGCTTTATTGACTTTTTTTTGATTTATAGAGCCTTTTTACTTTATTAATCTTTTACTATATTTTAAAAAAAAAAGGACGCAGTGAAATGTATTTTGAAATGGTTAAAACACTGCTCATACAAAAATGTGACAACTGAAGGATTTATTCTTCAGAAAAAATTGTGTTTTTTCCAAGTATTTCCATTAATTAGTGAAAATTGTTCGCTTTATTCAGGTAAGCAGTTAAAATGAATCGCAATCTAATCGAATCTAAGAAAACCCTCATTGTAAGAAATAACGTGATATAACGAATACATAATCTAAATCTATTTAAGAATATAACATTTGGAAGCTTTATTGACTTTTTTTTTATATTTAGAGCTTTATAAAGGTTTTACTATAATTAAAAAAGATAATTGTTTGTTAAGCAATATTTGAAATAGAAGAATCCATTAGAAAACTAAATCTTAGCACAACGTTCGTTGGTTATTTGATGTCGTTAATGGGCAGCTTATAAACATGAATTATTAATAATTCTATGAATTTTTTTATAAAGTTTTTTTAATTTTTTTTCCTATCTAAAATAGTTACGAATTTAAAAAGCAAGTGATTATATTTAATGCGTTCAACGTTCAACTAAAAGCTTAGTCGTAAACAAACATTCTTTCAACAGAGAAGATATCCAAGAATTCCATTTTAAAGACGTAAGTATTGGATGTTTCAAACAAATTTGGCTTACTGTGGGTGAAAATAATAATTTTTTTTTTTTTTTTAAATTCGTATTTTCTTTTTGGAAAAATACCAAATCCGTTTAAGTGATGATTGTAAAAACGGTTTTTGTTAACTGAGTTTTTCATCTTTTAAAGGGAAAATCGAAAGAATATACATACGAGAGCAGAAACGGTAATGAAAGATTTCGTGTTTTTTACAATATTCTGTCGTCAATTTATATATATATATATATATATATATATATATATATATATATATATATATATATATATATATATATATATATATATATATATATATATATATATATATATAAATATAAAATATCTCAGAGTATATTCTTTGTAGTCTAAGGTTTGTAATGATAGAAAATATTATCAGTCTGTTTGCCATTCAGATAACTGAATAAGGGCAATCAGACTAATGAGTGAACCAAGTTTTGAACAGTTTAAGATTTTTATTCGAAACACATTTTCGTAAACTGTTTAAGCTTATATACACATATTAATATTATGTATGTAATTATTACTGCATAGACTGAATATTTTATGAATTCTAATGATTAACTCGAGTATCTTAACAATAAATTTTTTATTTTAATTCACTTGCTTGAATAATAAATGGACTAATTGTAACATAATTATTTAAAAAAATTAAAGTATTATGCCAAAATTATTACGTAAATAAAATCAAAAGAAAATTATTGACTTTATCTCATGTGTTATTTCAATTGAAAAAAAGTGTAATTTAATCTTTGTAAAACAAATCATTCTTACTAAGCGGTTCACGCTAAGTGCTTGAGTATATATTACTGAGTCCAAAACACAAGAAGTGTGCTTGGTAGATAAATGCGCTTGTTAGCGCTAAAAAACGAAATATACAGTTGTCGGTCATGATACTTTTAGAAATTTCAATAGCAAAATAAATTTTATAATATGAATACTTTACAAAAATATATTTAAGTTAGGTTTCCCGGTTAAAGCTTGCTTAGTGTCCTCGAAGTAGCTATTTAGTAGTTGACAGAGCTTTCCACTTAGCGATTACCATTGTACTTACAAGAGTTTAGCGCTTTTTTTCTGCCAATTATATTTCTCTATGTCCATTGTATTTATTCAAAAAATTAATGAATTGGTATTTTTGTCACTTGGTATATTCTTTTACGAAAGATATGCTCATTTTGTGATTGGAAATTATTGTTTTATTATTATTCAATTTTTATAAGAAAATTCAAGTATACATAAAAAAATTAAAATATAAAATACGTTTATTATGATAAGAATTGAAGGGCACAAGGATTTGATGTCAGTTTTAAAATATGTCAAAAATTTTAAAATTCTGACGTAATACTAATAAAAATAAATTTGATTTTAATATTCTCGAAATTTCGTTCTTTAAAATTTTTACAATATATATTAATGCAATAATGGAGAGTCTTAGAAGAATCAAAAGGAAAAAGGAGCGTTGTAAGGAGTTAAATAATTCATAATAGATATACTCATCTCAGAATACCGGCTTATGTAATTTTTTTTCCCAAAATTAAATGTAGAACCAATCACAAATTATTTTTTAGAACATTTAGTAAATTCGATTACATATGTTCAAAATGTTAGTAGAACGTTTATATCTAACAAGAAATCGATAAAAAAAATTTTTAATTTTGTAATTCGGTTTCAACAAGATACTTAAAAAAAATTATAACACCACGATCGTTATATTTTATAGACACTAAAAATTGTCTTTTATACGGAAACGTATTATTATAGGTCATAGAAATTGAATGTCCATTGTGCTCTAACAGCAAGCAAGCGAACGATATGCATTGTCATGTGTCGTATGTAGAGAGTCAAATGTTAAAGCGTATATAAAATACAATACGACCATTATTTTAGCCCCTCAATTCAATGAGTTGGTTTTCTAAACGAATAAAATATAAAAATCGAATGATTCGATTCTCGATTATTTACTGAGTATATTTGAAATAAAAATAAATAAAGATTCAACTTAAAAATTAGACCGGAAAATATGCACAAAAAAGAAAAATGATTCTGCCACAAAATTTAATTTTTTTTGAATGTTGTTATGATATATCTTTTTTTATACGGACAACGTTTCTTCTACTTAACAGAATTTTGGGTTTTTATTGTCTATTTTTTCATTTTATATCACTAAGACCAAGTTACCAATCTTTGTTGGAAGAATTCAAAAGAGTTCAAAATTGATACTTGTCAAGCTTGCAGAGAAAAGTATTCAATATTAAATTTAAACATGGTCAAAATTGAATGCTTTTTACTTTCTATTTTTTTTATTTGAACTTTCTACTTTTTTTATTTGAAAGCAGATTCATCTAATGTAGTCCCATTCCACTTTAGTCCAGATCTGATATCCCCTGAAGAGGACGGTAGGGTGAAAAACAATTTTTAGTGATTACATTTCATCCACACATAAATTCTTTCGTGGTACAACACTTAGAAGTAAAAAATTAAAAATTCTGAAACGAAAAAGAACCGCCTTCAAAACTACACGTAATGTACTAGTGACCAATTACCTTTCAAAGTCTCATACTTAGCTAAAAAATTGACTGGTTGGCGTCGACTGAAAAAGGTAATTGGTCACAATGACATATTTAAAATTATTTTTAACTTTTTAGTTCTCTTTTTTTGAAGGCGAATCAAATGAAAAAAAAAAAATAATAATACAGTTTTTTGATTCTAACACTAAAACTGTACTCTTCAAAGGTTGGTAACATTGAATAATAATAATATGTGTGACATAAATACACACATACATACTATGCATAAAGCTAGACAAGACCTAGGCTGCTTGCTTGCTTGCTAGAGCTGCACGCCTCTTATATATAATATGATATTCATTATATAAATAATTAAATAATATAATAAGAGATTTTCATTTAAACACAATATTGTACTTAAAATTCAATGTTGGAAAAACTGTGAACTTTTTCTCACAAGTAACTACATATTTTTTAAAAGAAGTTACAATTAAAAAGTTTTTTGTTATAAGAATAAATTAAATTTACACCGACAAATTTAGTTATTTTATTTTTTACTTCTCTGGAGGGCACATTTCAATTTTTTCTTTCTTTTCAGTTAGCATATCGTATCAAAAACTCACGATAAACACTTGATTTACTTAAGGAACAAGGAAAAATTTGGGAGTTCAATTGCTTAATTTAAAGTAAAAAAATTACCAATAAAGATTTTACTTAATCTCTTAAAATTATTTATAGCACTACTACGATGTAATTTAAAATGCATATTTCGAATTTTTTTGGACAAATAACTAAGATTACCCAAAGCTTACGAAATTTGACATGCTTAATCTTAATAAGAAAACGGAGAGTGGGTTTTCGTGTTTTTCTGCGTTTTTCAATAGAATAGAATAATTTATTGTATATAAAGCCGAAAAGGCTTATCAAAATTGAGGGATAAAGACCGCATGTCTGTACAATACATATTTTGAGTATTTTATGAATGCAAATGGTTAAAAATAATTCAAACATTGATACTTATATGCCGAGAATCTAAAAAATTGACGCTGTTTTGTATAATTTTTGCTGGTTTTAAATATTTGCAAACCTATTAATAACGGTTTTAAAATGTGATTTAAAATATAATAAAATATTTAAATAAAAATAAAAAATTCCAAAATAAAAAACCCTATTAATATTATAGGAAAAAATCGGATTATAAAAAAAAGAAAAACTAGAGCAACGATAAAAAAAAAAAAAACAAAAATTGAATACATAAAAAGATAAAGAATTTTCCAAACATTTCGAGAAATTGTATTTACATTGTGGTGTGTTTGTATATAGAAAAATGTATCAATAACTTTTCTCGATATATATATGTAGAAGAAAAAGTTAATGGGACATTTAAAATCGAAATATTAGAAAAGCTTTAAAATAAAAGAAAAAATATTGAATTTATATATCTGTGTTAGGGCAGGACTTGGATAGACTTAAGTGAGCAAAAACAGAGTACTGCATAATATACATAAATCAATCATTAAAATAACTCCAAACATTATAAACTGTCGAAAAGAAAGCTGAATTAAAAGAAAGTTGGACCAAAAATTGCGCAGGCAACATCCGGATCCTTAATTTCAGCTATTCTTACAACAATAGGTAAAATGCAATATTTCAATACCAAAATAATTCGAAAATTAAAATTGATTCAAAAACAAATAAGTTATAAGCTCTTAAAGATTGTATTTCTTCTCTTTCTTGCAAAAATGTTTTATGGGTGATTCTACGATAAACGGTCATTTTCTATAGAAAAATCGTACAACATATGTTTTAAATATTAATTTATATAACATTTTATTTAGAATTAACTCATTTGTACATACTAACAATATTTACCTTAAATTTTGAAGGTAAGTGTTTATAAGTGCCATAGACATCGATAGGACCTCATATCGTAGAATGATCCTTAAGCATAATCACTATGAAGATGAACATGTATAACATTATTTATGCAAATCTCCTTCTTTGTTAAATTAATAATTTGGAACTAAAGTTTGGCTATTTTATCAGATTTAAAAATAAAAAAAATTATGATCGTGAAGTACAGACGTTTCAATTGAAATGGTGAAAATTTTTGCACTTCCCTATTCCATTGACAGACTTCGGTGCTCTATTTTTGCACACACAAGTCCATCCAGGCCCTGGTCTATGAGTATATTTTATGTGTGATATGTTTCCATGTTAAGAACTACATATTTTGAACTTTATATACCTTATCTAGAAAAATAACCTACAGGTTTTTTTTTCTAAAAATGTGTATGTATTTCAATACACTGTGTCCCACTTCAAGTGTAACCACCTTCCTATTTTTGAATAGAAACAACGAATAAAAATAAAAATGTATTAAAAATGCTTGAGAAGTATATAAAAATGCTACGAGAGGAAAGCAAATTTTGTAGAATCATTCCATTCTAAATCACTTATATTACAAACCGTTTAAAAGTTTAAAAGTTACAATTAAAAAAGAAAAACATGTAATTTTACATGTAGTCTTA
Organism: Chrysopa pallens; assembly: GCA_020423425.1. Classification (NCBI taxonomy): domain Eukaryota; kingdom Metazoa; phylum Arthropoda; class Insecta; order Neuroptera; family Chrysopidae; genus Chrysopa; species Chrysopa pallens. The sequence goes on from CM035596.1 coordinate 15,897,064, forward strand.
TTTGTATGAAGTGAAAAAAGCTACCAGGTATTTCATATTTTTATAACAGATAGAATTTTTAATGGAAAAATCATAACAAAGTCCGGAAATACTGTCGTCAGCTGAGATCCGAGCAATTGTTCGTTTTTACTCATTTTGGAATCGTTTAAATTAAATTTGTGGAATATTATCTTATTCTGCCATCAATACAAGCATGATTTTGGAAATTTCAGAATTTAAATAAATAATAATGAAATCTTAACGAATATTTTTAAATGTTATGGATTTAATTTGACAGCTTATAGATAAAAAGCGTATATTATTATTACAAATACAATGTATTAAATAGAGAGCAATATATCATCTTTGCAGATTGTATCAACATTATAATCACATAACTATTTTACGGTGTTGACTAGATTTCATACAATATAATAAGATACAATATAGATTTATAGATATAATATAGATTTATGTATGAATAGAATTTAAATTTATTAAAAATATCAAATCATATCCGTGACTATCGCAATGTATTCTAAAATAATTTAACCATAAACTACAGCCTACAATATATTTTTCTGTTTGAAGTTGAATTCAAGTCAACAAGATGAGACAAAAGATTTAATTTATTGATAATTTCAGTTAAAAAAGCGTTGGAAATAAAAAATCTATTATAATTTTATTAAAACTGAATTTAATAAAAAATGTTTTTTTTTTTATAATTTTTAACAAATCGTTCTACAAAAGTGGTATTGAGTGTTAGAGCGGCGATGGAATGATTGCGTTGTTTTTTATGGAGATTACGTTGATGAATAAAGCTAATTTTGAACCAAACAAACTGCTTTCTCTTTGTTAGGCCCGGGACTTTTCAGTCCATGTAATATATAATTATAATCGTCAATTGAAATAATGATTTCACTCTATACACTTTTCCGTCCGTTGTTTCCTCCAAACATCCCTATAAGATTCACAATAAGTGAATTTTCGAAATTTTCTAAGATTTATACGTGAATAATAGTTTTTTGAATGATTTTACGTTTTAATAAAATACACGCTTCAATATACATTTATAAAGGCACTACACAAAAACACAATATATATATATATATATATATATATATATATATATATATATATATATATATATATATATATATATATATATATATATATATATGTATAAAAATGTTCTTTATATAAAACGTGCCGTTTTATGTGAAAAAGTGATAGTAAAGTTACGATGTAGTTCAAAATAGTGATGTATTAAAATATTTTCTATGAATAATCTATACTACAGTTATTTAAGGACATTCCGACAGAAGATAGATTGTCCTAATGAAATTTCTATAAGAGTTTTATACTCAAAATATATCAGAGTATATTAATTTTAGTCTAAAATTTGTAACGCTATCTAATTTTGACCGCACAAAAAACATTTTCAAATAGATGTTTATAGAAATATCTAATTAGTCCATTTTCGATTGTTCGTCCATTATTGCAATAATTCAAAAACAAAAAGAGATAAAAAGCTGAGATTTGGTGACATATTCTAAACATAAAAAGTGAGTTTAACCTTGTGAATGGGCAAAATCGGTCCATTGTGTCAAATGGATCCTAGACCCAACTTTAAAACTATAAAAGATAGAAGAAAAATTCAAATACAATGAATGTTTATTTCTTTAAAACAATAAACTTTTATTTGTAAGATCCGCTGAAAGAGAAACGGTAGGAATATGAATCTTTGTTTTCTTATGGATATGGATACTGATATCCGACACGTCTCTGCTTTGGCCCTATATCGACATAGCTCCTTTTACAAAGACAGGTGTAAACGAAATATCCAATCCTAGTATTAAGTCAATATTCCATGAAGATAGTTTGAAAATCTTCTAGTTACAAAGTTGGTAACTTTTGGTTTTTGTAGTTTCCAATTATTGATTTTATAATGCATTTTTACTCATTAAATACTACCAGTTTCAACAACTTTTAACCTCTTTATATTTTGTAATAGACATTATCTAAAATGATTGTTGTAATAAAACATACAAACACAAATCATAGAAACTTTGTCTTTAATATAATTCGGATTAAATTTAAAGCTTATGAATAAGCAATTTACGAATCTATTTAAAATTATATGTATATAAAATAGTTTTAAATATTTTGGAAATTAAGCTTTTGTATTTGAAACTCTACATTGGCCAAGCTTAGAAAGGTAGATAAATTAAAATTTAGTGATTTTTTAGTCATTTATTTCAAAATTGCATTCGTTTAAAGAGAAAATACAATTTTTTGGTAAATTAAGATTATTTGTTGGAAAACTTAGAATATTACAAGCCAAAAATATTAAAAAGCTTTTTAGGCTGGATGTCCACAATCAATTTTTCTATGGAATTATGATTAGTGTAACTTTATCCTCTATCAAAATTCTGAAAAATGGGTTGGTTTCATTTTCGGAGTTCGTAAAATTTTCGCTTGCCGCCGTAAAGAAAATCAGTGAAAACCAAATACAAAAACCACGTTATTAACATTATGTTAATGTTATTTAATATTTAGGCTGTCAGGCAAGGGCAATCGGGTTTTATCACGCGGTGAACAAAATGGTTTTTACATTTTTATTGAATGATCTGCCAAATACCTTTTCAAAAATATGACTTTTTTTCAATTTGACATCTGAAGGAGCAATAAAAATTTTGCGGAATTCGAAAAACCAAATGGTAACAGCTTATTTATTAGAATTATAGGTCCTTTTTTGATCGGCTATGCCTCCTTTTTAATACTTCACTGATTACATACCAACCGTTTCTGACCTCGGTTTGGCTGTGCCTCTGAATGGTGGATTACCTCGACAGATATATGCATAAAACAAATTCACTTTGCCCATCATTTTTTGACGGCCAAATAAATGAGTCAGTTAAAAATACTTATTTACCCGGAATATGCAAGTTACGATAACAACTAACAGAGTTAACTGTTTAGATACTCGCCCTATCTTTCAATATCATTGTTTTGAATTAGCATTCATAAAATACCATAAATATGTAGTCTATTCAGTTATGTGTATAATAATATTATATGTTATAATTACCAATATGTGATAAATAGGTAAATTTGAGAATAAATTGTGGAGAAGTCAAACATTTTACGAAAAAATGTTTCAACCAATGGTGGTTTGTCTTAAAGAATTGAACATTGTTTGTACTGGAACTTTTCTTATAACTTTTATAGTTAAAAAGTTTGGTCAAGGATCCATTGAACCCAATGAACCGCTCAGAAACTGAAACTCTCTATTTATGTTTAGAATGCGTAACTGAAATTTCAGTTATCGATCTCTTTTAGTTTTTGAGTTATTTTATGATAACAGACGAACGGGTAACCGGAATTGAACTAATTAGATGTTTGGATAAACACCTACACCAAAATTTTGTTTGTGCGTTCAATATTTGCTAGCGTTACAAACTTGAGATTAAAATAAATATACTCTGACACATTATTTATTTCGAATATAAAAACTATAGTATGTAACTAAGAAAAACTAAATTCAATCACATTTTTGAATTGTCATATACGGATTTTCTTTTTACAAATTGTTGTGTTGAAAATGTTACATTATACGAAACATACAAATATATATATATATATATATATATATATATAATATATATATATATATATATATATATATATATATATATATATATATATATATATATATATATATATATACAAAGATACTACAGATGTTATAAGCGAAGCTTTAGATTTTTCCTATTTTATATTTATAGAAAAATCATTCAATAAAAAGCAACAAATGTGTGTGTATATAGAATTCAAATCATTTGAAGAAAACTCGCTTGTGAAAGATAATCTTGTCTTTGGATATTTTATTAGAATTGCAAAATGCCAATAAATACAATGCATACAGATTTTTGCGTATAAAAATATGTTTTAGAGAAAATTTCTATGTATTTATTATACCTCTGTATGTATATTAGTTATAATACTTGATAAATATCTATAAACTTGATAAATAGTCAATAGAAATTATGTGTTGTATTCTAATTGGATTCCGAAATTATTTATTTATTTATATTTTTTTTAAATCGAAACATAAAATTAGATTAAACGAAATAAAATAAATTTTTTTTTTTTTTTGGATTTTTGAAAAAAATGACCTGATTGTTATTACGTTTTCGTGCTTACAGTTATCCTTAAAATGTGAGGAAGTAAGTGAATTTTATCGATTGAAGGGCTAATTGATAATATTCTGTTTACGTTTTAAGGAATAAGGGATGATTCTGTCATGAAAATAATCCTTTATCGATTTTTTTTTTTTAAACTCTACATTGTAAAAAGTCTGTATTTAAAATTTGTTTGTATTACAAATTTGTGTATCCCATTTTTTTCGGTAGTTTAATTTTTTTCGTGTTAAAATTATTTAAAATTTAATTACACTTTTTAACACACAAAAAAAATTCTGCTTTTATTGAAGTTTAAGACTGTTGATACTCGACTAAAATTCAAATTCATGTAGGTTTGAAATTTTTCTAATTAGCCTTAACTATTTCTTTATTTTTAATTAATTACATAACCTCTGTATTGGAATTCAAATAATCAAAGAGTCAATACATATTTTGTGCTACCATTTAAAAGAGTAATCTTTTTATCTCCCTCTTTGAGATGAAATTTAAACCAAAAATTTCTGTGATTAATTTAATATATTTTATGTTTGATAATCAATCATAAATTTTGTGTGGACCGTTTTCCGTTAATACAGCTAAGAAATTTCTTACCTGGTTTATGAAAAAATCAGAATAATTGTGGAAATGGATGCAAAACTCAGGTACTTACCTAAAACAAAAACAAAAATTTAACATTAATTAAGCATATAATATCTATAATAGATTTACATTTCAATTTATTATATTGATAAAATAATATTCAAAAAATTTGAAGCTTTAAGATTCGAAAGCATGTTTGCATATCAAAAGACCATAATCTCAAATCCATCCAAAATTGTAGTCCAATTTTTGTGTTATAAATACGTATTTTGAAAATAGCGTAGTTATTATCAGTATGTAACTAGTGTGATACTTTGGTGACATTTTTAAAGCTATTTAGTCATCTAGTGTTGACCAATAGAAACGATTATTATATCAGTATATGGTTTTTTTTAAAAAAAAAACCATATACCCAAAATCTACCCAAATACCAAAAACAATTACAGCTATTGAAAGGTTTTGCCCCATTTTTGACGTACGATAACTGAACAATTTAATTTATTTGGTATTTTTTATAAAAATCTTACATTGCTATAACATTTACCCTACTTGCATAATAAAAAATTATAAAAATTTATTATATTCGACAAATATGAAATAAATGAAGGTATTTTAAATTTAGTTCAAAGTATAACGCTAGAAAATACTTAAGGCACCATCAAAATTTTGATAGAAAAAAAAAAGAATCTACTTATTTATCCATTTTTATCTGCCTGATCGGGGTCCATGGCTTGACTTTTAAACTATAAAAGTAAAATTCGTTTACAAAAAATATTTGATTCCTATAAACAAAAATCTTTTGATTGAATAATTATTTCGAAAACTGTTCAGTTTTGTTACAATTTCAACTCAAATAAATCTAATAAACAAATAAAAGTATAATAATAATAATAATAATAATAATAATACACATTATTATATAACAAACTCTGATGTCTATATAACATACACTGTATTTGAAGAATGGTAATGATTAAAAATAATTCAAACATTGATACTCAACCGTATATTGGGCCTTAAAACAATCAACACTGCTGATAGTTGATATCTTCATTTGCATTTTCATTGCTATAGCTTATAGCTTTTTTTTCACTAATGGTACTCCCTGTTTCCCTTTAATACCTATTGCATAGTTTTAGTTAATTAAATACATACAAGTCAAAATAACAGAGCAAGTTATTCAAAATTGAATTTAAATTTGCTCAAGATAATTTTTGGGTGCTGCAAAATTAAATTAGGTGTGCATATTTTTAATTAAGAAAATTCAGTCATGCAGAGCAATGTGAAAAAATAACAATTATAATATAATGTAAGTATGATAATTAGGTGCTTTTTAGGTGCTTTTATGGAGTATCTTCAATAAATCAATTTAATCAAAATTACAATAAAAATTACAGCAATGATTCACTGCTTAAAAGAGTGTTAAGGGAGCAGTGATGATTTTAAAAATGTTCAAATTAGCAGCTTTTTAGGGGCTTTTTTGGTATGCCTTCCAAAAATCAAATTAATCAAAGTTACTAAAATAAACCGTACAATATGTGAAGAAAAGTGTCACGCCAGCGTCTTGCATGGATTGTTTTGATTATGTTGTTGGTGTATTAATGGCACTCCATAAAAGTACCTAAAAAGCATCTAAATCTGGTGCACCTAAAAAGCATCTAAATATTATAGTATAAAAGTGATGTTTTCACATTGTTCTGTTAGCTTGTTGTGTGTTATAATGAATTAAATTAAAAATTAATCAATAACTAATTTTTTTATTTAAAAATTTAATTTTACAGCACCAATCTAGCACAAAAAAGCACCTATTGAGCATATTTAAATTCAATTTTGTATATTAACTCGTATATTAAATACTCTTGAGTAATTTTCTAATGATTTTTTTCTTTTAAATGTCCAACAATATATTTACTTGTATAACACCGATATTTTGATGGATAAGCCTTTCAAAACACATCCGACATGGAAGTCATATGAGTCGTGTTACATCAGATATCTTATATATATATTAAAAAAAAAAAAATGAAACATACAATTTTTATACGACACACAAGACGTCTTATAAATATTCATACAATATAATATTTACATGTTGTTATTCCGTGTTATATCCACTTAATGGAACGCAACAATACGACAAAAGATTAACGTAAGCAGAAAAAAAATTATATTTGAAGTTTGTTTCACTAAATACTTCAATATTATGAAAAAAAATTACTTGTAAGATTTTTTGATAATACTAATTATATCTATCTGTTTTTAGATTTTAAAGAAAAATAAAAGTGCTGAAAATATTATTGAGATTGTGTTTTGCAATTTTTTTCTAAGAGGCAGATGTTTATATTTACCTGTATTTAAATACATATATATATATATATATATATATATATATATATATATATATATATATATATATATATATATATATATATGTTTATACATATATATATATATATATATACATGTATATATATAAGGTTAAATAAAACTAAAAAAATGACTATTTCTCTTTCAATTAAAAAAGGAAAGAAGAATAAGACATTTTATTTATTTAAAAACATATTTAATATGGTCATAGAAGTGATATTAGCCCGGGAGGTAGCGTTACATTTTTCATGGTGATTTCAGGCCGATCAATTTTCGACTACATTGAAAGTTTATATGTATTGGATAATCGAATGGCTCAGTAGACGCATGCAAGGTGGACTTGGAACATGGTAGAGGAATAATAAAATATATTTCAGGTCGCTTTAAATGAATAATAGAGATAGTTTCAATAATGTAGTATTGAAACCTTACTGGCCGCATAACTAGATCTGAGAATAAACGAAAAAATTAAAATAATATAAATCTAAATGTAAATTAACGCATTTATTATATCCTAAAGTTCGTTATGTCCAATAAAATCAAGAACTTTATGTTAAATTATAAAACTTACGGTATTAATTCAACTAAAGGTATGTGTTTAAGCTTCTTAAGAATAAGACATTTGTATTTGAACATGAATGAGAAATAAAAGTAGTTTAATATAATAATAATAGATGTCTATTTATTCGTGTTATGGCATATTTTTTATATTTTAAATCAACGGATTCTATAGAGCGAAGTTTCCTTTTATACTGTATGAGTTTTTAAATCAAATGAAATTCTTTTTAAATCTCTTAGAACAATTTGGACATATAAACAAAACAATTAGAAATAAATAAATAAAAAGTTTCCAAATTTTCGCGCACAATGAATTATTCAAATGTCATGACAATTGGCATGCATAATATAAAATAAAAACGACCAGACATGTTTTGCTCGATAAAACATTTCTAAACATAAAATTAATTTTCATTATACAAATTTTTTTCCAGAAATACTGACAAGCTTATATGAGGATAATTATTTGGTAGACTATTTGTATGCGAAAATAATTGTTATTTTCTTTTCTATTCATGTAGTTCGCCAAATTTTACTGAGAAATGTGTCTAATAATAGTTATTATTATTATTAGAAAATTTTTTTGATTTTAAATTTTTTTTCTATCTCTTCTAGTTTAAAAATTTAGTCCTGCTCTGGACCTAAAGTTAAGTCTATTTGACCTATTTGACTGCTTTTGGACATATTCATGAACTGAAAAGTGGACGAATTAAACGATATATATTTCGGGAATAAAATTTCAATCATAAATAATAATTGACTTTTTAAAATTCGATTTCTTTGGTTATTTTTACCGTTGCAATTTTCATCCTCTTACACATACATATATAACAATATGTACTGCAAATATATATGCTTATGAGCTAATTTTGATATAAAATTCTGGCTAATCTAAACAGTTTACAAAAAATGTTTCATACAATTTTTGTTTGAAAATTTATCTGCTATCTTTCATGGTTTAAAAGTTTGGTCTTGGATCCATTGAATAAAATGGACCCGATCTTAACCCACTTTTAAATGTTTAATCTGAATCACCAAAGTTATCTTGATGCGAAAATGAACTACTTAGGTCTTTCTATGAACACCTACACATAACTTTTGTGTGTGGTTTCAATATTTTCTATAGTTACAAACTGTAAATTAATATACTCTGACATCTGCAATATATGTCGAGTATAAAAACTGATAGCCATAATATATGTTATCAATTAAAATACAATTAAAAAAAATACCGTACACAAAAATAATGAACATTACTGTATACAAACACTAATTTAATTACCCTTCGAAAAAAAAAAGAGAACAAACTTAAACGTCTTTTAAAATATTCATTAGAAAATCGAGTGAAAAATAAAACGTTAAAAAGACACATAGGAGTTATATACAAGTAGTAAGTAACGTTTTTAAAATAAAGTTCATTTAACTTCAACATTTAGTATCATTCCCACTTCACACTTCACCCCCCACCCCCATCGTCAACCATCCGCACCACTAGCCCACCGTATATAGTAATGTGTGCTGGCTGGTTGGATAGTTAAGTTATTATTATCATGATAGCAAAACATTTTAAATGATAAAAAACAAGGTATAAAATGTGTATTTATGTGTTGCTAGTGAAATTTTCAGTAATTTCCTCTTAAAAAAGTTTAAATTAGTTTCAAATTTTTGTTTCTATTTATTTAACTTTCTGATAACATAGAGAGTAGTCACATTGATAAATTATTAATTCATATCGGATAAATAATAATAAACGTTACATGTACATTAGTACAGGATGTTACAGTTTTTAATGGGCCATTTACCACGATATATTATAAGTATCATGTCATTAAGTCTATAATAACAATATATAAAAAAATAGCCAATGTAAAAATTTTAATGGATTTAAATTAAAATCACTTTGATGGATTTCGATGAAAGATTAAGGTAAACTTAATGCATGATATGTTTCATATTGAAAAACATCATTTATGCTGTATTTACAGATAATAAGGATACTTGTGGACAAAATGAGTGAATAGATTGCTGATGTCAAAGACGTGTGAATTTGACATCAACCAAGAATTAAACGGTCGGGAAACTTATTAAGGTTGTGGTTCTTGGAACATCCATTATTATATAAAGGACACATCGGTTCAATGACCATGTGAGTAAAGGCACTAATACCTTTACCTATTTGACTCTTTCGGCAGGAGGTTGTGGATTCGAACCCAGGCAGAGAGGCAGTTGGGTCAATTATATTAATTAAAAAAGAGCGTTTAGTTTATCACACTGCCACCGATTGGATAAGAACGTAGTAACCGGATCCACCAACAATATAGTTGTCACCTTGTGCAAGAACACATCTGTGCCGTCAGGCGATGAAGCACTCTAATATAAAAAAAATTTCTATTTGGAAAATCTGTATTTAAAGTTTGTTAACTGAAGAAATAAAACTTATTTAGCGTAATTCGACCTCTTATGGAATATTAAATAAATAATATTGTGAAATGTTTAGAACCATGCTTAAATTATTTAATATTAATAACATATTAAATAAAAAAACATTATTTAATATTAACTAATCTGTTTTTGTTATTGTTTTAATTAATCCCAATAATCTTATATAGAAATCAATATTAAATTTACCTTTTAAGCATGAACTGAAAAGTCCAGGGCCTAACACATAGATGGTGCTAGTTTTATTGCAGTCACCTTTTTTTCAGTTAATACTAACCTTCAAAAAACAGCTGTTAAAATTTCATTATATTCTATTCATTAGTTTGTGAGTTATTGTGCTAAGAGTAACGCTACTTTTGTTATTTTCAAAACAATGGATCAAAAACAATTTCGTGTTTTAATTTTACACTGCTTCTTGATGGGAAAAAATACCGTTCACGCGAAGCAATGGCTTGAAAAGTGTTATCGGGACTCCGCTCCATCAGAAACAACAATAAAACGTTGGTTTGTTGAGTTCAAACGTGGTCGTAGAGACACCGATCATGCAGAACGCAGTGGACTGGAATGATTGCGTTGCTCTTGATGGAGATTACGTTGATGAATAAAGCTAATTTTGAACCAAAAAAACTGTGTTATCTTTGTAAGGCCCGGAACTTTTCAGTACATGTGTTATGTCTTATTTCTAGTATGAATACATCTATACTAATTTATGCTTTTTTTTTTTAGATAAGATCCGATTTAATTCAAAATGCACGAGGCAGATGTTAATGAAACATTTTTTTTCAACCTTCGTCGTTTATTGCTGAATGAATGACTGAATGACGTTTATTGCACTTTACAATATCATGAACTTATCGAGATGTAACTTATTCAAGTTCTTCTATAACTATTAAATTTTTGTTAGTCCCGAAAATTTCTCCAAAAAAAAAAAAAAAAAAATTCCCTGAATCTAATTACCACGTAATCTTTATTTATGTTTAAGGACATAATAAAATGTATTAAAGTAGAATCGATCCTAAAAGAATAAAGAAAACGAATAATTATTTAACGAAAAAATAAATTTTAAAATACCGAATAATAACACAATTCGAAGAAAAAAAAACCCGTCTGGGGAGTATGCGGCAGCATAAGTATGAGAGAATTATAACGAGAATTGGATACTTGACCCAACAACAAATTCACATTTAATACTTAAATACTATAAATTTGAAAGAATTATGTGAAGTACAAATGATTTATGAATACAATTGCTGCCTGCCTGCCTGCGTACAAAACCCATCCACAGCACATAATGGAAACGAAGAAAAATTTTGGCACTTAATTGTATTGTAATAAAACAAAAAAAAAAAAACACAAAATTATTTGTGGTTACGTCATAAATATATAATAAAATAAAAACTACAAAAAAAAAAAAAATGTAATTTATTATCTGAATAAAAAAAAAAAAACATATACAAACATAAAAAGGAAAGGAAATGAAAATTTATAAAAAAGTAAAGAGGATAACGCAATTGATTTGTATTTTCTGTGTGAAAACTAAACCAATAATAATATAAGTAAAACTGCTCTATTGCAGGCAGAATTGTCAGACTCGATGTATATATATATATATATATATATATATATATATATATATATATATATATATATATATATATATATATATATATATATATATATATATATATATATATGTATATATATATATATATACATATATTTGTATACAAGTTTTGTATTGTACCATATATTTCATGAGATATGGTAGAATTGGGTTACATTCTAGCATAAAGCCATTCTGAATAATTAGACGACATAGGAATCATGAAAATCGACCAGCAAAACATGCGGGGTACCGTTGAGACTTCCCTACGTGTTTGTGAACACTACAATACCGTAAATGATCCGAAACGTGTAAGGATTTAGTAGTTTCATATGAAAAAGTGTGATGCTAATGTGAAGTATAAACAAGGACACCGTTCATCAAATTTTTTTCTTTCGTTTCTATGGTTATGAACTACTAGTCAAATATCAATCAAATGATATATAAGTCTGTGAATGATGTAACATAGAAAATTCTAAAAATATATTCACGATTTTAAATTTATAATTAATTATTTATTTTTACAGTTACTGTTTTTTGCAATCGTTCTTAAGAGTTTTGAACTTGAACTACAATCAAATGTCATTAGTCAATAAATTTCGTTTCACATTTTCTATACAATTTACATATAATTAAAATAATTTGAACATATAATTAAATTTTCTAGAATGCGAATGTTTCATTACTGATTTAATTTGCTCGTGACGCTTCAATCAAATAAGAAGACCCTTCCACATATAATGGACGTTATGGATACTTATTAAGAAGTACAGCACAAGCGAAGGGATTTGAAATAAGGAGTTGCTCTTTAAAATCGCCAAAACTCTTTAAAATAATACTCCAATACGTGTTTTCCCAGCTACAAATCAACAATCAATAAATATTTCAAAAACTAATATTATGTCAAATGCAGATACCAAAGCTTAGAAAATTGTAAACAATATGAGAATTAGAAGATTGGAAAATTTTAAATATTTGATGATTGGAAGTACTTATACAAGATTATTGTCGTTAAAAACAAAAGAATATAATCGTGCGTTTCCATTGAATGTTGTCTTTTGAATATTAAATGCAGGGGCAGGATAAAATTCACACTTAAATCAAAATAAAAGACATTTCGTAAACAAATTTAAATGGAATATTGCGGTACATGTGGAAGGATTAGGAATACCAGTTGGACTCAAAAAAAAAAACGTATGGCATGAACTAAGTAAAAGAAGCGTTTTTCATTCTTGAAGCTCATGTTTCAAAAGAAACCTAAGCAATCAATTAAAAATAGGATATTAATTTCATTTTTTTAACTGACAACAATATAATATGTAAGCATGAAAATAGACTAATGACGATCTTGGGTCAATAAATCGGGTTACAAAATTATGATCGGCATTAAATATATTAATACAAACAATATAGGTCAAATATGAACAGTGGATTTTTCCATATTATCCACAAGTTTCTTATTTCATACAAATTGGGATTTTATGAAAAAAAAAACGTAAAAGAAATTTTAGTAATATATTAAATTAAAATATCCTAAAAAATATCTAAAAATATACGAAAAATAATTGGAATACGTATAAAAAAACAACCACATATTACAAAATAGAATGTCCACATTTGGTATCCAATTAAAATTCAATTAATATCATATCTTATGAAATAACCGGTATATAATATGCACATACCAAAACCAAAGAAGGAAACACTGTTGTCATAAAAACAGTTGCTGCGCATATAAAATATATATCATGATTTTTCCGGTTCGCACAGTGGGTGGTTTTTCTATTGTTGTTACGAAATTCCGGTTATTCGAACTAAATCTTCCATATAATTTACAATTCGTTTGTACATTACATATTGTTTACAAGGTGAATATAAATAACTGTTTACTCAAATAAATATATAGAGTTATGTTATATTCAAAATGGTATTTTAATGAAGATAATATACATACATACCAACCAGTACTAACAACCTAAAAACATATCATTCAAATTCCCTACTATACCGAAACCAGAGTATCTGAATAATATCACCTGAATGGTATGTTTATTGTATTTGCGTCACACAATTTATAATAACAATAATTATTTCTTTAAATGTTATTTTTCATGTTCTATCATGAGCTTTTTTTTTTTTTATATAATAACTCCTTAAGAATATTTGGGAGATACAAGTCCACCAGAAACAGTGTATGGAATGAACTCTTTATTTCAATTGAAGATTATTATTATACATATTTTTATAGTAAAATAAAAAAATGTTTCAGTTTCATTAAAACTCAGACTTGTAAATTACAAAATTATAATAAAAATATTTTGTATTCACCGCCTTTTTAAATGAAATTATCATTATTTTAAACGTTTTATAAAAACGTTGTATACAATAAGTAAACCAAATATTAATTTATTGTATGAAATCTAGCCAATACCGTAAAATAGCAATATATAAATTTCCTAATTCATGTCCGTGTTGATAACAGAATAAAATAATATGGCACAAAGTTTATTTAAATAAATGAAAATGATTTTGAAAATTGCTAGTGATAATAGGTCTCAGCGGACGTCAGTGTTGCTTAACTTTCTTATTAATCCAGTAATTTTCCATTAAAAACGATACGATCAGCCAATTTTTTAATTTTAATAAATTTATACTCAATAAGTTCTCTAAAATATAAGATATTTATTATAAAAGTTTGAATTTCGAAGTAGCTTTTTTCAGTTAATTAAAAATAAATTTAATATGTCCGGCTAACGAATCCCCCTAATTACATAGAAAATTATAGTTTTCTTATTAAAATTCAATTATTTTTTCACAGTTTAGTGAATCGATTTGTAATTTATGAAGGTTAATTGATTTTTAACATAAAAACAATGTTACATTACTCAAAATCTTCACTTTCTCATATAGAAAAGATCAGGTTTTATAGAAGTTTCTGTTGGTACTTGACCGAAATCTAAACTAAGTTTTCTAATAAGCTTTCACTATTTCTTTATTTAAAATTAATTTACTTCTATTTCGAAACTCAAGTTATAATTGAGTTAACACATCTTTTGTGTTAGCATTTAAAACAGTAAGACTTTTATTAGTTTACTCCTTGACATAAAATCGTCAACTGTGGATGGTAAAGTAAAAAAATCGCTTTAAAATCGAGTCATCCATTTGGGATAAACAATCTTCAAACTTATTCTACTCATGTTTCTTCTTTCTTTTTTACAGAAATCTTTTTTAGTGATGTTGGCTTAATTTTTTTCGACTGTCATCATAAAATTTTATTAAAATTCCTCAAAATAACAAATGAAAATCAATCAGAAAGAATGTTATTACCGATTAGTTTGATGATCAAACAATAGTTATTGCAATATAAGATATTTCATTCACTCAAAATATTTTAGAACAAGGTTAGATAATTCTGAACACTAGGATTTTGTAGGATAAACTATTCACTAACCTTCTCAATGTAAATACTTAAAGCTTTAGTAAACTAAAATCCGTGTATATTTTGTTGAATAGTAATTCGTATTTATAATAAAATGGTTATAGTTGTTATACATAAAATAGTATTTTCAATCAAAATTGAATTTATATTGTATTATTAAAATCGACCAAAAAAACCAAACTACTTTGGTTGTAAAAACAGAACAAAGGTTATTTTCTCAAATGAGAAAGAACACAGGGTTTGATCTGAAATTCGCAAATAAATGAAATGCTTTTAATTTTGATACCTATTCAAAACGTACAAGATAATTTCAATTCCAATTCTTAAAGATATTTTCAAGGTTCATATTAAAAATCGATTTTTCTCATGAAATTTCTATTATAGAATATGCTTTGAATGCTAAAATTTGTATGATGTTAATAAATGCTTCTTATGTACGTTATTTTATAGAAGTATTTTTTTTTTGTAGGGGATAACTTTTGAAACAGCTGAACTGATCTAAAAAATTTTTTCATCGATAGAAAACCTGTATCACCAGTGCCTAACATATTTTGTGTTTTGATTGAGGGCATAATATTAAGACTACATACATATTTCAGTATGTTCCCAAGAGAACATCTTTGGGACCAGCCCATTGTAAATTATGATTACTACAATTGAAAAAAGAATAGATTCACTGAACATGTTTTGCGTCATTTTTCGAATTCGTCATCTTAATTTCAATTAACAACAATTAAATGAAATACCTATTGTCATAATTATCAATCGTTAGAAAAATACTTTTGTTATCTGATAAAACGTTGCCTTGAAAATTTACTAGAATAAAAACGGCGTATTAAATTTGCAATTTTTAACAGACGGTTATTCAAACATGTGTGCTGCAAGGTATGAAATAATTTCTACGTTTAGAGGACACTTCTAAGAATGTGTATTTAAATTTTCTAAAAGATTCTAGAAAACTGATTTTCTTCAGATCGTTTTCAAAAAATTAAATTTATAATATTAATGAAACAAAATCCTTGTAAACGATTTTTATTTACTTCAAAACATCGGATTAATTCGAAGCATTTTACACTTATCAAAGATCGATGCCAAATAATAATTTCATAAGTTTGTCTGGGTATCGTAGTCAAGATGATCAGGATAATATAATGAAGACTGGTCTAATAGGTTACGGTGGTATCTTTTTTTTTGTCGGCCTATGTGTTGCTTGATAAACTATCTACGCACTACATAAATTAAATTTGATTTAGGAAAAAACAATATTATAAGTAGTTTATGAAAATTTGTTAATATTGTGGAAAATACGTTACAATATGAGGATCATTTTATAATTATTAATGAGATTTTTCGAATAAATTTAGATTTTTTCCCCAATATCCTAGATCAAATTATTTTGTATTTTATAAATACGTATTTCGACTACAAGTACGTAGTACAAATAGTTGTAATGATTCTCTGATGAGATGTTACTCGTTGCTAATTTGGTGACGGTTTGCAACTAGCTAATTCATACTGATGATGACTACTTTGTAGTCGAAATACGTATTTATAAAATACAAAATAATTTAATCTAGGATGTTGGGGCAAAAAATCGAAATTTATATGAGGATAATGCTAATCATATGCTATGTATTTATGAAAAAAAAAATAATAAGTAATTTTTCATAACTAGAAAGCAAAAACATCAATAGTTAAAAAAATTGAAGAACACATTTTAATATAAACCAAAAACAAGTTAATAATTTCAGTAAATTTAAAATAAGAATACACTGAACAACAAAAAAATTCAATAACTTAAAAAAATCGTGAAGATGCATGCCAATTGCTACAAGCATTTTACTGAAAAATATTGTTAAAAGTAGAATCATTTTGAAAACTCCACTTTCACTCTTTTTTTTTTTTATAAAATTAATTTTGTTGTTAATCATTCTATTCTTATTTTTAACTGAAATTATTTTCTAGTTTTTAGTTCAGTTTTCTACTAAAGTCTGTTATTTTGTTTATTTAAGTTTTATTTATTGCCAAATAAACGAGGCTAAAGAAGTTTTCTACATATGTTCACTAAATAATATAGATTCTTGGCATATAATTGATTTTATTCGCGTAATTCATTATAAAATCTATGAGTTAAATTTTATTTTATAAAAAAATATTACTCATCGATAGTAGTATATATATAGAAAATAATATTTTTAAGAAAAATTAAATTTACATTGTATTATTAAAATCCGATTAAAAACTTCCTACTTTGTTATAGATATGAAAATAAACCTTTAGGTCATAGTCGGATGAGATATATGAAATTAAAATTCATAGCCAATAATTTTTAATAGAAATGTGCAAATTTTTATAGTTTTTATTTTATGTTTTTTTTTTTTAAATCCAGAATAAACACTCATACGACTTCATTCTATAAGTATAATATGAGACTTAATAATAACATTTTCTCATGAGCAGATTCTCATAAACCAGACAACTAAGGTAAAAATTGATGAACACAATACGTGATGCAGTTACATATACCAACTATTCACAAGTAGAGACACCCTCTTACTCGAAAATTTTATATGTTTTTTTTACGAATATTGCAGGTATTTGGATTTTTATAAGACAAAATCCCTATATCTTTCGCTATTGAAATATTAAAGAGAGGACTCAAGCCATCTGTTTGAATATTATGAGCATACAATTTTCATTTTGCCCAGGTTATTTGCTTTTTTAACCAGGATTATTCGATGTCCCACCCATTCATTTCTATAAGGACAAAATATTTACTTGGTGAATCTTTTTTTAGGTACTCAAATTTAAAAGATTATTACCGATCTGTAACAATTTCAAAGAAAATTTTTCAAATTAAATGGTGGTATTTTATTAAAGTACTATCAAACTCGGCCATGCATTTGTGTAGCTCGATTTAATTACGTTAAATTAAAATTATACTTAATCATTCAACACAATTAAATTAATAATAATTTATATATTTATAACAAATAAATGGATGAATTTTATAAATGAGGTAATATATTCATTGATTATTAAGTGTAATTGATATGATTTTAACATATAAAGTTATCAATTAACTTACACCGTCTTCTATTAAAAACGTTCGAAACATATAGATGCCTTATAATTGTTTATCCGATAAAGAAGACAAATATTTAGGATAAAAATATTGAACATCATTTCGGTAACAGAAGTTAAAGAAGGATAAAGTGATAATAATAGATTCGCAAAATTTCACTGGTTGAGTGGTTCGGGAGGTAATTTCAAGCAAAGATCGTAATACGGGATTTATATATATATACATATATATAGAAGTTGGTATTCCTTCTAACAAATCAACTGTCTTAAGATCATTTGAAATCTTAAACTCTTTGGCCTGGACGCCTAAGTTCATCACATAAAAACGTTCATCAAATATGATTGCGCCCACATTTAACAGATTTGAATCTTCAAAATAATAAAACATAATTTCCCTACTTTTTTTCATCATGCAAAGAGATACACAACAAAACGTATATTTATATTGAATGGGTTCTATTTTAAATCAAAGAATTAATTATCATACAAATGTCAATTGTTAAATCATGATATACCCATAATCTATAAATATAATCTGTATCAATAATAAAACCCCGTAGACTGATTAAAAAGCATTAATTAAGCGAAACAACAATATTAAATTTAAACATACTGTATCTAGATATCTATATTATAATATCAGCCCTTATATGTATGATATTATAGATTTGATTATATATGTTACATTTAAAATAACCCTTGTTATTATTTAAACAAACTACCCTTATAAAAAATATTAAGTACATAAGATATCAGTTTTGTATTTCAACTATGATAAAAACAACATATCTAGTTACACGATAGCGTATATCAATAATGCATTAAATCATTTACACGTATGTATATAATTTATATATTAAAATAATTACATCAAAGATTGTCAGATGTGACATTTTATCCCCATTTTGATTACTAAACCCTAGCCCAAGGGGCATAATTTTATCGTTTGGCTATTGATAGCCAATTATGAGTATGCCCATAATATAAATGTACCCTCTTTCTAACATGTAGTATACATAATACATATTGTCTATCTATACTATCTATGATATGTTTGGAGTCATCACATACATTCATACCTTGCACTAACTTAGTCTTATATAAACTGTATAAGTAAGAAAAGGATGTTATTTAAATTGTTATTAAAAGTTTATGGTGATCTCATATTTAAAATTGGTTAAATTTGAGTACTTAAATTCTCCGTAATGGTAATGAAAAATACAAAATGTTATACTTATAACTTCGAACGTCGAAGCTTTACAATGTGTAACTGCATATATAGCAAGGATATCCGATATATTGACATGTGGCAATTGACACAAAAAATGTGTCAATGAGGAATTGACACAAAAAATGGGATCTAAATTAAAATGAATATGTTATATGAATATATTTATTAATTATTAATGATAACTCTAGGATTTTTCGAATAAATTTCGATTTTAGTCCCAAATTTCTAGATCAAATTATTTTGTATTTTTAAATGCGTATTTCGACTACAAAGTTGCCATCATCAGTATCAATTAACTAGTTGTAATAATCCGAGGGGAAGTTAAACGTTGCTAATTTGGTCTGCAGATCGTCACCAAATTATCACCATACAAAATAATTTGACCTAGATAATGTCACCAAATTTAGCACCATACAAAATAATTTGATAAATTTAATATCTAATGTAATATACATTGTATTTTTTTTTTTTTGCAATTTTTGCGCAAGAATTTAAAAAAATAACCATCCAAATTTACTTTGTTGGTATGCACAATCTTGTATTGAAAAAGTCGGCGTTTTATTTACTTTTGAGTGTGGTTTACCGTTTACAAAACTATCAGTGGTAATTTTAATGTGAAAATAATGTTTTTCATTATCGTAGTACTTCACGTTACCATGTAAATGGAAATGAGTGATAATAAAAAACATAATACCAGAGAATCCAGCCATCCAGTAACTGTAACACATACAAGTCTATAAATTTCATATTTAATGTTTTTACTACTGTATTCTAATATTCATACGAATATGTATTCATTTTCGATTTTTTCTCTATATAGAAAATATTTACTGGTATTATTAAGAACGAGTTATAATAATATTTAAGGATGTTTGGGAGATATAGAAAAAATTTTATGAGTCGAATGAAAATTTAGTTCAAAATCAACTTTTACAAACTGACTCACTAAACTGTTTAAGGAAGTACGAGCGCCAGGCGGTGTGGGGATAGGTATCGACTCTAGTGCGGTAAGGGGAACGCAGTAACCATATGATTTTTTTCTATATATAGATATACATTTAACATTGGCAAGTGGCGGCATTTATTTTTCTTTTAATTAATACACTTTAATTAGTCGGGCAAGTGTAAATGTTTTTGAATTAAATTTATCACTAATATATTTACTTTCATCCATAAGTTTTTTAAAAATATTCACCGACAGTTTTACGAGAAAAATACAGAAATGTATCAATGTTTGAAGGTTACCCCATAAGACCAATGTTAAATTGCTCAACTTTAAAGTTAATTATTTATTTAAATGATCGGGCAATCTCCTTCAAATTTTTGGAATTTGTTTAGACATATTTAAACTTTGTATTAAAAAAAAAGTCAAGCCTTTTATCAAAAGTTGCCTTGGTGCTCGTACTTCCTTAAAAGTTAATGAAATTTAAAAAAAAACTGTATGTTTATATTATATGTAATCTTATGGAGATTCATTAGCTGAAAAGATTAAATTTATTTTTATTTATTTAGAAAAAGCTACCAGAAATTTCAAACTTTTATAATAAGTAATTTGAACTCTGGAGACCTAATTGAGTATAAATTTATTAATTTTCACTAAACGATGTTCGAGAAAAAAAATTCAAAACAAGTCCGACAACACTGCCGTCAACTGCATCCTATTGTCACTGGCAATTGTTCGTTTTCACACGTTTTGAAATCTTTATAATTCGTTTAAATAAGCTTTGTGAAATTTTATTTTATTCTGGCATCAGAATAGACATGATCTAGACAATTTAATAATATAAATAATCAAAATAAAAATGTTAACCAACATTTTTAAATCTTATGAAATTAATTTGACAGCTTGTAGATAAAGAACGCATTTTATCACAAACACAATATATCAAAGTGAGCGCAATATAACGTATTTGATTGTACCAATAGTACAATTTTAAAAACTATTTTACGTTGTTGACTAGATTTCATACGATAAAATAATATAAGATTTTATTTAATTAATATTGAATTTAAATTTATAAAAAAATAAAACTAAAAAATATTTAATCATAATTCTAATTATTCCTAATAATTTCTAAAATGTTTTATTCATAAGTTATAAAATCACACATATTTTTCTGATTGAATTTGAATGATGAGATAAAAGTTTTATATAAAAAATTTTAAATAATGACAATTTCATTTAAAGAAAAGAAATTTTTATAATTTTTTAATTTACGAGTCTAAAATTTAATGAAAGTGGATTAGAACAATTATTTTTATTTTTACCTAACTACTATTAGTTGAAATAATGAGTTCAATTTATACACTTTTCCCGCCACTTGTATCTTCCAAACATCCTTAACATAAACTTTGGATGTACAGTAGAAATAAAGAAAAAAAAATTGTTTGCTGGTAGAAAATTTATGTACCCCTAATTTGGGTTACATTTTATATTATATAGAATAAAATATAATTAGAAATGTTTTCGGGAATTATTTATTACTTGAGTGTTCCAATTTCTAGATTAAATGTTTTGTGTATCATAGATTTCGATAATTGTGTAGTTAGTATTTCGAATATGCTTTAAAAGATTTTAGTCTTATGATATAATATCTGTTTTTCTGGGCATAATATAATAGTTTATTTTCAAATTTAATTATTTTACAATATAACCATTAATAAGAAAAAGGGAAGTAACCTTACATAAAATCAGTCTACACGTAAAACGATTCAGGATATTTTTTAGTCACCTAGAAAACAAAGTTTCTGCGGCCAATGAAACGAGGTGTCAAAAAATTCAACTGCTGAAACATTTAATTTGTAACTTCAAGTAAGCTTTATCCAAGAATCTTAGATTTGAATCGTTACACGAATAAAAATTCAGTTAGTGTATTTTAAATATTAAAGGAGATAATTTTTCTTTTTCTTATCATGTATCAATAAATTTTTATGTGACTTCTACTGACTTCTACTGACTTTTTGGCTGATAAAATGTTTTAAATTACGATCTTATCGTTTTTTCCTGCAAATATGATAGCTGGAACAAAACTCAAATTGAATTAGTCTCGAAAAAATGAACCATTTTTGGAAGAGAATTCACTCCTTAAACGTCAGGCCGGTGGTGAATTTAAGTTAAGGCAAAACTCTTTCGGTAGCTTTGAAAAAGAAATTTATTCGTCATGAACATTTTTATCTAATTTCTTATAGTTTTGGAAATCATTACTATATTGAAAATATATTATTGTTGATTCAGTGAAATTTTCGCAAAATTTGCTTGGGGGAGTATGAATAAAAGATTCGAAAAACTTAAATAAGATTTTTATTTTGTGAGAAAGATGACAATGGAACTATAAGTCACTACTTTAAGAAAATTTTGTGTTTTAAAGCACGTAGAATTCAAAAATGCAAACGATTTCTGTTCAATAACCATCGGACGAATACTGATCATAATGCATTTCAAAATTAGAAAGAATTGTTTGTTTGCTGATATGATTATTTTATTCATTTTTTTTTTTTTTTTTCATTGCTTGTGTTTTTAAATGAAACTTTTTATATCATGTGAAAAACCAAAATTTTATCCGAATAGTGCATTATTTTCTACGCAAAAAAATTGACCGCTCTGATTAGTAAAACAATGATCACTTTTCAGTTTTTCTTTCTAATAATTGGTTTTGTTTTTTCTACAATTTTTCCACTATATAAAAATTTTGTAAGCCAAAAAAAAAATTAAGTTTCAGTATGTTATCGTACATTTAGGATCGCTTTTTCTAAAAGATATAGGGAAATAATTGAAGATATTTTTGTAGTCGTATATTATGATGCATATCTTTCTTTGATCAAAATTCAAAGATGAAGTATAATTTTTTTAATTTATTAAGCAAGTAACAGGCTTTTAAATTTTTTTTTTTTTTTTTGATAACGCGTTGATAAGTAAGTTAAAAAATAAAAGTTCTTTTACAAATTCGATTGAATCATCTCTAATTATTTTACAAAAGTAAACATATAATTGTATAATATATATTTGTGATGACTAATATATACTGTGGTAATAATAATAATCAAAAATATTAAATTACACTCAGTAATATTTAATTGTTGTATATTTTATTATTAAATGTATAGTGAAAACTATTTAATGCGATATAACATTTACATCAAATATAACTATCATATTTACTAATTCACAAAGGTATTTTTATTTCTTGTCTAAGGAAGTCTCTCCTATACTTTATTAAAATCAATGATTAAAAGAGATTGTTACTACCTCTGGAATAGTACACTCTTTAATCTGTTACGGTCAAATAGGGTCTTGTGGACCCAAGCCACACTTCGTGGCTAATATTTTAAAATAATCTTTTTTTCAATATCATTAAATTTCTAATTTTTAAGAAATTTAATGATAAGACAATAAATAAACTAAGGCTCGATTGGGAACTGTTTTTCTGTGTGGGAAATGCTGGACTCCATATGCCTATTAAGTTATTATTTGGAGAGTTGCACGCGAAAATTGACAAAAATACAATGTGTATTACATAAGAGATTGTCTTTATTATTGAGGTCTCATTTTTCTTAGAATAATTTAGACATTAAATTCAATCGATTTTTTTTTCCCAATGATTAAGGTTAAAAGGAGGATGTATTTACGTGATAAGGTACAAATAATGTAGTTATAAATTTATTGACTAAAGCGGCTCGGTGACCGAGCAACTACAGTCACTAATGTCTCTACACGCTGAACTACTTAGACTAGGAGATTACACAGTTTGATCGCACTGTCGCCGCTTGGATAAGAACGTAGTAACCGACTCCATCCACATCATAAATATAATTGTGGATTGCAATATCGGTTGTAGTTTTAATGAATAAATATTAAAAATAATGATGTGTGTGGCCTCTGTTATAGACGTATATTTCTGTAGAACGGAGGTTAAGCTCCATAATTTGATAGCCCACTGGTGGTAAATGTATAAATCCGACACAAAAAAATCGTTATGAATAACTTTTACTATACATTAGTAAACACAAGAATGTTTTAAATAAATTATTAAATTCCAAATTACAAAATAAATAAAAAAAAAAAAAAAATAACAAAATTAATGTAAATAAAGGAATGCCGACTAAAAATTTATATGAAACAAAAAAACGAAAAAAAATTAACCACAAGTAGATAATTTTTTTAGACGATAGAAAACAATTATTTTTTAAAATTATGTAAAAATTCCTAAAAAAAAAATATATATGTATAAAAATTTTAGTGGTTTATTTAATATTTTTAATAATAAATGTTGTATTTAATTCTCGTTTTATATATATATATATATAATATTAAAATTTATAAAGGTGATTGATCGTACGTTTGGGTCTACAAAAATTTTCGTAAATATTATGTGAAAAATGTGTTTTTTTTTAATAATGTTTAGGTATACACATAGAAGTATTTTTGATTGGTAGTGTAAATAAAATTAAAACTGACAAGCAAAATTGGTTCAACGGTTAAGACTCGATGAAAATTCTATATAAGTTTCTTGTGTCTTTTTGTTGATCGATTAGACCTGATTATTACTTTTGTGACTATAATATTGCAGGAAATATTATAAGACACTGTTTAGACTAATTTTGTAGTGAATAATTTGAAGCTTCAAATTTGATTAAATAATCTTATTCATTTTACTTTTTGGAAATTGAATTATTTGGT
Source organism: Chrysopa pallens (assembly GCA_020423425.1). NCBI lineage: Eukaryota > Metazoa > Arthropoda > Insecta > Neuroptera > Chrysopidae > Chrysopa > Chrysopa pallens. Next base: position 15,922,225 of record CM035596.1, read on the forward strand.
ATTAATTATTCTGACATTGTATCGTGTTGAAAAACACTTATAAATCAAATAATCTCTAATGTAAATAATAATATGACAATTGAAATATTTCGACTTAACCTAAATATCAATTCAATAACACATTTTGCAGTGAAATGGCAATCAAAATTAATTGACCAAGGCAAGAGAAAATTATTTAAATATAAACATAATACAAATTTAATTGTATTGGATAAGATAAGAAAATATTGCGAAATATTCTCAAAAATTATGGTTTAAATCGCAGATGACTTGTAATTCAAATTTATATTTAAATAAGAATTTACAAATTGAAAGAAATGAAAAACCAAAATAGAAATATGAATTCAATGAAAAGTAATTTTTTGTTAGATGACAATACATATATAAACTGATCAAGAAAGAAATTATGGAAAAAATTCAAATATAATTGTTTTAGAAAAGTTATGAAAATATTTCGTAATATATTGCTAAAAACGCTGAAGGGTAAATCAAATAAATTTATATCCAAATAATAATTTGAAAATTGACAGCCTTCGACTTAATCTTAATATAAATATAAATATAAATTCAATAACAAATTTTTTAGTCAAATTAAAATCAAAATAAATTGGCCAAGACAAGATAAATTTATTTTAATATAAAAATTTAATATAAAAATTACATAAATGTAATTGTTTTAGACAAGATACGAAAATGTTTTTTAATATCCTGTATAAAAAAAAAGTCGAAAAATTTCTAGGAAAGTATTTTTAAAAAAATATCACTTTTCATTTTATTTTAATCAAGGTTCGAATTTGACATTAACATTTGATTATATGACAATTTATATTGAATCAAGAAAAGAAAATGTTTATTAGAATTTTTATAAGCAATATTATTTAATAGAAAAATACATTCATAATAATTTAAATAAATCAAATCTGGCATGATATTTTCTAATTTGAAGAAAACGAAAAATAAATACAAAAGTATTTTACGTAAATTTTGGGACGGGACAGGATGACTTTATTATTGGACAATTTACATTAATCAAGCCAGAAAATAGATATTTATTTAAGTTTTTATACAAAATTTATCCAATAGAAAAATACATTCACATTAATTTTAAATTAATTAAATATGAAATAAATGGTTTTCCTTGAATAAAAGAAACTTTTTCTTTTATTATTTTTAAGAAGTATTTTACGAAAATTCCAAACGTCAATTTCATTTAACCAGGAAAAATTTGGGTTGCAGTCATACTACCTATTTCTATTTAATAGTCAATTTAAACTATTTATCATAATAATAAGTTATTTTATAAGTTTTATGGGCTAAAAGAAAAGTTAAATTGAATCCTGGCTTTTAAAAATAAAAACACATAGTTTTTTTTTTTAATAATCAGTTTTAATAAACATTAAAAAATAATGAGGATATAAACTCGGACCTAAGTAAAATAAATTTTTTAAATACTATCAATGCTTTCTTCTATAAAAAGAAAAATAACGATAATAGTTTTATAGGTGTTCGCATAAGGCGTACTTAGAATAAGCAGATTGAAAATATAACAAGGTGTATTGTCACAAGCATTAAATATTTGTGCAAAGTTTCATAAGAACAGTTAAGTAGAAGTAGTTGAAAAATCAGTAGTAAAATTGGAGACAATTATACGAGTTGAAAAATAGCACCGAAAAAGTAATCAGTTGAAAAGAAAACAGAAAATCAATCAAACATTGATTTCTTAGTTAATTTTCAGTACAATATCTAATGCAGTTTAAGACGTAATTTAGAAATTACGTTACATTATTTTCTGAAAATGCAAAAATAATTTTTAATATAAATCGTAATTTTCCTTTAAACACTTTAAATTGGTAAAATCAGGTGTTAAGGTAAATTTTAATATTAACAGTAAAAACTGAACTAAACATTTTTTTCCATGATTGTTTTTTTGAAACTAGCTCATCTTCTTACGTATTTAAAATGAGGCCTTACGTTACTTCTAACGAGATATAATTCGATGAATATTGTATTTACAGAAATAAAAAATAATAATAATTCAAAATTTTTATAATTGTTCTGATATAAGTTTCATTTTTACTTTCTTTCCCATTTTGAGGTCCACTCTGAAAAAAAAATGGTTTTTAAAAATTACTCGGTTTTCTGTGGTCAAAATATCTTCCGGGTGAAAAAAAGCTGTTATTATCAAATTTTATAGTAAAGTTTCGGATGATTCAAGTACGAGAAAATAAGTATTTCGTTAAAATTTTTCATTTTTCGAAAATTGTTCGTATTTTTTATTACAAGTATTAAACATTTTATTTTAAATAAGAATAAGCATGGTTCTGGGAAGCTTATGAAGGTAGCTTTAAGTAATTTTACACGTAATCTGGATTTTACTACAAGAAGAAATTTTTGAGACATACTGCGGCACATAGTTTTTTCAATAAAATGCAATGATATCTTATTCGGAAAAAAAAGTTCAAAAGCATGCATTTTTCCGGAATAATTTGTATACAATATATATAAATATTTATATTTAAATTATAAAAAGTGAAGATAAAAATGATAGAGTTAATTGTTTCGATACTCAACATATGATTTCAGTATTTTTAATAAGCATTCATAAAATACTATAAACATCCAGTGTATACAGTTATAAATTAATACATGTACAACAATAATATGTATTGTTATTACCTGTATTTATTTTCCAAATTTGAAATAAAATTGTAAACTTTTCTTCTATCTATTATATTTTAAAAGTTTTATGTATAAAATACGTCACAAAATTTGAACTCGCTATCTCATTTAGTTTTATAGTTATGACAGACGGACAGTCGGAAATAATTCGGTATTTATATGAATACCTATATTAAAATTTTGTTTGTACGGTCAATATTAGGTAGCGTTTTAAAACTTTAGACTAAAATCAATATACTCTGGCATATTATGTATGTCGAATATAAAAATTATATAAAAATTTTAGATAATAATAAATATAAAATATTCACCTATTATAACATTGAAATTCAAACTTATAAATAAATATAAATTTTATTATAATTATTCCATTGAGAATAAAAATCACAATAAATTGTTGAAACATTTCAATTTTAAAATTTTATAATTTTTTTTCATATATTAATAATAAATGTCTGGGTGACTAAACTAAAAAATTATGGTTGAATACAATTTATTTCAAAAACAAAAAATGTAATATAAAAATACAGAGAAAAAACCGGTGTAACTTATACCTGCATAAATTCCTCATTTTATATATATATATATATATATATATATATATATATATATATATATATATATATATATATATATATATATATATATATATATATATATATATATATATATATATATATATATATATATATATATATATATATATATATATATATATATATATATATATATATATATATATATATATATATATATATATATATATATATATATATATATATATATATATATATATCTATATATCTATATATGTAAAAACCAACAGTTGTTGTTTTAAATCAAAAATAATAAAAGTTACTATTCAATAATTTGCAATATTAATTAATACATTTAAAATAATATAAATATCAATTTACCTAGTGTTACAAAATTACCATGTTCGTTATATTCCCCATAAGTGAGAGTATAATAATCTTAGCATACATATTGAAATATATAAATCTTTCAATTATGATAAAATGGGTGTCAGAATAACCTCCTTGATGAGACCTGAAATGTCCAATGGGACTACAAGTTTTAGATAAAGCTGAAAATCGTAGACTTTAGAATATATTTTAATAGTTGATAACTTTTGATTATAACATATTTTTTGTATCCGAAATATTTAGAATGTGTCAGAGTTACTTCATTTTAGTTTAAGGTTTGTACCGCTAGCCAACTAGTCCATTTCCGGTTGTCCGATTTTTCCGTCATCATGATAACTCAAAAACAAAAAGAGATAGCGAGCTGAAATTTTATGGTTCTAAACGTATAAAGTGAGATTAAGTTCGTGAATGAGCAAAATCGGTTCATTGGGTTCAATGGATTCTTGACCAAATTTTTTAAACTATAAAATATCGATGAAAATATAAAATATTCTAATTTTTTTGAAACAAATTCCTTTTGTTTGAAACATATTTTCGAGGCCTTACGTTAATTCTAACGAGATATAATTTTAAGTTTAAGTTCTCCACAATTTTAGCTCAAATTTGGCTACTAAACGCAAACAGCAATACATATTATTAAACATGTATACATATATATATATATATATAACTGTTTAGACAGGATATTTATAATCTTTTATGAATTCTAATTAAAAATAAGTTCAAACAATGAAATTCGATCATATGTCAAGTATATATACAATTAACACTGTTAGTTGATATCTTTGCTTGTTTAAGTTTTTAGTTTGTATCGCTAGCAAATATTTAAGCCACAAACAAAATTTTTGATATAGATATTCATAGAATCAGTTATGCGTGTACGTTCGTCCTTTTCTCTGTCTGCCCACCATCAAGATTGCTCAAGCGAAAAGCTGAAATTTTGGTATTCTAGGCATATAAATATATAAAAAGTGAGCTTAAGTTAAAACATTCTAATTAATCCATAATCTTAATTTTAAACCATAGAAGATGGAAGATAAATTCAAGCACAAAATATATTTGTTTTTTTAAAAGTAACAACTTTGAAACATTTTTTCGTAAACTGCTTAGATTTGTACATAATTTGCACGTAATACATATTACTATTATATATGTAATTATAACTGTACGGTCTGCATATTTACAATTTAACCATTTGTCGAGTATCTAAACACATTACAATTAGTTGTATTCTTAGAAGGGACCTTTAATTTGTTATTTTATGCAAATAAATAAATTTTCACATTTTAATTTTTCTTAACCACTTTACTCATAATTTACATTTTATTATACGACATGTTTCGGATTTTACTCCATATTAAACTACAGTTACATACGAAACATGTCGCACAATAAACAATAAATTATTAATATTAACCAGTTTATTAATAATTTACTTTTTATTATGCGATTCTTATGTAACTCCAGTAGAATATGGAGTAACATCTGCAACATGTCGCATAATAAAATTTAGATTATAATAAAGTGGTTATATGAAAAATATAAGAGTTAAAATTTGTTAAATTCTATTGTGTTGTTATTTTCAAAAGTTTATTTTTCAAAAAAAATCAATCATAAATAAATATAGATGAACAAAATTTTTAAATACATAGTATAATTAATAATATTATATATTATACATGTTAATTTATTGTTTATTATGATTTAAATAAATTATTGTTTAAACAACTACTAAATGCAATACATTTTTTTTTATAAATATTATTATTATCAGTTATATTTTAATACATGTCAACATATTGTTAATAACGGGTGAATAAATTAATTTATAGTCCTTGTTTAAGGTTCAGTATTATAACCCTTATCATGTTACTAAATGAAGGTAAAAGATAGTTGACTGTTTGAAAATGTCTATATTAGACGAAACATGTCATAATTTAAATTATTAAAATATTTACAAATATAGTCAATATTCGATAGAATATGCTAATTTACATTCCTATAATTAATATCAGACTCAATCATAAGAAACTGTGGCTGGGTTTAACTAGTGATTTAATAAAAGTATAATTTAGATATAACAAGTGATTTAATCAAAATATAATGTCGATAAAGAGATGGTGGTTTTCAGATTCTAGGTGGCTAGGTTTCGATATATTTATGTATTTGAGAAACATTTTTAACATTATAAGTAATATTACATTTGTTTTTTCTTTTAAGTTTTAAAGCAAAAATGCATTTTAAAACTTATTACATTTCTTTTGTATCTTATTAAAACTGACTTCAGTTAATTCAGCTATACAGCCTATTCCATTTATATACAAGAAATTTTAGTCAACCAAAAAAATAAAATATTTTTGTTTATTTACCGGCAGTGAGATTGACCTAATCAAAAAGCACGCATTTGTTTTAGTTTATACCTGAGAACCTTGGATGGCGTATCACACTTTACAATCAATATGGACAAAAATAGTTTTTTTTCGTTTATTTCTCTTTATTTGTAAATAACAGGGCTTTTGAATAGATCGTTCATATGGGTTATGTTAAAAGATCGAAATTTTCTGGAATTTTAGATTCAAATGAAAGATTAATTGAGAAAATTCAAAATCAAAGTAACGTAAGGCAAAGCAAATTTAAGGCATAATTAATCTTAGATTTTGTTAACTAGCGCTTAGTACCATAAGTACAAGTTAGTAAGTATGAAAATAACGATTCTATATATATATAGTTTTTTAAACTTTGATTAAATCTCACATTGAAATTGTGATAGCTTGACTCAATACAACAGAATTCAAAATTTATTAAGTATAATTTTATATTCTATTTATTTATTTTTTGAAAATTAATCTTCGCAATTAAACTTTATAGAGTTACTCGATGATAAGTACAACTGCAATTCGAAAAAATTTCAAAGAATTCAACTTGGTTTTTGAACAGTTAAGAATATGTGGATAGTTTTTTTGAAGCTTATTTAAAACGACTATAAAATTTTAATTTTTTTTAAAAAACAAATTACGTGACCTCACGTCATTATCAGGATAAAATAGTTAATCGTAAATACTTTTCCGACCTTATATTGCTTTCACAAAAACTCACTACTCGTTTTGTTCGTTTATCAGTTTGAATCGACTTTTTTTAAAGCTAGTAGAAACATCAGTGCATGATTTTGAATATAATCCTAAAGTATACATATTGAAATGGTTATAATTTTTGTAATACACATTTATGATGAATCTAGGTTAAATAACTAATATATAATAATAACCAGTAAAAAATGTACGATATTTAAAAAATTACACCGAACCAAGTTTAAATGTTGATTCTATGTAATTATTCTGTCAACTATAATGTTAATATCATTTTTAATTTTATAACCGTAATCATAATTCATTTGAATATTGTTAATAATAGGAATTATAACTTGCCGTATTCGTATTATTTTCCAGTAAAATCCCCACACAGTTAACAATTTTGTGTAAAATCGACAAAAATTTAGTGTTAGAAACACGGTTCAAGCAAAATTCATGTTTATTATCAACACACAAGAATTTGTTGAATAGAAACGTTATGTTAAAAATTAAGTCATACACTTTTAAATGGTAACACAAAATCAGTGTTAACTCAATTATTACTTAAGTTTTAATATAACAGAGTTTTAATTTACAATAAAGGTAATTAATTTTAAAATATTTAATGGCTTTTAAGGAGAATTAGTTTACTTCATTAATTTAAATTTCACTCAAATACCAACAATCTAAAACATTTTAAAAATTTTTTATTTTTATTTTTTGTCTTTTATGTGTGTTTAAGAAATTTAAAAGTATGCAAATTTTATCTAAAAATAAAGGCCAAAATTTATACCCTAAAATTTATCAAACATTATTTATAGGTAAAAAGTTAAATTAAAGGTGAAAAAATTTATAACTTCTGCTCTGAAAATAAGCAAGATTTCTAGTTGGTTGTGATAAGCAAATAGACTGAAAAGGAGAAGCACACCTTATAGTTGAAAATTAAAATTTCTTTAATTTTCCTAAATAATTGCCTATGAAATCGAAATAACATCTTACTTACTAGTAGTTTTTTGAACTGTAGAAAAAGTAAATAAATAATACATAAAAAAAATTTAGAATATTTCAGGCTCAATCCAAAATATGATCTTTGTTAGACAAATTAGATAATAAGTTAAAAAATTAAATTTTATATGTCGTAAATAAAAAGAAAAATAGTATAAAAATACTTATAGTGTGGTACCCTAGTGGTGAAAGAATCTGCTTTTGAAAACATTTTCCAAAAACTATACAGTGAATTTGATCAATGATCAATTTGGACAAATATGGTTAGATTCAAATAAACGAAAATCCAAACCGTTGTTAGACCATAAACCTCACTTCATTCAGTTAATCAGTGATTATTTTACAAATAAAATTTTTTTCCTTATCGTAATGAACTTCCAAACATTAATGCTTTCTACAATACACATTATTTGTTAAAATCCATTCAACGATTTGAATACTACTTGATAGTAAAATAAATATCACATATGTAAAAAAGATTCACGCGGAAATATATAATATTTCCATTACAATTTGATAAAAATATACATAAAAGTTTCGATGATTGTTTAAAACATTGTACGGATCAAAATTTAAGGAAAGAAATAATTTTATTTATTGTGCATACTTACTATAATATAGAACAGGATATATAAAAAAACTCCTAAATATCTAATAATAATATCAATGATCATTTAAAACTATATCCTTTCATTTTATCCAAAAAAAATTTAAAAAAACTGAAAACTCGAGAAACAAATTGATATACTTCAGTAGAAATCTATATGAAAAAATTGCTCTGTTATTAAAAAAAGCCATTGTTAATAGACAAATTATTAGATGGGATTATATTTTCACAAGCATGTTTACATTACGTATACTTTTCGATTGTCTACAGGCATGTTAATTTTTGTATCGTAAACAAACACTAACGCTTAAAGTCTCTCATTCATTCAGTTCTGCGTAGCGCTTAGAAAATTTGAACTTTGAAGAAAGAAAGTATTTTGAATACATTTGTGGCCAACATCCTGAGAAATGTTGATGAATTGAAGTAAGTTGTTCATAAAATAATAATAATAATAAGCCATAATTAGGTTTTGCATGATATTCGTGTTACATCTTTTATTCGGGCACTCGATAAAAATTAGCTGATCCCACTAGCTATTAAATACAGTCTCTTATTTTGATAAGTCTACACAGCTTCAATCTATTTTATTTATATTATATTAAATTTAGATTAGTTTGGAATATTGGAAAGTATTAAATACCCTGACCAAAAATTAAGCTTAGATCAGTTATCATATCCCTGCCCATTTGTCTTACCGCCCGTTCGTCATCAGGATAACTACAATACAAAAACAGATAGCGGATTAAAATACTGACAGCGTTATACCTTAAAGTAGTGTTTTAGTTAGTAAATGTGCACAATCGATTAACTGGGTCCAATTTGATTCATAACCCATTATTTAAACCATAAAGACTGGAAAGAAATTTCAAGTTTCTTAAAAACAAACAACTATTATTTGGAACCGGCAGAATCTAATTTGTGACATAGGATTCGTCAAAGTTTTTGCATAAATACCGCTAATTATCACATATAATTATATTACATATTACTATATAACAAATTATTATAGACTGTGTATATTGAGTGTATTTTATTGATGCTAATGATTAAAAATAATTCAAACATGTATACTCGGGTATTTAAACAATTATGATTATTAGTTGTTATCTTAACTTGTTATCTTGGAATAATTTTCTATAAGTCAATCGAAAAATGAACTTGTTGTATATTAGACCAGGGTCGATAATTTTTAAAACAAAAAAAAAAAGTTACACTGAAACATTGCAAAAAGAAGCAAAATAATTTTCGGGCGATCTGAGGTTGGGAAGTGGATGGGGGTGATGTTTGAAGGGTAGCACACAGTTTACCTTGATTTCTGGTAAAATTACAAGTCATATAACCTCAAAATTTTTCGATTAAAAATTAGGGTGCAATGAAAAAATAAAGATTTCAAATCAAAAAAATTACAGTGCATTTGGAACATAAAAAGGTGAGTTTTCACCAAATTTCGTGAAGAAAATTTTTATTTTGTTAAAGATGGAAATAAAAAGATTTTCAATTTTTCATATAAATTGAGGCTATGTGAAAAAAAGTGTCAATACACAAATTGTAGATCTTTTTATAACATACAACTTTTCAGTTTAACTTTTTCCCATAGGACTTGTAGTTTTGTCGGAGATAAATCGTGTTTTACCATTAAAATTCACCCCCTTCCATTTGCCGACCTCAGATTGCCCGTTAATTAATTTTCATTTTGGTTATATTCTCTTCCATTTCCAATGGGTTTCATTCTACTATAATCTTTTTTTTCACTTTTTACCATTTTTCTACCCTGGTCTATATATATATATATATATATATATATATATATATATATATATATATATATATATATATATATATATATATATACAGCACATACTCCCGTACACAATTTGTGAAAATGTTTGTAAACGGAAATAAGAATTCACCGCATATAACAACGGAAATTGTAACAACCATTACAAATTCCATTCCTTGTAAATATTTATCTGAGAATAAAATAAATAATATAATTTTCAATAAATATATAAAATTCATATTTATTTTTATACTTCCATTTTTTCTTTGCTCTTTTCTTATTATTATTATTATTATTAGTACAAAAATAAAAATAGAATTTGCTAGTTTATTTTACACGGTGTGCTTGTGTTGCTTATAAAGTATGTCAGTAATATCAAATAATCTTTATTTGGCTAAAGTTTTCAAATTAAATTATAAACAAAAACATAAGTTTTACAGTTTAAATCTTATATATATATAAATATGTTACAGAAACAGTTGATCTACCAGTAAGACTGTAAGTATTGGAGCTCTCTCGGTAAAGTCGACTATTACTGGTCTTTTCAGTAAGAGTTTATTAAAACCGAAAAGTGTTGAAATTTTATCTTTTGAACTAGTTAGAGTCGAAAGTATACTTTCACTCTCTAAAAAGAAACCAAAAAAACTTTGATTAATAAATTTACATAGAACTGTCATGGGTACTTGATTTGAACACTACTGTAGACAAAAATAGATAGGTGGCTAGTGAATCAATTTTGACTAAGCCGCAGTAAGCATAATTAGCTCTTCCTAGGAAAAGTGTGTCTATTCATTTTGAATTAACTGTTACTTAAGTTTTTAGTAATAGTTTACTTTGACTAGAAAGAGTTAACTCTTACTAACAATCAACTTTTCTTGTACCAAATGTATATATAATATTCTATACAATAGTTTTCACTTTAAGAAATTTTACACAGGTACCTTCTACATGCAATTTCTTTTAGGGGAAACTTAGATAAATGGTTGTAACTATTACCTCACTTACTATAGCAATCACTCATCATTTGATGAATTATTTTGCAGTTAGTTATTATATACAAAAATATAAAAATATTATGTTAAATATTTTGTCGTTATGGCAGTTAAAATACATGTCGGATAAGAAAATTAACATTTAAAAGATTGAATAACGATATCTGTGGCGACACAATTGTTTTTATTAATTTTGGTAAAAGAAGCTGAATAAAAGTGAAAATGAAGAATACCAATTTTCGAATTCTTGATACCTTTTTTTTTGATATGTTTTAGTAGAATAATTGATGAAATTTTGTATACAAAACAAGTGAAGATAACAACTAACCGAGTTAATTATTTAAATACTCAACATATGGTTTTCATTCTCTGTTTGGGATATTTTTAATTAGCATTCATAAAATACAATAAAAATTTTTCAATCAAAAGTTGTTTGTTTCAAAGAAATAAATATTGTTTGTATTTGAATTTTCTATTATAGTTTAAAAATTGGGTCATGGATCTATTGGACTCATTCACGAACTAAATTCACATTTTATGTTTAAAATAAACCAATATGTAGGCTCATTATCTGTTTGTGAGTTATTGTGATGACGGACAGACGAACGGTCGGACAAACGGAAATGGACTAACTAAGTGTTTCCATGAATACCTTTATCTTTGTTTGTGCGGTCAATATTTCCTAGTCTTACAACTTTAAGACTAAAATTAATATACTCTGACATATTATATATATTGAGTTAAATAAAAATTTGAGAGGGTAGATGAGATTACGTAGAATGAGAATATTTTTTTTTTTTTTAATTATAACCACCCTATCAAGTTTTTGTATTAAAAAAATGTTTTGTATAATAATATTAGATACAATTTTATCGAAAGTACGACACTTTAACCCCTATATCCCTTATCATATAACTATTATTATATTGTAAAACTTTTAAAATGTACTCTCTACATACTTTCCGAATGCACCGCTGCTTCATTTTGTTATTTAGCAAATATCTTGGGTTATTATATAGTTTTCGAACAACAAATATGATATTACATTCGTATGAGAACCAATTACATTTGCATTATTATACATCAAATTATATACTGAATTAAATGAACAACAATATTATATATTTGCATTAATTTAGAATGGCATGGACCGAATAACAAATATATTATGGCATTATATTACAATTTTCTACAATTTAATTAGGTTATTATATTTCAGGTAATTATAATAGATTACCGGATACAAATTGGTTCGTGGAATCCTGAGAATTCTATAATCAATCATGGTTCAATTAACATAATTTATAGTATTGGAGCTTCTAGAAATTTGATCATGACATCTGGTGATAAAAAATTTATACAAAAATAGACTACATATCCATATTCAGTAAGTAAAACAAAACAGAAGAAGCAAATAGTAAAATTTAAAAAAAAATGTCTTATGGATATATTTTTCACACAAAACTTTATTCCAATCATTATTTTTCAATTTATTGATGCAAGAAATACGCTGAAATTTTCCAAATTTAACAAGTTTCTGAGTCCTACAAAAATCGACGCTTGAAGAGGATTAAAAAAATAAGTGTTTAGATGAAAAATGGATTTAATTAAATTAAATTTTTCCTTTTTTAAAAAGTTTTCTCAATTAAAATTTCACATCATTGTTTGAAAGTTCTTCGTTTAAGTACTGCTTTCAAATACCGTAAAATAAATTTTGATTTTCAAACAAGTATATTTTTTGAAAATTAAAGTATTTATACATAAAACTCGGACACCGTAGAAGATGTGGAAATTGAATAACAAAATAATTTTTCTCAACAAACTTAATATAAGTATGGTGAAACAGTAGCAAAATTAGGTTGATTATCCTTATTTATATTTGTAAAATTTCCGTACCGAGGTTGTCAACACTGATATCTGTAAACGCTGAACCGATGTCTTTGAAATTTGATCCATTTTGACTTTTAGGATATTTTATTACCCCGTTAATTGATCCCCCATTTTTATAATTTTTTTTTTAATTTACAAATTTTTTTAAAGGTTATAAGTTCTATTTAAATATTTCCAAAAAAATTAATAAATTGCAGTGTGAGTTCAATAAAAATATTCAATTTTGATGCAAAAACCAGATATATATTTTTTCCATTTATCGTTTAAGCAAATGTCTATTAATAAACACACAATCGACGGTATGCCAGATAAATAAAAGCAACACGTATACGCGTGTACACATTTGACAAATGAAAAAATAATATACAACTATATATTATTTATTTTGAGGTTATGTGTGTCACTTAATAATACAATTGTTTGTTAGTTTTTAACTATTTATCAAATCAATGGGTTAAGAATAGATTGTAAAGATTAAGTCATGTTATTACTTACCGTATGTATGTGTGTATGTTTGTTTGTGTTGTTCATTGCTAGAATGTAATATAATCTACGTACATACAAAAAAAAAACGACATACATATTTACCTGTATCTTTTTTTTTCACGTGACATAACATTGCTACTGTTGTGTTAATATGTCAGGAAAGTTAAAAGTACATAGATCTTTTTGTGTAATATAAAACACTATTTTATTTATATAAAATTGTTTAAACGTGTGTGCTTTTTTTTTTTTTAGTAAAATGTATCTCTCTAATGTTGTTTTAATTGATTTGTTAGTATCGTGTTGTTAGTATTTTAATCAAACAGCTCGACTACCAACCTCAATTTGTCATTTTATTATACATTTCTATTGAAAATGTTTTTAAAATAGATAATTTTACATGTTTAATATTAACTTGTTTCTATGTGATGGATTAAGTAATGAGCAAAGCAAGACCAAGTCTAACTAAAACCATGACAGTCTTCATTCTTTGCTTATCCAATCTTTATTTCCATGGTCGGATATGTGTTGTCTTGCTCTTACTTGTGTTTATGTGCTCTTGTTTTTGATCTTAGCCTTGCAAAATGGTAAGATCAAGACTGCAGTTATTAATGAAGAGTGAAATAAACACGAAAATCGATGAATGTGAAATATTGGAGTTTCTATCTTTTTACAAAAAATCTTTTGATTGTAATTTGTTAATTGCAAAAATTGTTTTTTTACATTAGCATAAGCACAATTCCAATTTTCCTTAAGTGTTTATCATTCCCCTAGTCTTCATGACAACTTTTGTTGTAATTTAAAAAAGAAAAATTAAACCGACCAAAAAAACTGGGCAAAAAAGTAAAAAATAATTTTTAATTAAAAAAATGCAATAATGTGGTTTGTGACCAATTACCATTCAAAGTTCGCACCAATCTTTTCTTGTTAACAATACGATTTGCGCCAACTTTAAATAGTAATTAGTCACAATTTTTTTGCATTTTTAATCCATTAAAAAAAAAAAAAATTATGGTGCATTTAAATGTAGGAATGATCCTTTAAATATTGATGAATAGAAATACATATAATCAATACGGAACACTTTATTGATTAGATACATTCATACTAATAATTATTAAAAAAACGTAAAATAAAATTGAACATTGGGTTACACAAATTGAGTTACATATCTATAAAATGCTGGTTGGGTTATATTGAGATGATATTTTTATGGTTTTTAATTAAATATTTTTTAAGATATTCAAATTATTTTGTTATTACATAAATACTTTATGAATAAATTTGAGGGGTGAAAAATTTTATTAAAATTATTTTATTTACATATTGCGATAATTACAAATGAAAAGTTCAATAAACTTTTTGGCACAAAATGTTATCCGATGTTAATATGGTTTCATTGTTGATTCTTTTCTGTTGAAATTTAATAATCTGATTTTTTCTTTATTGAGCTAAATAAAGTTTTCAGGTTTGTTTAATTCGATGATAAGTTAAAGAATATCTCTTCGATCATTCGTCAATGCCTGTAGGATTCTGTGTTACAATAAAAAGTAAAATCTACGCAATTTTAGCAATTTTTAAATCATTATAACGGATAATTCAATTGCAGTTTCCTATGTTTGCAGCCCTATAAGTTCGACAGGTTTGAAAACTGATCAGCATACCAAAAACAAGACCAAGACTGGAACAGTCTTGTCTTAGTCTTGCTCAAATACTTCGAGTATGGTATAGGTCTTGGTCATGCTATTAAAGTCTTTATGGTTTTGCTTATCTGATCCTAATACTTTTTTTAATTAATTTCCTTATTCATTATCATTATGGATACTACTACCTATAGGTATAAATTATAAATATCTCAAAATTAATAATTAACTCTTTATTTCGTTTTTGTATTTAAAACTAAAAATTTTAAATACAAAAAAAGGTTTGTTCTATGAACAGAACATACGGAAGTAACATATATTTAGATGCATTTAGAAAGCCCTTTTTTACAACTTGGAACTGATCTTGCTAGTGTAAAGATAATCTTGGTCTTGACTGCAAGTCCATGACCAATTTTTCTCATCACTAGCTTTGAATGCTGTTCAGACGTCAAATATTAGTTTTCTAACAACAAAATTTTACTCTTTTTCTAAAGAAATAATAATTCACAAGCTTTTTTAAGTGAATTGACATAATTTGATTTCTTTTAGAAAAGTTTTCTAAAGATTATTGTCTAGAACAAACCTATATAATACCTAAAAATTAACACCAAGAAGTAACAATAGTAACAGCCAAGAAAACTCTGCAGTAGGTAAAGATTCAGCTATTAGCTTTATATTTATTCTCATATTTAATGAATTCTACTGAATATTCGATTAATTCGAATTAAAAATAAATTATTGTAGCATTGAGTTTGGCAGAAATAGAAAAAATAAATTTGTAGGAAATGATCTGAATTTTTAGTATAATTAACGAAACATTATATAAAACAAAATATATAAAATAAAAAATTGAGTACATCAATTATGAGAGTAATTATTAACTGATCATTATCCAATTTTTTCCAATTTCCGCCGAAAGAACTTCCATAAGTGAGTGTTTTTTTTTTCTAGTAACGAATTTCAAACAAGATCATTCTATTTACTTATTCAAATAGAATGGAAGTTGATATTTCTTAAAGTAAAAACAACAAATACTCAATCCCAGAAATCTTGAGGCAAATGTTATGAAATTTGGCATGTATAAAATTTTTACTTGAAAATTGAGACCAATTGTTACGGATTACCAAATATTTTTAAATTATATATAACCCGGTAAATTAGGAATTTTATATGATAATGCAGGAATCTAAAATTATCAATGCCAAATGGGCGAAAAACTTTAGCGAGCAGCCAAATCTACTACCATATGCCTTATGCATATTTTCAATGCTACACAAAAAGAAAATGACTTAACTCCTAATTTAAAATTAAATAATTAAATAGATTAGTTTAAAAAACTCAGGTTAATATCTTCAATAGTTTTTTTGGAAACCGAACAAACAAACGCAAGTAAGTTATTATTTCGTTTATATAAATTTATCGACATAAATAATAAATATTCCTGGTCACTATTTGACCTAAATGATGTTAATAATGACCGTAATGGTGGTAGTTTGACATTGCAATAATAAAGTTTTGTTATAAATAAGCTGTCATAATTCTACTAAGTGAATTTCATCATTAGGTTGTCGTGTTTACTTTAGGGTTTCCAGATTTTTTTACTATAAAAACAACTTGCTTTTTTTCAATATGAATCATATTTCTTTAGTTATCTTGCTGTGAAAAACAAAAATTAATTTTTCTAACAAATTGATACCGCTTCAAACTATATTCAAATTGAAGTTTAAATATTTCTTATTAAGAAAATACAATAGTGCCACTTCTATTTTAGTGATATACGTCGGGCACGATTATATTCCTTCCTTTTATTGAAAAGTAAATATCCCAAATGTCTTACACAAACATGATAGGCAAACCAGAATTTGATGCCTTTACGGAGAGAGATAGGACAAAAACAATTTTTGGTGATTAAATGAAAAACTTTTCCTGGTTGTATTCAAAGGTAAAAATAAAAAATTTAAAAAACCACTTTTAAAAAATGAACCAAAAAATTTAAATTACTTCTATAAATAATCTCCTTGTGACCATTTACGTTTCGAAGTTGTTGGCAATTTATCCTTGGCTAAAAAACTGATTGGTTGGCGTCGACTTCGAAAGGTAATTGATCACAACGAAATTATCTATAGAAGTTTTTAATTTAAAATTATTTAAAAAAAAAAAACTAGCTATTTAGGAAAGTGAGTAAATGTAAGCCTCTTTTTAAGTGAAAAACATTCTAGGTCTCTTGAGATCCCAGATATTCAGGTTACGTTGTATATGATACGTATTTTATTCTTCTTTAAGTGGTTGTACATATTTTCTACTGCTTTTCATGTGGGAAATCCTAGTTTTAAGAGTCATTTCCACAGAGAAATGACTAAGATAAAAAAAATAAAAATGACATACAATCTATATACGTAGCCAGTGACAATAATGTATTGTAAAATTTCGATTATTTATATACTAATCGAACAATTGTGAAACGATATATATATATACAAATTGAAAAATTGCAATAAGTATTGGATAAAAATTTGTACAATATAATTCTACTTATTGAGTAGTAAAAAGTTTTCAATTTTCTTGAATATACAATTTAAAGAGACTAGTTGATCTATAAAATTTTAAAAAGCTTATCCAATTAGAATTTTGTAAAAAAAATTATACAAAATTTATTTTAACTCACTATTATAAACAAGTGTAGATATAACTAAAAGTGTTAATTGTTTAAATACCAGACATATGGTTGAGTATTCAACTCTTTTCAATTATTACCATCCATAAAATACTGTAAATATGTAGTGGTACATTGATAATTGTTTTTATATTTTGAAATAGGGTAATGTACCTTGGATCTTAATTACTCCAGTAAACTAAAATATAAAACCAAAATATATATTTTTTAATATTTTTGGTCAAAGCTTCATTGATTTTGATTTTCTTGCTTTTTTATGCTTTAATTTTGTTACATATACTTTAAATGAAAGATTTTTGAGCTATTCGTGAAAAATTATTTATAAATATACATTTTTTAAATGAATAACATTTTCAATCATGAGTAATTATTTTTATGTTGAAAAGTGTATCCCGTTGAAAGGGTAGAATCTACCTCTCCACTTGATCTTCAACTTTTGAACTATAATCGGAGTATTTTTTAACCAACATCGGAGTAATTTCGACCAATTTCGAAATAACCCAGTCTTTTTGTCTAATTAGTTTCTACTATATAGAGAACGGTTAGGATACTATGCTATAATATGACAAGATTGCTTCTACATTTGCAAGTGCGCCACAAATGTCTTTAAAATACTTTAGGACGTCCCAGACACAAAATTATATTTGGAAACCAAATTTTAACGAAATCTATATATTAATATGTGAATCAAAAACTTTGTAACGCTTTTTACAAAAATTGGGCGGGCGGAGGGGTTGTATTGTTATTATATTTTTAAATTATACATAAATCAATAAATAAAAACATTACACACACTATGGCACACACATATATAATAGGTACAGGTTATATTACACACACTACCATACTCACGCATATATGCTTTTGTTTAATATACTGTATTTTTTAAAGGCAATGAGTTTTACTTTTGAGTGATTATGGTCAAATTTCAACCGCTGTAACGACGGTATGTAATTAACTGTTAGACTTAATCATTATTTTTTTTCCAATAATAAGGCCCAGATTGGATGTTATCTATCCCATTATACTTTTCTTTCAACTACCGATAATTTACCTGGCAACACAGATTGATTTTCATTCTTAAGGCACTTCGACTCTTTCGTTTAAATCATTTTATAAGACTGACCGGTCAACAGACAGACACAAAATGAAAGTGAGTCAGAAAATTAAAAAATTTCCATATATAAGGACAGAATACTTTTGATATCGATAAATTTAGCTCGGAAGTTATATACACATTGTATATGAGAGTATTTCCCGTGAAAAAAAATAGCATATTATTAAATAATTCTAAATATAATGCTTTTCAAGCTAGCAGAGTATTCAAAATTGAATTTAAATATGCTTAAAATAAGGTGCTGTAAAATTAAATAAGGTGCTCAAATTTTTAATTAGAAAAATTGAGTCATTATGATAACACTGCTGCCAGGAAATCACGTAAACAGAGCAATGGGAAAAAGTAACATTTATAATATAATTTATGTACCAGAATCATGTGCTCTTATGGTGAGAATTCAATAAATCAATTTAATCAAAATTACAATAAAAATTACTGTACTGATTCATTCATATGAATTACTGCTAAAAACAGTGTTAAGCTAACAGTGACATCTTAAAATGACAGAAAAAAGTATTCAAAATTGAATTTAAATATAATTTCAAAATAAGTTTATTTTGAAATTAAAAAAATATATAAGTTCATTTAATTTTGCAGCATCTAAAAATGCGAAAATTAAAAATTAAATGCGGTGCTCAACTTTATAATTATGAAAAATGAGTCATTATGATTCTGAAAAAATAACGTTTGTAATATAATTTAAGTACCAGAATTTGGTATTTTTATTTTTATCAATTTAATCAAAGTTATCAAAAAAATCCATCCAACATGAATGACTGAAGAAAACGTGTCAATCTAGCATGTTGCACGGATTTTTTTTTTTTTTTTTGGTAATGTTGATTTAATTAATGCATTGAAGGCAATCCATAAAAGTACCTCAAAAGCACCTAATTCTGGTAACAATATATTATCATAGTATTTATTTCAGAATCGTTCTGACCGCGTGATATCCACAGCATCATAGTGTCTCAATTAAATATTTGAGCAACTAATTGAATTTTGCAGTATCTTTTTTTCGAGCATATTTAAATTCAATTTTGAATATTTTTCCTCTGCTAGCTTAACGAAGTATCTAAAAATAACATACAACTGAGTGTAAATTGACCCTATTAATATCATCATATACACACAATATGTCTATACAATATGATAATAATAATAATGCATACATTCACACACATATTCCAATAAAATTGGTTTTTTTAAAGTACATTTTGTATTATATTTACTGCTAATAATAAAATACAAAACTTGATAAGTATTGATAATTTATTGGCAAAGAAATACATCTATGTTTTTTATTTTTTTACGATCATGTAAATACAAAATATTACAAAAGAATACTCTGTGAATATATATATATAGAATATAAATTTGTGTATAACAACAAAAATGAGGTTAACGCGGTATTAAATTATTTAAAAAGGATTTTCTTATTATTATTGGCTATAAAGCGCCTATTTTTAAAACAATTTTGATCTTGGTATAATTCTCATATGTGTATTATAAATTATTTTTGTTGAAAGGCTATCACATCTTATATGTTTTATATTATTATTATTATTATTATTATTATATATAGGAGATAGTAAATTATAAAATATAGTGATTGCTTTAACGTCTAGTTGGAAATATTATAATGAGCAAATTGTGTGAAGAAAAAAAAATTCAAAAATAAATTTATAAATAAATGCTTTCATTCAAAATGACCGTGAAATTAGGTATAAAATATTAGAACATTTCAACTAGGCAAAAATCACTCAAACATTAATCACTTGGGCTAAAAACCACTCGGTGCAACAATAACTAGGTACAAAAATCACTCGACCTTAAACCTAGTCAACACAAAACCAACTGGGTGCAAAAAAAGGTCTCTGGGTAGTTGAATAACAGGTTAAACGCTAACGCAAGCCTACCCGTAAAATCAGTACTACGCTAGGGCCAAAAAAACCCGCAAATCAATACTAACTTGACCCCAACCAAAATGTGGATAATTCAATCACAGGTTGTACTTAAGGTAAATATGTAAAAGAGTATATTTTAAGTAATGAGAATTTACTACGTTTTGTAACAGGAAACGTTTGGTAGCAACGCTTGACGTATTATGTATGGACAACAACAACAGGAATAGAGCAGGCTTAACATACCAAGAACCTCATATTTAAAATATTTGGACTTATAGCTATCCACAAGAATCAATAATATATCAAGACAAACACATATAACATTTAATTTTATATTTTTAACATTACAAACATTAACTTGGACAGTGGAGTGATAGCGCCATGTAGTTTTGGGTGGAGTGTTTTTTGCATAGAATAGTTTTTATCGGAGTTTTTTTATATTAACTTAATGTATTTTTTATGCATAATTTAAAAAAAAAAGATTAGCATTTTCTAGTTCTTGTCTTTATAAACTATAAGTGTGCCAATATACTCTTCCGTACGCTGAATATTCGTAAAAAAGGGTAAAAAGTTTTTACTTTTCGTATTAATATATAGATAATGTGACTTTGACCTAAGATTTTATAAATAATGTATACTTTTTTGTTTGACATAGAGTTAATTACTTTAATATACAGAATATTAATAGTATGCAGAATATTAAAATAATTAACTCGGTTAGTTGTTATGTTATTACTAGACATAAAAATTGAACTGGAATTCAATAACCAACAAGCATTTATAGAGTTTCTAAACAATATTTCAAAACAAATAGTACATTGGTTTACGATACTATCGCAAATAACTGTCCATACGAGCTCTAGTTATTTCTATAGCTGATTAAATCATTAAGTCAAATGATAGGCTATAAAAGCAAACCGAATGGCTATAAACTGTTTAAATTACATTTCATTTATGTAAACTAATTTTATTTAACTTTGCTACTTTCAAATTAAATATTAACTAAATATAATATATAAATAACAGTAGTAATAACATAAATTATCATAAACAAATAAATATTTGAAATTTTCTTAAATAAAACTACTGATTAGGTTGTTTGAAAGATAGAACTATATATTTCATGCGTGAATATAAATAAAAAAAGAAGATATATTGCTTTTAGTCCAAAAATTGTAAAACCATCACAAATCTGTCCGTTTTTGTGCGTTGAATGGCTTATTTTCGAGAACCCATTCAAATAGGTTCGAGATATCGGTCCCAGTAATTCACTACTAAAGAGGTAAATAAACCTTTGAAAAATCGTAAAAAAAAAACTAAGAGACTAAGAATAGCGTAAAAGTTTTTCTTTTGAACTTTCGGATAATTTTCATGGATTCTAAAATAAAACAAAATTAAAATAAAATTCAAAAAATTTCACTCCGAGTTTAAGTTACAATAATGGAAAATCTTAATAGGTGCAAATCTATCGTCTTTTAAAAAAAAACAAATTTAGTATTTTAGTCATCCTCGATATTTTACGCAAAATAAGATTTTGGTAGGACCAATGTGTTAATTATGTCTTTTGTTGAAATTTGAACAAACTGCCTTAAAATTTATTTTCGAAATCGCAATTTTCTAACAAAAAAAGTTACAAATTTTAATATACCTCTGTATATTTTATAAACATGCAATCTAATATTAAATTTTACCTCACCTGTGCCCGAATTAGAAGCAGAATTAAAAATCGATTACTCACCTAAAAAAAAAAAAAATAAATAATAAAAAATAAAAAATAAAAAATAAAAACAAAAATTAGTAAAAAAGTTAATAAATTAGTAACACGTCTGCATATAATTGAAAATAAAAACAAGTGAAGATAGCAACTAACAGTATAAATAGTTTATAGATACAACACATTACTATGAAATTTATAATCATCAACTTTCATAAAATAGATTTATGCATAGTACCTGCAGTTATGAACATTTAAAAAAAATAATATTAATATGGGCTAATAAGAATAAATTGAGATTGAATTGCAGTGAAGAAGTTGTTTGTTTTTAAGAAATTATCATTTTCTTCTAGCTTTCATGTTTTAAAAGTTCCCTTGGACCCAACTGACTGTGTTCTTGTGAATCTCTTGAGTTTTTTTCAATATTTTAATTGTTATTATACATATTCCATAAATATATTTCAAGTCTAACTGTAAATTTAATATACCCTTAATTCATATATCAGATATTATAATAAAACAAATAATGAATAGAATGATTCTGATTATGAATCAACAAAATATTCCTAATAAAGATATTTAAAAAAAAAACAAAACAAGTAACAGAGATAAGAACTAAAAGAGTTAATTAGCATTCATAAAATACAATAAATATGCAGTCTATACAGTTATACATGTACGATAATAATAATATGTATTGTTATTACCTATATGTGTTTATTAGCCAAATTTGAGGTAAAATTCTCAAACGGACTTAAGGACATTTTCCATTTAAAAAAAAAAGTGTAATATGAACACCCAATCATACCAGTCTAGTCAATAAATTGAGGTTATGTATAGAAATTCGAAGACTGTCACAATAATGTTTAATTTTAATAAATTTAACAACAACAACAAAAATATCAAAAACATTTAAAAAAAAAAAAACGAGCATAAATATGTATGTAACATGAGTATAATAGTTTTGGCGACTTTACCTATATAAAATATCATAAATTTTGATTTTTATACTTTGATGGTGATGGTAGTATAATAACCAACAAATACAATCAAATCTAATAGTATATATATATAAAAAATATAGTTATTACTCAAACCGCTCAAACCAAAACTCCAATAAATATTGTTATCGCTTACATTATAATAAAATGATCGTATTCCAAAACATATATATATACTATGTATATGTTATATGAACATTACTATTACATTACACCGAGTATAGGGTGTTTAAATAGGGGACCGTACTAAATATATTTCATTAGTTTAATTGAAACGACTTTACTTCACCAACATGTATCTGAAGTTATTATATTTAAATCTTAAAAAAATGGATATTCAAAATTTCGAATTCAATATATCTATGTATGTCATCAACTGTTAATACCTCCATGTAAATTACACATTAACATCGTTTTCAGAAAATAAGTAGAAAGGAAAAGAATCTTTGATAGCTTACAAATGCTTTGTTTTCGAATCAATTTTAATTTAATTTGCAAGTTTTATTTTGGCATTGAGTCTAGTTTCACATTTTGGTGTGTAATTTAGGAAACTCAGAATCAGTTATGTACACTATTTCATGAAATGTGTTATTATCAAATGATTTAAATAAAACACACCAGTTGTTTAAATTAAAGCAAGGCACATGTTGCAACATCGTAGACCGATTAAAAGTCCAATGGTTACATGATGAGTTTTCAGTGTCGATAAGCTCCAATTACCCGTTGTCATGTATCGTCATCTATATAAAAATATATTTACCTATAGAGATCAATACCTGACACTGGGCCACTGGAACTAACATTTGAAAGATGATAGCAGGCTACACAATGCACTTTTATTCTAATCATCTAAACCCTTTTTAAAAGTTTTTAGGCTCAAGCATTTTTTTTTTAAACTTTTTTAAGGCACAACACGCAAAAATAAACGATTCCAAAATAATGCATATCAATTGTTAAATCATATCCTTGATCTTGAGTTCAGTGAAAATTAAAAAAAAAAAAACTTTTGCAATTTTTTTAAGCAAAAATTATTTTTGCAATTTTCTTAAGCAACTTTTCCATACAAACCTTTCCGAAATTATTGTGAACATTTGGAAGATAATTACTCTAATCTATTCACACCTTCTAAGGTTTCACCGTTACAAACAAACGAATATTAATTATATATTTAGATTATAATTTTTGGATTACAATGATCAGTTACTCAAATTGAGTTTTTTAAATTGATAAATGTTCTTATATTATTTCGACGTTCAATAATCCAGGAGATAGTGATTACATATTTTATAAAATTGCCTTAGTTATCAACAAATCTGGGTTTTTTGGCTAATGTGCCACAATACTTCGAACCAATCTTCAACAAATTTAAAGATCATTTTTCGTATGTCTGCGAATAATAACAATATTTCTCTTTTAATATTTTAAACTTAATATACGATAGAACTGAAAATATAAAATATCAAATGGATCCAACAAAAAAGTGCTCCTTGATATCTGATTTTGACCATATTTCAAGAAAAAGATAATTTTTATATAAATTACCATACTTTTGTAAATTTTTTTCGATAATTCCCCTTATAAACTACATCTAGACAACAACTGACGTTTGCGCTTTAATTTTAACTTAAGAATAAAATTAATGTTGTTATAGTGGATATTTTTAAAATCTACCACTTACCTCTTTTCAATTATTGTTAGTTATGATTTTGAAAAAATTTCAATAAATTAATGACTAATGACACTCGGTTCCAGTTCTGATACACTCGGTAGAAATATTCACCATAATATTGTTTCAGTGTTATAATAATATTTTGAGTTTTATGACTATTTTGTTATATAATATTTACGATTGAAAAATCGCCGTATCATAACTTTGTATTCATTTTAAACAACAATTTTCTACTCTTGACAATAGTTATAACTAACTAGTGCTGTTCGATAATCATACTCAAAAAGTGTCAATGCATATAGAATCTATATTATATATTGTAATTGGTAAATTTGTTTTCGAAAACGAGTAGGATATAGAATTTTGTTATTAACTATTAGCTATCTTCATCAACTTTCTATACAGATCTTCGTAAAGAAATCAATTATGTACCGAAGAAAATATTGACACTCCCTTAGAAATTTCGAGGAAATAAACTTAGAGAGGTAATCCAAGTATATTTGTATTGTAATGTGGATTATTTGTTTTGCTCAACGGAAGCATTATTACGTTTCTTTTAACTGTGTTTAAACTGAAAGTTGGACAGTACCCATGGTAAAGAAGTATTGTCTGACATAAACATTTGAAGCTGGAGACAATTTAAATTGGAAACAAATCGAATTTATAACTTAAGTGTCTATACATTATGCTCAATTTTTATCGGAGTGAACGCAATATTCTAGAAAGTGAGAAAAGAGAATCCTTAAAACAATTGATTATTTGTGTATTTTGCTATGGGTTGTGTAACAATCAGCTCATAGCAATCATCTGTGTAAACGTTGTCGCATGTAAAATTCACTTCTGGGTAAGACTAAATATTCGTTAAAGAGAAAATATTTGTTTATTGTATTTTTCGTAAACAATACGGTTAATTATATCCTATTTAGACTCAAAGCATGCCTAATTTGTTTATATACACCGTGCAGATTGAAAAAACATCTGTAGGCAATAAGTTTATAACATTATGCCATTGAAAATAATAAAATAATTAAGTCACACTTATTTTGAGAGTATTTGTATTTTTATTTAAAAGAATAAAAGGTTTTCTTCTAATAATAACAAAACTCTAATAATAATTCTCTTACAACAGTAATAGAAACACATTAAAAACAAGTTTAATGTGAAATTTTCTATGCCGTAGATATGAAAATTATTTACTTGCCTGTGTGTAAATGTTTTATTACGGATGAATTTTATTAATTTTATAATATCATGATGATAATTAATAATACATAATTAATTGTCTAAAGCTTTTGATTCATTCATGTTTGAACTGTAGAGAATATCGTTTGAATATAACCGGTGCGTTGTCTACTTCAGATGTTTTGCCTTCAAAATGATCATTACAAAAATATAATCGCTACGTTTTAAGTTTCACGGTGTTCCACAAGAAAAATATAATATAACAAATATGTCGATGATATAAGTATTAAATTCTTATTTTCAAGAATTTAATAAAATTTGTATTTATTTCTTCCAGTTTACAAGCATTTCAATAGAATTTATACATGTTCCTGAATGTTTTATTTTACAAATTTGACCACCATGACGCGTCAATCGTCATTGCGCCATTCAATACAATAAACACTGTTTCGATATCCAGTTTCGTTGCCAGATAACAAGAACGTGAAAAAAGAATATTCAAAAACGTCTAGTATGTTAACTAAACTCCTATCGTTTATGTGTTAAATATTGACAAATTTTAATATTCAATGCAGTTTTCAAACACAATAAATGGTTCTATAACTTTATTTCGAGACTCCTTACAGAATTACAGAAAATATTATTTTTAGCCTTATGTCGTTAGAAATACCTTAGATGTGACAGTGACGCGAAGAATTACCATTCTAAAATTACCATTTACTCAGACTATATTATATATTTTCGAAATGTATTATTTTATCAGTATTGTATTATATTAAGATAGTTTATCCTGTGGGATGTATATTTATATCGACTATATTTATAAATATATGCTTTATTATTCATGTTTAAAAACAAGATTTAATGTTGTCATTTAGAAAATCGTAATACGAATAATTTTAAATTTGTATGCGATTGTCAGATCCTACTTATACAACAAAAGTTGTTCAAAATATCAAACTCATTTGTATCAGACAATCGTACAAAAAATAGAAAATAATTTTTTATTTAACAACAATAATTATAAAAATAATCGGGTATAACCTCTGTTCCTCAGACACGAAACATCTATAACAGAGGCCATTCATTTTTAATCTTTATTCCCTTAACTACATCCATAAAATTAAACTCATGACGCGGGTGAAGGATATGGTATTGAGTGAAAACTAGGATTTGGTTGCTTTTTGGAAAGTAACTATGCCGACATTGGTCTGTAGTTAAAAGAGGGAGACTGCAGAAAAAATCCTCAAGTAAAACCGATTACATCGTTCTTATCTATGCATTGGCAGTCTTAATAAATAATCACCCCGCCCCGTTAATTTTAATTGACAAACTGCTAATGTTGGGATTCGAATCCATAGAATCCCAGTCCAAGTAGTCGAAATTTCATACGTGTTATCCGCCGTTATCCTCTCGCCAACTTGGCTGTTTTAACAATAATTCAGTTTCATGGTTTTACGATTTTTCCGTGCTATTTTACTCCACTATAATTTGTAGCATACTTATCATTTGTGAGTGTTTATTTATTAATCATAAGGTTCTCAATAACTCTATAACATTTATTTACAACAACAAAAATTACCATTAACATTGATAACGGAAAACTGTTCGTGAACATTAAAATACGGCCCACTTATAAATAAGCTGCTTTTCCTACGTCATTTGCATTTGGAAATGTCACTAAAAACTTACCTCTTCATAGTTTAATGTATAATAAATAATGTGAAATTTATTTTAATGTCAAATTCGTTTTCGCATATAGAAAAACTCAATGATTGCATGAGCAATGAAGTTTTTCGTAAAATAGAATTTTTTTTTATTAAATAAAACATTGTAATTGAAATGTATGTTATAATTTTTTGTTCGTAGTGAATATTCAAAAAATATATGGTAAGATTTATATTTGTTTTGACACTGCGTGACTGATTCATATTGCGCATGGTTGATTTATGTTGAACTAAATGCAAATACATTTGTAACAGATTCATAATAAAGCTTTCTAGTTTCAAATAAGCTCTATAGAATTATATCTTTTACAATGAATGAATACTTGTAATTAAACGAAAGTTCACATGCAAAGTATTGCATAAGGAAGGTTACCAACTAAGAGATCAACTAATGTAGGACATCTTGTATGTAGTTATGTGTCTATGCATTATTTTTATATGTTTTATTTTTCTTGGATTTCCACACACTAAAAAAATCTTCTATTGTTTTTTCCCTGCATGAAAGTACGAGGAAGACTAGATTGGAACCACGTTACCATGACTTTAAGCCACTCCTTGCTGAGTCCTACCTTATCCACCCCTGTTTTCCTGGCCCGTCTGCAATTTTTTCCATCAGAATCAATTCATTCCAGTTCAGCATTTCATTTCAGTTTTCCTACGTATCAAGTCGTACACAAGACTCTCTGGTTTGAGCGTATTGGCACTGATTCTTTCGATTTTAGGTCGGTGGTTTTTTCCAGCGTTCGTAATCGAAAAACGTCGGGTGTTTGCACGTCGGGGTATGGTAAAGGCTCGATTTGCACAGAAATTAGCTTAACAACAGGCCTTAAAGAACTCATGCTGTTTTTTGTATTTATCTGTTGAGCGATGTTCTAATTATAAACAAACATGCCCAAAATTACTTACTCCCGAAAATATTTATATATTATTAAGTAAATTTTAGATAGATTAGACGAATGATATTTGTATCGAAATCATATTTGTGGTGAGAGATTGTGTTGCCTTAATGAGAGACTATGGCAGTAAAATCATTTTTACGAGAACTTATAATTTTCGATTGAAAAACAAATGTAAATCCTACATATGGATGAACAGCAAATTAATACGGCGTAATCATTTTATCCTGACAACATACAATGAGAACCAATTATTTAATACATATAAATAAATATAAATATATATATATATATATATATATATATATATATATATATATATATATATATATATATATATATATATATATATATATATATATATATAAATATATATATGTATATGTAATTACGGATGGGACTATTAGAAGGGTTAAGTTACATGTACGAATTTTTTAATTTTGTGTAAAACATCGTTTTAAATAATTGTTAATTGTTGCTGTTTTGTAATTATCAGAATGAGACAATTGTACAGAAAATTCGTAAAAACATGAAAACCGTACATGAGTTTTACTTTTATACTATGAGATACAGGGTTCACTCAAGGATACATAATAATTCCGATATGTCACGTTTATTATATTTTTATTTATATTTGTCATCAGCAAAGCTTCCATAAAGCAAACTGGGAGTCGAGTTTTAGTTTTCCAATATTCCACCATTTTAATTTGATTTTAAAAAAGCTATCGCGTTTGCATAGAAAAAAGTTGGTACTTTTAAGTAATAGGGGTTTGAAATATAAACATGTAAATTTTCTATTTTCTATATTTTTTCTCATTGTACCTAAAACAAATTTAAGTTTTCTAATTTTTCGTACTTATGTGATTTTATTTCTGATCAATTTCGTGGAAAGAAAGTTGAATGTGAAGAGAGTGAAATAAATATCTTGAATTTGATAAACATATACTAAATTTGATCAAAATCGGACAATATGTTCGAATGTTACGGCAAATTATTATGTTAATATTGTGAGAGAAGCCACTGTAATTATATCTGAAACAATGGGTGAGTGAAAAAACTCCATATTAGTGCAAGGTATAGTGGTTCCTTGAATTATCGCTTACCCAAATTGAACTCTATTTGTTTTATCTAGAATATACCACCATTCAATATTGTAGCTTTTGGTTTGACATATTCAATATTGATTGTTTCAGGTAGAATTTTTATTTTGAACTTTAAACAAACTCTTTTTACATAGAGAAAGAAGTACGTACTTTTCAACAACTTCAAAAGTATTGATTTTTTTTTTTTTTACTTACTTTTTATTTCAAATAAATTATTTGCTCATATTATTAATTACTTGAAACAAATTATTTTGTAGAGTACAATATGTATATTCTATACTTTTTATTCTTTTATATTTAATATTAGGAATCAGTATTTAAATTATTTGAGAGGGTGCCTAGCCATCTACACGTGCCTATAATGTGCCAAATTTTATTTATCACGATGATTACTGAGGTTTAGTAATTAAAATAAAATTACTTTTCTTATCGTAATAAAATTTGATTTTATATTACAAATAAAAATAATATTAGAATACTTATAACTCAATTAAAGTATACTTACACATTGACTTGACATCAGTCACAGTTCAGTTATTCCGTCTCAATCAGAAATCTAATAGATAGACTGGTTATTTCTGCCTGAGATTTATCGCTGACTAAACTGTAGCAGATTATTTTGCACCTTGAATCGTTAGTCCATCAAGTTAAGGCGTTATAACACTATCAACGCTTGGATAAGAACGAAGAAACCGGCTCCACCAACAACATAATAACAATATAATTGTCAACTTGTGCTAGCAGGCATCTTTGCCTAAAGGTAATGGAGGGTTCTATAAGAGGTTGCGCCTCGTTAATTATAATTAACGAGGCGGATAATTGATTAAAAAGTCATTGCTTGTGTAAGAACGAATTAATCAGCTTCACTCAAATCATTTATTTAATATAATATCCAATGTACATAATTAAAAATATTACTAATGATAATATGGGTGGTGTCTGTTATAGATGTAAGTGTTTGGCAAACGGAAACATAATCTCATTAGTATTATAATTATTATTAAATAAAGTTATCATAATAAAAATTTCCGTAACTTCTAAATAAGATGATAATTTGATGAAAAATTGTACAACTTTTGGAAAAAAAAAATTATCTAAGTGTTATGATGTTTATCTAAGTGTTACGAATTTTGTTTTTTTTTCCTCAAAATTCGTAAAGAGCTTTACATTTAACAAATAGCTCTTTAAATATCCATCGTGACATTAGAACTGATGGAAAACAAGTGAACCGTAAAATATTTATCGATTATATTATTAAATGTTAATGTATTAAAATCAGATTGAAACCTAAGCCCCAAAAGTGCGCAAATTGATTATTATTTTACAATATTATAATGATATTAATTATTGGTATTTTTTATCATCTCAATTTATTTATAATAACTGATTATTAATAATGATAATTAAAACTGTTTATTTTAATGAGAGTAATATAATTAATTTTCTCTGGAAAACAATGTTTAAATTTTTTTTGATTGCGTTTTCATGTTTGTAATTATCATTTTCATGATTATAATAGTCAATAAAATGATCAATAACACCTACAAAACTCAATAGTTTATAGTCCGGGAGGTAGCGTTGCATTTTTCATGATAATTTGAGGACGATCAATTTTCGATTTTATTGAAAGTTTATATGAAGTTGGTAATCGAATGGCAGCTCAGCAGAGTCAGCATGAATAAAATATATTTCAGGTCGCTTGAAATTAATAATAGAGACAGTTTCAATAATGTAGTAAATAAAAACAAATCAGCCGAATATTTATAGGTGGAATAATTGTCAACTGAATATGAAATTTGATTGCATGACTACTCAGCAGAAATTTTTATACCGTCCGTCTAATCTCTCGGAGCCTGCTGACTTTGATAACAGTGTATGACTGTTAATTAACATTTAATTCCAACATGAATTAATCGACTTGAAATGATTGTGTCATTTGCAACGCTTCTTCCGCACCATTATTTAAAAAGAATATAATACTAGTAAAATTATTACGTGCTAACAAAATAAAACTTTGAAATTACAATGATATTAAAAATGAAAATAGATAAATTACTATTTAAAAAAATTGAAAATAAATATTATTATTTTATTTAGTATTAGCCTTTATTAAAAAATTTATTTTTAAAAGCTTGGATCCAAATTCTTATTAGATTATTATAAATATAACACAGCATTCAATAAATTATTATAAAAATTAAGTTTTACAGAGAGAATAATTATGTAACTGTCATTAAAATATAAAGTTTTAATCACCTTGATTAATAATTAGTTAGTAATAATTAATTTAATTGATAAGAAAATACAAACAATTAATAACAATATAATTTTGTAATATAATCATTATTAATATAAAAAAATAATAAACAGTGGCAACTATGGATACTTCGAACTTTTAGTGGACGTTAGTAGTTTTGAAACCCTTGTGGCGGCGCGACATCTTGACACATTTCTTTAATTTCCCAGCATTCATTGCAGAATTAGAATACCTGTTTATATATTACCTTACTACAATTTAAGTGATTTCTTTGATTCATGAACTGCTAGACTAATCTATTAAAAATCGATTACATAAAATTCCGCCACAGTCGTAATTTCAATAGATTTCTAGTCGAAGAAGTCGAATGTCTTATCTACCTAGACAATTTTGCTTGTAAATTTGTACTTTTAAATTTCGATTGCCATCCTAAGCACCATAAGTATGTAGATGAGTTCATACTTGACAACTGTTTTTTTTTTTCAAGTTTAAAATTGTTCTTGGAAGTCATTGTGTATGTCGACGATTAATGAGAAAACATTTCTTCTTATATCTTGTGTATATATGCATACACTGGTTAAACAAGACGGAATAAATATTTTTAAATGAAGTATATATGTATTTTTACTACATCGAATGTGGTAAATATGGAAATGGTATTGTTTTTCTGTCAGTTGTTCGCGTACATATTATACTTCAAACAGAGTAACTACAAACAGAGATGTTCTGAAAAATGTTATCTTTGTACGACTTTCAATAGACCAGTACTATTATTGCATACCTGGTCATACGACACTGGTATTTCTTCTTTGGTTATGTATCACACAAGTTGTCGGTAAATTTGAATCGTACCAAAAATGTTGCTAAATGGAATTGCGAATAGTGTGAACCTAATAACGCAACATTTTTGTAATTGTATTTAAATATTTCGATATAAAATACAATACAATTTATTGAAATTTATCAACATAATAAATTTAAAGTGAAGGTACACTGCTTGGTAAACAGATGGAACGCCTTGAAACACAAACCATTGGTCTCATAACACGTAACATGTAACACGTAACAGTACAAACTTACGATATGGTGTTACAAAACGAACGAATGTTGAACGTATGTACAGTGCTTTCTATTAAGAAGTGTTTTTTCATTACAATCGCTTCGACACGTCTTCACACGACGTAGCGCTTAGCTGCCTCGACCACACAGCTGGTAATTGTGTTAATTACTGGTGGCTCATTATATGTTTCAAAGATTCTTAATATTTTGCATTAACTCCAGGACCGTTTCATGTTTCTTTGCTAATAATATCTAGAATAATTTTAATAATTTATAAGAAAGTTGGTTATTTTATGTGACCAAACTGGTAACAATAATTCGTTCATAGAAAACTTTTCTGAAACAGAAAATTTACTGTTATTTTTTAATGTACTATTACTGCCAATAAACAAAAATTTAAAACTCATATCTTGAACACCAAATGATTTATTATCGAATATAAGAAGTATATACATAAAACAAGCACAATTTATATTTTCAGATATGAAAATTAGAATATCACGAAATATGTTAAATATGTTAAATTTTTCTTTTAACATCAACAACAACGAAAAAAAAAACATTTTATTTTCGTGACTTAATATATAAATTTTCATAAATAACTGTTTTGTAAGTTTTTTTTTTTGTTCCATGTTTGTATGTATAAAAATATAAATACTATACAAAATTTGCAAACATTTATTATCCGTTTACATAAAATTTACTGGACATTTTATTACATTGGAATATGAATTATTCTGCATATTGTACGCATGATCGAAATAAGATAAAAATAGTACAAAATAACACTACTAACAGTGTTAAATGCTTAAATACCTTAATATGACAATATTTTCATTGTTCATAATTATACAGATATGAAGAGAAGTGCAGAACTTGGAGGTACATGAGTATTTAAAAAAGAGTACCTATCAATGGAATTGTGTAAATAATAGCTTGAATATTGAAGGATTAGGATATTGCCCGGTTTTTGTCACAATTTCTGTTTAGGATCCCACACTCCTTCTTCAATCAATATATAAGGTTTGGAGCTGGAATGTTTTCGAAAAATGCTTCGATTTGGTGCTATAAGCGATTTAAGATCAAGAAAAGGCAATATACGCTATATTTTGTTTTACACGTCTTCAATTGCAAATTTTTTAATTTTCTTTCTTTTGTTTTTAAGGATTGACAAAATATATTTTCATGCAAAATGTTTTTTAATTTCAAAGATTTTGGTTTTGGTAGCTTTTATTTTTGAACTTCAAAACAAACGTTTGTTGTATTAATTTTGATTATATTTCTGATTGTTTTGGTCATTATTTTATAAACTTAATAGAACAATTTTGTACATTCACAAAATTTAAGCCACTTTTAAAGTCTAAAGTCTAAAGTACACTAACGATATTTCT
Organism: Chrysopa pallens; assembly: GCA_020423425.1. Classification (NCBI taxonomy): domain Eukaryota; kingdom Metazoa; phylum Arthropoda; class Insecta; order Neuroptera; family Chrysopidae; genus Chrysopa; species Chrysopa pallens. Next base: position 15,956,992 of record CM035596.1, read on the forward strand.
TTTCAGTTTTCTTTGATCGTGTTCATGGGCATAGGCGGACCGGCCAGTAAACAGATTAAAAACAAACATAATTCTATGAACTCAATCAAATACCATCAGAATTTTCTAACTTTACTAAAACAATTTAATATTAAATACGCCAATGTTTCTATATAAAAACGGCTGTAATTTTTGAAAATACTTTCCCCATTTGTGAACGATCAATTTACGTCGAAGAAATTTTGATTTTCTTTACTAATAATTATGACTTGACCTTTTAATATCAAAGCATGACTCCTGTCACATCATAAAAAAAAAAACAGATTATGGATTCAATAATTACATTTTCTTGAAAAATATGAAAAAATAAAACGAAAATATTCTTATTTATTTGCATATCCTTTGTATTAAAAAAAAGTGCGGTTCCCACATAACTTCCATGTACGGGTATTCCTATTCCCTCCCATTTACCAAATAACTGTTTTTCGAAAAATTACCATCGAATAATTGATGATTACTTTCGAAAAATATAGAAAATAGAACATGAGTTGTCATTAGTCCATCCGTTTTTATATCAAGATAATGCAAACGCTGTTTTATCAAATAACGAGCCAAGTTTTAGTGCTCTCTTACATTATTTTTTGAATTTTCCATCAAACAGCACCTCTGCAATTCTCACAGACTTTTCCTGTTTGATTTCCCTTTATTGTTACAAAACGATGCCATGTAAGAACTAAAATATACAAAGTAAAAACTTATAAGTATTTGTGTAATTATTTAAAATCTAACTTCACTTTTTCAAGTTTAAGATTATTGATACTTGAATAAAATTTAAATAAATAGTAGGTAATCAATTTTCCTAACAAAGATTAACTATTTATTTATTTAATTACCCAATCTCTGTATTGAAACTCAAATAATAATTTAGTTAACATTTATGTTTTGTTGCTATTTAAAAGTGTAAGACATTTAGCTCCCTCTTTGAAATTAAATTGTAATAAAAATTCTGTTAAAATTCAATATATTTTATTGTGTGGATAATTAACTCTATAAATAATCGTTCTTATAAAACATAACAGAGTTTAGGACTTCGAAATCATAATATCTGAATATTGCTATACATCAATTTTTTAAATATCTACATATAGAGGGGAAAAACAGTGAATACGTTTAACAATTTTAATAAATAATTTCATTTTATCACAAAAATATGTCATGCAGTTTTCAATCTTGTTTGTGTAGAAAACTTCGTTTCAATATATACATTTTTTTTTTTTTCAACAAATAATTTACTAAATATTTTCTTTGATATTTCTTCTCGTTGTTCATCGTTGCCGTTGCCGTTACCGTGTAGTGTGTGTGTATGTGTGGAAGCTGTCTTGTAAAGTCGTACGCTATATATATCCTTTGATAACACGATCATACTTTGTGTATAATAAATTTTCTTAAAAGTAGTCGATGATCAATTGATATATTTACTTCACAACGACGGAAGATTTCTTATATCAAGTAGGTGTATATAAACAGGGCAATAGCTTACACAAAGAATAAAGCGTTTTGCTAAAAATATTAATAGACACCTATCGTCGGCCTGATTTGTTTACCTGCTACATCCATTTTGGATTAAAATGTGTTTTTGTACAGACCAGAGACAGTTTATGGCAATAACTACCGTTTGACATAAGAAAAATTACGATATTCACTTATAAAATGTGAAATACGGATAAATCTTACGATTTACACTGATATTACTCCCACTCCAACGAACATACCGACGTGGTAAATTTTTCCGTGATTTAGCCAAATATAGAGACTTAAATGAATTAATTAATTATAAATAATATTATTTCGTTATAATGGATTATTTTGCTAAATCTGTCCATTTAATTCGTAATGTTTTCATCCAAATTTTCAATTTGCAATCAGAATATTAATGACTTGGCAGTCTTACGCATCATACTCTTTTATTAAGGGATGTAAAAAGTCCCCGCAATAAACATTATTTTCCTGAATTATAAAATACGGAACTGGTTTTACTATGTTTTAAATATTAAGCAAAATTAGGCTAAAACGAGATTTTTGAAATTTTGATAACATAGCTTAGCAGGGTAACAAATGAGCCCGAGAACATATTTTTTAAATCCTCCTATAAAAATCAAACCCAAATTTTTGTATCACTGCGAAATCTGGCTTCGAGAGTCCTTCTGTATGATCAATAGTAGGATAGCCCAAGATGGTATTTTGTAGATTTTCTCATCAAATTAAAGTATATAAGGTTTATAACATGGCGAATATTGAGCCTTTCAATAATCTGTCAAATTGTAGGGAAGGAGGCCAAAAACTTGTCCGCCTCCGAGATAATTCAAAAATAAAGAGAGCTAGCGAGTTGAAATTTTTGTGACGTATTTTAGACTTAAAGACTGAGTTTGTGCATGAGCAAAACCGGTCCATTGGATGCAATGAGTTCAGAGCCGTACTTTTGAACCATAAAAGATAGAAGAAAATTTTTAAGATTAAAAGATGTTTTCTTAAAACGAACAACTTTTGTTTGAAACACTTTTTGGCTAAATACTAATAATTCACAATTATTTTAGCTTAAATTTACCTATTTAGTACATCTCGCTATTAAGAACTGGTTATTTATATTGTTTACAAAATGCAAATGATTAAAAATGGTTCAAACATTCATACTAAATCATATGTTGAATATCTAAACAATTAACTGTGTTAGTTGTTATATTCACCAAATTAACTTCAGTTTATTTTTAATTACCAGCTTCTTTAATGCTTCTGTTTGAATTAACGTAGTATATTATTCCAGTTAAATTCAGTCAAATCTCGTCTCGGCGGGAAAAAAGTCGTGTATTCCTCGCGTAAGATACTAATAAAAGTGCCCGATCGAGTTAGTAATTTATAAAGATATTTTATGGTAGCACGTCGCACAGAGTAGGATTAAGTAAAAATACTTTCTTTTTTTTTTTACTGATTTATTGAAACACGCTATGTCATTTCTTAATAAAGACAAAATTTCTTATTTGATTTCATGGATGGTAAAATATGTTTTACAAATTGTTTAATAAAATCGAAGTTTTACACTAGATATTCCCAGTTTATGAATTTCAAATAAGTTCAAAATTTGTTGTTTTAATCTCAATTTGACTATATTGACTTCTCTATGTGATGATTAAACATCTTGAATGGATGAAAGAAATTTGTATGTATTCGAAAATTTCTGCACTTTTTTTGCTTTGTTTTTTTATCACTAGATGTCATGATTAAATTGAAAAGCGATCATTATGTAGTAATGCGCATTGTACATTTAACATAGATTAATTTTTTAAATCCAAGTGTAATACAATGACGGATATAATACATTTAATATTGACAATATTTTTTTGTTGTTAGTGAATAATTTTGTTTTAACGACGTTATTCATTGGTCAATAGTCATTTATTTTAGACAATTATGTTTGTACAAAATATCTATTTTCAAATAAATATATCAGATCAAATAAAATTAACAATTGTTAATTTCCAATGATTATTTATTAGGAATAAATTGAAACATCATCTATCAATGCCTAATATGTATATATATATATAGATATATGTGTTTATGTATGAGTTCATTGGATGTCACCCATTTTATTCCTGGTTTATGCTATGCGCTATCAGAACCACAGATTTGGCTAATTTTTTTTACTCAATTATTGTTTATTATCCGTTTACAAAAAATGATCTTCGTTGTAATATTTTATACTGGCAGCAGAATAAAGCACTGACTGCAACAAACTTACAATATCTATTACAAATAAAAATCCCGCAATCTATTGGTTAATGTTTATACAGTTTTTATTTTACTTGAATCAATACGCAAAATTATATTCAAGAGGAATAATTAGATAAATTTAATTAATTTACAGGTAATTAAATTTTATTTATTCTTGTATTTAAAAAAAAAATTATCCTTTTAATACAAAATTTCTGACTTCAAACCAAATTTTTCATAAACATTCCAATTAATTATCTTAATCAATTATTTAAATTTAAAAAAAATTATCTAAATCAATTATTTTTACAATGTTACTTCAATTTTCTACAACGCCCTCACCTCACTATCGATTATGCGCTCAACTTAACTATTTTATGAAATCGAGATCTATCTGAACCTTCCTTTATTATAAATGCGCTTGGAATTTTCGAGATGAAACAAATTATTTCTCAAAACATTAATTGGTCTAGATTTACCGAGAACATAAAATTCCAATTAAATTTTTTTTAATTCACTATTTTCTCGAATACATGATAAATATAAATATTTTAAATGATTATTTACTTTAGTAAATAAATATTTCTTTTCTATAATTAAATGGCGGTTCAGCAGTGTACCCAAGGTGAACTAATAACAAGGTGAAGGAATAATAAAATATATTTCAAGTCGCTTGAAATTAATAATAGAGATAGTTTCAATAATGTAGTAAATACAGAAAATAGTCAGCAGAATATTTATACATTACGGGTGGAATAATTGTCAGCTGAATATGACATTTGATTGCCTTAGATGGAGATTACATGGCTACTTAGCATAAATTTTTATTCGTCCACCCTCTCGGAGCCTACTGACTTTCATAACAGTGTATGACTGCTAAAAAACATTCAATTTCGACATGAATTAATCGACTTGAAATGATTGTGTCATTTTCAAAGCTACCTCCTATATTATGGACCACTTAAAATGAAAATTTAATATCAATAAACTTGATGAGCGTTTTCAAAATTGCAAGAAGCACCATGAATTATTATTAATCCAAGGAACTTATTCGTAAATGAATATTTGTTCATTTTTATGAATTTGGATTATTTAAAAACAAACAATAGCCATTACATTCTGTAGAAATAAATATAAATGTATAAATGGATACAAATACAAAGTCATTTAGTTATTTTAAACATCACCTTGGTTACAATAAATGTTATAATAAAATTAACGTACTCCTCTCGATTACGATATTACATGGTAGGTTTATAGTTTAAAGCTTTAATTATATTGAACCATTGTTAATGTTTTATAAATATTTCTAATTAAAATCATTGTTAGTATTATGTGTTCAATTACTAATTTAATTACCAACATATATACAGAAGTTGTATTTAAAACAGCTTGTAATTCTATTTTCAATTTTATATATATATATATATATATATATATATATATATATATATATATATATATATATATATATATATATATATATATATATATATATATATATATATATATATATTACACAAAATTTTAAATACACTTTATATTGTTTTTGTTTTTCAAATTATTTATCCGTTAGGGAAAGTCAACGGGTATTGGAAAATGAAAAATGCATGTGCACATCCGAATCAAGAATGTTTTTAAGTTCTTTACACGTTATTCGAGTATGACTCAACATTGATGGCAAATTACATTATATGCTCATATAGAACTGCATCAATATTTTATCGATAGAGGATATCACTTATAAAAAATGGTTTTCGGTTAAAATACGACCAACACTCGCTACTTTGTGCAAATTTGCACAACTCCGGTTTCAGTTTCTATTAAGATTGATTTAAATGAAATTCGGAAGAAGTGGAGCTACATGCTAGTTTTATGACCTCTAATTGGGTTTTTTTTTTGTTGGTTTTTTTTGATACCTATTATAAATTCATGAAAGGACTGTTAATAGATCAAATGGCCAATATGCAGGTTTGAATGGTGATCTATCCATTGGTAGCCACCTTAATGATATAATACTAAAAGTATATGATATTAACTAAATCCATAACTAGAAGTTATTAATCTATAAATGAGAACTGTTTAAATAAATCTAAATTTTAAATCTAGAACATTTTGCCTATTTAGTATGATTACACTTACATTATTGTTTAAAATATTTATCACCTCAGTGTTTGGATTTTTTTGGAGGCGCGACAAGTATCTGTTACTGAAATTGGTAATTTCTTCACGCACTGTGGGCACTTCCAGACTCCTGTTAATATCGTCATTAGGTACATACCACGAAGATTCACTTATTGTTTCTAGCACTTTTGATTGAAATCCTTGGAGAATTTCTTACTGCAATTTGCAGTTTCCCAAAAATGCCGTAAGTTCACAGCAGTTTCAGAACTGTTTTTTACATCAGCACTTTATTGTATAATGATAACTTGGGACCTTGTCCCAAAAGCCAATACAATTTAGAAAATTTCAAGTTTCAGACAATTTTCTATTTAACCAAATATGTTTAGGCCATGTAAGCGTTCTATCTAGGTGTATACCCAGATATTTCACATAATTTGTTTTTGGAAAATTAACCGAGCAGGTTTCTTTTCTCAAAGTAAATGTAACTTGAATGGATACTTCGTTATTGAGAAAATATTTTTTCATTATTAAAACTGCCTTAATTTGACAATTGTTATTCACAATATTTTTGGTAACTTCGGCACTATCGTTTCAGTTTCGCTTACAAAAGCGAAAGTAGCTACATTTTAGTGGTTTGACCTATATTAATTTCGTTTTTGGGAAAAAATTGTTTCGTTAAAAGAGAAAGGTGCGCTATAGTACGACATGTTTCGATAATAAGGGGCAAAATCGAAAATTCATGGTTCTATAAATGTGTATTTTTTAATTGAAATGAAATTTCGCTGGACTTATTGTCGAAACCATAGCTCATATTTTTCTCATATATAAATACTTTTTTTTTTAAATAATTTTTTTTTTAATTAACACATTTTTAAAGTACCAGAGTAGAAAATGTTATTAATCTATTAAGTACATTCGTATAGAGTGTTAATGTTTTGTTTAAAAAAAAAAAAAAAAATTATGTACAGGATTTATTTTATATATAGAAATACTGTAATGGTATTTTCATTTTTCATGAAAAATATCATTTTAGAAAAAGTTTTTGACAGCTTTATACAAATTTTTATGTTTTTTAATAAAGTTTTACATAGCGTTAGGCATTTTCTGGATATAAATAATAACATTGAATGTTAGTATTTTTTTTTTTTTGAAATGGAAATGTTATTATGATTATATATTGTTTACAGAATTACCCAAACTAATACACGATTATTAGAATGATTCAATTGAAAAAACGCATAAACGCTTTACCATTCCACTTATTTTTTATTTCTATCAATGGTTGGATTGATTGATTTCAACAGCTTAAAGGGATACATTGTATTTTTCCAATTTTCGCACACTAATACCTCAAAAAATAATTATCCGAATGTTATGAAACTCGTGTCGAAGAGTTTGCCATGAAAAAAAATCTTATGTAACACCTCTAACTTTTCGATGCCATATTTGTAGAACAATAGATATAGAATTATATTTTCCAAAAAAAAAAAAAAAAAAAATTGCCAAAAATAAATTACATGAAAAGACTTCTGGGTCGAGGAAGGAAAATAGTCTCCCAAAAAACGAATTTCATTCAAAAAAAAAAAAACCTTGTGTAGTTACGAACATTAATCCAATTAATATACTTAAATATTTGTTTATTTTCAGAAAAAAATTTTTTCCGTTAACTTTTTAGGAATATTAATTACCGTAAAATGTAATTTAAAAAACGGGAAGAGATAACACATTAGAAAACAAATTTTTTTATACTCTTAAATTCTTCAAACAATCGAGAAAATCATATTAAAATTTTACAGAACAATTTTTAAGTTATAAGCGGATATAAAAATATAATATACCTATTTAATTGTAACAGTTAAGATGAAATAAATGTAGAACACACCCTAACAAAAAAAAATAAAATAAATAGTACTTATAATTCTTGTTAATGTTGTATGTCTTTTTGAATGTATAAATTTTGTTATTTTGTTTTAGACAAAATGAATATTACAAGTCAATTTAAAGTACAATAAAATACAACAACAAAAAAATATCGAAAAAAACAATACATTGTTTATTTGAAATAAATATTAAGTAACATTTAAGTAATGGGAAGATGTTATTTACAAAATATTGTCAAGATATTGGTACACTGTGTGCAAATGACTTCAATCCATAACAATTGGACACTGGGTTACCAGATTCAGGTATACAATTAGCCAAAATTAGCCAATTCTTAATATATCGTATATATCGTTCTCAATATATCTAATAAATCATAAATTTTATTCTTAAAATAGAATTATTATTGTGCTAAATAAAATCAGCGATTGCAATATCAGCTGTTCTTACTTATACTGCTATATAAGACTAAGTGAGTGAATATGAATGTATGTGATGATTCCAAACATTATCATAGATTAAATAGGTTCTGTGTATAATGTATACTAGATATTTAACTCAGAGACTATGACAGAATGTGTGAGATGTGTGGTCCTAACCGCGTATTGGAAAAAAAATTTTTTTTTTAATCCATTAATTTTTTAAGAAGGCACTTTTTTAGAAAATATAATTTTTTACGAAATAAACTTTTGTTTACATGCTACAAAAACGGCCGTGTTAAGAATCCGTGTGTATATGTTTTTGTGTTAATTTGGCCCTTTTCTCAAGTTACGTGTTTTTCAGCATGAAAACAGTGTTATAATAATTATATAAAATAAATAACTAACCTCATTTTTTCATATATTAAGTTTACTACATTAAAAAATATCTGCTTTGATTGATGTTTTTTGGTACTTGAATGGAATTTAAATAAATGAAGCAAGCTTATTTTCTTATTAAGCATTACGTATTTCTCTATGTAAATTAAATACTTAACTTTATATAATAATTGAGTCAACACTGATTTTGTGTTACCATTTCAAAGTATCAATCATTCCATCTGTCTCTTTGAGATGAAATTCTAACTCAACTTTTCTGTTAAAAATTTGTTGGACCGTTCCTAAAAATTTTGTTAATTGTACCCAAAATTTTTTACTGTATGGTTAAACCTATTGAAAGTTTTTTTATACATGATCGGTACTTCCAATATACAAGATATAAATACAGGAGCGACTGTATAGAAGAATGTAAAGGATACAAATCCATTCCCTGTTTGTGTTTGTGTTATCCCATGCCAAACAAGCATCATGATCATCATCAACAATGTACCAACGACGTCTTCTCCCTATATCCAACAAATACAGACTTTAGACTCACTCACAGTCAGTCACAACATACCTACTATAAACTCTACACAGTTTTCAACAACAAAGTGAACGAGCAGTGTCGTCGTCTCCTCATAGTTGTAAGTATAGATAGAAGTATATAAAAACTTTTTATAAAGATTATTTTGTCTACATTTCATGTTTAAAAAAATGAAGAAGAGAAAAAAAAAACTAAAGAAAGACCTTTTTTAGACAGTAACATCGTTTATATTATCCAGTGATCATCTGTAATATTGTATTTTCATATAGCAAATAATACCGGATAATTTATGTATGATCAATACAAGGTATTTCAAAACAAGTGAAAATAATAAATAACAGAAATAATTGCTAAGATACTCATCATATGGTTCCAGTATCAATGATTGAACAGCTAACAATCTAAATATGCAGCCCATGCAGTAATAAATACATATATATTTATTATATGTCTTGCAAATATATGTACTTATTAGCTGGAATTTGAGATGAAATTGTGACGAATCTAAACAGTTTACGAAGAAATGTTTTAATCAAAGGTTTGTTTACAAAAACTAAGTATATTTAAGTATAGGATCCAATGTACACATTTTGCTCAATCGCGAATTTAAAATCAATTTTTATGTCTCATATATGTCATATTAATTTCAACTCCCTATCTCTTTTCGTTTTTGAGTTATCTTTATTAATTTACTTAGATATATTCTATATATGTCGAATAAAAAAAATGTTATAGGCTTAAATAAAACTGCATTGAGCATTAAGGTCTAATCGGTCTAGTTGGTGACACCCTATTTACCGTAATTGGAGGAAAATATGCCCAAAACCTTTCTGTTCAATTTCTGTGATAAATGCATTTAGAAAATTTCATACAAATCAGAAAACGCGTGCGAATGTTAAAGCTGAATAAACATACAGACAAACGAAAATCAAGAGCTAATTTCAGATAACAAAATCACTATATTTCTGTTAACCATTGTGTTAACCAAAATGAAATTACCTGATTATATGCGCGTCAAAATACAATTGGTTTTGAAATTAAACATTCCTGAACAGCTACATTTTAAGTGTTTAGTAACGTTGTTTAGTCAAGTAGTTTAGTTAATTTTTATTTTTTGTATGCAAGTAGTACATTCGTACAATCGCACAATCTTGAATGAGAGACATATAAATTAATAAAAAAAAAAAAACAAAAACAAAAAACGAAAGAAATTTATCTATTGTTCCGATATACACAGTTTTTTTACAGTATACCTATATAATCACAGTCATTTAATATAATCAGTTGCATTATATATTATGTTACATGACTGGGGCAGTTCATTGTAAAAGACTTATTTCTTGGCCAAATTATAAAATAAGTATGAACGATTTTGATCAAATGTTAAGTGTTTATGTTACTGGAGTACTTATAACTTGACTTAATTACATGATCGATCAGAAGAAGACCTTAAATGGGATTTTCTTTACCATAAAAGTTCAGTCTTTTTTAAAATGGGTATATTTTGATTGATTTTATACTTGATTTTGGTAAAAAGAGTTCACCGCAATGTATTGTCTCACTCGCAAAAGGGGAATGGGGGATTGAATTTCAAATATTAATCAATTTATAAAATTTATTTTACAAATAATTTTAATGAATTTTCAAGGTGCGGATTTAAGCTGATTATTTCTGACTTGTGCGATTTTTGAATAAAAATAATTTTCAATAATTATGATAAAATTTTCAAATGATATTATAAAATCGTAATATTTAATAACTTCAAGATTTAGTACCTCAAAAGTTAATAATCTAAATGTAATGAAATTTGGAAATCTAAACTTCTAAACCACTTTTAATAAAAAAAATTTTATTTATTTATTTTTTTAATTGGCAGATGAATTATATCAACTTATTTCAAATCTAGCTTATTACAAAAATAATTTTTTTTTTTTTTTAAATAATTTTTAAACACTTGGTAAATACTTAAGATAAAGATACTTTTCGAACGTTTTAATTAATTAATCAATATATTATTGATACTTTATAAAGGTATTATTTTTTTTGTTTTTTAATTTATTTATTTATAAAAAATATTCATCAGTTTAAATATAATTATTTTATACAACATACATAATAACATACATACAAATATACATTATACATACAAACATATATCAGATAAATATCAATACATGTGTTTGCGACAAAATTTAATTAGGCATAACAAACACTAAAAAGTCGTTCACCTTTTTGTTTAGCACGACTACTATCTTACGTGGAATGAATATAATCTTTACCTGTGTTTATTTAACACTTCACCATTGTTGTTTGGTGTCGATAAATAGTTGTGTTGTATTAAAATTAATTATGTTTATTATTTTTTTTGCTAAATGAATATAATAATGTTTATTGATACTGATATCTTATAATATCAAGGTAAATTATTGAAACGATGGATATAAATAGAAATAATACATAATTGATTTTCGAGTTCGAGGAATTCAAATTTCCGAGCTTAATTAAAAAAATAAAATAAACAGTACATATGACGTAAATTAATAGGGTCCTTTTGACAGTGAAAAATAAAGCATGGAATTTGATAACTAAAGTTTATGTAGAACTATTCAAAATTTTATTAATAAAAGTACATGATATATTTGATATTTTATCTTTATATCAAGTAATCTAAAACACTGGGCTGCCATGGTGGGACGTCATTTTGGTAAAAATTATTAGTTGTCATATGCCAGTTTAGACTAAACAGTTATCTTTAAATATTTAAAAGTGTTGGGTTATGTTTTGTCCTCAATGTGTTATATAAGTACTCTCAATATTACATAGCGATATTACATCACCAAAATGACAGATTATTTTTCTTACAAATATTTTTTATATTATATATATTTTATATATATATATATATATATATATATATATATATATATATATATATATATATATATATATATATATATATATATATATATATATATATATATATATATATATATATATATATATATATATATATATATATATTGCCGTGTTCGCAATCATATTCATTAAGTACATTAATATATAAGGAAAGGTAACAATGAAAAGGTAACAAAATTGAATATTTTAACCGTTTTTGTAGTGAGCTTAGTGATAATTCTTATACCGGACTAATTAATCATAAGTATTAGTAATTGCATTATCTAAATACAAATTTATTATTCGAATTCATGCTTATTCAAATCAAAAAATACTGATAAATAATATCACTATCACATTTCAATAAAGGAACAATCACATTTTAAAAATATTCAAAAAAATTATACTGAATTGAAAAGTTCTTATCCTTATCTGCAGATCTGAATATTGATTATCCGAAGTCGTATTCGAGATCTGACCCTATGACACGGCAGTAGACTAATTTTTAACCAATTATTAAACTTCATATAACATCGTTTTCCCCCATCATTATTGTGATGTATCAATAATGTTAAATAGATAAATATTGAAAGTATGTGGATAATCTCTGTTAGTGACCGATGTGACTAAAGAACAGAAGTAAACTGCCCATTATTATTAGTTACTTCAAAATCTTTTGTTCATGCGGAATATTTCATATACACACACTTAATATGTTTTTTTTTTTTATTGTTTTTATTTGTTCTTCTACATGTTTGGTTATATTTGAACCCTTTATGACTACTATATAAAATAAAACATACAATGTTTAAAATGTTCACAATTTTTATTTGTATCATTTTATTGTTTTATTAATGAAAAAAACGTATTGCATTATTGATATATGGTACACAAGGTTTTATTGAAATCTTTTTTTTTTTTTTTTTTGATACATAACCTACAAATAAAATAAAAAACGCCACAAAGTGTATTTTTTAAGGTTATATGTTTCGATATTTAATATATATCCTATATGCCATGCTATGTTTTAGTGATATATATTTCGTCATTTAAGACACACTGAAAATGTTATACTTGAAGTTACTCTTAAAAGACATGTAGAACATATTTCTGATTGATCGTAATGTTGTACACACAGGTAGGCAGGCTGGCGAAAATATATTTTTATTGGTACATTTAAAATTCACTTAACACATGGACTGAAAAGTCCCGGGCCTAACAAAGAAAACACAGTTTTTTTTTGGTTCAAAATTAGCTTTATTCATCAACGTAATCTCCATCAAGAGCAACGCAATCATTCCAGTCCACTGCGTTCAGCATCATCGGTGTCTCTACGACCACGTTTGTAGTCAGTAAACCAACGTTTTATTGTTGTTTCTGATGGAGCGGAGTCCCCGTAACACTTTTCAAGCCATTGCTTCGCTTGAACGGTATTTTTTCCCATCAAGAAGCAGTGTAAAATTAAAACACGAAATTGTTTTTGATCCATTGTTTTGAAAATAACAAAAGTAGCGTCACTCTTAGCACAATAACTCACAAACTAATAGAATAGAATATAATGAAATTTTAACAGCTGTCTTTTGAAGGTTAGTATTAACTGAAAAAAAAGGTGACTGCAATAAAACTAGCACCAACTATGTGTTAGGCCCGGGACTTTTCAGTCCATGTATTACATAGCATCGAGAAAATAGGGCTTGACATCAAAGCGTTAAATAAAACGAAATCAAAATATTATAAATGATAGATTTTTTCCGACGTCAGAGAGGGAAAATTCATGTCAATTGTCGCCAATATTGATAAAAATGAAGCTACTACAATTAAGAAGTAGTCCCTGAATTTAGTAACAAGACATACCTAACATATATAACGTTTGTCACTTTATATTTAATTACTCACATATTTGATTTTAACAGTGATTGATTTTGGAATAATTTGTTGCAATTTTGAAGAATTGTTTAAATGACGTTTAATATTTTATTTAATGATTATTAGAATTGAACTATTATCGATTCGATAGAATTGAACTATTATCGATATCGATAGGATAGTTTAATGCGATTTAGAGTTATCAATTTCAATCACAGTAAACCATGAAGTTTTCAAATGAATTAAATAGGGAAGATCCACAAATTTTTTTATCTCTTCCATTAAAGCGACTTCAATTTACGAATATGAATTTGGAGCCATTTTTTTAAAAATCTTAAAAAATAGCCAAAATATGGACGTTCAAAATTCTTAAATAAACAAAGAAGGAGGTTTGCATAAATGAAGTCATTCATGTCCATCTCCAAAGTGATTATAAATAGGCGTCATTATACGGTAAGAGGCTCCATCGATGACAGATGCACAAATGAGTTGATTGTGAATAAAAATGTTATATAAATTACATTTATATTCAATAATTATTTTTCCATGACAGCTTATCATAGAATCAACCATAAATCTTTTTAAAATAAAGATATGGGAAGCAATCTTTAAAAGCTTACTTATATTTCACATTTTTATAGATAATATAGCAAATTTATTTAATTATTTCATATTCCCAATTATTATTCCATATGGAACAGTTTTACATTTTGGATATATGAATTATTTAAAACATTTTTTTTTTTTAGTCCAAAATAAAAGGGCGGTTTGACTTGAAGCAGGACACACTATAATAAATTGTTTAGAGATTATGAACAAAATTTAAATATGAAATTCATCAAAACACATAAATCATTTAAATCTGTTTATTTAAAAATATTGCATGAATTTCAACATTCAGTAAAAATAATCGGAAATAACTGATTAAAATTTTTCAAAAATTTTAAAAATAATACATAACACTTTTAACATAATATTTCTATGCAATAAATTCATTTGCGGAAGTTTTATATCACTTTGAACAAAATATTTCTCTTTGAACGTTCATAATATTATATTTATATACATATTGTTTTAAACATACTTACCATACGAAATGTTCAGATGACAAACATACGATATACAAGTTAAAACAGATTAATGTTTATTAAGATTTAATACGAATTTGAATTATTGCTTGTTACTAATTACAAGAATGAATAGATCGCATATTAAATTATTTTAGATCTTACGAAAAATGTTATTATTTTAGTTAAAAAATAGATAAATGTCATAATTTTTTCGAATAGTTCTTAAATTGACTTGATAATTTACCAAGTAAAAAAGAATAAAAAACAAAAATTATGATGTCAAGGGGTAATTTTATTCAGCGGTTGGTAACCATCCCTTCTAGAGAATGAAAAAAATTATAATGAAAATATCTACAGAAATCTATGAATACTAAAGTGTGATTAAAGCTAAGGAAAAAAGTTCTAAAGAAAATGAAGACTATAAAAAAAAAAAAGAAATGGGTTCCTATTTAATTCATTGGGCTCCGTTATTTGTGGAGATACAGCTGGTTGAAAGAACATTGGGAATATTTAAACAACGAAAAAAAAACTTTTTTGAAAAAATAAACTGGGCACTTTTTAAAATTCTTTCAAATATCGTTAAAATCAAATGTTTAGTTTATAGTTGTATAACAATTAACGAGCTATAAATACTCAAAATGTTTTAGTGATTTAGGATTCATATTTTTTAAAATTGAGCATTTTGAATGTAAAAATTTTTTCTAAAGTTTTTTCCAAAAAAATGCCGTCTTTGATAAAAATCTCAAAATAGATCAAAAACACCGAAAATAGATTATTATTATTAAAAATACTGTTCCTATAAATGTTGGCTTTATACGGAGTACATTAAGAGTACATATAGCAACAGATTCTGTTTTAAAATTGAAAATAAATTAATTTTAAATGAAAATAAATATCTAATTTAAACTTTTTAAACCTAATTCATTTGTATTCAGGTCAGTTTTTTTAGTTAATATAGGAAATTCATTAGAAAAATTCAGCTATTTGGCAGTTAAAGTAACCACAATTTGTGAGATTATGAAACTTTTTGTCACTAAGAAGATAAATTTGGCCTCATATCTATTTTTAGAACAATGTATTCGTACCGTGCATAGTAGGTGGAAGGGAATTCCTATCGATTGATGCTAAAAATTTGTAATAAAATATTCATGAAAATATAATTATTTGTTCAATTGTTTGCATGTAAATTATATAGCAAATGTCAAACAAAAATCATTGAATAACTCCAAAAAAAAAAGATCTTTAATTGAAGTTATTGGATTGAAAATTGAAAGAATGATTGAAGAAATTGCATTAGTAATTCTTTTGAATAGCATGTATAAATTGTTATTTATTTAAGTTATTTTCAGAAATTTTCTACGTCAAATCATACACCATTTATAGAGTTATATATCATTTGATTGATAAACTAGTAACCATAAAAACGAAAGAAAACGTTTCGATACACGGTGCCCATATGATAGAGACGAATACCACATTTACATGTTTATAGGAATAAGAACACCAAATCGTGATAAGTGCGCCGTGATAAGTTAGGAGGGAAGTGTTACATACATACGTCATTGCATGATACAATTATCTATTCAAAGTTTTTCCGCTTTTAGGTCAATATTTATTGTTAATAACTCATAAATCTAAACAATATATAATATTAGAATCTATATATAAAATCTTTATTATTGACATTATAGACTATATAATAAATTGATGAAGTTTATTAATAAACGTTTCATAGAATCGTTCGTTCAATATCAAAAATTATACATACAGGGTAAGCCAATAAGTTATAAGAGAAAACACTCGTAACATCAATATTGGTCTGTTTTATGTATGCATCATTCCCCAATTGGTATCCAGAAAATTTTCAGCCAACTTCATAACTTTATAGACAGTTGACTTATGTTTGTTTAAAAAAACATGGAAAAGAATGAGTTTAGAGATTAAACATTTCTATACAAAAGAAACAACCGCAAAAGAAATATAAGCTCGTTCAGTTCATGGCGTTTTTGGCCTTGTAAATATTTATAATTGGATAATTTAAACATGGCCGTACATGAAAAGAAGTCGAACATCGTACAGGATGTCGGGGAAAATCTACGATAAGGTATTGTTACCGAAGAATAATAAATACTTAAATAAATAATTTTCGATTTTCAAAATAATAATAATAGTGCACCTGCAATTAGAACTATCGTAATGTCACCAAACACAAAAATCCTTTTTTTTTTGACGAACGACCACAAGTAAACATTTCTGGAGGCAAAAAAAACTTTTAGGGATGTCTGTAAAAGTGTATTGAATGAGATCTGTAGAAGTGTATTGGTATTATTTAACTAAGTTAAATAATACCAAAAAATTTACCCAAAAATAAGTGTTTCAATCTATTTCTAAAAGCTTATTGACTCGTAGTTACTTAATTTTCGATTTTCAAAATAATAATAATAATAATAGTGCATAACAATGTTACATATTTAGTGTAATTTAACAAAACGACTGACTCTCTCATATTTATCATATGTTGTGTGTGTGTGTATGTATATATGGTTTTGTTTTCGCAATAGTAGTATATATCCTGCAGATAAAATGATTGAAATAATATTATTTGTTGTATATAAACAATAATATATATTTGTTTAAACCATTGGTTGATTGCAGAAATATAATAATAATAATCATCATCATAAGCATTAAATTTTGTGTATTATTGAAACATTTTAATATGGACAAATCAATTAGTTATTACGGGAGCCAAACGCAGTAACGTTGATAATTGGAAGTGAAGAAATTATATATATATATATATATATATATATATATATATATATATATATATATATATATATATATATATATATATATATATATATATATATATCGTTTGTTTGAAATGGCGATATTGAGAATCGCTTGACTGATTTGGCAAATTGTGTCTCTAAATTGCATTCGTATATAATATTTCACTTACAATCGCCTGTTTAAATGCTTTAAAGATCGAAAACTACAGAACTATTTGCGAAATTTAGGGAAAAAATTTGCCAAATCAGTTGAGCGATCTTTAAAGCATTTAAACAGGCGATTGTAAGTGAAATATTATATACGAATGCAATCGCATTTCGCTACAATTTTACAGTAGTAACAATCGTCGAAAAGTTTTAGATAGACTTATGACACTTCAAAGCCAGGATAGTTGAGTTATTTGCTTGAACTTGAGCAGAGAATAATAATAGTTTCGCAGCTCATTTGTCCTCCTACGTCTGCTTAGTTATTCGTTAGTGTCAATATTAATGTTTGACGAATAACAACAACGTTATTACTAATTTAGTTAAAGTGATATCCGTGACTTATTAAGCTATTTAAGTAATTGATATTTGCCCACCCCTGGTTAGACATCTGGTCTGCAATCTGAAGGCATAAGTTTTTCATTGATAAGCTACTTAAGCTTTCACTTTTTAGTATGAGTATATCATTTATACAATTATGATTTTGAGGAAAATTTCTATAAGAATTCCAATTATTCCACAGTAATTTTTAGAGGGATTTAAGTGTACTGAATGTGGGTTATAGAATTAGAACCTTACCAAACTGCACCATTTACCTCCATTAATCTCCATTCCCTTTTTGGCGAAAATCTCCAAAAATATCAGGTTTTTTTAAAATATAACCTAGAAAATATTAATTATTTCAATCGATGTGAAATGGTAACCTCGTAGAAATACAGAAACTTTTTCAGACCCCACTGTCATTTTAGAAAATCTTCAAAAATAGCAACTTTTTGTCTGCATAAGCTACGAAGACGTGGTTATGACCTGTGAAATGAAATGATCATGACAAAAAGAAATATTGATGTTTTCATTTGAATCCTTTTTACTCATTTGTGAAATCAACGAAGGAGTGGCTTGTTATTTTTAAGCAATGTCAATAGCTTATAGACTTAGTAAATTTAGAGAGTTGATCACATTTAAAATATTTGTTACATATTATTTATTACATATAAATGAAGGCTTTATTAGTTACCCTAACGATGGGTGAAACTAAATTAATGAATACACCGACCACAACAGGATCTAATTTCCATTGAATAATGATTAATATTTGTGGGTCAATATAACTACTATTTTGATACGCAGTAAACAATTGTATATGTCCGAGACACAACCATGAAGATATGTACTTAAAATATATGTATATACAATAATATATGCTCATATTTGATTATATGGTCAGATAATGATTAATAGGTCATCATATACTATGTTTGATAAATTTGATACTTTTTAAATTCCACTGTTGAAAATATTTGATATCATTTATATATTTAAAAACATGGCCGTAATGTTTCTGAACAAATACGTAAAGTTTATGATATCTTCAGTCCTTTTGTACATACTATAAGCACGCTAGAATATTGTTGGGAAATATGAAGATTGGTAATATTTGACGAGGTATGTAGAAGATGCAATAAAAATAGCAATTTATACCCATGAAAATATGAAATTAGGCTCAATACCAAACACAATTCGAAAATTAAAATAAAATTTATTTAGAAACGAATAAGTTATAAGCTCTTAAAGCTGTTTTCCATGTCTTTCTTGCAAAAAGTGAATTTGTATAGAAAAATTTTTGAATATTAATACAGTTTATATAACATTTTTATTCACAATAAACTCATTTGTGCATACAAACATTATTTATTGAAAATTTTGAAGGAAAATGTAGTTAATTGTATAAAAGTGACATGGACATCGATATGACCTCTCATCGTAGAATGACCCTTATGTATAATTACAATGGAGATAAACATATATGGTGCCATTTATGCAAATCTCGTATATTTAATATCTGAAATTTTATATTTTGGCATTTTTTAAGATTTTAAAAAAAATACCTACAAATTCATGTTTGTGAACTAACGATGCTTCAATTCAAGTGATTAAAAAAATTTGTGCATCTTCACGATTGTATTATTTACAAACAACCGTTTTTGGTACTCTTAGGAATTATTTTAGGAAAAATTGGAATATATAATAACTGTCAACGTATTAAGTGGAAGATCCTTATGTTATTGAGAGATTACTTCATAGAGGTGACTTCCTCACAAATGTTCAAAATCTCTTTTCAAAAATTTTAATTCTTAATTTACTTTAGAATAAGCCATCTGAGAGCCAACCATTTTTATTGGACTTTAAAATACATACTTGAAATGGAAAGATAAAGCCTGAAACAAGAGTTTTGAACCAATAGATCCTTTTTACGCTTTACGTCTATTAGTTTTTGTAACTCGTTTATATACATTCTAGACATCATTTAATAAAAGAAGCGCTGCTGAAAAAATCGAGTGTATCTAATTGAACTTATTATTGATTAGCTTTCCAGATATTTTTGTAAGAGTCGAGTAGTAAGAAAGGTTTCTGTGTAAGTTATTTGTGTTCGCACAAAATTCAGAAGAACCACCATCCAAATATTGAATATCAAACTAAAATACAAGAAACATTTCAATTGGCGTTGGCAAACTTTTCAATTCTTTAACTCCTTGTAACGAAAATAGGGATTGGTCAGTCTGTAATGTGGCTGATTATTTCAACCCATTAATTTGGACAAGTAATATACATGTAAGAAGAGCACTCTATCTTCTTACATGTATATTTCACTTGCTAGCGCACTAATATTTGTTGACATGCTGGGAATCGAGCCTGTAAAATAGGTAAACAACGTATTACACACTCAACGACATTGTCAACTGAGCTATCGAATTCGGAGCTATCGGAGGTCTATATATTATTTCGAATTAGGTCAATTTGATCGAAATATGGACATTTAATCAGCTTATTCATGGGAGAATTAAAATTTTAACACGCCGGTAATACAAACAAAATATTTAGTAAATATATAAATCGTAACAATTCACAAATAATTCATTTGTTTAATAAATAATTGTATATATATATATATATATATATATATATATATATATATATATATATATATATATATATATATATATATATATATATATATATATATATATATATATATATATATATATATATATATATATATATATATATATATATATATATATATATATATATATATATATATGATGTAAGCAAGCCCCCGTCAACCGTATGTTTATAAATTCGATATAAATAATTTATACAATATATTATATGAATTCATATAACATAATATGGGTGGCTTAACATATTGTTTGTCTTACTCGATTCATGTTCAATTCTTCTCAAATTCAATTTTACAAATTTACAATTGTTACTATCAAATCGAAATATTATATATAGTATCAGCAAACTCGAATGAAATTCTCGAAAATTTCAGATTACTTTTCTGTATCATATTACAATCATAATGATTTTTTTGTTGTTGTCACTTTTTTGACAATACATACTTGCATAGGCCACTAGAAGACATCGTCTGCATGGAACGTAGTCAAGCTTGCTGAGCAATGTATTCAAAAGATGCTATTTAGGTGATGCAAAATTAAATTAGATGCTCAAACTTTTAATAAAGAAAATTGAGTCATTATGATGCACTACAGCCGTGAAATCATTCTTAGTATGTATAGTAAACGAAACATACTAAAAATTAAGATCAATATCTACTAATTAATTTTTTCTATTACTGTCGAGGGAACGACCTTAACTATAACATTTTTTTTGTATCACATGCAGTTTAAAGTTACGTAAATGGGGTAATAAGGTCATCTCATAAGGCAACTGTGCATACTTTATGATTACCCAGAATGCAAATGTCTATCAAATTTGACTTTAAACAAACATCTAGATATTAATAATAATAACAATTTAAAAAAAAAAAAAGAAAAAGAAAAACAAACACAACAGCAAAAAAACATGAAAAACAAAAAATAATGTAACGTAATTTAATAATGTTTAGTTTATTGTAAACAATGTTTAATTTGTAAAAATAACTAGCCAATAAAAAATGTTGATGCATATGAAAACATTATCACATATAAATGTTGCACACAAAAAAACAGTTGAATCTATGGGTAGCCATTATTACGTTGTGAAGCATACTATTCGAGTACATATTGTTTATTAAAAAAATAGGTTCATATTTTATATTATACGCATAGTCAATGGACAAATGTAAGAATTCTGAAAATAAGCAAAATCACACTTATAGAAAACTACAAATGTATTGCGTTGTCCTAAAAGTCGACATTGAGGATGCGGGAGTACAAGGAAACGCGTCATCGCCATATGTTTTCGCTTTTGAATGCTTTTAGCTAACCCTATTTTTGGATTATTAAAGTACAGGAGTGAGATTTCGCACTTATTCATATTGGTAACGATGGTAATTCTACGAAGTTTAAGAACAAAAGACAACTATTAGTCGCAAGAAATTTTAGAATGAAGTAAAATGTTACAGATCATACCTCGTTTACAAAAGTCTACGATAGAAAAGGAGTTTATATTTAAGTTTCAGAGGCATGTTTAAAATGGTGGAAGCTGGGGCAATTACACTTACATGTAAAGCGTTCCAGTTTATCTTACTCACTCAGGTTTGATTGCATATTATTACAGTTGTTTAACATAGTCTTGCAAAAATGCAATTTCATTTTATTTTGAATATTTGTCGGAACAAAGCAGCGCTGAAAAGTTATCCAACAATAAATTCAATTAATACATGCTCAGTAAATCAACTCTCTATGAGCTCAAAATTCATATTAATGTAAGTGCCATAACCATCGATAGGACGTCTTATCGAAGAATGACCTTTATGTATCATCACCATGGAATTGAACATGTATGAAGTCATTTATGCCAATTCTACTAAGTTTAATTAATTAATGTTTAACGACGAAATTTTGGTTATTTTTTAAGATTTTTAAAAAGTAATGTCAAATTAATGTTCGTAAAGTATAGACGCTTCAATTGAAGTGATAAAAAAATATTTGTGCATCTTGCCTATTGTAAGTAATACACCTTGTATAAACTACATACATTTATTTCACTAAGAAAAGTTTAGCAGTAGTTTTGTATTTAAATAATTATAATTAACAAGGTATAGATAAAGTGGCAAGCGAAGTAAGATGCCCCAAGGAGATATGATTGTCTTCAAGTCTTAAGGTAAAAGAGATGACTGTTTCCGCTACAGCTACAATTGCTTATGGACTACAATATTATATACATGAATCTCTCCCGACCGATCTACACCATATAGCTACTTCATAGTGATAATAGATTTAAAAGTAGATGAGAATATTGTCGCCCACATGAAGAGATGGAAAGTATATTTGACTCTCGCTTAAGTTCTCAATGAGGGCTTTAATGCGCATGTGATATTAAAAAATATTCAAATATTGAAAAAAGTTTTAAATCACAAACTACTGAACGTTAAAGCTCCGTTATCTTTAATAATAGCTAGAAAAGACATAAAAACTGTTTTTTTTTTATTTTGTAAAATCAAATGCTCAACAATTTTTATTTGAAACTATTTTTTGGAACTCTCACGCTTTTTGAAATTTAGATGCATTTTAATATTTTAAATGTCTTTTCAATTGACATTGGAGGCTAGAGTTATTTTTAATAATTTCTTCGTAATCAGCAGAACTACTTAAAAAAAGGAATTCAATTTCATTTTTTAAATATTCTACATTCTGTCATCTTCAGGAAGTCGTTGACATTTCCACCTTCTTCAACATAAGTAAGTATTTTTAAATTCTAAGTTAATTTTCACTATATTATTAAAACTTACATGCGGGTATTGCATTGAGTTCTATATTATATGCACAGCAATAGGGTAGTGTCTACGCAGATATACAAGTCTGTGAACTTTTCTCTTGTTTTTACGTTCATGCGCATACCATAGAAAACATAGTTTACTTTCTCATTTTGTGGGCGATACCTAAATTCAATATGATGATCACTATGGTGTAACTATAAGATCTACACTGACCAGACCATTGTACACACACACATACACACACACACACACAAACAAAGTTTAAGGCAGACATTAAAAAATATTCACATTATTATTTATTTTGATTGTATAATTATTTGGGAAATAATGAGACCCACATTTTTTTTTTTTAAGTTTTGAAAGTAAGAGTTTAATCTGTAATATTGTTTACATTAATTGTTATCGGCTACATAATAACGATTTGTAATTTACATTTTTGACTAGTTCCTCACTGTTCGATGTGAAGGAAAACAAGCTCATAGCATATGGTCAGTAAATTTTGGATTTCTAATTAAGATCTCAGCGATTCTTATGTAGGGGGTTCTTATTTCGATATTATCTCCCTCAAAGTATAAAAAAGTCCCAGTAAACTCATTTTTGGCAGTAAATTCTTTACAAAATAAAGAATTTTAAAGCAAATTCTTTATATTTCCTCTGATTATTTTATACTTAAAATATTGGTATTGGTTTTTTATAGAATTACCTAATTAGCCCATTTCCAAGTGTCCGTTCATCCGTCACAAAGATAACTGTAAAGATAACTTTAAAGATTAAAATTAGACCTAATATGGATACACAACTATATATCGAGTATAAAAATAATTAACCATGTTAGTTGTTATCTTCAATTGTAACTATATATTTTTTGTTATTTGTGGCTTATAATTACTTGAGCCTCTGAATACGTGCATCAAGAATTATTTTAAAAATAGGTGTCAATGTCTCTAGTTATATATTATTTACTTTTTTTTTTTTAAATTTCAAGATCAATCCAAAATTGGATGAACGTTCAATAGTTGCGTAATATTTTCGAAATTTCATAAGATGAAACATTAGTTCGAAATTTTATAAGATGAGTATTGTGGAATTAATCATGAAGCTACCGAACATAAAATATTCACTCAGAGGGAATGAAAAAGAAGTTATTTCATGTGGGAAGACAAGAATAACTTCTGCATATATCGTAAAGTTCAGGATGATTGGCAAAACGGATAAAGATTTACTATATAATTTGAATTTAAATTAAGACAAATTGAAAAAAAATAAGTTAACCAATGAATTCAAAAAGCTTATAACGCTAGAAATTATGGAAATTAGTAACAAAAGAAACAACTGAAAATTCACACTGGTAATCGAAAACTCCAAATTTTTAACTATAACCGTTGACAAAAATCGTTTACTTGGAGAAATGCATAAATTATCGTCTAGACCACATCAAAAAACGAACAGGATTATCAAATATTTCATTAAAATTCGTGATATTGATTTTAAATTAAATCTATTTAAACTTCCATACAAATAGTTATAATATTATATTAGTTCAGATTTGAATTAAAACAAGAATACGAACAGAGGACATCAAACGACCAATCATAATACCTATTTATACATAACCTACGGAACTATTGAAACAAAACTCGTATTAAAACTAAACTCGTAACAATAGTACACATTATTTGTACATAGACATAACAAACATCGATGTACAAATAATATTAAATCCAAGTATAATAAAATATACAACTATGATGATTTTTCTCACAATAAATTGTTCAAATTACATGAAATAAACATTAAAAAAGAGTATACTCGAATTTTTTTTTTTTCCTTATAAATTGTGTTTGTAATTTTAATTAATTAGTTAAAACCACACAAATAAAAAAAAAAAAACTCTAAAATGGAATATAGAAAAAATCTATTGTGATTTACTCACATAACACCCATACACAAGAATTACCAAACAAAAGTAATATATTTCTAAAAAGTTTTTTTATTTATAAAGAAAAGAAACTTTTTAATTGAAATAGAAAAACTATTCTCTAATTTTCATATTTTATGTAGTTTCGGATATTCGAAAAGATCAATTTGAACAAACTTCAGGTATAGTTGTTTTTGAAAGATAGTATACAAATTTTTTTTGTATATTATTTTCTACAACTTAGATATTTTTAACAACTTTTGTTGTTTTTAACACATTATATCTATTTTACAGAAGTAGAAATGACGTTTGCAACGCAATCACCGACAGGTGTGTAATGATTTTAATGACTACTACCTTTCAATAAAATTCGATAATAGACGTTTATCTGTTGAAGTGCAAACGTTATTTCTACTTCTGTTAAATAGATATAATGTATTAAAATGAGAAACGCACACAAAATGAATACAATAAACTTGTATTCATTGTAATAATAAAGTGGTTCTGCTTTACCTTGATAATTCGAAAGCCTTAAGCCACTCCAAATTGACAGCTTTTTCCTAATTTTAATTCAAGCTGCGATAGAGGTTCATATTCTACTTCAGTGTCACTACGCCGTTGCTGCGGTAAAAAATTCTAGTGAAAGTCTCTCTCAATAACTATTTAAAAGGTAATTACGATAAGAACAGCTCAGAATGACTATAAAAGTCCGCCAATGATTGAATAATCTTGAGTTAGTTCTTTCAGTTTTTTCCTGATATTTCCTGGTTTGAATTCAACCATCAGAGTTATTGCTTATCTATTTGACAAATAATTTAGCCGCTGAAGAACCTAATAATTCCGAATTGATGACCGTTTCAATATCTTCTGACATAAAATTACAAAACGTGATAGAGCTTTTGTACTATAATGGTATCAATCTATCATCGGTGGTTTTTTATTTTCAAATGCAAGTGGCTTGTTTTGTAAGTAAATAATTTTGAACTTAAATTTATCATAAAACGTCTAAATATGCATATAGAGGTTAAAAAAAATGTAAATATTCTATAAAATTTATTTAACAAATAACATTTTGTGTTAGACAAAACAATTAAGATGAAAATACCAGTTACATAATGTCTTAAGGAAAGCAACTAACTTCTTGTTGTGGAAAATCTTTTTTTTACATTTATAGACTTTTAATTGTAATCATGAATATTATTTTAATAACTACAATTGTATAAATAAAATAAAATATGTTCCGCTATTCAATGCAATGCAGAATAAAAGCTTTTTAAAATACATAGTCTCTAATCCAGAGGGAATAATCACACCTGTCTTATATCATGGATATGAATGGTGAGCGGTGTTCCCGCTTTTCCATTCACCGGTTTCATTAATTTCTTCATAGATAGACTCTGAGGTGAGATCAGACTTTTAGAAAAAAAATTATTAATAGACGGCGAGATGTAAGAAATTCATAGGAAACAGTTTTTAAGTAATAAATAATTTAAAATTTTTCCTTGTGTCCAATTGCCTTTTTCAATTAAAGCCAACCAGTTAATTTTTAAGCTAAGGATAATATTGACTGACTTTTAATAATGCTTACTTTTTAATTAATTTTTTTGAAGTCGGTTTAATTTTGTTTAAAAATTGATTATTTTTTATTTTTGAGTGCTATGTACAACCACGACAAAACGCTATCCTTTGAGACATCACTGCCGTGGTTTCCTTATCATCGTACCGCCCTTAGGATATCTTCTTACGACGAATATATCCGCGGACACACATATCATATAAAACATGTTTTTGCGCCTTCTCTACCCTTAGAGACATCAGATCTAGATCAAATTGAAACAGAACCACGTGGAAATCAAAATCGATTCACCTAGTCGTAAAAATCTGAGATAACAGATATAAAAGGAATACAGTTGAATTGAGAATCTCCGTTTTTGAAGTCGATTAAAAACCACATCAAATTTGAGTAAAGTTTGGTAAATCGCGAATAAAATGAGTGATGATTAATCAATTACTGGGGGCATGTTTTGGTCGCATACAGTTAGAAGAAAAATATTTCACATGTTTAAGGCCTGAAATTTATCTCTAAGTCTATACTACTAAATTAAAGATGAATTCCTCTGAGCCAGTGAATTACATCATCCAAGCAGATCAAATTCAAAGCTTTAGCTGAATAAGAACTGGAAACAAATTTTGATTCAAACTTTTGAACATAGTATATTTCCTCACAGAAACCATTAAATAATCCGTCAATGTAGAATCTATGTTCAACATAATAATACATCATTTTTCTAGTTAAAAAAAAGTACTACACGAAATACAAAAAAAAAAAAAAACTACACACTAAGATTTTCTTAAGGACAAACTTTTTCTTTTTAAATAAATATCAGCTTTTCTATAGAAAAACATTAGTAATAAATGAAGCTATTTAAAACTAAATACAATTTGACAATTTGATACTAGCGAGAATATGTATAGTTTTTTATTACAACCGTATACAGCAACCTTCATGTGGTCCTGAACACCGTTATAAAAGTTGATACGCAAGGATGTTACATCACGTCCCACAAATCGTATCAAAAGTTGTTACTAGGTGGGATTACGAATAGAGACGTGAACTCGATAACGAAACATTTACAAAGAGAAGACTTATTCAAATATTTGGGATATGGACTTGAACGAACAAAATACAATACAATTTATTGAAATTTATCAATATAAACAATTAATTAAAGTCAAGGTACTCTGATTGGTAAACAGATCGAAGGCTATGCAATACATAGCAATATCGTAACACGTAACATGTAATGAATGTTGAACATGTGTACGCTCCTTTATATTAACACAAAAATAATTCAGTTTAGTGTGAATATTTCTTTTCATTATTTTTTTTTTCAATAGAAATGAATATTATCATAAAAAAATTACGTTTGATTTTAATACTAATGCCATATAAACAGGGGCACTCTAGCTAATAGAAAGTTCACACAGTGACAGTGGTCCCGGTCTATAACTGATTTAAGTAGTCTGACTAACTTACAAAGATTACTTCGGACTGAATTCGGCCAAACAACCATATCAATAGATTTTCATTATATGGAAGTGAAGTGAGTGTACAACACAGGATTTTCATTTTCTTCTTCTTATATATATATATATATTATTTTTTATATTATTACTTAGAAAAATGGTAAATTCTATTCTTTAAAACGCATTTATTTATACATTAAGAGTTTTGTAAAAGTTTTCTCTCTTTTGTATTTTACGGGTATGGTAAAAGTTTTCCGTAAAAGAAAATATTAGTTTTTGTAGTCAGAATGAATGGTCGTCAGTTTAGAATAATAATATATTATATATTTTTTTATTTTTGTAATAAAAATCGTTAAAACGATTAGGTAAAATATCTTTTTTTTTTTTTTGGATTTAAAAACAAATTGGATTTAATAACTTCTTAATCGATTAATGTGCTACGAGTGACTAAAATTTGTAATAAAACATTCATATTCTAGGAAATATAATTATTTGTTCAATTGTTTTTGCAAATGTGAAACAAAACTTATTGAATAATTACATAAAAATGGCATTGAATTAAAGTTATTGAGTTAAAAATTGTAAGAACAATTGAAGAAATTGACTGCGTAATTACTATAATTGCAAATATAAATAAATATTCAATTAAATTAGGAAATAAAATTTGAGAAATTTCCTTTGTTAAATCATCTATCATTCACAGACTTTTATAACAATTTATTGATGAAGTAGTATTGTTGCACGGTGCCAATAATTATATAAATACTCAGAAAAGTTTGTCCTGGGTATATATTGTATCGATTCATATTTCAAAAATGTATTCCCTATTAATTATTTTTTTTGTTTTTTTTTTTTTTTTATGTAAGTATTTATATAAGGTTGTAGCACAATATTTTAATTCAATTTTGAATACTTTTTTTGTAATTTCAAGATATTACTGATAGCTTGAAACTTTTTTTAGAAATGATTCACTATAAAAGCGGCATTAAAGCACGATATTCTTTCTGATTGCTCTGCCAGCGTAATATCACGACACGAGTGCATTATAAGAATTCAATTTTCTTAATTAAAAACTTGAACACCTAATTTAATTTTACAGCACTTAAAAAGAACCTAATTTGGAGCATATTTAAATTTAATTTTGAATACTTTTCAGTGCTAGACCTTGATGGGAATGTGTGCTCATTTGTTAATTCTTATTATTATTATAAATAAACGCTTAATAGAGTTTTGTAAAATCGATATAAATTTGATAGATGCATTATGAATCATTGAGCAACTAAACGACTTGCACGCTCAACAATATTAATAATTGTTCGAAAGAAGCAGTTGAACTTTAATCTTCTGCGCATTGATTAACTTAGAGAAGGAACACCGAAGCTAGTAAATATCCTATCTTTAAAGTACTATTAAATTAATTTACTTAAATAAACAATTCATCGCCAATACGGTATCTGTCGTTTGTTAAAATGTGTTTGGTAAATTATAATATAAAAAATACATTACGAAAAAACAATTTTCGAAAATAATTGAACCGACTTCAATCAATAAATCAATTTTCAACAAATATAAGGCAAAAATATTTCGAAAGGTAAATTGATCACATTGGGTTATTTTTTAAAACCGAAATTGGCATATTTTATATTTTATATTTTAATAAGTTTTTATTAGCTAGATTTAAGCTTAAAATTGTGGTGAATCCAAACACTTTTCAAATAAAAAATGCATGCTTCAACCAAATAAACATATTGTGTTCTGGATTGTTTTTTCTGTCTGTTATGCTTAACCTGACCCATTACAGCCAATGCATCGTTTCTGACCCTTCACAAAAATACACCACCCAAATTTCAGTTTGCTATCTATTTTCTTTTATGTCTTATCTTGAAGATGAACGGACTGACGGACAAACAAATATAAATTTATTTTCTAGCGTTACAAATTTTAAATGTTAATATACTCAAACACATACACATATATGTCGAGTATAATTATAAAATTTCTAATATGTAAGTAAATTGACCCACCGACATAAAAGTCTTCTACATTTATGCACGTGTATAAGGCTAACATGCTCGATGGTTATAGTGGCACATAGTGGTGGAAATGATAACATCTATGTTTGTTTGAAGTCGGTTAATAAAATAAATAATTTAATAAATATAATATGGATATCGAAACCGTTGATAATTTTATCGAAATTTTTGAATATTAAATGGAAATATTATGTTACATTATATGGTGTTGTATGTAATGAAATAAAAAACAAAATTCTATTAATATTATATTTTCTAATTGAAATCAATTTTTTTTTTTTTAACATGTATTTTTATTATAATATTACAAACACAATGGCTCTTAAAAAGATACAATATACTGTAGGTTCTGTATTATATATATATATATATATATATATATATATATATATATATATATATATATATATATATATATATATATATATATATATATATATATATATATATATATATATATATATATATATATATATACATATAAATTTTTTTCATAGACTGTTTCATTGTTATACCAATAAAAACTGCTGCTCTTTGTTCAACAACATGTTCGATGTTGATCACTTTCAATTTCATTTCAAAATGTATTACTGAATAATTATTTAATTTTTATATCCAAACATATCGTTGGTAATATTTTAATAGAGAATAAAACAAAATTGCTATATTTACCCAAAAAAATATGACGCTACGCTCAATACCAAACAAAATTCGAAAATTACATTAAAAATTGATTCAAAGGATTTGTTTTCCATCGTTTTTTTGCAAAAATAGTTTTATGAATGATTTTATTGATAAGCTGTCATTTTCAATAAAAAAATTGCACAATAAAAGATTTGAATATTAATGTAAGTTGATAAAACATTTTTAATTACAAGCAACTAATTTTTGCATACTAACATTATTTATATTAAAATTTAAAGTACAGTATAAATAAGTGCCATGCACATCTACAGGACCTTTTCCCGTAGAATGATCCTTATGTATAATCACTATGGTGATGAACATGCATGACGTCATTCAAGCAAAGCTCCTTCGTTGTTTAAGAATTTTGAACGTCCATATAACATTTAAAAACATAACTTCAAATTCATGTGAAGTAAAGACACTTCAATTGAAGTGATAAATAATTTGTGGATTATTCCTATTGCGAATATATGTTAATTACTTCTTCCTACTTTTTCTTTCAGATTTTAAATATCTAAAAACAGACAGAACGTCATCAAATTAACACTGAGTAACATTTTCTCAGAGAATCATTAAAACTAGCTAATTCATACTGATGATGACTAATTTGTAGTAGAAATACGAATTTATAAAATATTTTGATCTAGGAAATTGGGGCAAAAAATCATAATTATTTATTTATTTATTTAAAAATTGTTTTTAAAGTTTTCTTCTATTTTGTATGATTCGAAAGTTGTTTCATTCACAAACTTAAACAAAATTTCATCTCGCTTATCTCTTTTCACTATTGAGTTGATGATACCTTGATGATAGGGGCGGACGGGAAAGGGACTAATAAGATGATTCTAGGGACATCTATTCTATTATATCTAAAAATTTCATTCAATATTACTCTCACACATTTATATTTATACTGTAGTCCCATTACAGCGGTTCAAATTTTACCATAATCACTCAAATGTGAATCGTACTGCTTTTAAACAAAACAGTATATTAAACAAAAGAGTATATATGCGTGTGTATGTGAGTGTGTGTAATATAAGTCACACCTCTTACATATGTGTGTGTGTCATTATGTGTATACAGCTTTTTATTATTGATTTAATAAAATTTTTATGCATTATTTTCAAATAATATTAGCATTCTCCAGTCCTGTTCTATATAAACTATAAATGTACCAAATTTCATACACCTCTCTCCGCCCAATTTTCGTAACAGTACAAAAAAAAAAACAACGGTTTTTGTTTCACCTATTAAAATATTATAAAGATGTCGACAATAATTATAAAAATGAACATCGTATATGAAATAAATTACAATTTTATTTATAATTTGTTTAGTTAAAAAGGGTGAATGCAACTAACTAACCGATAGGTTGCTTTGGTAATATTAACAACAACGAACAAGATATTTCGAGTAACATTGGTGCCTCATCAATACCATAATTAGCGTAGTAAGTGAATGATAATGAATGCCGCTTTTTAAAATGTGATCACAATTATTCCCATTTTGAATACAGTAAAAACTGTTATATACACACACAACAATATATTTTATTTTTTTTTTTTTTCTTCAATGTTTTAAATATAATACAATAATATATTTAAAAAAATATATAATCTTACGTTATAAATTACATAAAAGTCAATTATACATACTAATTAAATGTGACATTTAATTAGTATGTAAAATATGTATAGGTTATGTTTTAATGTATAATATGCATAGTATGTATAACCTAACATTTATATTATGGTGTGAACATCTCTTTAAGATTTTTATCATATTCTTCAGTCGTTTCTGTATAAGATGTTTGTTTTTTCTTTCTTCGTTGTTTATCTGACTTTTTTTTTTTGAGACAAAATATTTTTTATTTTTAATATATGTGATAGTTTTTACACTTAAAAATATATAATAGAGAATTAAGATGATTCTACATTGAAATACACAATGCGATCAAAGCACTGAGCATGGATTTTCAATTGGGAATGGAAATTTTCAGATTTTTTTCACATTTGGATTACATTCAACTTAAGTATTTCTTCTATAAGCGAAGCTACAACTCTATGCACTTATTTTGATATTCATATACATAAAATGTATATAAGCTAGGTCTAAAGTTTGTAACGCTAGAAAATATTAACCATTTTTGTTTTACATGTTTGCAGAATTGCCTAATTAGTTTTTCATTTTAATTTGTACGTTCGTGATAAAGAAGAGAAAAACGAAAACAGATGGCAAGCTAAAATTTTGGTAGCGTATTCTGGATCTAAAAAGTGCTTTTAGGTTCGTAAATGAGCGAAGAATGTAGGATAGAATAATAAAAGATAAAAGAGAAGAAAACTAAGAGTACACAAAACTGTTGTTGTTTTTTTTAATAAACAATTTTGTTTGAAACACGTTTTCGAAAACTGTTTGGACGCCACTATTAGTTAATATAAATATACAAGTATAGTTAGTATACATTCTACTATATGTATATAAAAAATTGTTTCTAAAATTATTTTATTATTTCCAATTTTCACTTGTAAAGAAGAAGTCGTAACACATTAAATGTATTTTTTCCCTTCTAGATGACCCCTGAAAGTTTAACATTTTCATGTCATTATATATAGTTTATTACTAAATTAAAGCATTTCTTAAATTTCTTAGAATATTTCGAAAATTGAACTTATAAACGGTATAAAATTTCAAATTAATCCCAATTTTAATAAATTATAAAAAAAATTAATTTTAACATTAATTACTTTGTACTATAAATGTGTAATTCGATTACGAAAATATTCGCCATATCACTGAATTTTCGAACAATTTATAATTGTCAACATTTATAAAATATACACAGTTATAATAATAATACACCAAAATTCTTCAAATATTAAATTTTTGAATGGTTATAAGCAATCTGTTTCAAACAAAAGTTATTTGCTTTATAAATTTTGAAGTCACTGTCCCTAAATCGTAGCGTAAAATAACAACTTTATATATTGGATATATTTATATTTAGAGGTTTAATTAATGTTTTTGTGAAAATTCTACAAGAACTCGAAACACTGTTAAAAATCTTTTGTATTATATTTTTCAATTGCCATTTAAAATTACATGGCGCCTTTATGTAATATTAAAAGTTCACAATTAGTGTTTTTATATTAAACGAATTAACCAGGTTACTTTCATATAAATTAGTTTGGTCGTGAAGTCAAATATATATATATATTCTTGAAGACTGTATGTAAAAGAGTCACGATTTTGTAATGGTAGTTGTTCAGATATTTTTACTAGATATTCTCAGAATAAACAAGCAAACAAAACAAAAAATTGACAAAAAATTCCAATAAATATATTGAAATCCACTTGAAAATTCAACCGCAATTGATTAATGAAATAAACGAAAAATGTAATGCAAATTTTTTAACAGGAATGGTATGAATTTTGTTTGTTAGCAAATTTTTTTTTCCCCATTTTTTAAAGTGAGAAACATGTAAGTCATTCGAGTTATAAATCATTTTTAACCTCCATGTGAAATTCACTGTAACGTGGTATTAAAAACGGTTTTTTCATCGATATTCCATTTTTTTTATTGAGTAAATCGCGATTAGTATATGCCAATTAAGTTGGTGCCAATTATTAAAAAAGAATATTTTTAGCAATAAATATTGTCGATGCCAGAGCAAAATTTTCAAGTAGTTACTCTTTCGATGGTGTGATGACACTAGTTCGGATATGACTTCATTTTTAACCTTTATTATTTACGTTAATCCAAAACAAATGTTAATCAGTGGAAGCACCAATAGGAACAAATTTGAAAAAATACGGTTCATGTATCAAAACAGTATCATTTTTTATTGTCTAATATATTCCGAATATATTATGTTTATTAAAATTATTATATCGTCTATGAATCGCCATATCAATAAATAAATTTATATTGTTCATTCAGTAAATTTTTTACATTTTTAGGTTTCTAAATATGGTCCTAAACTTTACAAAATTGACATTTATTTTAAGATTGAATTGAATTTCTGAGATATCAATTGAAAATAACATCAAGATATCCCTGTTGGAATATGATTTAATAAAATATGACAAAAACTACACATTCACCTGTTTAGTAGATCGGATTTTTGTAATTTTTTGTCGAACTTTACATAAATTGGAGACAAAAATATTGTTTGGATTTTCCTCAATTTTTTAAGTAATCAAAAAAATTACGAAAATACTTTTCCTTTTGCGTGATATTAAATATGTCTGCAAAGTTTTAAGCTATTCTGACAGTCTAGATTTCATTTTTTATTTAGAAGAGAAAAATATATGGGATCGAGTTAGCACGAGTCAGTAAATTTATGGGTCTATTTATCAGTGATTTTTAGGCCTTTGTGTTTATCCTATGATTGCCATTATCAAATTTCTTATATTGAAGGTTCCTTAGCCTCATTATAATGCAAAACACTTACCACGTAATGAAATATAATTATTTCTAAACATTCCCTATTTTCATTTTTTCTTTAAAATGAATAATTACTTTAAGTTTTTTAAGCTTTAACTAATTACACACCGTTAATACATAATATTACCTAGATAATGTATTCATAATGTGCATTTTATTATAAAATTGATAATAATCTAATAATCAAATACAATAACTGAAATTTATATTTTATCTATAACCAGGTACTTAGGTTATTAAAAAAAAACACCATTTTGAAGGAATTCGAGTAGCCAATTCTAAATATGATATCGTCAAAAAGTAGCTACAAAATGTTAATATAAGATTAAATGAGTACAACGCATAAATGTATGTGATGACTCCAAACATATCATAGATAGACAAAGTACTACGTATTGTATATACTACAAGTAAGATAGAGAGCACAGCAGTGAGCAAGTCTGTATGATACTGTATAAATGTTTATACTGAAATGAGTAGATTTGTTAAATATAAAGAACGTACTCAAAAAACACTACATTGGCTATCAGTAGCCAAAAGAAATTATGTCGCCTAGGCTAGTAACCAGTTGCCAAAATGGTGATAAATCGCCATATCTGGCAACCCTGCCTGTAACACATATCCATGAACGTTTCTACATTGAGATTGTGTGGGGCTCCCCTGTTGAGTTTTTGTCAATGTTTACATTCTATTTTTAATTATTTCATATACAAATATTTTTATGAACAAATAACATAGGTTTGTTTATATTAACATACATTTCAAAAAAAAAAAAAATAATAATTGAAAAAAAAATCAGTGATTTTCACACAAAAATGCTCACATCAATAACATTTTCGGTAAAAATTTTTAAATATGATTTGTTTCATCATAATTTTGAAAATAAATTTTCAAACATTTTCAAATTAATGTTATTTATACGATTAAACATAATTTTGCAATGTTATTGATTTGCATAAAAGCCGCTGTAATTAATTCGATGTTTTTATATCGGTAACAATCTCGTTATTTATAAGGTATTTAAAAAAATGAAAAAAAAAAACAACTTCAGTTCCCATGTTCGTGAAGTAAGGACGCAAAATTGAATAAAATATTTAGTTAACATTTCTATTAAATTAACTGTATAAATATTTTTCGATTCGTCTCTATATTGAACCAATTCACTAAAAATTTAAATATTTTTTTTCCAATTGAAAAACTAAACCAAAAATAAATCATCCAAAAAAATTTTATACTGTCATAATAATTATTAAAATCAACTTTCATAATTTATAATTATTATTCAAAATTGTTTTTAAATTACTAACATATTTTGAATATAAACTTTTTATTACAAATTATATTTAAAAAAAAATAATAATAATAATAAATAAATTACATATGTTTTTCCCACAATAATAATTTTTCATATTCCGAAAATCAGTTTTCACCCCTTACCTATCTACAGGCAATGTTATTTTTATTATAAATATATTATAAATTTCAGCATGCTTCGGCGTTAAATACCCTTGAAATTTGTTTCATGAAACTGGGTTCGTGACACATGTAACAGAAGTTGCCTGCAACGGCTAGATGCTATTAACACAGGTAGCTGCACATAGCGTTTGATAGGAAACTGGGTTTGTAGAAATTCGTTAAATCGGTTTCCTCTTGCTTCAGTTTCACGTTTCATCACAATTGAACTAATTTTATTAGAGCTTTTTGTTGTTAGTGATTCACTAGCTCTAACAAGCGATCAAAAAGTGCTTCGACATTCTTAAATTTTTTAGGATCTCTAAGCAGATCTTTTGTAGATCTTTTTATTACCTACAACTTTGCCATTTTACTTTTTTCCATAGAACTTGTAGTTTTGCCGGAAATTTAGATAAACCGAATTTTGCCCTTAAACAATACCCTTTATTTTCTTCCACTTTTACCATTTTTTAGGCTAAAACCCTAGTATAGTATACCAAATTGACATGAAAACTTATTGCTTGTTAAAGAGTTTATCCCGAATATTCATATTAATATTGTGTACCAATTAACGGCAGTTTGATAAATGGTTATATAAAAAATGGGTGGTTGATTAATCACACTGCCGTCGCTTGGATAAGCAGGAAGAAACTGGCTCGACCAACAACATAATTACAATATAACTCTTTTATGGCATCGTTGCAACAAGGGACGCGATTGCGGTTCTCCCCTTAATAAACTCTTTATAATAATTGAGACATCACAAGGAATCACTTTTATTTCTTAATAGGTTGTTAATTGTTTGCCAATAGTTCAATGATCATTCTAATCTATATGAAATGAAGTACAATTTTCTTTCTCTACTTTTACATAGCACAGCGGTATTTTAAAGAATTTAACTCTACTTAAGGAAGCAATTCAACACGATTATATATATTATTAAAAATTACAGTAGGACAATCATTATTTAACAAAACCAACCCGATTAATCATCGAAGACTGTTGTTTTACCCAACATTGTTCTCATTTTGACATTTGACTGATTGAATTCTGGATAACTTTTGAAACAAATTTCTAAAATAATAAATCGAAAAAATATTGAGTAATAACAGCCTTTTATTAATATTAAAAGAATAAAAAAAAAAAAAAATAAGCTTCTGAAATACCTCATAAACGATGTTGCATGGACGATATCAGTTTTCAGTATCGGTCAAAGTGTAGTGTTATATATTCTTTTCAAAGCATTTGTACAGGGTGATGTATTTTTTGTATTACATACTTATTCATATACAGAAGGTCCCCCACAATAAAAATGTTAGTTTATTATACTCGACATACATAATATGTCAAAGTATAATAATTTTTGTAATGCTACCTAATATTATCCGCACAAACATCATTTTGGTATAGGTGTTCATAGAAACACCTACTTAATCCATTTCCGGTTCTCATTACTATACATGTATAACTTTATAGGCTTTATATTTATTGTATTTTATGAGTGCTTATTAAAAATATTCCAAACAATGAAATTTAATCATATGTCGAGTATCTAAACAATTAAATCTGTTGTTTGTTGTAATATACATTGGTGGAATGCAAGCACCAAGAATAACCTGTAACCTTCTCAATCTTTATAAGTTAATATCGTCCTTTTTCCTATACCAAACGGTAAATAATACCGTGAACTTTTCTGCGCTAAAATTCATTTAACTCCAAAATGGAATTAGCAGGTTAACTATTCAGGCGTCCATAATATGTTAATTAATTATAAGTAAAGCTTAAGGTAGATACAATAGTTTCTTTGATAAAAGTAAACTTGTTTTATCTAATAAGCTGAGCCATACTGTATCGCAATGTATTATAAATTACTTTAAGGATATTTTAAGTTTTTTTTTTTTGTATCACACCCGGTATAACCCAGGTAACTCGATACTATTTTTGAGAAATAATATAAAAAAAAAAGAACATTTATACAGTAGCCCGTATCACTCACCTATAGAACAGCAGTTGATCATATGATTACGTTGACGGCAATGGTATACTCATTTAGTTCACAGTAGGAAACACTACTAAATGTATACAATTTTTGTATATGGATATATGTGTGTCTTGTCTCTCTCTCTAATAGCATCTAGATAATATTAAATTTATTTTAATAAACTTAAAAAACGAGAAGAACAAAAACATATTTTGTTTATTTGAGATCGTCATATCTATCTCACAAGAAATTTGTATTATTTTTTTTTTATTTCACTGAATTTTTACCTTCGCTTATTTTTAAGTGATATTTTTCGTCGATGGATATGTTATAGACCACCCACAAATAATATGTTTGTTTATTTTATAATGATGTGGGTGAATTTTGTTGATTCTTGAATAAATATCGTTGCAAGAAAATCTGAATATTATAGAAACAAAATTTTAAATAAAATTGGATGTTTAGATATCACAAAACGTCAGCCACGTTCGTTAATCTGGTAAGTTTATTTTGGACCAAAATGAGTTTGAATACAGGCTAGAAAGTTTTCTATCGTTTGGTGCAATATATTTTATGCACGAAAAAATGCATTTTCACAACAAAGTGCGTGCATAGTCAATTGTCGATATCGTAACAACACAATATCACCAAAGTCTAAACAAATGAAGATAACAACTAACAGAGTAAATTGTTTCATTTAGTATCAAAAGCTTTCGTATAGTTATAAAATCATAAATAATAATATGGATTAATTAGCTAAATTTGAGCTAAAATTATGGCGAATTCAAACATTTTAGAAATATATTTTAAATAAAAGTTGTTTTTTTTTTTTTTAATATTTTTAAACTTTGAATTTTTTTTTAAAAGTTGGGTCATGGATTTTCCTCATACGTCACACAAAATTTTAACTTGCTATCACTTTTCGTTTTTGAGTTATATAAATAACGGACGGAAATCGAATAATTAGATGGTTCAATGAACACCTATAATAAAATTTTTTTTGGGGCTTCAATGTAATCAATTATTACAACTTAAGAATAAAATCAATATATAAGTAATCTAACATATTGTATGTCGATTATTTAAAATTAATTAATAATTCCTATTAAACAAGTTTCTTTTTAGAAGTGCGCCAAAAAGTTTTGTTTTTTACCAAACCATTTCTAATCTATTGCTCATAATGACCACGCTTCAGTTAACACAATGGTTTTAAAAGTACTACAAAAAAAAAAAGCAAAAACAAATGAAATACCATTACTTAAGCCATGGTTCCATTTGAAATAGACGCGGTATCCTTATAAAAAAATTGTTTGATTGATAGTATCATTTATCTAACAATCTTTTAAAATATATATATATGTAATACATTCTACTCCTTTACATTAATTAAAATTTTATAAATTAGAATTGAAACACTTTTTAAACGGCCCTTTTGTACTATACTATGTATAACATAACCTCTAAACGCATAAATATAATGAAAATACTTGTAAACAATGTACAGAATGATATAGTAACATTTAATAACAGAAGAAAATGCTTAATCCTTCGTACTGGTTGATTTCATATAACAGTCATTACTGCAAAAAAAAAATCTTTGAAATGAGCGTGAGAGATTCTCTCTACGCAACTGGTACGAAGGGTTTAGTATGGATGGATGCTTATAAATTTTACGTTTAATCCTTGAAATTGACAGTATATTTAAGAATCAATCAACGCTCTTTCCATTCACTATATGGTATTTTTACCATAATAACATAATACTGAATAAAATTTTAAAAAAATATCGCTTATTAAGGTAGTTTGGTAGCCAAATGACTTAAAGTTAACCCAATATTTTTGTGTTTATCAGAAAGATTACAATTAAATGCACCTATAGAAAAAAAATCAGATTTTTTTACCACACCAGTTAAGAGGTATAATTAATTAAAGTTTAGCAAAAGTACACTAGCTCTTATGAGTGTCCTTGTTCAATAATACCGGAAATGGAAGGTTTGTAGAACATTGGCAAAGTTGACGTCGCAAAAAAAAATTTTTTTAATTGAAAGAAAACTATATCCCAAATATACACTGAAAATATTTCAGAATAATTTACCACGTACTTTCGATGTAATTAATTTTTCAATATTGACATGTGGCTTCTATCTCTGTCGTTTAGCGCAGACACTCTCTCCTCCATATAAACTAGGGTAATAATGGCGGCTTCATTAAGCGCACCAATTTCAAATAGTAACTAGCGTTTTTAATGGTATATAACAACAATAATATATTGAACATTAATAAATAAGATAAATATTTTTTATAATATTAAATTTATTTTACATTAAAATTTATAAAAAAAAAATATTCACGATACAAAAAATAAAGTTGAATTTTCAGGGTTATGTTTTGAAAATCATTTTAAGTTGGTATTATCTAGCGACAGTTGAGTAGTAGTCAAATTATATTTTATTTATTACATTATTTTAATTATTTAATTATAATCCGTGATAAATTATATCAATTAAATTCTTATGTGAATTTCAATCAAGTATTATAGCATGCTTTGTATATTTATTAGTAAAAAAAATACAAAAATCTTTTATTTTATTTCGGATTGCGGTTACCAAACTACCTTAAGCTCATATTAGCAAAAAACATATTTTTAAAAACTATCCATTATGTAGAATCTTTAAAAAAAAAAACATTAAAATATGGTGTTACCGATGTCTTTGTAGAAATATTTTAATTTAATATGGCTTTTTTGACGTTTCCCGTCATTATTCAACTATATTTTATTTATGTGAAGTTAAGCGATTCGCAAGTTTATAAAAAAATGTGTCTAAATTTGACAATTAATAATGAAAATAGTTAAAAGTGTTGCTATTTTTTGATACCACGTGTATAATATATTCCTTTATGTCAATAATGTGGATAATCGTTGTTAGAAATCATGTAACGTCCTGTAATTAGTACTCAATTTTAGTGAATATGGAATAATATCTGACTCTATATAGTACTACCATTCATTAAAAGTTGGTTTAATTTGTGTATATATGCAAGTCTAAAGCGTAATATACATTCATTATATAATATATTATATACTACAGAACAAACACATCAAATCGTCATGAAGAAGATCTCTGATGGAAGAACGTCTGAAATTAAGATTTCAATTAAAAAACTTTTCAAATCAAAACTTGTTTTTAGTTTATATATATATATATATATATCCGTATTTATTTATTATTTTTCAATATGTTCGTTTTCATTCATTTCACAATTTCAAATGCTCATTTGGTTATGGACATTGGTCGGTCATAATAAGGTGATATAATCAGTTATTGATTAGAAATGTCAATTAAAATTATTTTATCATAATTTTGTTGAAATTAAAAAAATCATTCAATATGAAATGACTTGTGAAATTTCATTTTATGAATGTGTTTATTATATCCAAAAGACATTTCTACATTTATAACGAAAGTATTTATTAATTTTATAATTATTATCATCATTGTTTTTTCATTTTCCGTTATAGTTGGTTCGTTATTCTTTTTATACAAAACGGGCGATTCATGATCTACGAAACGCTGATTCGCCATGTATGCCCACTCTGTCAGGATAAATATTACATCACGATATCTAGACTAAATCATAAAAATATTTAGGTGCACGGTGCCCATACATGTTTAATTTGTTAAAGTTATTCAGTTATTTATATTTTTTGTTATCAAAGTGACCTGGAATTCTCTAACTGTATTTGACAGTTCGCGTCGATATCTTTCGAAGTAAAAACAATTGTGACTTTTGTCACATTTATGTTTTTTGTAACTAAATGGCTTGTTACTACA
This sequence comes from Chrysopa pallens, assembly GCA_020423425.1. Classification (NCBI taxonomy): domain Eukaryota; kingdom Metazoa; phylum Arthropoda; class Insecta; order Neuroptera; family Chrysopidae; genus Chrysopa; species Chrysopa pallens. The sequence goes on from CM035596.1 coordinate 16,000,021, forward strand.
TTTTACTTAAAAACAATTATTTATAATAATGAAAATTATTATTTACTTAAAAGAGGTATATAGCAATACAAACATTAGTAACTAAACAAAAAGTCACTATGATTTTGACATTAGAAATCGCTAGATAACGACGCGAACTATTAATAAAATAGTTAATGAATTCCGCCTCTAAGTACAGAAGTTTTTTTGATAAATTTCACATTTTAATTTAAATTTGAAAACAAAGAAACGCATAATTTTTAATGCTTTGAATGAATACAATTCCCAAAATACAAAATCGACGACCCTTTTTATTATTTAAGAGAAAGCTACAGGTAAAAGAACAAACACACAGAAAATGTGATGCCACTTTAGAGAAGAATAGAACAACCATGATGGGTCATCTTTTTAGTTTTCAGTAGAGGGAATTGTTGGTAATTTTAGAAACAAAAAGATTCACATCACAAGAAATTGTTTTGTTGTAATTCACATACACACACGTATATATATATATATATATATATATGTATATATATATATATATATATATATATATATATATATATATATATATATATATATATATATATATATATATATATATATATATATATGTATATATATACATATATTAAAACTTGTGTTGGGTTGTGTTGTTCAATTAAACAATTGTTAAACAAAACTGAACAATCATTTAACATTAATTAATTAAACAAAAACGCAATTCATAATTCTAACTATTTGAAAGCACCAAATAGATAATACAATTGTAATAATGTATTATTGTTAAGTTGGTAATTGTAATAATGTATTTAAGTGTACCAATGGTGGAGATTCTTGTTTGCTTTTGTTTTTTTTTTCCAGGGCTGTACTCGCTTATTTGATAATTTTTTATACATATTAATCTTAAAGGAGTTTGTATTTTTGATAGATACCTCTATAATAAAGACACCATTTTTCGCAAATATTTATCTCAAAAAATACTTCCAAATGTTATGAAAACGGAGAACATTTCGAAAAGTTTTCCAGGAATATAAATCAAATGTTGTTTTATATTTAAAAATGATTATTCGCAACAAAACTCGCCGTCATGCCCTCTGTTTTCATGTTTAGATTGTACATGCCAAATTCCATTATATATTGTTAAGCATTTTTTATGTTATTTATCCGCAAAATTTGCTGTATTTCTGAATATTTTTTGAAGTTTACGTTTATATGCTAAAATTTTCTGAAAGATATCATTACTTGTTACAAATTTGAATATAAGTTTAATATTTTGAATTGTCTATTACTAGGATTGATATTTTCATTTTCAAAGCATAACATATAATTGAGTACATAATAGAATTATAGAATTATATGCAAATAATAGTTTGAACATAAGGGTTAAAATAAATAACTTTGTGTATATCTTGGATACAAATTTTACATATAGACTGTAATAAACACATTCTGAAAATAAATTAGTTTTAATTTTTTATTCAAGATTTAAACCGATACACACTAAATTAGTTAAAGTGTAGGTGGCAACTCACATGTTTTAAGTGGTTGAAGTCAAATTTCGCAATATAGTAAGTTTTAAATTAGAAATTTGCCTAAAAGTTTCAGTATAAATTTCAGTTATTGCATACAATCAATAGTTAAAACATGATTCAAAGTTCATGATTTTTAGATAAAGTTTCTATTTGATAATACAATAACGTAGTAATTAAATATCTAATTACGTAGATATTTAATAATATCTACGTAACGATAAGATATTACTTAAAGCTTCAATGTGGGCATAATTTTTCATCGCAGAAAATTTTAAGAAATTAAATTAGATATGATAATTTTAATATTTTCAGTAATGATTATCGATGTAAATCAGAAACTTGCATTATACCAAATAATGTTAATATCCATTTTTTTTTCCACTTTAATGCATAAGAAATATTAAAAAAATCGGTAAAATTTTATTTCAAGGTTTTCGCTTTGTTTTCACAATCAATAACACACCATTTTCTCACATGAAGAATTTTTATTATACATATTTGATATTTACTACTCAATTTTTTCCCGAATTTGTTCATACCCAATATTAAGAAAATAAAACACAAGATAGCGCAAAAATCGCTTGTCAAAGATAATTCATTAGTGTATAAATAATTATAATACATAACATTGTAGAAATATTTTCTGTCATCAAATCCCTGGAATTGGCATAAAATTATACTGATATTTACTAATATTATTTACAATATTTTCCAAAAATTTGTTTTAATATTGAATAATTCGGCTGGATATACTTTTATTTCGATTAATAGTATTATCACTAATGCACTCATAGCGTTATTAAAATTAAATAAAATAATGCACTTATAATCTCATAGCGTTATTAAAACTAAAAAAAATTATCAAAATATAATAGAGTTAGTTACATTTAAATTTTCACAATTCGATACCATAAATCGTATTATTATTAACTTTTTTGATCCGTTTGACGAAAATATCTATTTGTTTTATTTGAAAGCTTTAAACAATAGCGTAATGCATTTTTATTGTATTTACAACGAAATCCATTTACTGTAGAAAATTCATCACAGCTTCACATGATTTGATTTTCGTTAAAAATTAACAACGGTAATATCATTTTATTTAATTAATGTATTGAAATAACAAATATGAGAATACATAGTTTTACATGATAATCCATGAATAATTTTCTGAATTAATAAATTTTTATTTTAAACATATGAAAATTACCGTTAATAGCATATTTTTAAATTAGATTTTAAATTTATCAAATTTTTTTATTTTTATTTTTTTTAAAAACCTTTGTTTTAAAAACTAAGCCGATTAATGTAAACTAGATTTAACAAAAAAATTTTCAAAATAAAATATTTCCAATTTAAAAAAAAAAAACATTAAAAGCTTCTTTTATTTTACAAAAAATTTTTAATTAATTTAATTCCTAAGCTTCGAATTTACAAAATTTTTATAACCCCGCTTCATCCTCATTCTATGAAAATTTCAGTTTACAGAAAATATTTATGCTTTATAAGAGCTTTAATATTCGTAAATATTCAGTTAACGGAATATATAAGTCGGCTATTTAAAAAAAAAAATAAATTAAGTACCTAAATTTATAAATATTGAATAAAAAGTAATTTAGATCTTAGAAGTGGAAAAAAATCTGATTTTTAGTTTAAAAATTACCATGATGTTTATATTAGTTTGCAATTTGGAAAATTACTTAAATATAAAAGCATCATAAAAACTAGAAAAATAATTTACAAAGCTGTTTTTCCTACAAATTTATTGTTTATTCTCTATCTAGAAGACTCCTTCTAGAATTAAAATATTTTCTTTTGCTAAAATGAACCAATCCTGTGTTGACCAGATCAACCGTTTTTTACCCTATTATCATCACTTATTTGAAATTATAAATACTAATGGTATAGTTCGGAAAAGATCCTTTTTTGGATTTAAAATATCCGTAACAGTTCTTAAAATATCCATGAAAAATCAAAATTCATATATTTTTTACTAAATTTTTTTTTTAAAGTTTCTAAATCCGAATCGATACCATGATATATTTCGGAGATAAACCTGAAAGGCACTTGTTGACTAGACTAAAATACGCGTTATTTAAAAACTAACAGCGTTAAAATTGAAATTTCTGTTACCTGGAATTCAAGCTTATCTGCACATTTTAATTTATCGGTACAATAAAACTTTTCTATTTGGAGTACAGCCCTGAATTTATACCATGTTGTTGTTTTATTTACCTACCACTATGAATTGTGTGTATGGCAGTGCTGCCATCTTCATGATATTATGATGTGATGATGATACTAAAAGAAACAATTGTGAGAGCGTGTGAAAACTTACTTCTGTATTACACATGTTCATTCGTTTTTAGTATCAACAATACATTGTCCATTTAGATTTGTGTATGTATCAATGAAATACTTTTAGGATTCCGTTCCAACACTACAATGGGGTTTGTTTTAGTACGTTTCACTAATATGGTTGCATACAATACATCATTACTTTTTTGGCTAACAGATGAACTACTTCAGATAAAGTCGTAAGAAATTCTTACAAGAAATTACGATGCTACTTCAGACAGCAGGATATGTATGCGCATCTGATAAGATTTTCTGATCAAATGGCTGAAGTAGAATTTCAACCGTGTGCGGGGTCTAATATAAAATACTGCTTAGAGTTTCATCGAAGTTTCGGATCAGAAAATTGTATCATGTACTTCTACCCTATATTGTGATGCGTGGAATGCGAACCAAAAAGAGACCTCTATAATAAAGGCAATCTCTAATACACTATAATGAAAAATAAATTACATTTCTTTTAATGTTCACGCATAAATTGTTTAAAAAGCCTTTGACAAAACTTTTGTATCAACTGCCTATTTTCAAAATATTTATATTTTTTGAGTTATTTGTTTGAGCTTTAAAACAAATAACTTTTTTTTAATATTTTTCCATAAAAGGTTTAAATTTGCCATAAATTCACGTTAAAATATACTTAACATTTAAATAATTATAATAGCGGTTATATACCATAACTGAATTGACTACGTATTTTGTGTACATTGTTCAATGCCTCTATAATTACTAAACTCGAGGAATATCACCAGCTTAACGACAGGTTTTCTGAATCATTTAGTGATTCTGAATATGTTGTTACTAAGGCTATTTAGTTAGCATTAGATTGGATGTGTTTGTAGTTGATCGCTAATCTGATATTTTGAAAACTATAATAAAATTATTGAAACAGTATTAAAATTTAAAAAAAAATATTTTTCTAGAAAATTCTAGGAAATGTTTATATTTGCTTAAAGTAATCATAAAAAAATATTATTATTTTTTTCAAAATATTGTTGTTTTCAATAATATAAATCCACTAATCTAGAAAATAGAACACATTATCCATTTTAGCAATAATTCTGGGAAAATATTGAAGTAAATAGTAAACACTATATTTGTTTTTGTATTACAAATAGAATTGTTTTAATGCGTAATATTTATGATTCCTAGAAATTAATATATTATCTGGATTAATCAAAAATAATATTGCATAGAAAAATATTTCTGCATAGAAAATTTATAAAAAAATCCCTTTCTAGGTATTTTATTAATAAATTATTTACATGTTATTTAAAGCGTATTATTGACATTACTTATACATTTTGTACAACTATTTTCTGTCCGTAACTTCGTCGACCGTGTTGAGAATTGAGTCATTAACATAAAAGAAATACATAAATCGGCCATTTTTAAGTAAATTTAGTACCTACTGTTTTAAATATTGAATAAAAAATTAAAAGTAATTTAATTTGCTAATATTGTTATAAAACTTTATATAAAGAAATTTTATTATAAATATATACCAAAGATTATTTCTTCGTCCTGATTCGTTAAATTTGTCCATTTTTAAGTATTTTTTGTACATACTAGATAGTTCATGGTATTATTTACGGTTTGGTATAAGAAAGACTAACGGTATTCAATTATACAGACTCAGAACTGAAAAATGCATTTTGATAACGAAAGCTTGCGAAATCCTCAGTTTTGCACTGACATTGTGTACCGGCCCACGTGCGGGTTTGCTCGTGTCAAATAATTTCGTGATTTATCCAAATATTTAAGGATGTAAACAATTAATTATAAATGATATTAATTCCTTATCATGAATTATTTTGTTTTATCTGTTCATTTAATGCATAAGCTTTTAATTTTTTAATAAAATTTTCAATTCTCTATCTGAATATTAAGGACTTGGCAGTTTTACGTATCATATTATTTTATTGAGGGAAGTATAAAGCCGCCTAAATCGTCGATACTTACATTATTTTCCTGAATTTTGTAATATAAGTAAAACTTAAAATTGAATATCACATATCCACCCTTAAGATGTACGTCGACCAACCAAAAATAAGACGTACTCATTATGCGAACGTAACCCTTTACCGAATTTCCGTAGAAACAAAAAAAATACAACAATTGTATGTATTTAAACGAAATATAATTTTATTTTATTTTTTCTTGTCTCTAAGGTAAACATATTCACAATAACTCGTTCGTATACACTTTGGAATGAAAATACAAATTAAGTGTATATGATTGAGAAATGGATATGGGATAGGGCTGGGATATCTACAGAAAATATATGTTACTAAAACTAACATGAGACGAGTATTTTGATAACATTTTGTGTAAAGTGATTCTAACAATTAAGAAGAATGAGAATATATATCTTTCGAAAAATATATCTAGTTAAAATAATAGTAAGGGGTTTAGAAGACATATATATATATATATAATATATATATATATATATATATATATATATATATATATATATATATATATATATATATATATATATATATATATATATATATATATATATAATTCGTAAACGGTTCAGCCCTAAAAACAAACCGCATAAAATTTAGAATTAACCAACCATGGAGGATTGCAAGATTGAAATTTCTTTATGTTGTAGTTACGAACACGAAATCTTAAAGCCTTACTTACTAGTCGATGCAATTTGTAGATAAATGATGATTTTTGTACTCGGAGCATACACTAATCAATTATCTTTGACATGCGATTTTTGCGCTATGTAGTATTTTATTTTTTTACCCAAAAATTGCGTACTACTATGAAACGAGTGGCAAATTTGAAATATTTTTAATAAAAATGTAAAGATTATATAATCATTTATGAAATTTTATGATGTATTTTTTGACCTGATGTTTCTTGTAAAACTGTCTCGAAAATGCACCAAGAATCATTTGAATCAATTTCTTCTTTGACGTTAGAGTAATAAACAATTATCACAAACATTTTATTATAAACATAATTATCGTTTTGTTGTAATATTATTCAGTGTCTGTTGTTAAAAACAGTTAAAAATTTTTATTTGTATAATAGGTTGGTTCTTGTCAAAATTAAATTAGACTAATAGTTATCATTTGAAACCACGGTTTACAAACAATAACTCAAGATGGCATATAATATAAAGTTTGTAAAACTTACAAATATTTTAGACACAAACAAACAAAGTTTTGGTTTAGCGTTAGAATTACCTAATTAATCCATTTTAGTATGTCTGTCAGTCATCAAGATAACTCAGAAACGAATTGACGCTGGGAGATTAAATTTTTGTGGCATATTCTATACCAAAAAAGGGGAGTTAAAGTTCGTAAAAGAAGTAATTGAGTCCAATGAATCCATGACCAAACTTTCAAACAATAATAGAAGTAGAATAAAATATGTTTGTTTTTTTGTGCAGAAACAACTTTTACTCGAAAAATTATTCATAAATTTGAGGTTACAAGCACATATATTTGTATTACATATTATTATATGTGTATTTATAACTATTTGGTTTGCATATTTAGAGTGTTTGATGTATGTCAATAACTACATATATTTCAAATTATAATCAACCATATGTCGAGTATGTAAATTAATCCCATTTGTTGTTATCTTCAGTTGTTTTATTGTTAAAAAGTTTTAAAGTAACTGTCATAGTAGGGTAGCGAAAAATACTATATTTGAAAATGACGAGTTATGACTGTTTTTTACTCAAAAATTATAACAGTACAGTGTTACCTCCCACCCCAAATACATAAAATTAATGTCAATTTCAGTTTCATCCGGGCACCCACACAATCTCTAATGGTAACAACTCTAAATTCTATGCGTTTTTTAAGATCGAACCGTTCATCTACATTTAATTTATGTATTAGGGTTGTTCTACATGTCGTGTTTACTTGAATAACATCTGTTGATATTGTTACGGATTTGTTACGCCAAATAAATATTGAATGTAGTGCTTTCAATATCGTTGCGCATAGACAACCACCCGAATTGAATAGTTCTTACTGAGTATTAAAGTGAAAAAATATTAGAACATCTATTAACTATACAGAGTTAACTGACTATTCAACCAATTAATTTTTAATGTCAAAAAAATACCGAAATAATATTCTTAAATTATCTGAAAAGCTAATAATAAAAATATATTATAATTCAATTTTAAAAATTCCGACATATGAAAAAAACGAATTATAAAAAAAATTCCGTTGTGTTTAATTAATTTTCCAAAACCGTTTATACAACAGGGCACAAAAAAATAAATAATAATTTTTTTTATCTACACAAAATCGAAAAATAAAACTATGATGGTGGCAATACTGATTATTTGCCTGTGTGTAATAGATAGTAGTATTTTTCATTGAAAAACTTTTCGAATAACTTCTATTATTATTGTTTTTCATATTATAATACATGATATTTTATACTGATAACAGAAAAATGGTGACTGGGGTTCTAAGCCACCTGAAGATAAATCCAATATGTAATGACAACGATGTATCACACCTAATACATTTCCCAATTTCGTAAGATATATTTTTTCTTTTGAATAAAATGATTAATATTCGAATTTCTAGATAAACACTAAAAATTCAAACTACTTAAACTTAAGTATGTTAACATCACAAACTGAACTTTGAACTCATTTAAAATAAGCAAGATATATAGAACGGTCAAAAATATTGTTTAAATAAAGATGGAGATAAAATATGTTAAACGTCACTTGTTTGTATCTCCATGAAGTTTACATGTAAAATTTTGTTTTTCCAAAAAGAGATGGTAAACAATGGTTGAGAACTTAAGTAGCTCTTGTTTGAAATCAATCTTCATTTAATTTTCGAATTTTGTTATGTCACTGAGCCAAATTTCACATTTTGATATAAAATATGGTATTTTGATATAAAGTTTTCGTCTCAAAATCGAATATCAAAATCTTTGAGGATTAAATAGTGTTAGTTCAAGGAATGACGGGGTATAAAAGTCCATCAAGTAAACCTTTCTATTCCTTTCTTAACTCATATATTGGTCCGCTATTTATTACGAATCTTTATGAACCTTGTATAAAAACATCGGAATTCATTAAATATAAGTAAAATATAAAAGAATAGCGCAGTGTCACGATAGTACCACACTAAATTCTAATTCTAATGGTACACCGTTCAACTCCAAGTTCAGCACAATTTTCTTTAGAGCATACCAATAATTTCCTAAACTCATCCAGTTTTTGTGGCGACGACTAGAGTTAGACCCAAATATACGCTAAACATTTCCAATTGGCTTGCCTTAGTCGGCGCTTAAGTGAATACATATAATATAACGGGCATTTCTGTTCAATTTTTAGATTTGGTAAGTAAATGCAAATAATGCTCAGATAAAACACATCACTGATAACATTGTAAAATAGTGTAAAAATTTAATACTTTAATTTTTTACCCATAAAAATGATTTTTAAATAAGTTATAAATTTTTATTTAAAACACATTAATTTTGGTCATAAAGATAATAATATTTTGAATTGAGAGCATATTATGTTATATATATATAATCAATGCAGTAAAATCAGTCTCGTCTAGTTTATAAATGGCGTTTGATGTCTTATCGCAAGCATTTTGTTCAAAATACGATTTTGAATAAAATAGATCACGTAATATTTGGAGGTTGTTATAATTTCCGTTTTTATTCAATTATTATTGAAATTTATATGAAATCAATATCAATAAATTTTATCATATGTGTATAGTTTTGTGACATTTTAAGATAATATTAATAAAATTTAGTGTAATCATGTACAGTGTTGCCCATCTATGGGGTCGTGACAAAACGAGAGATACAAGGGTGTTTTTGATGTCATAACATACTCGAGAGATTTACATCTGTTTATCGTTTACAATAAGCAGTAATTTTGAGCTATTACGGTTACATTACCACAAAAAATGTAACTGAGAATATTATATTCGAAATTGAGATAGCAGACAGCATTTTACATAAAAGTATACCGTCAGATATGCATATAAGAAATCCTGAACACTATACTCTTCATTTCAGAGGAGTTAGAATCCCTTTTTTCCGTCATATACTACGCGGTCCCCGTCCAGTCTCTTTAGAATCCTGACCACTCCATAGTGCAAGTGATTAAATTATGATGAATGATTTTCTCCCTAATTTTTTTTATCAAGGATTCTAATAGGAAGTCTTTTTTTGTAGCTTGAATTGCAATATTTCTCATCTTGAAACATTCGGCCCAAACCAGAGTTTATTCAAACATTGAGCCACAGATTAAAATATTTAAAAAGTCGAACGTAGTGAACTTAGTGAAGATCAGCTCTAAATTTCGGGAAAAAAATACATATTTAGTGATTCCGATTTTTGTGACTTCTATTTATGAATAAAATAAAGTTACTTAAGTTAATTCGGAAAAACGATTTTTCAGTTTATTACAATAATTCATGAGATCAAAACATACATCGTTTATAAAGTTAATTAGTTTAAAATGAAATTAGCATTCTCATTTTCTTCATGAACTTATTAATATAAAAGAAAAATAAATAAATAAAATTATTCTACTCGAAAATAATAATAAACATGGGGATTGAACGATAACTCCGCCTTAGTTTTGCAATTTGATCCAAATATGATAGTATCTATCCAAATAAATGTAATACAAGAAGCATTTTGGTTAAAAAAATAAAACTTTTTACGATATCTCATACAAATTTTAACTTATAAGAAAGATGGCTTTTTAATTGACATTAATATTTTAATGGGGGGTAATTGACATCGGACACCATGTATTGATTTCGTGTATCGTTTTTTTTTTTTGTATACGCCTACTAAGTATCGTTCAATACAATACCTAAGGTCTCTTCTTACACAATATGCCATTATGGATCTCATGTATCATTTAAGGTAACTTAAAATATACTGCCATTATGGTATGAGTCTTTTCGAAAATACGATTGACATATTTTCCACAACTTCTACAAAGAAGAAATATCAAAATCTACACCCAGCTGAGCAGTCCAACTTGTATTGGAAGAAATGCCAGTAAAATCCATTACCTTGCTGGAATCTCTAAATTATTTCTATCGCATCTCATTTGGTGAAAAAGAATTACAAAAATTATGCAAAAGATAATTTTGGAGTGAGATTAACGTTAAAACTGTTGAATTGGACATACCAAAAATCCGACTGCGCATCGGTATAAAAAATTATACATGAAAAAATTGGCATGTTGAATATAGTGTTTTTAGATTTACAGCACTCATAAAACGCGTTTTTTAGAGAATTTTTCTGTCATTTTAAGATATCGCGCTCTGACTCACTGCGAACGAAATATCTTAATCTAATAAATAAGTTTAATCATAAAATATTTTTAGAAGAAGAATATTATTAGAATCGGTATTACTGTTTCAAAATACGAGGGTGATTATACTTCATATGGGACAAACTATATAGAAATATTATGTAGTTAATTATTTATTTATATTAAAATATATGTACACGATTTTGATTTTAAAAGACTTTATTACTCTCATGATAACAATACAATTATCCTGTCAAAATAGAATTATCCTCTAACGATAATTGAATAACATACATTATATATATATATATATATATATACAGTGATAATGAAAAGTAAGCGACCGACGAATTAATATCATCATACAATACAGGGATTATAAAAAATATGCACAGTGGCTTGAGACCTCATTACCCAAACAAAAACAAAAAAGTAATGATTTTTGTAAGAAAAGAGATTATGAATAAAACAATTTTTTTAACATAATTATTTGTTATTAGAGTTGTATCGGCTATGACTCTAGTCAACTAGTCGATTAAGTGATGAGTCGGCCATGTGACCAGTTGATTAGTCGGTCAAAACATTCACAGAAAAAAATTGAAATAAATAAGACATTTGTTATATAATGTACATGCAAACAATTGAATAAATAATTGTACTTTTTAAACTGCAAATCTCTTATTACAAACTTAAGCTACTCATGACCCATCAATCGATTAGGAAGAAAGGAAAAGTTCCAACAGGAAAAGTAATTATGCATATAGTATTTGTAACAATATTCAGATACTTTAGATGTTTTTTTTTTTTTTGTACCACAACTATCATTAAAAATCAGAGTTAAATTTAATCTACGATTGGCAATACTTAAACGACCCCAAAATGGATTCTAGAGTATTCAAATAAATTTTAATCTAAAGTAAATGATAATTTCGACTAATTTTAAACATATTATAAAAACGACGAATGTCCCCCACATAGAAAGAGACCTTTTTCGTACAGAAAACTTTCGAATAAATCTCTAAAATATATTATAAAATGGTCGGTATATATATATATATATATATACAATTTGCAACTAAATAGTCATATTTCACAAAGTGTTGAAAATGTTGAATTAAAAACACGTAGTAATTTACACTTATATATATATATATATATATATATATATATATATATATATAGAAATATATATATATGTGTGTGTGTGTGTGTGTGTGTGTGTGTGTGTTTCAGTTTTCAGTTAAAGTACATAGTTTAGTGTTCTACACCAAAATCATCCATGCAGACATAAATTCGTATCCGGTTAGTGTTGTACTTATTCAGTGAAAATAATATATAAGATAATTGCCAGGATAATAATAGTTTTGGATAATGGTGCTTTGATGATATGGAAGTGTCTCCATGGGCATCGTTAGTAACAAAAATTTACAAATACAACTCTCAGTACTTACCGGTCAAATTAATTAGTATTAATTAGTATTAATTCAGTATTAATGCCGATGTTGACAATTTATTTAAGTGTTAACGAATGAGATTGTTAAATGTATTTTTACTTCTTTTACGTAATTCTTTTAAGTAATATTTTCAGGTCAAATTTTCGAAGTTTTTACTGGAAATATCACCATTGATATTTAAGACACCTTAAATCCAAAAAAATTGCTTTTAAAAACTGGTTTAAGTGTGGTCAAGATATCTTCCGAGTCAAAAGATCTACAGTCACAAAATTCTATATTAAATTCGGTTTAGATGAAAGTCGACCTTCGCATCGCCTTTTTTTTTCCAAATAAAGTATATTTACAAAAAATGTAAGATCTGTAACTTCTAAATAAAATATTTCTCTGGGAAAATGAAAATGTAGAAAAATTCAAATAATCATATCTAGTCACAATTAAATTCGTAGTTAAAATTCGTAGTTAAAATTCGTAGCTAAATATATTAGTTAAAGAAAGCTCTGTAACGCGTCGCAGTAGTATATTTATTCCTTCAATTGATGTGCCTTTACTTCACGAACATGGAACTTTGATTTATAAAAATCCTTAAAAATTAGCAAAGTATGGACGTTCAAAGTAAAACAATAGAGATTTGTTGGCCCTGGATATACGACAAACAAAAATAAAATAATCAAGTTATGTACATTCAAAATTTCTGATTTAATATAAAGGGAAATATTAGCTTATGACGTCACTTGCTAGTATCTGAATATAAATTAAATGTAAAAGAGATGAGATGAGACATGTACGAAGCGAAGACATCTGTCGATGAGGTCTATAACAATCTGTCTATTTGGGAAACTTAGTTAATAAAAAGTGATTAGAAATTGTAGATCGATTGAGATCCCAGTTATCAGGGTTCTAGTTTACCAAAGGATATATGTAGCTGACGCTGGTCACGAAGGCCTTTTCTTGATGTAATGTATAACTTGACCGTCCATAACATATATATATATATATTATATATATATATATATATATAGATATATAGATGAATAGGTAACCAAGTCACTTTTTCAGGTCAATGTGTCAAACTTTACGGAAAGTGTTTAAAACTTTTCTGTATCTATTTTCGTTTTAAATTTATACACATTGAATAGACACATAATGTATTCTCCTCTTTTATGAGAATATAAAAAAAAAAATACTTGTTTAATATTTGAATGTAAACTGCATCATTTAGGGTTCATTTATTACAAAATTTCAAATAAAAATGAGCCTTGTATGGTATTTCTATATTTAATGACAAAATAACGCATTTGATAATTTGAAAACCAATAAGAGAAAAAAAATGGATAATCGAAGATCGTAAATTATTATCCAAGAGCTTAACCTGCATTTTGGTAATGCGGCTCTTATTTATTATCAGTATGTAATAACAAGTCTCCAAATTAATTCATCTTTAAATAATTCGTTTAATAGATTAGAAGATTAATGTTTGTCGAATGAATCTGCCTATGAAAATAGGCAAAAACTTTATCCGACGAAGATGTGATTCGAACTCACGAATTCATAGTACACTAGCTGACTCGCCTAATACTAAGTTAATAAAACAATGATAGAAAGCCTATTTTGTTTTTATTCATACCTCCCCCGGTACCTAGTGCTGGGCCCGTGTATCGAGACCAAAAAACAAACGGCAAATATTAAAATTAACGAGTTTAGTCAAAAGATAGGAAAAATAACCTAAAATACTGGAAATTTAACAGAAAACAATATTTTATTCAAAATTTTCTTTTAAAAAAATGTTAATAATATATTAAAGGGTAACCAATATTTACCTAGATTTCATTCAGAATATAATGCACGCCACATATATCAAGGTAATCCGAATTACCTCATCCAAATATAATCGTATTAATTTATTATTGTATTATGCTTCGTTCGATTTTGGATTATGTACAATTTCAAAAAATAAAATAAAATCAAAAATAAAATTGAATATAATTGAGATATAGTAGATACATAGATTTATATTTACAGTATTTTAATCATATAAGGCTTATGAAAATTCAAGCACATAAATGTTTGAAATATACATTTCAAAAAATTCCATTTTTTTCTTATATAAATTAATTTTATAATCGCAATTTTTCCAGATGTATAGCGAAATATTTTTTGCGTCATATAAACTATGTGAAATTAATTTTTAATAAATAATGTAAATCTAAATTGCAATTACATGTTTGAAAAAAAATGAAATCAGATTTTTTCCAAATTTTGGTAAACGTATCGAAATTGCTTATTCATACTGTTTGTATTAAATGTGATAAATTAGAATATTATTAATTTTAGATCGCAAGTACCTGGTTGCAAATATGAAACAAAAAATTGATAGATTCTCATTGAAGAGTTAATTTACATACATTAAATTACGATTTTTTGTCCCAATTTCCTAGATCAAATTTGGAAATTGGGATAAAAAATCGAAATTTTTTCGAAAAATCCTAGAGTTCTCATTAATAATTATAAAAATACATCCATTACATTACATTACATTACCATAAAAATCTACATTTTTAGGTAAATTCAGCAAGTTTTTTAAGTAAATTGTAAATATTGTGATACCCATATTCGTAATTACAAAAAAACAAAAAACATATATTAATTAACAAATCTACTTTACAACAAAATAATGTTGATATTTTTGTCAAACGTAAATACAATTTTTTGTTTTTTATTAATGTATACATTTTTTTATGTATATATAAAAAAAAAGCTGTGGTAAATATACCCCTTAAAGACTTGACTTACAGTTTTCTGATTGAATAAATAACTTGTTCATTATAATCAATAATAATTATAAATAGCATTTCAACTAGGTATTATTAGACGAGGTCAATAAATATTGTTAATTAGGTTTCGGTATGATTAATAATATGAAATTGTAATCCATGCCTTTATATGCAACTGAAATTTTAATTAAAACTTATTAAAATATAATTTTATAATTAAAATTATTATTATTGGAATAACGATAAATTCGATACAAATTTAAATATTTAAGGTTAAGAAATATTTTCAAAAATAATAATCCCAGAAGCTGTGTGCTTCATTTTTAAATCTCTGGGTATGTCTTAAGGTGAAAACAATTTTTCAGTTTTATTGTATCTATTAATTTTATTGTGTGTTTATAGTTTAATTTATGAAACTACTGGATTGATTTTGATAAATGATCTTTAATTTTCTTCTATGTTCAAAATAGCAGAGTGTGAATATTATCAAAAGATAAATTTGTTGTGTTTCGGATCAATAGAAAGAACGCGAAACCATATTTTACATATGTATGAATGCCATTATCTCCTTTTTTTTAATTAATCCTTAATTAATAATCGATTAATCATTTTTTGTTAATATTTGTTATTTGTCTTTTGCCAATTGTCAATTTGAAAATTATGTTGAAAGGAATGAAAATATTTTAGAATCGAAGAAATGCTGTTAAAAAAACTGTTTCCATATATTCCAATAATTGACAATGTTTAAACGATACAAACTTAGCTATTACACTTGATAAAAAAAGGTACATAAGTTCTCACAAATTGTCTCACATTGCAAATGGTAGCACTAAATTACATGATTTATCAATGTAAATCTTAAAAAAAAATATATTTCAAGTAGCAAAAGTCTACCTACAAATTAGTGTCATATGAATTTGTCGTAAAAATTTTAGTTTCAAGTGGATATGTGTTTGTAGAATTACATCAATATGTGGACCTCCCAATGATTTTTTTTTGTTTTTGGGAACACATGACACGATGATGATATAAGTGGCCTTATGTTAAGATTTTTAAAAGGTATATTTAATTACTCTATAAAAAACAATTATTTTTTAGAAGTGTATTCGGGTATGTGTACAGTTATGTCGCATGTCTGCGGAACATTAATGAAAGAATAAACTGATTGTCTCATTTTAAACACCCTAAAACTATTGTTTTGGAATCAAATTTGAAGAAAATTTAAGCATCTATTTCGCTCGATTTAAGGTACTTTATTCGGAGAAATATTGTATAATTCCTGCAGACGCATGATTCAAATTTAGAGTAGTAGGATTTTTTTAATGATCCTTATAATTAGTCACTGATTATTTCAGCTTGTCATTTATTTTGAAAAACTAATGGTTATTTTTTCAACCGTGTTACATCCGAGATAGACTTTTATCATTTACTAGCCTTTCAAAAATATTTGAATTTGCTTCGACGGTGGGCTTACTTCGAAGTTATACAAGCAATCCAGGGCAGCAGTCCGCATCTTAAATCAACTGGGTCATGATAAGCAGTATCCGTACCGTGAATAGTACGTGAAAGGGACTCTTTCATTGATTGAAGCGCTACGAGTGTCTAAAATTTGTAATAAAACTACTACTAAGCGCCATTTTGTAACGTTTACAGGGCGAAGACAAAACTAAATTTTTATTAATTATGTAATCAAAATTCCAAAAATCTCGTTAGTCACATTACCAAATTCAGAAAAATTATGTAAACCGTGGGGACTTGGATTTATACTTCCCCCAATAAAACAATATAATGTGTAAGACTGTCAAGTCCTTAATATTCAGATTGTGAATTGAAAATTTGATTAAAAACATAAAACTTACGAATTAAATGAACAGATTTAACAAAATAATCAATAGGACATAATATTATTTATAATTCAGATGTTAAAATCCTCAAATATTTGACTAAACCACTGAGAATAATTCATCTACTCATTTCTATTCTAAGCGATTACGTGTTTCGATTTTTAAAATATCACATTAAAATATCATTGTGGACGAACCAAAAAATAAATACAAACTTGTTTATAATTTGTGTTAATAATCTATTAATTGAATACATTCACACATATATGTATTTTATTTATAAAATTAAAGATAAAATATATTTAAATAAATTAAAAATAAATACAAATGAACACACAAATCTGTGAATTATCATATCTTTTAGTTTAGAGTTGAATTAATAAATAAAATTTTCAACCAAACAGAATATGATGATATTTTATGCATTAATCAATTCGTAGTCTATTCTTTACTATACACATTATAGGTAGAAAGTAAACTGAGCATTATTATTTGCTGTGTAATTATAATGTTGATTCGAGAATTTTTTCCTAAAGGGTAATACACACACATTGTTTTCAATTGACGTAGCTCTGACACGAAAGGAAAGATTTAGAAATTCTTAAAATGAGATTACAAATCATGAAATGCATGATAAATACACTGTTAAAGAAGACCATTTACGTCTTAAAACATAGGAATTAAAATAACATTTCATGCACATGTAGCATTGGAAGAACGAGAGCAAATAGCAACTGTTCTATTTTCTCTGAAAATATCTAGAAATGGAAATAATTAAACACATAGGTTTTATAAACAAATAAAAAACATAACAAATATAGCACTCTACTCCCAGTGGTGGGATATAAAGCGAATGTATAATGTATAGAATAGTATGAGTTTGTATATAGAATATAGTATGTGTTAAAAGTATAATACGTTAAAAGAACATTCATTCAAAGTACTGGTTACACGATATACATGCATATATGCATTTGGCGTAGGTACCAAGCTAAAACCTTTTGAATCGAATGTTAAGGAAATACTTTATTGGAACACAATACTGAAGCACCCTCCATTATGTAAAATTCTTTTAAATTTCGCACCCAAGTAACTCAAAAAATTCTTATCCAAATGTTATGAAATTTGGTATGCACAATATTGACATTGAAAACTTGAAGAGGGCTTGTCGAAGAGATTTTCACCAAACAAAAACCAAAATTTTCATTTATTCATAACAAGCCCTATTTTCATTTATTTATTTGATTGGAAGCGAAAATTAAAAGAAATACAATGTATATGCTATTTAAGTCAACAGATTCTTAGAAGCACACTCCGTTATGTTAATAACAACTGTGAATATTCGATCTAAATGAAAGTTAAAGATCCTTCGAACTTGAACAGTTGTGTAAGAATTACTTATAGCAATTATCTATGTGTGAAGGACTTAAATTAGAATTATTTTGTGAACATATACGATATAATAAAATTTTTCAGGACATCCGATAATGAGCAGTTTTTCGAATAGATAATCAGAAAATCGAATATAAAAAAGTTTATTTTTCAGCCATATGAAATTAGAACAAGATTTTTACGTTAAATCTGATGTTTTTGTCTCTTAAAAATTTGTTGTTTTTTTGATATTTTTCACAAGTCAAACTACAATTATAGGGCAATACAGTAATAATAATTCAGATTAATCATTTTAATAATCACGGTCGGCGATCTGTTTTTTTCAAAACTAATAAATACACACACACACACACACACACACAAAATTACCCCACACTAACAAAAACAGGTTTCACCTTCTTACGTTCAAATAAACTGATCAATCATTCTGCAAAATATCGACATACTTGGAATTAATCTCCCACATGCAACCACTTATTGCATTGGCGTCTGATTTGCATGATACTTAAATTGAATTTTGAAAAATGGTTGATATCTCCAACCTGGTCAAGTCTCCCTTATGTATGTCCCTCAAGAAAGATATGGAAAATAATCTTTAATAGCTTATAACTTCTTTCGTTTTGAATTTTAATTTGTTTTCTAATTTCGTTATTGTTTAAGTATAGTTACGTATTTTAACGAGAAAGCCAATTCAATATCAGCCACATACCCAATTTACCAATGTGCTCAATTTACTTCCATTCGTAATATTATTCATATATTATACGTAATAACGTATATTATGTGTATTTGTTTTATATATATGTATAAACTAATTTTATTTAACAAGAATACTAATTGGTGTAGAACACGACATTCGTATCAAAAGTGTTGACAAAAGTAATTTATACATATTAAAATAAATTCATGTATTAAATAATGTTACAATAAACAAATAATAGGTAGGTAATCATTACTTTTATAATAATATTGAAAATTTATAAATTTTAATCATATTAATGGATATTAAAATATAACTCATAAGAATTTTCACCCTCTAATTCCTATAAATAGGTACCAGTACGCTTATATGTAAGACATAGTGAATTATACAGAAACAAAAAAGAACTGGCTTTGAAAAAATGAACTAACAAGTAAAGAAGAATTTTTCCTTGTGACAAATTACGTCAAACAATCAATTTTTTAGATAAGTAATGAGTCACAAGAATATATATAATTATTTTTTGCTTTTTTGTTCATTTTTTTTAAGCCGGTTCTTTTTGTTTAAAAGTTTTTTATTTTTACTTTAAAGTCTTGTACAAAAATTTTTCTTTAGGATGAATCATCCAAAGTTGTTTTTGCACCTTCTCTGCCCCAGAGACACCAGAACCTGGTTTCCTTATTATGGTAATACCCTTGGGCTATATTGTTTCCAAGAAAAAAGAATCATCAAAATCGGTTCATAAACGCCGAACACATATTTCCCTAAAAATTGTTTTTACCCCTTCTCTCCCCTTAGGGTACATCGGATCTGGACCAAATTGAAATAAAATCACATGGCAAGCACCAGCTTACACATAAAATAAAAATCATCAAAATCGGTACACCCAGTCGAAACTTCTGAGGTAAAAAACATAAAAACAACTACAGAATTGAGGTCCTTCTCCTTCTTTTGAAGTCGGATAAAATGTATTAAGGTTATGAAAAAAAAAACATGTTATAAGTCAAGATAATAACTAACCGTTTTAATTGCTTAGATACTACTACACTATTCTAAATATTTTTAATCATTAGCAATAATAAATTACACTGAATGTTCAATACAGTTATAAATACATAGATAATAATACCATGTATTATAATTGAATCAAAACGAAAAAATATTTCAATCAAAAGTATGAATATTTTTAATGGCAAATGATTAAATATGTATAATCAATAAAATTACCCTTTAGTAAAAATAATTTTAAAAGCTCCTGTTCAAACACTTTCCTACGAATTCATTAATAGATATAATTTATTCGAAAAATGAATATCTTTAATAATAATAATCTGTCTTCTTCTTTCTAGTTTCTTTGTCAGAGATCCAAAGGTCTTTCAAGGGCAGATAAATTCTTAATTTCCTTAAATTTTCCTTTAATTCTTTTAATTTTAAACATCCAACTTAATATTTTGCAACTAAAGAGTAAATTTTTTCTAAATTTAAAATCGTATTTTATAATTATTCTCTTTAATATATGTGTTAATTATTAAAAATAGCAAATATCATGCTAGTACATTGAGGGTTAAATGTATAAATAAATTTTATGTTCTCAAATTACGTCCCTTGCATTAAAATATAAATATATATATATATACATATATATATATATATATATATATATATATATATATATATATATATATATATATATATATATATATATATATATATATGACGTGATTGTAAATAACCCGAAAATAAAATTATCCCTAATAGAAAAGTTTGTTTAATATTTTATATTAACTTTATCACACAGGATATGTCTTCAGGAAATGAATCTGGTGGAGAAATTTTGTTTGTATAAAAGTGAAACATTCATAAAAAAACATAGCGAGACAAACAAACTAAGAATATTATTATTGAAAAAATGAACATAAAAATTTGAGTTTGCTCTTTCAATCGTATTTTGTATTGATAATCATTTGAGAAAAATTTCATAATAAATGTTGTTCATTGAAGCACGATTATTATATTGGGAAAATATTGAAAAAGAAAAATATGACACTTAAAATATTATTACTGGGATTTTATTAAGTTAGTTGGGTCATTCAAGCAAAATACTAAGAAATCTTTCTAACGTTGATTAAAGGTTATTAAATACTTAATAATCACGCTGTCAAAGTTTGAAGACGATTTACCATATCCAACGTAAGCTAATTGCAATTAGAAATCGTATTTTTTGTACATGTAGCATGGCAGAAGCGTGAGATAATGTTAGATTTGTTTACATTTGTTCTAGAGAGAATGTAACAGTTTTGATGAAAAATTAGTATTTTTTAGAAGAACATGTTTTGAATAACTAAAAAAAATACGATGAATTGGCCAGGTAGTTTAGATAATTAATTAACTAAACATTTAATTATTTCCATGTATGTATATACTAAAGTGAGTGAGTGAATGTGTTAGTATACTGTAGTGTAAGTTATAAGTACAATACGTTGTAAAAATATAGCCATCAATCATGGTACTGTTTGGGTGTTATACATACGTAGAATGTAGATACTAAGCTAATACTTTTACCGCTGGACTGTCCGAAAAGTAATACCCAGAACTTTTTAATATGCTATCAGTCGAATAAAGAGTATCATAGTATCACATTAACTTTTTTACTGTAAAATTGTAATTGATAAATATGTTAACGAAAACGATTGAGAAATAGTCAGAAGCTATTGAGAACAATCAGTTCACGACAGCGCATGGTGATAGTGAACATTCTATGAATGGGTGAGATTTCATCTAATCATAGTGACATTTGTAAATTTGTTCTGTACTAAATATTAGTATTAAATTAATTCTTTTGTAGTTTATATTTAACAAAAAGATTTAAAATAATAGATCGAATAATCTTAAGAAATGTTTTGTAAAACTATTGTTAAAAATAAAGTACAATCTTGTTAAGATTAATTAATTAAGACTGCGGCGATTTTGGTTTATTAATCTAAAAATCTAAAATTTTAAATGTTATCAAAAAATTAATGAAACAAGATAAAATTTAAAATTCCTTCCGAAGTAGACATAAAAATTGCAACTTATATTAATTATTAATTTGTGAAAAATACATTAAATACGTAGTCCATACAGTTATAACACATTTGTAATGAAATATTATGTATTAAAAATAGATGTATTGATGATATTATAAATAAAAGCTATGATGAATTAAAGCATTTTATTTTTAAAGTACAATAAAGAATTATTAATATAATAATATTTATTATAATTATATGTATGTTAGTCAGTTGACCTTAATCGGAAACTGTGACAAAGCGAAGCATTTACTAAAAAAATGTTACAAATTATAATTTTAAAGAAAGTTGATACCTCTGTAATAAGTACACTCTTTAATGTGAGTAATATACATTGCATTGCTTTCAATTTTTCCACACAAATAACTTAAAATATATTTAAAATTTCATAACATTGGACATATTAATTTTTTAGTTATTTATGCGCGTAAATAAAAGAAATAATATGAGAGAATTTATTACAGAAATATCAATCTCAGTTAAAAGATGGCTTATTCATCCTTTGAATGATTTTGCTCATGAAAATAAAATATCAAAATTGTGACTAGTGAGTATTTTGACTTACTTCGAGAAAGGGCGAAGAGACAAAAATGAATAATTAGGTGATTTGATGGTGATTCTAAAATTATGCTTTCAATAGTAATTTTAATATTTTTTTAAGCGAAGTTTACTACAGTTAAAAAACATCTTTCATTAAATGCAATAAAGAATCCCACCAAAATAAAACAACTAATAAAAAAATTAAAAAAAACGACTAAATCTAAATAATCCTTTTGTGTAGCAGCAGTTAGCCACTACAATGTATGAATGTTTATTGTATTGACCACAATACAAACAGCAAAACAGTAGAAGTAAAGTCAATTATGCAAAAAAGAAATATCTTTTATCATAGAGAAATTCGTGAAGTATATATATATAAATATATACTCTGTACATGGCTTAAGAAGTAATAGTCAAGCACAGCAAATGGGAAGCAAGGAGAGACTCAAAAACGAAAACTACTATGCGCTTACGTACACCCACACAAATAACTTTTGTGATAATTATTTTATATATATATATATTCAAATTAAAATCTTATCAAACTCCTAAAACATTTTCATGGAAGTACAGTCACTATAATTCAATTGAATTCAATCTATAGACAATTTTTGAACGTCTTAAAACATTTTACCTTGTTGCAATCACAAGTACGAACAACATTTATTTTGGGGTGAAATTGCGTTAAATTTTTGTACCCTTATTCTCCTCTTCTCCCCTTTTAACAAAAACATGCAACGCTCAATCGTTCTGAAGAAAATGATGTTTGAAAATTTTCGTAACTGCCGCAATGCCCATGTACAAAATGTTTAATTTTGAATAATTAATAATTTAGACCCGGTTACAATTTTATGAGACATTAAATTTAAAAAAAAAGATAAAACAGTTCATGTTATACAAAAGTTAAATCGACACTTCGAATACTCAATTTTATTGATAAACTCTTTTAGAAAAGAACTTTATAAAGTTAAGAAAAACAAATCAAAGTTCATAATTGAATAAAAAAAAACTTGTTTAAAAAGTAATTTTATACAGAGTATAAACACACTATATAAGAACTATCATAAATTATTCGACATTTTGTGTACCTTAACGAAACGTTCGTTGGTGGATGAAACACGCAAATTTTCTTACTTTTATTTTATGGTATTTTAATAACAGATTGACATGCTAAATAGCAAATTGATATGTGTTAAAACGGAAATAACTTACATAGAATATGTATATATATATATGTCTAAAAATATATACTTCGTAATGAATTTTCTACAAAAATAAATATTTTCACGATAGTTATTTCTTTCCATAATATGTCAGAGTATATTACAGAAATATATTATAATAGAAATAGACATAATATTTATTTTTATAATATGTCAAAGTATATTAATTTTAGTATCAAGTTTGTAACGCTAGCAAATATTGACAAATAAAATTTTGATATAGGTATTTATAAATTATCTAATTAGTCTATATCTGTTTGTCCGCCTACCTCCGGCTGTCATCAAGATAACAAAAAAATATAACTAGATAACGAACTGAAATAGTGGCGTATTCCAATCGTTAAAAGTGAATTTTGTATATGATCAAATTCGGTCTATTGGGTCCAATTGATCCATGAACTCTTAAACCCTAAAAGAAAAATAATAAAAAAAAGTTTGTTTCTTTTAAACAGCTTGTAATTGAAATATTTCTTTCTAAACTATTTGGATTCGCCACGATTTCAGCTCAAATTAAGCTAATTATTGGTATATAATTATAATATATGCTCTAAATTTTGAGTGTATTTTATGAAAGTTAATGATTAAAAATAGTTAAAACATTGATACTCAACCATATGTACAGTACCTAAGCAATTAACAATATTAGTTGTTTATTTCTGTGTAACATATAAATATTTTGCAGATTGAATTCAGTAAATTTTTAGATATTTTGCACCAATTTCCTAAATCAAAAAATTTAGTAGACATTATCAGTAAGAATGAGCAACGAGTAACATCTTAAATTTATTCGTAAATCCTATAGTTCTATTTGATAATACCCATAGATTGACGGTCTTTGTTCCATCTAAAAATTAAATTGTCGTCTCTTCCAATTTGCCAGCCAATTTTCGAAATCGCTTCTAATAATTATTTTCATTGAAATGAAAGAGAAACATATTTTATATGATATAATTTTAATGTTGGTACAATCTTTAAAGATGATATAGTTCGCTCTCTTGCAAATACACAATGCCTGTGATAATATACGTTCTTTATTAATAAGCTATCAAATTAAAACCATTACATTTAAAAATAATGGATAAGATTTTTATATTAATTTTAAGTTCTTAAATTGCTCAAATCTTGTCTGTATTGATGGCAGAATAAAATAATATTCCACAAAGTTAATTGAAACTAATGAAAACGATTTCAAAATGAGTTACAACGAACAATTGTAAGTGACTATAGGCTTCAGCCGACAACAGTGTTACCGGACTTTCTTATGCACTAATTAATTTTTCATTAAAAACGGCATTTTAATAAATTTATACTTAATTAGTTCTTACGAGTACAAGTTACTTATTACAGTTACAGTTAGTAAAATTACAGTTTTTTAAATTGCAATAACTTTTAAACAGTTAAGTGAATCCATTTGTAATTTATATAGGTGATTTAGAATGGAATAAGGAACGTTCAATTAATCATTTTCATTCATCTCAAACCATTTTTATGTACCTCTCAAACATCCTTAATACATAAATTTTAAAGAATATTGTAAACATTTATATGACGTAAACTGTACATATAGTGTACACAAAATAAATATCTTATTTTCAAAATTTTATGATAAAAACCATCTAAATGAATACATTTTATAAAGACAATATGATCAAATCTGGCAGAGTATAAATGAGAAATCTTTGTTATTATTTATCAACAAAAAAAGAAAAAGAAAATTATTTACTATGTTGAACGAAGGAGCTATCCATGTAGCAATATATCATATTTAGCAAACCATCGTCCCACACGCACTAAAAACATACAGAAGATATCATTTCTAAGACAATAAAAAAACCGAACAGGGGAAATAATCTCATGAACACATATTTTGTACGTCCATACATCAATATTAATAACATGTAGTGTATACAGAAAAGATATTTTTGTATATCTAAATATCCAATTGTTTTGACATACCAAGGTAGGTTGGTCATAATTAAGAACGTACACAAACCCAATCGACCTTTATCTAAATGTCCGATCCAATAACGTCAAATACTGAAATAGTTACCATTTTACTAAAATTATTTAACACAATTAAAACGATAAACTACTCATATGCCATGTTTTCTACAATTTCGTAATAAATTCTTCACTAACAAACAAAAGAAGGGTTCAAGCACATTCAAAACTTAATAAGTTTGGGTGAAGATTCGATCACGAACGTTGAGGTCCACAGTTAAAAGATTTTCAATGTGGGATCAATTCAGATAATGTTAAAAAACTTAGAGTGCCAAAACTTTTTTAAAAGCTAATTTATTGCAGAGCACAGTTTGTAATGAAAATAATATTATAGTGATTATTCTTAAGTACTGATTTATAATCACTGTGACCAAAAGAATCACATAAAATGATAATTTTATACATAATTTGTGTGAACGTATTTTGAAAGGATGAATATGAAAGAAATTTAAAAATAAAATCTTTATTTAAATTTTAAAGAGATCAGGAAATTGTACTTCTTTATTCAAAAATGGAAATATAATACAAAACAACCTTAATCTTAAATACAATCCTTAATCAATATGACGTAACGCAACGCAATAAGAAAGTTAATAACAAAGTGAATACCATCTTTCTTGAAGTTCTTTATTCTTTTAGATAAATGATCTGTGGTATCTCTCGAATTAAGAGTGACCTTAAAAGTCCAGTGAATAAATCTAATAAGGATTTAATTAAAAAAGGTAGAATATGCAATCAGGTTAGAAATATTGGTTTCTTGACCTCTGATATAGAAGGATATATTATTTCTCTAGGATTGTATTTATTATAAGATAGGTAGGAATTTTAAGGTTTCGGAAGTTAACTTTTTATTATAATAATAATGCACTTAAAACAGTAAATTTTTACCAACCAGGGACTTCACAGATTGCTCAACTATTATTACCTCTCCAGATTACAAATAGACCGATTGAATGACTCAACATACACTAAAAATTGAGTTCCAAATAAATGTAGAATTCTTATATGGAGGACATATGACGTTCACACAAAAAATTTTAAATATATTTTTAATTGAATAGAACCAGAGAATTTATAAGAAGTAAAATGACCGTCAAGTGTCTTTGATTAAGAGCATATACATTTGGAGGATTACAGTGTTTGTATAAAATATTAAGGTTTTTATTTTTTTCTTTTATCTATTAAAAAAAATGATGGTACATACACCATCAGCAACGTAATCTATTTGGTAATGGAATATAGAGGAGACAGTAACGTCCAATGATCGGATATACACTTAGTGTGTTGTACCCAAGTAAGTTTCACATTTTAAAAGGTTTCCTTCCTTTACTATGAAGATCACACAGAATTTGAATGTTCTTATATACATAGCTATACGACGTTTGATACAACTTACAAGTATTATTTTACTTTGTTAAAGAAACATAGATAATCGTAATATATACAGGCTGTGCTCATTTTATTATGAATTCTAAACCTATTGTTTTTGTATTTTTATTAATATTTAAGGTTTTTTGGGAGGTATATAAAAATGCTAAGAAACGAATCAGAATTTAGTAGAACGTTTATCATTCCAATCTAAAACACACCTGTATAAATTACAAACCGATTCATAAAACTGTTTAAAAAATTCATAAAACTGTTAAACTGTTTGTTAACTGAAAAAAGAGTGTCAGAAATTTAATTTATAATAAGTAACTTGTACTTTAGAGGACTAATTTAGAATTATGAAAAATTCACTAAACGGTTTTCGAGAAAGAAACTGGGTCGTTTTAAATGGAAAAATTGAATTAGTGCATAAAAAAGTCTGACATAACTGTCGTCAGCAGAGATTTATAGTCACTAGCATTTGTATGGTTTAACTCATTTGTAAATCGTTTTAATTCGTCAAAATACGTTTTATTCTGCCATCATATACAAACATAATTTATGCAATTGAAAAATTATAATACAAATCTTAACCAATATTTTAAAATGGTTTTAATTTGACAGCTTATAGAACTTATTTTATCAAAAATACTATGTATTTTACCAACATTATAATTATATAACTATTTTACATTGATGGCTAGATTTTGTACAGTAAAATAATATAAAATTACATTTAATGTATGAAAACAAATAAAATTAAAAAAATAATAATAAATTATACTCCTAATATATTCGAAAATAATTTATCCATAAGTTTAAAAAAAAAAAATCGAATATGTTTTTCTATTTAAAGTTGAATTCAAGTTTATATGCAAAGATTTTAACACTATTTCATACACACATAGGTTATCACGTTTACCGTTCAAGGCACAATTTTATGATATTTTCTAATAAAAATTCTGAAAAATTGACTAGATATTTACTTGAGCAGAACACCATTTATAGTCAAAATAAATATAAAAAAAAACCGTTTCTCCACATATTATATATATACACACATATATATATATATATATATATATATATATATATATATATATATATATATATATATATATATATATATATATATATATATATATATATATATATATATATATATATATATATATATATATATAATACTACAAACAAAATAATCAAAATGGTTTTTATGAAATAATACTTACACACACACAAACATACAAACAGACAAAACCTGCAAGGAACAAAAACAACTGATATGCCTATTGATAAACCTTGAATATATTATAAGTAGTTAAAGCATGCTTTAAACTGACTCTCTCATCTAAACTGTACTCTATAACACACAATACATTTGACTAACATACAATAACAAAAAGCACTGTTTATGTAGTAATGCATAGTTTTATAATACATATTACTATCTATTTTACATAAGATGAACATTCTGTTTTTATACTTAACATATATACAAATAGTGGTTGTCACGCGGATTCACCCGAGAAGATTCCGCGCCCGTACTATAACTACTACTCTATAACTCCCGTACTATAACTCCAACTCTATAGTTCTTAAAGTCACCACTGTAAACAAAACTTTTTAATCGTGATTGAATACGAGTAATCAAAAGACCATATTTTTTTCCCCATATGTTTATAATATATGACACAAACGTATGAATAGATTAAGGAATATTTACCCTAAAATTTGTAAGCTTAACAGTATTGATGACGACTTTCTATTTTCCATAGACAATAAAAGTGCAAAGAATTATTGACTGATAACATACTCCATAAACTCTACTTTTATTATGGCGGGTAATTGTTGTGTACTTCTAAAAAGTTCTTAATTTTATCGATAGTTGCTTTCTACACATGCTTGTCCTATAGATCACTCTTTCTATTTGTCATCAAAATGAAAACGAAAACAGATATAGCTCGCTGAATTTTTAATGGCGTATTCTAGGTCAGTTTAAGGTCGTCAATCGGTCATTTAGGTATAATGGGACCATAACTGAACTTTAAATCCATACGAGATAGAAAAAATTCAAACATAAATAAATGTTTGTTTCTTTAAATTAATCAACTTTCGATTGAAATATTTTCTCGTTAACTTCGAAGCTTCTTCACAATTTCATATCATATTCAGAAAATACACATATTTATAACTATAATGCATAGTATTCTAAAAATAACATATTATGACTGCATGAACTACATATTTAGTATATTTTATAAATTGAAATGATTAAAAATAGTTCAAACATTGATACTCAGCCATATAACGGGAATTTCAATAATTATTTTACTTGTTTTAAAGCCGTTCATTATCCAGTCAAAGAATATAAAAGACTTTTCAAAGTGTCGGCAAAAGAAAATTAACAAATTTTTAATTAATACAGAGTCACATAATTGGTCTGACATGGTTTAGACCGAAATAATTCATACATGGGGCACAGTATTTCAAAAAGTTGGTAAAGCTCAGCCATTAACTGACAGTTGCGTTATCAATTTCAAATGCTGTTTATAAATATAAGAGAAAATTGAGTGAAATCAATATGAAGTTAATTTTCAGTTTTTTTTTTTTTTCTCTTAAAAATGTCAATTTCAAAAGTATGGTGGGGGCTTATAAATTTCACATATAACATTTTGATATAATATTGTATAATTTCATTGCGCTCCCACCATTTTTCAATAACAAAAATATAATAAGCATGCAGTTGTGGTACTATTTAAATACGAGGTAATTTTATTGTATTACTCCAGTTACAGCATCTGCACTCCACGAACATGGATCTGGAAGTTATATTTTTTTAAAACTATTTTAGAATCAGGAAATTTAGTATCAGTCCGGTATCCATTTAAGAATATGGGGAATACTGATGACACTAAACTAAAAAAATACGAAAATTGTCGGTACTGAAGTGTTACAATTTTTATTTCATATGGTGGCAATACATTCATCACGCTAGTCTATGCTTAATAAGATTGAAAAGATAAGGAAAATGTAATCTGAATTAAATAGTTTTAGTCAAATAATTTAACTGTAGTAAAAATATAGGTAAGAATATTTAAACTGACATGACTTTGAGAAATAAATTTCAATTGAAATAACATAACGTATATTTCATGTAGTCATAACTGTGCCTTGTATAATCTATATATTGTTAAGGTACTACATGTTGCCGGTAAAACCGGCAACGGATACTTTTTTCTTTGTTACCTAATGTTACTTAAGTGGATTATTTATTAGACAATTGTTATTGAAATGAAAAAAAAAAAAATATTTTAAAATATATTTTATTTATGAAGAAAAAAATGAATGTATAAAAAAAGAAAAGAAAGCGTCAGTGCTTCTGACTTAGAGAAAAAATTGTTATTTTAAGACGATGATATTCGACAGTTTTTTTTTTAAAGACTACATAATTTACACTAAATTTATACGATGAGTTTCAATTATAATTAAAATACTTTGAGTCATTTTATTTTTGTAAAGGTTACGTTTTTTTTTTTGACATCTATTTTGACATTAATGAAACAAAATGAATTTGAACAGTCGTAACTGTATTATTGTTTTTATTATATCTGAAATCCGTTACATAAATGAGATGATATTAAATTTATAATCATTAAATAAGTTCATTTTTGTCCGTCTGACCATCATAGCGACAACATGAAAAAACGTATTTGTTTGCGTGAGCTGAAATTTGAAGTAGTTTAAGCCGAAAAAGTGAAGGCATGTCCAGATAATATGTGTGCTCAACTAATAAAGAGCCTATGCCAATGTAAATTATGGTTATTACAATTTAAAAACGATGAGATTCACAGAAATAGAGAATAATTTCATTGCACAATTTTTCGGATTCGTTATCTTATCAGGTCACGAGAAAATGAATGAAACAATCGAAAGTAAATAACTTTTTTTCATTTTTGTAATAAAACGAATACCGCTTGTCATAATCTTTTTTATGCATATATAATTTTTATACCTTCGTATGAAAATTGCATTTGTTATCCAATAAAACTAGCACTACTTTGTAATCAAAATACGTATTTATAAAATACAAAATAATTTGATCTAGGAAATTGGGGAAAAAATCGAAATTTATTCGAAAAATCCTAGAGTTCTCATTAATAATTATAAAATCCAAAAAAACGTTCGCTTCAAAACCGACTAGAATAGGAACAAAGTGTTAAATGCAATCTTTAACTTTTCAAATCCGGCAGGGTATGAAACAAATTATCTAAAAGATTCTTAGAAAACTCTTTTTTTTTTTGAAACATCCTTAACGGTAAAATTGAATCAAATTCTTACCAAAATTATTTGGTTATCAGTATTTCGATAAAATTTTACATGCAGAACGAAATTTTAACTGGCATGAAATATTTGCTAAAACATACTATATTAAAAATAAAATTTCATTCTAAAGTGAATTAAACTAGTAGTTCTGTGAACTGTAGACCTCACTCAGAAACAAATAAAAATTATATAAATAATACGAACATAAAATTTAGAAGGCACAATCCAAAATATGATCTCAGGCAAATTAAATATGATGTCAAAAGATTTAATTTTAAAAATATTAAATAAATAAAACTAAAGTGTAGTGGTGGAGAACATGCTTTCGAAACATAAGGTTCCGTTTCGAGACCGGTTATTTGCTTTTTATTTTTATTTTTATTTTTTTTTTTTTTAGAAAAAAAGGCAAAAATAAAAATTTTTCAAAAACTATAAAGGGAATTTTCTGAGTTTGATCAATAAGCCTACCAAATTTTAAATAGAAAGATTTATGCAGACAAATATGCAAAATCGTTGTTATACCATAGACCTCACTACGTTCGGTCAACTAGTATTCTTATTGAATATTCAAGTCTATAGATACATCATTTAATATGTTTTAATCGAAGCTAGACATTGATAATATCGTAAGATAAGAATTGTATTCAAAACTATTAGTTCGAACTTTATAAGTGATTTTAATCGTTACACCTAACACATTTAGGTCATACTATTGTGTAGAAGACGTGCCATCAATTCATTTGAAGTGAAATGCTAATGGTATAATTATGTTAATGGCAGGAATATACCATTTTGTTCACTTTTTTTTTTTTTTAATTTATTTTATGCATTGTTTTGTTTACATTTTTAATTGTAGTGTTGCGCCAAATTCTATTATGTATCAATTAATATAGACTTGCAAATTATATAAAACACTGTTTTGTACTGCATTCAATTTGTTTTATACAGTCATAATCGTTTTGCAATTTTAAGCAGTATCGGAAAATCAATCCATTGAGTAAAAGGAAAAAAGTAATTTTTTTTCTATCCCCTTATTAAGTGGTGCATAAACCTTAAGAGACACTAGCTGTTTTGTTAAAGCATCAGAGTTTTATTTAATTTATTTATTTTTTGTTTTTTTGTAAATCAGTTTGATTTTTATATTAAAAAAATCTAAGAACTTTTTGGTCCTACTATCTAATTTTTGAGATATCACTCGGCCCGAAATATTGGTCTTAGAATAAAATTTTAAGTAATATCTCAATAACAACGCAGCTTATCGTTAAATAGATAGTAATTTTTGGGTCAAAGTTATGATGTACACATGATTTTATCGAAATGAGAGACAATAAATTCGGGGACAATAATTTCGGGCCAAGTTTTTAAGATATGATCCAATATCCTTTCCGTATGTTAATACTTCAGATAGACTTTAAGCATTACCACGAAATATAAAATCAACTAAAAAAAAATTTGGATAGATTTTATTTTTTATACGCAGACGAAAAAGAACTTAACGAATACTTAAATAAAATTTTGTTATTTTTAAATGGTTTCAACGTACGGCAAAATTTAATATATCCTCATACTTATTTATATAAAGGCAGAGTATCGATTGAACAATAGCTAAATCTTATTCCCAAGGTTAGAATTTTATAAACTGAACCTATGTCAAACAATACATGAGTATGGAAATAATTATCATATTCAAGCAAATTTCATCTAACTTCTAAGTAACACTAAATAATATCATACAGTTATATACTTCTTGCATTCAAGCACACGGATAGGGAGAGAGAGAGAGAGAGATACGACTTCTTAGGTATACATATATTCATCATTATCTATTATAAACTTCGTTATTCTAATTCATATCTATCGGTCTCTGTTGAAGAAATCTGATTGTTGGCGTATACAAAGTATTAAGTAATGTGTATTTATATATGGAATACTAAAAACTTATCGACAAACAAACTATTTTAAGGCATTCAAATATATAAATTATTGTACCATTTATGTATTAAAGTTAGGTGAAGTTATTACTTTTGTGAATAATATCAATATAATGCATGGCATAATAGATGAACGGTGTTTTACTTAAAACATGTATCAAGCTTTTAATTGACTGACCATTGAAGGAAACGAAGTTGTAACCTTTTTTACCTTCAATTTTTATTTTTGACGTTCCTACGGACAAATATTCTGCATAATTTTTCTACTGAACATATATAGAATATTTCAAAGTATATTATCACATAATATATACACTAGACTGCCATGATGTGACGTCATTTTGATAAAAATTATTGGTTGTCATCTGTCAGATCAATTTAAACACTTATCTTAATTAATAAAAAATATTTGAAACTGTAAGGTTATGTTTTAATTTCTCAATATTTAATGCTAATATTCTCATTATATACAGGTATTTTGCCATCAATATGGCATATAGCCACTTTACAGGAGTAAAAACGGTTTAAATTTTAATATAAATTTATGGATGAAAATATCGTGTTTATTTTGCAAAAATATTTATTATGTGTGACATTTTATTAAGAAATCAACATTCTGAAATATTCTTTTAAACATGGTTAACTACCTTGTTGTTAATATAACCATATGCTAACAGTTGCAAAATTTCAATTATAAAATTTGCCAATGACGGATATTCAGAGTCTCAAATATTTTCCCCGTGTATAATTATGCATGGAAATATGTCTTCAAACGAATATCAATATTTGAAAAGGAGATTTTCTAATTGTTTTCGACCTTATCGATATCGTTTATACCTCAAAAATCACAAGAACTCAAAAATGTTTATTTGTACTTATGATATATGATAACAGGTTTTACAATATTGAATATTTTTCTAATCATCTACGGAGAAAAAGTCATTCACGTCAAAATTTTCGCATCTTTTTATATCAGCACCGATCACTTATAAACTATTTATGTGTGACTTTGTTTATGTGTGTTTATTTTATACGTCTTTTGCATAAACAATATTCTAGAAATTTAATTATTTTAGAAATTGTCTAAAGCTTGGGAGTCTTTAGTAATTTTTTGTTTAAAGAACGACGTATGCTTAGAATTAGTGTTCCGGAAATGTAAGTCTAGCCGAAATTCATAAATTACACAACATTAAAGGAAATAACAATGAAACTACTAACATATCACTTATATTTGATATCCGGTTTAGAATAAGAGAACTGTTATATTGGTGAGACATTAATCCAAAGACAAGCACAGCAAAAACAATTTAATACAACGACTTGTAACGTGATCAACGTAACGTAAAAAATGCATGGTTCGAAAACTCTGCTCGAACGAAAAAAAGGTTTACTTTAGTATGGGCTAACAGTGGCCGATTTGAGCTGTATATTACAAAAAAATTTCTGGAATAAAAACAATTCATTCATACTAAATTATTCTTCTGCGTGAGAACGTTTGGCTTAAAAAGTCATTATATTTTTTAAAACTTTGGTGGGATGGTTACCATATCGATCATATTGCTTCGATGGATGTTGTACAAGTGGCAAGATACTATCTATACGTTCCTTCCTAAAAATTGAATGTTGGTTTATAATTTGGATTTTCTCTTGAAAAAATTTTTAGAAATAGATTTAAAAATTCGCCTGAAACATGGGGAAAACTAGTAATTTTTGACGTTAAGTAATTTGATTAATATTTACAATTACTTAGTTCTGAAATAAATATATTTTTAGCAACAGATTTATGTTTCATATGTTTGATAAGTCAAATTTTGTTCAAGCTGTTCAACGACCCAATACTATTTATATAGCTTGGGCTTTTTATAACCAAACGATTTCAAAACATAGATTCTAAACTAAAATATTAAATAGTTTGTAGGCATAAACTAATACACATTTATATTCGCTCACAACACACCTACACTACACACTACATACGGTAAATTAATAATGATAAAATATTTTGTATTATAACCCTCTGGTGTATTATAAAGTAACTAAAAAGTTATAATTATATCTGAGAATAAACTGCAGTAGTATTTAGCAGTTGTAGTAACAGAATGTTGCTCATATACGAACCAAACCATTCATTCAGGTACACTATTTATATAGTATGGTGGCTTTAGTGTTATTTTCACCACCAAAGATGTGAAAAAATCATTCACTTCATTAGCGCCGTCATGATGCCAAAAATGTTAAAATTATCGGGTATGTTACTAAATGTTAAATTTAATCTGCGTTGATTAAAATACACGAACTACCACTTGCATACAATAAATGATACGGAAGCAAAATTTAATGACATACACATTTGTTTTTATAATTACAAATTATATAATCCTAAAAGTTCTTAATTTTACTTAATTTGAAAAAAAAAAAGTTTTGAAGTGCATCAAGTATTCCAGATTCCAGGTTGGAATGCCAAAATTGATTGGGTAAGACGACGTTCAGGGATCGAGAACGACGTGAAGATAACAACGAAAGGAGTTTATTGATTGAATATCATTGTTTAGACTGTTTTAATTATTATCCATAAAATACTATAAATATCTAGTCTATAAAATTATATTAGTAAATCCTGGAGCGCTTTAGATTAAAAAGAGATTCGATAGATAAAACTGGTCGTGCTATAAAGCGTTGCTGAGGCTAAGGAAGGCTTTATACATTGCTTGGTAGCATTTCGTTTATTATGTGTGATTTAGTTCCTGGAAGCTTGGAACAAGTAGTTTTTCATAAGATTTTCGAATGTATTCAAGATCAAATCTCGCGATTGAACCGGTGTCAGTAATTCTTTTTTTTTTTTTTATTATTATTTCTGGGGAAAGATTTCTGGAATAACATTACAAAAATTACAAACAAAATTTGGAAAATTTAGATATTTATTCAGGGTGAAAATAATTCAAATGACGTGTATTTGAAAAAAAATTTAAGGAGGGTTGTATATAGAATACCGTACGTCGTTTAGTATTGAAGAAAGTTTCAATTGGTCTGCAAAGTGAGCGCGGGTTTTAATGTTAAAAAATTATTTCAAAAAAAGTTCTCGGTTTTTTACAGGAATAATGCCGAAACTTTTGGACATTTAAACGTAAATATTCTATCATTTTGGGAATTTTATTTTTAACCACTTTGAGGATTCCGTAAAACGCGATCCTATTACTTATACTCTGCTGTCTGACTGTCTTTCTGACAGCCCGTCTATCACCAGACTGTATTTCATGAACCGTGATAGTAAGACAGTTAAAATTTTGACAAAAAATACTAAAATAATAAAATTTGATCATACAACAGGCATGCTTTTTTTGCCGTTTTTATTATAGTACAGAATCCTTCGTGAGCGAGTCCATCCTCGAACTTGGTGGGATTTTTTTTACATTTTTACAATCTTTTTTTTTTTCGATATAAAACCATAAGGAAAAACATATATGCTCTATTAATATTTTACGGTATATATGAACCGGACTACAAACTATAGATAGGTAACACATACCTATATATATATATATATATATATATATATATATATATATATATATATATATATATATATATATATATATATATATATATATATATATATATATATATATATATAAATCGATGAAGTTAATTACCCGAATCAGGTAGAGTCCTTTGTGAACTATTATTTATTGTGCATAAAATTCATATATTATACGTCATACAATAACAATATATATCATCCATGTTTTCTAAATTATTCTATTGTAAAACGAAAGATTATTAAATGTAATATTTCAATTATTTTAGCATTTAATTTTCATAAAATGGGTTTGGTTATATTATATATGGATAAAAGGAAATCTACGAAACGACTACTATTAATATATTGTGTAAATGAAAATATTATGGTGAAAATTATTATTATATATATATATCTATTTATACTTTAGAATTTTAGTTGAAAGGTTCATGGAATTTAAGGGCCCATATAAATTCTTGGTTCAAGAATAATTTTCTGTTAATAATTTATATTCTGGAAATTTAATTAATTTATAACAAAAAATTCTTAAATTTGTGTAAAAAAAAATAAATAAATAAACATTTTATTTATTTACTTAAATCATTAATTATTTTTACCAGTATGAAAAACCATTTATGTGTGATTAACATCTTGAATGGGCAAAAGCGACCTCAGTTTATCACGTAAAAAAAGCAACTAATAATGTTAATTGTTTATATATCCTTGAGTATCAATGTTTATTACACTTATAATATTATTTACATTATGAAAGTACACAAAATATGTAGTTCATACGTTTTTTAAGAGTTAATTGTATACTTAGTACAAAATTTTGTATATTTGCGTTCAAAAAGGTCTGTATACAAAATTTATGAGTAGATTTTAGAGTATTAAATTTACTCCAATTTTTAACATAATGTTAAAATTGTATAAAATCTAACCTCACTTTCACATAAAAAAATATCTGCTTTTATTGAAGTTGATACTTGACTAAAATTTAAATTATTAAGTATACAAATTTTCACAATAAGCCATTAACTATTTCTTTATTTTAAATTAATAACCGAACCTCTGTATTGAATCTTAAATAATAATGCATAGTTAACACTTATTTTTTGTTACCATTCAGTCAAATGAAAGGCTTTTAGCTCCCGCTATGAATTGAAATTTTAACATATTTTTGTGTGATAATAATCAACATTATTATTGTTTGTATGTTAATTAAAAATGTATTAAGTTTACACACAATAGATACAAACATTTTTTGTACCTTTTTTCTATCTCTTGCGGAATGAAAGATGTGTTATGGCTTCATGAACTCATTTACAATGTTAATTTCATTGTTTTTGGTCAACAATACGCTATAAGCTTTTAAGCACACTATTTCATTTCGTTTTGATAACATTTCATTATGAAGCAAGGCGAACAGGCGGGTGGACTGACTTTATAATATAGTTAATAATATTTAAATAACTTAACTTCGAATAATCCTTCAAATTTCTAAAAAACCGCTCAAATATAAAACAGAAAGTAGTTTTTTCTGGTTATTAATTATTTTCTTTTCATTGAAAATATAAAATTATTTTTTTAAATATACTATTCATTGTGTAATTAAATTTTGCATTGATTGATTTTTGTATATCAATAATGAATAATAATAATTATAAACTTTTTTTATAATTAGAAAAACCTTTTCGACATACCCTCTGTTTTCATGTCAAGATTGTTCATACAAAATTTCATAACATTTCGATCAGTATTTTTTGTTTTTTTTGAAAGGCATCAAAATTGAAAGGCATGAATTAATTAACATTTTCGTAGATAAATTTTATATCGATTTAATTGGTTGAATTTCTCTTTTAAGAAAATCATTTTTATTGTAACCAGATACTATACGCAATTTTAATAATTTTTTTTTTAATCGAATAAATATTTTCAAAAATTTTTGTATGAAAATTTACAAACTTTGATCGGAGTACATTTTTCTTAAAATTTTCAATAGTTTGCATGATGCAATTACAAAACATACTAAAAGACCTTATAGTCAAAACACCTTGAAAATCTTGTAAACATAGAGAAGTTGCATTACAAAAAAATTTATAATCTTACGCATTAAAATATGAAATTAGACTCAATACTTTAACAAAACTCTAAAACTACATTAAAATTAATTCGAAATCAAAGAAGTTGTAAACTACTAAAAAAAGAAATTACCATCTCTTGAAAAACAAAGTTTTACATGTAATCTTATGGAGAGAATACAAGCGGGTGACATCATAGTATCGAATGTTCTTTTTTAAAAGAATTTTTGAATGTCCATATCTAGCTTTTTTCTAAAGCTTTAAGAAAAATAAGACTTCAGATCGATGTTTTTGATTAAAAAAATATTTGTAACTTCTCTATTGCATTAGTTATAAAAATATATTATTCAATTCTTACCCCCGTTAGTCTGTTCTTTACAAAAATTACGGGTACTCACCTGAAAAAAAAATTTAATTAATTAATAAATTATGTACTTTAAAATCAAATAAGATAATAGTAATAATTTTAACAATTTTGTCACAATTGCTGAATGTCCGGAAATCTGAAATTCAAGATTCCCGACTGTTTTTATTCTAAGAAATGAAGTTTAAATTTCATACAATTTATTTCCTACTATCGGAGTTATAATGTTTACTCCAACACTTTTCTTGATAGTCAACAAATTCGACCATTAAATGTATTTGCTTTGCAAA
The DNA here is from genome assembly GCA_020423425.1 of Chrysopa pallens. Lineage (NCBI taxonomy): Eukaryota > Metazoa > Arthropoda > Insecta > Neuroptera > Chrysopidae > Chrysopa > Chrysopa pallens. The sequence continues at coordinate 16,040,063 of CM035596.1, forward strand.
TTTATTTTAGTAACAAGAGAAGGTAGCTGAAATTTGAAGAAAATGATTAACGCTAGACATGTTTCAACGTTAATATATTCGACTTGTAAGTCATTGCCCTTAAAGTTGCTAGTATAAGCTTTATAAGTTTTTTGTTTTTTGATTAGGTTTTACATTATGATAAAATAATAATAAATATTTATGCTGGGCCATTACGAATGATCATGTATGTTTGACTCATGAATATATTGTTATAATCAAAAGTATCAAAGAAATGGCTGAATTGAAACTAATAAATTGACTTTTGTATCATATCAAATAAAAATAAATAAAAAACTTGAATTTTTAAAACTTCTATTCTTTTTGTAATTATTTTGTCCAATATTGAGTAATCATGATGTCTCTGTTACATATATGGCAGTTGAATCATAAGTCAAATTCGTCGAATCCATATTTTTGTTTTAATTACTAATTAATGTAAATTATCGAATAAAATGTAATTAAATTATTAAAAAATAATTGAATAAATTTCAACTATTCAAGATAATTGAACTTACCGCACGAGAATATGAATAAATATACAACCCAAAAGAACCTTGTCGTCTTAAATATCCATTTAATACAACTTTGATTAATATTTATGACCATAAATCTATTAAATCGCGATATTACATAGTATGTTTAACGATATTAAATAATGTTTAATTAACACAAATAGATCGATTTCAAGCTATGGATAGGATTTCAAGTTTTCAAGATAATTAAAGTAAAAAATAATCATAAAAAACAAAAACGCTACTATTAACAACTAGGTTTTATATTTTTTTAATATCTAGATTCAATAATTTTATTCATATTTTTTTTTTTTTTTTTTGACAATCGATATGTTGGTTTAAAGGCAGATGATTACCATGCTTTAAGCTTGGGAAGTAACGATTACTTACAATTATAGAATATTGTTAATATGAGTCGGATAATTTCTGAGAACATTGTCTTTTATAAAATAAGTATATTGGATATTTCATTTGAATTGAATGAATCATTCATATTGTGCCCTATACTAGATATTTGACATTATTGATTTTGTATATTGAAAGTCATAAAATTTCTCACTATAGTACACATATGACAATGTTTAGTGTAGTAAAACTAAGCATAATATATCAAGCGAATTGAGTTTTCGATACAATCTCATATATATATATATATATATATATATATATATATATATATATATATATATATATATATATATATATATATATATATATATATATATTTCTATCTAGAAGTAAAAATTGATATATGTTCCTTAAAACTGTGTCAAAACCAAATTTATCTAATAATCAGTGAGGCAGAGACGTTATTCTCAATGCTTACATACGTATGGATTACATTTACAAAAAAAAAAATAATAATAATAATAAAAATAACGAAAAAAAATTTGATGAATTTGCATTATTGGCGTTCTTTATGTTTTCAACAGCTTTGTTTCATAATATTGAAATATATTTTATAAGTGATATTTTGAATTATAAATAAAAGGGTAGCCATTAATTTATTTATGAGTGCGTAATAATATCAAAAATCACACCACTTTCAGTCTTTCATGTTATTTAATAATACAAAATAGACAATTTTTTTAGTGTATTATGTCTTTTATCAGTTTTAGCTTTGTTTATCTAAGTAAAAGTTTTATTGATAACTGCATAAACTATAAAATACATCATAAAAATCGCATATTTTGTAATTTTAAATAAACATGAAAGAATCAGCCAGAAATGTCGTTTGCTTCCGGTAAGTTAGTAAGTTCGAGTAACACGAAAAAGATTTATCTTAAACCTAGAGATAAAAATAGGAGAACAATTTTGGTAGAGTCGTAACTATAAATAGCAGAAACAGAAGAACGTGTGAAGATTTTCGAAGGCGTCGAATACATGAAGCCAGAAAGGCATTAGTTAAGGCATCAATTATGAAGAATGCGTTTTTATGAGTCGAAGACGTGAAACAGCCAAACAAATTACAAATAGTCTTCAAAGATTAGTAACAGCTATTGTTTAAGAACAGTTAAAGATTAGCTTCAAAGATTAGTTTCTTCAAAGATCAGTAACAGCTATGTGTTTATTAGTATCCCTAAATCCAAACTATTTCAATCAATGTTTCAATCAATAGTTGTTTCTTTTCAGAAAACAAACATTTTTTTGTGTAATTTTTCATTCAATTTTAAATTTATGGTTCAATTTAGGCCATTCATGAACTTCAACTCACGTATTATGAACAGAATACGTAACTAAGATTTCAGCTTGCTACCCCTTTTCATTTTTGACTTATCTTGAAAATGGACTGACAACATGCGTAAATTGAGTAATTATTTTTTTTGTGGCTTCAGTATTTTCTAGCGTTACAGAATAAAATTAAATGGCATACCCGTCCAAAAAGAAATCATATAATGCAGTTGTAAAATAATACCTGTTGACAAAACGTTAAGGAAGTCGGAAAATAGCAAGTCACAAATTTTAAGCCTGCGCAGGAATCTAGTTAAGTACTACCGTTGTCAATAGTGATACGTTGTCAATAGGAGGGTATAATTAGTAAAACAACCTGATTTGTAACATTTCAAGATTAGAGGGCAGAAACAATAATCCGCATATTTAGAAACAACTTCTGAATCTTATAAAAAAATGTTGAAGCGATACTTTACAAAATCGATATAATGGTGTTAAATATTAATGAATTTCTTGGCCGAGAATAAAATTAGGAATAAGGCCAATGAATAAATGAATTTTAAAGAAAATTAAAATATCTACAGCGGAATAATTGCAAGGGGAGGTCTATCGAAATATATCCCAAAAATAATTTACCTAAAACGTACAACATTTTCGGAATGAAAAAAAAAAACAAAAAAAACAATCAATATGAAATAATAATATTTCCATTATTTATGGTTAATTTCGATGCAAATGCCATTGGTTAAGTCATTTGTTTGAACTTTCATCTGTTGGTTAAGTAAAATTATTCTTAGCAATAAATATTTTTACAAGAACAATAACAATATAAACTGTAAATGCGCTAATAATGACGTTGAACACTGCGGTGTTTAGCACAAATTTCGTTTTCTTGTAGGTGTTAATAATTTATGCGATTATACAAAGAGCAGGCAATGTTACTCAAGGGAATGATTATTTTATGTCTTAATGTATCTGAGTGTACATCTATCATCGATATACAGTGGAATACGTTTATTATGATTTCATAGACAACAACCATAAGCATTTGTAAGCATATGTTATATACATGTGATTGTAAATTCACTTTTAGTAATTTTATTAATATCATATAAAACAAGTGAAAATAACAACTAACAGAGTTAATAGTTTAGATACTCGGCATACTTTTGAATATCATTGTTTAGACTATTTTTAGAAGCTTTCATAAAATACTATAAATATCCAGTCTATACTATACACATGTATAATAATAATAATTGTATTGTTATTACCTATATATATTTATTAACCAAATTTGAACTAAAATAGTGGAGAGCTCAAAGATTTTGCGAAAAAATGTTTCAAACAAAAGTTGTTATACATTTTGTATTATTAGTGTTTCGTCACATCAAAATTAACCATAAATACATAATATGTCAGAGTATAATAATTTTAGTCTAAAGTTTGTAACACTACCTAATATTGACCGCACAAAATAAAATTTTTATGTAGGTGTGCATAGAATTTACACGCAACTATTAAACTACAGGAAACATGCAATTAGAAAAAATGTTCATTTCTTTGAAACAAACTTTTGTTAGGATTCGCCAAAATTTACGCTCAAATTAAGCTTGTTCTCACATATTGGTAATTACAATACATATTATTATTATACATGTATATATAACTGTATTGGACTGGATATTTATTGTACCTATCCTATGCATGCTAATTGAATATAAACAATTAACTGTGATAATTTTTATCTTCACTTGTTTATTTCTCATTTTAACAAAAGCATGCCTTCATGTTTCTTGATATCGAAAGAATTGAAATAAATATTTCTAAACATAACGTTATTTCAATGTTTTAAGTTAGTGAGCATAAAGACAACAAATTGAAATGATAAAATTATTTTTTAAATACAAACAAACAACTTTTGTTTGATAAAAAGTAAAATAAGAAAATAAAAATAAAAATAAACAAAGGTAGATTGAAATAGTTGGTAAAAGAACAAATTGTTTATTCGAAAGAAAAACTTCACGCGAACGAACAAAATTTTATTTATTTTTTTTTTTCTTTAGTTTGTATGGCAAACTTAACATACAACAATTGAAGAATAAAAATACGTACTAAAATAAAATTTATTATTTACATAAGAAAATTTAACGCCATATAATGTACATAATTGATGTATCATCTTCAATTATTTATTATAAATAACAAGCTATTATACATAAAATGATTTGAAAAAACAGAAAAACATAGATGTTTGTTACTATTGTATGTTTCACTCTAAATATGTATATGAAAGATGCGTCCCATTTCCTGAAATCAATGTTTATAAATAATAATATTCGCTCTACCAAAACAATAAATACAGTCAACTCTGTTTTAAGATAGTACTAACAAGATCGCAATATGTTCAGAAATCCTTAAAACTTGAAATATGAATAATAATCAAATGCTGATTTATTGCCCCAATTTTCTAGATCAAAATATTTTTTTATTTTATAAATACGTATTTAGCCTACAAAGTAGTCATCATCAGTATGATTAAACTAGTTGTTAAATGATTCTATGAAGAGATGTTACTCGTTGCAAACCGTCATCATATTAGCAACAAGGAACATCTCCTCAGAGAATCATTATAACTTTTATGTCTCTCTTTGAGACGACATTTTATCACAAAATTTCTATTAATATTTTTTTTTTGTGTTAATTTTATATCAACCCTTAAAGTTTTACACAAAATTGATTTGACACATAAAATTTTTACTGTGCGTTGTGAAAATTTAAAGTTGACTTTCTCAAGCAAGAGATAATTGTGATTAAAAATTGCGGTTTGGGTAAATGTAGCATAGGAGAAGCGAAAAATAATGATATATTTCCTAAATTCAAAATGTGAAACTAGGCTCAATATTATAACAAAACTTCACAAATTTATATTAAACAAACCAGTTATAAGCTATCAAAGATTATTTTCTTCTCTTTTCTTTATATTTCTATAAAACGTTGTTTAACAGGGAATTTACATGGTGGAAAAAAAACAGTTGAGACGTCATAGGTAGGTATTTATTAAGCCCATAGCTTTTAATTTTTTTTAAATTTTAAAATGAAAAAATATATAAAAATTCATATATTGATATGCCATGAGTTAAGTCATAAAACATTCGAAGTATAATAATTAAAAATTTTCGCTTTTTTACAGATAAAATTTAACTGTATTCTCTGGCAAAAAATAAAAATTAAAGGACCAAATACAAAATCATACTGTTTTGAGACACGAACCAGACTTTATCAAATATTATCCTTTTGTTTTTTGACGATATAATTCATATAAACGTAGATCGCTTTTATATTATCGCCACTTTCACAGATTAGTATTTGGATTGAATTATAAATCCCCAACTTAAAAACAGTTTCCCGAGCTGACCCTTTTGAGCCTTGACATTCTACTAAAAGATGTTGCACACTTCCAATGAAATTTAGTACCCCCAAAAAAAAAGAGTTTCACTTTAGACTGCGTGACTTAGACCGACACTTAATTTTTATACACGACATGCGTAATATGTTTATTACATTTAGTCTAAAGTTAGCAACGCTACCTAGTATTGATCGCACAAACAAAATTTTGGTATAGGTGTTCATAGAAACTAATTAGTCCATTGGTGGCATATTCTAAACATAAATAATGAACTCGTGAATGAACAAAATCGGTTCATTGGGTCCAATGGATCCTTGATCCAACTTATAAACTCTAAACGGTAGAAGAAAAGTTCAAATAGAAAAAAATGTTTATTTTTTTGAAAAAACAACGTTTTTTCGTCAAATGTTTGAGTTCTCCACAATTTTTTTTTCAAATTTGGCTAATATATTGGTAATTAGAATACATATAACTATTATACATGTATACATATATAACTGTATTGATTGGATATTTATAGTATTTTATGAATGATAATTAAAAATTTTCAAAACAATAAAATTCAATGCCGAGCGTCTAAAAAATTAACTCTGTTAGTTGGTGTTCTTTACTTGTTTTGATATTCAAATTACTATCTAAACACTTATAAATAAGATTGGGACGCGAACGTGTTCACTATTTCTATTATTATCGGAACGTAACTTACATATTATACGATACCGATTTGAGTATAGATGGTATGTATATATAGAAGTTGAAAGTATATATTATATTCATTTGTAATGTAAGAGAACACATTTTGTATATATTTCAACTATATATATATACAAAATAATAAAAAATAAAAATGTTTATAACAAAGCAATGAGACATTATAATAAATAGCAAATATTTATTGGATGGACAACATTAGATTACATTATGAAATACATTTAAACATAATACTGAACTTTATAAAATGTTATGTGAAAACCGACACCAAACATTTAAACTACGAACTTCTCAACTCTCACAAACCAAACAGAACAATGTTATGTTTGGGTTATATGTTATATGTTGTATATATATATATATATATATATATATATATATATATATATATATATATATATATATATATATATATATATATATATATATATATATATATATATATATATATATATATATATATATATATATATATATATATATATATATATATATATATGTTTGTTGTATTTAAGGATGTGTGCATATTTGATCATAGATATCTAATGTATAGATTGGGTGTATGTGGATGTTATTTATGACTTCTGCTACATTATTGAAGAATGCCTATCTATATATGTTAATACGTGAAGCAAAAAGTTTGTAACCCTTTTTTTAGCAAATTGGGCGGACACAAGTGTATGAAATTTAGCACACGTATAGTTTATATAAATAAGGACTGGAGAATGTGCTAATATTTTCTTCTAATTATGCATAAAAAATAAATTAAATTAATAAAAAATCACACACCATGACACACACACACACACACATATATATATATATATATATATATATATATATATATATATATATATATATATATATATATATATATATATATAAAAGAGCTGTGGCTTATATAACACAATCTACCATACACACGCATATATACTCCTTTATTTATTATATTATTTGTTTATGGGCACGCATATATACTGTTTTGTTTGAAGACAGTAAGATTCACTTCTTTATAATTATAGTCGCATTACGACCGCTGTAACAGGACTGTAGTATAGTTTAATTTATCTTGAATACTTAAACTATGGTTTTCAAATCGATTATAAAATTTTTATTACAAATGTACTGAAAATTTCTCCAAGAATCCGCAGGAATTCGATTCGTTGCCCATTTTGGATTAAAATAAATCTATATTATTTTTTATTTTATTTGATACAAAAACGTATATACATGTTATATGATACGAAATTTGTTCTATTCTTATTGTTCTTATAAATGTATTCATTTAAGTAAAATATTTCTTAGCAAAACCAGGACTAAGAACGAACTAGCAAGACCAAGACCAAGATCTAACGAGCTGGACCTAGACCAAAACCAAGCCCGAGTATGCAAGATCCAGGCTACATGTAAGATTAAGCTAAAAATATCAGATTCCGATAAATGCATGAGTCCAAATACATGTAGCAACTTCATTATGTTCTTTTCGTGGAACAAAATGTTTTTGTATTTGAAATTTGCTTTATAAGATGCTAATACTAAATATGCAAATAAATAAAAAAAAACACTACAAAGAAGCTTCATGTCAAAAATACATTAGTTTGTATTGTATACGAGTATTATATAGCTACATTCTTGTTATACAGAAACAAACAACAATAAACATTGAGTTCAGTCCAAAATCATAACAAACAAACGGAAGGAGCGAAGGAAGAGCACACAATCAACATACAACAAGACAAAAGATTCAGTAGCATATTAAGTAAAACGCGTTAATTGTCTCTTTAATCAAGAAGTTACAGTTATAGGGTTTGTACTTATTACAAATGTATAACTCTGCATTTTTGGGAGTTATTACTTGTGAGCTATGTATAATTTATATCTTTAATAAAATGAGAATGCATAGATCAGATCAAATATGCAAGACCAAGCAAGACTAAGACCAAGACTATATAAGTAAGACCAAGGCCAACTGTCCCGGTCTTAATCTTGCTTTGTTCATCACTAATGACAAACATATGTAGTGAATATCTATATGTAATATTTCAATGACGATAATGACAAAGTCTTCTACCACAACACATATACAACTAAATATAACGACCAATAGACATACCCAATTTTTTCTCCATTTAGTTTTTATTTTTTTTTTTTTTTTAAATCAACAAACTTTGTTGAACCTATTTTTCTCGTAGTGAGATATTTTTCTTGTTTTATACAAAACATACATACAAATATATATGTATATGTAGAAAATGACCGTAAATCTAACAATGTTGACCACGAATCATAAATTATGTGTAAAAGTCTAGTTCATGCTTCATGTGACTCTTTCATACACGCAAAATAATATATTTTTACTTCCTTATACAGTCAAGTCTCGACAGGCATAATACCGAGTGCTCATATGAATATGTCCAATTGAAATATATTGTATATTGATTCTATCGAAAGTTGTCATTTTAGAATTAAATCATTTTAAAATAAAGTTATTTATCTTGTACAAAAAAAAAAGTTAATAAAATAAGCTAAACGATTTCTTTATATAATTGATGATTTACTAAAACCTAGAAAAGAATAATTTTATATGTAACTAGATTAACACCAGACTCGCCCCGCGATAAACTTCAATTCAACTGAAAATTATTCGTTGTAATATTTCATACAAAAATTTGATCTCGTTCTTATTGCGCAAACTTTTGAGAGTATATGGAAGAGTAGGCTGCTAAAACCACTCTCAACAATCTCCTATTCATGCCTACGTTGACATCATTTCTGTTATTTTCATGCTCAAGTTTAAATCCTGTTACAATTGTTAAAGATACCCTATTTATCCTTTTTCGTAACCCTGATAACGTGTGTGAAGTTGTTTAGTTGTTAAAACGTATAAAAAGACAAACAAATAAATTCATGTTTATAATATTAGTAAGATTTTACCAATTCTATCCCATTACAAAACGTTTTTTAATGTACTGCTGACTTTCAGTTCAATTTCAACTCAAAATTAGTTCATAAACGCTTAATTACTAAAACACATTATGTGTATTTTAACAATATTAATAATTATAATACAATATGTTAATAGTTCATGACTTGATACTTAAGTATTTACAGAATGTGTAAATTATTGTGATATATAATCAATTTATTGAAAAGGATGAAAATTAAAAAAAAAAAATAATCTTTTTTTCTGGAGCGAGTCAGAAGCCATTTGAATTCATAATATTAAAGTAGAATTCGATAGAGCCCAAGTTCAAGCTTACCAAGGTTTTAATATTATAGGCGTAATTTAAGCCTTTCTATCTTGTAGAAAACTTATATTTTCTCCAGCAATGAACAAAACATAATACATAACCAGCTTAATGTTTATAAAATCAATTTATGAAAAGAAAATTATAAAATCATTAAAAGAAATCTTTTTATATAAGTTTTCTGATGACCACCCGGTGTACATTGGTTCTTTTTCAAATGATGAACCTTTTTCCTTTAAACAGTTGCTCAATAATATATCTTTCATTTTTTTCTCATATCTTTTTCAACACAGAATAAAGAATATTACAAACAACTTCAATATACGAATGACATTTTCTCCTTTAACTAAAGCAAAGTATTTGTTTTGTCGGAAAAATAAAAATTGGCCAAATAGTTCTATAAAATTTCGAATCACTTCCTTTTTAGTTTAATTGCTTGTATAATATAGCAGTTGCAGTAGTAATAGAGAGGAAACAGCAAATTGACCAATATGCCCATTTTTCGATTAATTTTCTTCAACGTTTTCCACCATATCTATCTCTTGCATCACGACAGAATCTAGCCGATGACTAATATGGAGCTTCGATTTAGTTTTAAATCTAACGCATTCAAACTCTGAAAGAATAGATGTCTAATTTAGGATCAGCAATAACATTTTGAGGGAAGATGAAAAGGACGTAGTGACTTCTAGTTTCTCTTAAAACAATCATCTACTTTGGACATCCTCATCTCTATATAGAGGTTAAAAACAATCTTTGATTGGTCATAACCCTCTTACGATAAAACCGGGTGTTCATGCAGAAATATTTGTGTGATTTGTGACACACATTTTATGTTGCAAAATTTATTGATATGACTCGACCAACGGCTAACAACGTATCAACCTCACTACTCTCTGATGATGCTTCAATGCACATGTATACGAGAAACATATGTGTCGTTGATTTTTTTTTGTATTTCATGCATAATGTTTGCGATCCACAAATATTTATTATGATGATTTTTTGTTTCCTTTTATGTCAATTTTTCCGAAGAAAAATTTTAAATGATACACTATCTCATCGATATATATATTCGTTTATGTTTTATTAGGTAACTTTTGAGCTGTTTTTTATTTATTTTATTTTCCAATATACAAACGAAAATTTGACAGGTTTTTTTTGTAATATTTGTATAGCTCCGTTAACAATAATAACGAAAAACTTATCATAAAATTAATGATTATTTCCTAGCAAATCAACAATTTTTTATTGACACATATAACTTTAGAATTTTCAACCAACTAAAGAAAAAAAAATTTATGTTTTTCACGTATAGATCATATAACCTAACCTATTTCGATTTTTGTATTTTTTATTTAATTTATGAATTAACTTAAAGAAAGGTTTTAATGTATAGTTAACCGACTTCAAAAACACCGAATCTTTTAGAGTGCAATTTTAAAAAATAATTTTTTATGGGTATTTAATGATTATTATTATTTTTATTCATAATTATTTTCCGTATATTTTCCATTTGTTTCTCATTTTATTAGTTCTTGCACATGGTAAGAATTCTACAAACTGTTAGACCAAAAAGTAATTAATAAATTTAAAATATTTGAAAGTTAATTGGTCCAAGATCTACATTTTTAACCTTAACAGGAGTGAGGTCTTAAACGATTTGTTGAGATTTTATTAAAAAATTTAAATTTGAAAGTTAATTGATTCGTTGTGGTTCGCTGTACGAATCGGATGATATCTGATAATATGCGCTTGCGTGTGATTTTTGCCGAATGTATGATCAGAAATTCTTATTCGAATTTCTTAATGGACTGTCAGATGGTGTGAGATTATCATCATATATTCTAATCAGTATTTCAGATAAGATAAATATAATCATGTGCGCCCGTCCTTAAGATTTCATGGAACCAGTATGAACACTATAGGAGATTAAAACCAATATAAATACGAAGTTAATGATATATATTAATTATATCATTATTTTATTCCAGTATATACTGAGTTTTGTAGCGATTCTCTTTGTTTGTTGTTAATGATTGGCTAGTATATTTTGTTTAGTTTACTAGAATTAGTTCTAATACAGGTATAAAGAGGGCATTAAGCACTAATTGCCATTATATGAAATGTATGTTTATGAAATAATCCGAAATAATTGAACGTTTTGAAACAATCTGATTCCAATGAAATGTTTTTCCTACTAATTTAGCTTTTAAATAGACTAACAATTCTACAAATATAATATCAAATACGTATTTGGTAGCAATAATTTTATCCAATGCCTATTAGGATAAACCAAAAGTATTTCTGATCAATCTGATGATCAATATTATATTATGAATTATATATTGTATATATTCTAGTTATCGAAATATAGAAAATAATTATTTCATTGGAAATATTACTATTGTTCAAGTATTTAATTGGAGAATTATGCTATACTAACGAAGGACATTTTATTGCTATAGTAACGAAAATTGATAATAATACGTCATACATTATTTTCATTAAATGAATATAAACAAAAGATTATTTTAATGATTTGACATGTTACATTTGAAATACTTTAGGTATTTTAATACTCGATACATACAGAATATGTCACAATTTTAGTCCATTTCTGCATTTACGACCTTGCATCCGTCCGTCATCACGATAACTCAAAAACGAACATAGATTGACTGAAATTTTGGTGACATATTTTGGACATTTAAAGTCTTAAAGTCACCACTTTCACTTTCGTTGAATTTACAAATTTCGTCCATTATGTCCATGACTTTTAAGCCGTAAAAGACACAAGAAAAATTTCAGAACAATATATATATATATATATATATATATATATATATATATATATATATATATATATATATATATATATATATATATATATATATATATATATATATATATATATATATATATATATTATTTGATTTTTTTTAAACTTCTTCAGAATCGTTGTCGAATTTTAAACTTGTGAAGATACGAAGACACGAACACATAAATGTATAAGATTAAGGCGAGAGAATGAGATAGATTACATTATGCACTGTCATATAGCACGATCGTGCGCATGTCCAGTTGTACCACCTTGCAATATATTTTATATTCTAGGTCTCGTCTTGGTGCGATACTTCGGAACGTTCCCACTGTTGTCTATAATGGACGATATAAAACATTGTCCACCTGTATGAGCTCATACATGGACTGAAAAATCCCGGGCCTAACACATAGATGGTGCTAGTTTTATTGCAGTCACCTTTTTTCAGTTAATACTAACCTTCAAAAGACAGCTGTTAAAATTTCATGATATTCTATTTATTAGTTTGTGAGTTATTGAGCTAAGAGTGACGCTACTTTTGTTATTTTCAAAACAATGGATCAAAAACAATTTCGTGTTTTAATTTTACACTGTTTCTTGATGGGAAAAAATACCGTGCACGTGAAGCAATGGCTTAAAAAGTGTTACGGGGACTCCGCTCCATCAGAAACAACAATAAAATGTTGGATTGCTGACTTCAAACGTGGTTGTAGAGACACCGATGATGCAGAACGCAGTGGACTGGAATGATTGCGTTGCTCTTGAAGGAAATTACGCTGATGAATAAAGCTAATTTTGAACTAAAAAAACTGTGTTTTCTTTGTTAGGCCCGGGACTTTTCAGTCCATGTGTTATTAATAAATAATTTTTAAGCTTTGTAAATACATTTATCCCAATATTCCTTATACTCAATCCTTTGTAGGCTTCCTTACAGAAATTGAATTGCAACACATACTTTTTTTTCCAAATAATTTTGGGTTGAAACATTTATGCGTTAACGGTTTTTTTTCATTCACCACAATTGTAGTGGAAAAGAATCAAATAAGCATATTTATTTACAATACATATTATGATTATATATGTATTTATAACTGTAAGCATATTTAGGGTATGTTATGAATGATTATATTTAAAAATATTAAGTTTTAAATTTAAACCTTGATATTAAATCATATGTCTACACAATAAACTCAGTTAGTTGTTATTTTTATTTGTTAATTTTTTCATAAATAAAATAAATATATAGGTTAACTAGCTGTACCCGTAACTTTAACTTAAAAGAATAGTCCCCTTCACTTTTACGTATGGACGGGAGCATTGCAAGTATAGTTCAATTTTTCTCAACGAATTTTCCATAAAACTATTTTAGCCGATTTTAATTTTACACAACTTTAATTTTCTTTTTATTTGTATTTAAGGAAGTACGAGCATCAAGGCAAATAAAAGGCTTGATTTTTTTTTTTTAATACAAAGTTTAAATATGTCTAAACAAATTCCAAAAATTTGAAGGAGATTGCCCGATCATTTAAATAAATAATTAACTTTAAAGTTGAGCAATTTAACATTGGTCTTATGGGGTAACCTTCAAACATTGATGCATTTCTGTATTTTTCTCGTAAAACTGTCGGTGAATATTTTTAAAAAACTTATGGATGAAAGTAAATATATTAGTGATAAATTTAATTCAAAAATATTTACACTTGTTCGACTAATTAAAGTGTATTAATTAAAAGAAAAATAAATGCCGCCACTAGCCAATGTTAAATGTATATCTATATATTGAAAAAAATCATATGGTTACTGCGTTCCCCTTACCGCGCTAGAGTCGATACCTATCCCCACACCGCCTGGCGCGCGTACTTCCTTAAACGGAATAAATTATAAATCGATTTTGAATAGGTATTATATGATTAGGTTGTCGCATGTTTTTGTTATAAAGTATATATAACAGAAACAACAAGTATTGTATCTTATATTATAGACTAGTGAAAATGTATATACAGTTAATAATAAGCTTCAGTTATTTCAATGATATTTCCAGGATTGTGATTCCTATAGAAGGAACAATAATAATGTTTTGACATAACCTTATAATATCAAATGTGTTTTGGTTGTTGTATTCAATATATATATATATATATATATATATATATATATATATATATATATATATATATATATATATATATATATATATATATATATATATATATATATATATATATATATATATATATATATATATATGGTAATTGTTATAGTAATATTACCAATCTATCTGTATTTAAAGAGAAAATAATTAAATTTAAACAAATTAAATCAAATAATTCCAGAGAAATCAATGAATGGCATTGTTAAATAGGAAGATTATAATCATATGAATTCATGTAACCGTAGACATTAATTTCAGATTTGAACATTATTAGACGCACAATGTATAATCGACAACGTATATACGTATTAACATGTATGGTTTAGACCTTTAGGGATCAGATCAAATAAACTATTAATCGACTGTAAGAACAAAAGCAATTCTATTCATTTTTATGTGATTTAAGAAACCGTACTACATTTGTTTATTTCTTTCATCTTTACTTCTCAAACATAGATCTGCAGTTTTTTATTTTTTTTAATCTTTAAATAAAGGCAACATATGGACTGACCATTCAAAAAGCTTAATTAACAAATATCTACATATGACGTCAACTGTTAGTAGCTCCATATAAATTACATCGTTTCTCAGAAATAGATAAAAAATAAAAAGAATCTTTGATAGCTTATTATTTGTTTGTTTATGTGTAGATTTTATATTAATTTTCAAATTTTTTTATGGTATTGAGTCTAGTTGAATATTTTGATGTGAAATATAGCAAATTTAAATTCAGTTCGGTATCGTAAAATACTTCTTTGACACTTTTGATAACTTTTGTTGTACTACTAACATATTCTGCCTGTTACATAAGAAGACATTTGCACCACTACTCGATAATCGTTAGTGAATTTACTAAACAAAAAAATTGATACTAACGAAATTGACACTAATGAAAATAATTATATTCTTCCAAATTTATTTTGGTTCCTAGTATAAAACACATATTTCAACACTTTTCGAAATGAACATTACCCTCAATTTTTTGCTATATATAAAATGATGTCTAAAGAGTAGAAATTTGAAACGTAGGAATAGGAAAACATTACACAGAATCTGAAAACCAAAAATGATAACAAAATTTACTGGAAAGATGCCGTTTTAATTTACATGCGTTGAAAATTTGAAATTTTAAGATTCGAAGGATGTAAACTTTGCAAATGTTCAAAAATTTATTACATAAAAATTTCTTTTATATTTCCGCAGCATTTATCCGAAATTGGGAAAGATGAGAAAAAGGATCCAACCTGGAAAAGAAATTGCAGATACATATATCATTATTTCTCAGAAACTAAAAGCCAATGAAGTCAAATCTTTCTTAAATAAATTATATATTTGTCAAGTTAGAGGACGTTGTAAGTTTCACTAGAATCGGTTTAGTAGTTTTCAAAATATGGACTATTTTCATCATAAGTGCTAAACTTAGATGATTTTTCTTCATTTTTGTATTTTGGTTCACGCACAAATTTTGGATGAAGTAATCGGATTTCGATTGTAGTTCTACTGGAAAAAGACAACGCTTGAGGTGATCATAAATTTATTGTAATCATCAAAAATTTAATTACAAAGGAATTGGGGAGGGGGGGGGGTAATGTAGGAAGCCGAATTTTTAGAACAAACACTTATAAATTGACTAAAAATGCAAATGAAAACTTAAAAGTAAAAAAACAAATTCCAGAAAAATGGACTATAAAATATTTGAATATAATATTCTCCAAATTATTCCGAAGTCGACTTCAAATTGTAATTAATGACATGGTAATTATGGGTAGAAGATTATTGATTTAATTTAAAATTATTTTTTACTTTGTGGTTCATTTTCTTAAACTAAATGTAATTTTTTTTTTTTTTTAATATTTTTACTTTCACTGTTAATATCTCAAAACGTAAGGATATTATAAAATTTTTAATTGCAATTTTCTGGTTGAAACAATTGAGTTTTCTGTATCATGATTGTGAATATATATATTGCATCACCTTTAGGGTACAGACATTCTGGTGGATGCTGAATTGTGAATATTCAACCAGGGGATGTTACAATAGGTACACACAATAAGCGTAGTCCTTTCGGTAAATAATGTTTTACCGAAACCTAACAAGTAGTCAACTCATTCCATTACAATGCCCATATTGAATGGAAATATGGATGTACGGCTTGTTGACTATACAGGATGAATGTTACGGTTACTACTATCCTTATCCATACCTTTTGCGTATTATATGGATTTGTTTTATAAATCTGTACAACCCTGCCTGTGTATAATTCAATTCACTAAAATAAGACAAAAGTTATTTCTCAAAAACTATATGCGTGAATTGTAACAAAAATCAATTTTATTTTCTTCTTTCGACAATTTTTCGAGATCATTATTAACATTGTAAATTTTTTTAAACAGTTTGAAATAGTCATTTTGAAATAACTTATTCAATTGAGTTCATGATACTTTTTAACCAACATCAAAAAAGGAGGTTCTCAATTCGAGTGTATTTTTTAATGTTTGTAATATCGGGGAGAGAAGGGGCCAAAAAAATATTTAGTATAAATTCAAATTTCTTGTGGTTTTATACTCGAAGGTAAAAAATAAAAATTTTTAAATAAAAAGGAACCGCCTTTAGGAAATAATTAATTATTAAAAAGTTATCCTTGTGACCAATTATCTTTCGAAGTCGGTGCCCATCATACTCTTAGCTAAAAACTTGATAGGTTGGCGATGACTGAGAAATGTCACAAGAAAAATTTAAAATTCTATTTTACTTTTAAGTTCATTGTGGTGAAGGTGGTTCTTTTTTGTCAAAAAAATTTTTCAACTGATGAGTGTTATTGTATTGATTATTTCCCACCTGATTATTTATGTATCTCAAAACATTCTGTGGATAACCAAATGTTTTAGATTCTTCAAGAAAACCTTTATATAATATTATAATACTAACGAAAATTTATTTAGTCTTATTATAGGATTTATCTTCTGCTTTACATATTTCATTTAAACATCACCTACGCTATAAGATTTGATCTATCAAAACAAATCAATCCACTCCTTAATTGTTAAAATCCATCAAACTGCTTGAATGATATAATAAGAGCGATCATTATTATTACTCTTCCTTCTTCCCTCATTTAGGGGACAAATATTGAGTACAATGTCAAGGACAACTGAAATGGGCAGTCAATTAAATGAAAGGGTTTACTGTGTGTGTTTAAACAATGTATATTTGCGAATTGTATGCATATACATTTATTTGTATTGTATGTGCGATCATAGTATCATAATTCTGGGTATTGAAATTTTAACAACATGTATGCATTTCATGTTTATAATCAAACAAAATGGTCCATAAAATGGGCACCGTACATTCAAATGTTTTCATTCGAATCATATGGCTACGAAATACTACTTTATCAATCTAATATAACTCTTTGAATATAACTCACTCAGAAGCAAATAAAAATTATATAAGTAATAGGAACACAAAATTTAGAAAATATCTGACACAATCCAAAACATGATTTTAGCTAGACAAATTCAATATAATTTCAAAACATTAAATATTATATATATATTAAATTAAAAGAAAAATAGTATATTAGTATTAGTGGAAAAAGAACCTGGTTTCGAAACATAAATTCCCGTATTTAAAACCGATTAACTTTTTTTTTTATTTTCTTAGAAAAAGCTAATTTTTATGGTAAAAAAAAATTTCCAGAAGGGGAAAGTGAAAATATGGTGAATTTTCTGAGTGTGGACAATATGCCTATCAACTCGTCAAAATCTAACAAGATGTTCCAAAGTTACAGCGGAACAAACATAGATAGATACAGACAAACAAAATGCAAACTCGTGGTTATACCAAAGATCTGATTTCGTTCGGTCAAAAATGACATATGCACCTCAATAGAATACAAGTCCATTTAGTGATTCCATAGAAAGATGTGTAAATTTTTCAATTGATACTGCTCGTATAACCATAATTAATGTTTGAATCGAATAAAGAAAAGTTACATCTTTTGTAAGTCGCCGAGAGTCAATTTCTTGACAAAATTCTCATTTTGATTATTGTGCTAAATCTTTCAGATTTTTTGGTAAAATATGGTCGTAATAAAAAAATAGATTTGAACAAGAATAAACTAGAATCCAAAATCGAATCCAATGCTATACTTATATACTTATCATAATTGAAAAATATTTACGTTTTTCAAAGATCATATATTGCACACTCTTTAATTGTGTTTGTGATAACAGAAGTTCATTATCTATAAACTTTCAAATTAAAACCAAAACATTTAAAAATATTGATTAATATGTTTAAATTAAATTATTAAATTGCCTAAATAATGTCTGTATTGACGGCAGATATTAAAATAATATTCCACAAAGTTTATTTAAGCTAATGAAAACGATTTCAAAATGAGTTACAAGGCACAATTGCTAGTGACAGAAGGTCTCTGCTGACATCGGACTATTTAATATTTCCATTAAAAAGAACATTATCAGCCAGTTTTTAATTTTTTTTCTTTATAGCCGTTTAGTGAATTTTAATAAATTTTTACGCAATTAGTTCTGTAGAGTACACGTTACTTGTTATAAAAGTTTTAAATTCCTAGTAGCTTTTTTTTTCTGGTAGCATCTTGCTCAAGTCGATAGTGCTTCGATATACATTTATAATGGACCACACTGTAAACAACATTAATATACATGTTCAATTGAAGTATTGAAGTATATGAATATATGAACAGACGTCGACATATCAACTTGGTTTAAGTGTAATCTTCATCTTACAAATACTTATAATTTTATAATTTAAAGAATATAATAAATATAAGAAATATGTACATTGATTCATTCTTTCGCTTGGTATAAGGCGACATTATTATGGTGATCGGTTTATGTGTTGATTGATAGGATGTTCAATTTGCATAATAAATACTACCTCCATATACATATTTAAGACTGTAACTGATAAAAATATTTTATCGCATTATGACATTTACGTAATTATGTTATTAATCATAATTTTCATTCATGTTGGATCAGCTTGGAAATATACAGACCCATTTTGTGAACATTTAACTTTCAAATGCTCAACATAAACCAAAATCTGTAGTTTGACATTTTTAACATAAACCAAAAACTGTGTGGTTTTTTTATACCGAAACACAATGAGCCTCAGACTTGCGAGTCAGGCCTTACTTAACCATTCATTTTTCGTATTTGCTTTCAAAGTTTAATTTCAGCCAAAATGTCTTATTGAAGTAAAACTTCGTTAGTATCGTTGTATTTTCAAACTCAATGAAACGAAAAAGCGACAATAACTGATGAGAATCACCTATAGGATACAGTGTGCGAAAATATAAGATAGAAGTATATATAGTATATAAACTATGACATAGAAGTATCTATAGGATTTAACGTGAGATCTAATGCGATAGATGTCAATATATACTGTTTAATACAAAGTGTACACCTGTGTCCAGACTAGTATACATGTATTGTATATATGTAAAATATACAGGGGCGTAGGAGCCGTATGGGCAGGGTGGGCAGCTGCCCACCCTGGAATTTCCCTGGATGGGCTATGCCCCTTTGTTGAAGAGATTACAAATTTTATTGCTCTATTACAATTTCGTGTAGGATAATTTTAAGGGCAAAACAATAGTTTTTCACGAAAAATTGACCTTTCTAGTCGAACCTGCCCACCCAGCAATTTCGAACCTGCCCACCCAGCAAAAATTTCGTTCCTACGCCCCTGAAAATATATGTGAATAAAATGCATAATGTTTTGAACTTGATATCAATATCATCAGATATAAACCTTAAATTTTTCCAATTCCTGAATTTCGTTATTTGTCTCCTTATCTTGAATTCTGTTGCGTGTAAACTGCATACATGATTTTTTTTTTTATAATCCATGATTATGCACAGAAGTCGTATGGCGATCACGTAATATTTATATGCACTCAGTAAATATATATCGTTTAATAATACCCTATTGACGATATGTTATACAAACCGGGTCCGTTATACACAAATAAATTTTGATTGGTATTAATGAATGTCTAATTATGTTTTCAACGCCTTTAACCCTTTTTTGAGAAATGTTATACGTAATTTCTTTTGTAGTAGATGGTATGTTGTCGTGAAGTTGTTTAAAGTTATGTATGTTGTATTTTATTATTATTATTTTTTTTTTAAGGATACCGTTAATTTGATGATCAATCGAAAGGCGTTTGCTGCCCGCAAGGAAATAACCGTAGAAACAAGTAAATTTAAGTATTAATATTCATAAAATGATTTGTTTGTGTTGAAAAATATATGTTTTTTTTTTTTTTTTTTTATATTTACATAATTTAACGAAATATTTCAATTATTTATTAATAATTTTGTTTTAATGGTAAAAACAAGCTTTTATGAGATATAGAAACATGCCACGATAATAATTGTAGAAATAAACAATTCCTTTTTTATTTCACTCACTTTGTGTGAACGAAAAACTGCGAATTATAAGTTCTGTTTTGTTTGGCCATTTGTTGATCTTCAATTGTAAATTTTGAAATTATGTTATTTAAGAGGAAAAATTACTAACAACATTTATCGGTGTGAAATGCGTGCCACCTACTTGTAAATTTTACGAGTAAATTTGAGAGTCATATAGTTATTAATTTTAATTTTCTTCTTTTTAAAGAATTTTACTTTAAAAACGTTTTTTCATCAATTTATATGTTAATTTTTTGGAAGTGTTTGAAAGTTAAATTTAAAATGGCTAAACAAAAGTGAAATAAATTCTAGATAAAAATAAAAATCATGTTTACAATAAAAATTAACTGTCATCTAAAAAAAGAGAAATTTTAAATTTAAAGTCTGTGGAATAAAAGGCATGTTTCTAAACTAAACTGTCGTAGCTGTTTTGGTGGTCACTATTTTACTTATAGCCGTAAATTACATAGGCGGCAGATAAAATATCGTTGTAGCTTCGAAATAAAATTTGAGTAATGTCTAATGTATGCTCAATTGTGTGTCTTGGTTAAAATATCCTTGACAAAATAATTGCGGCTACTGCCGATCTAGAAGGTCCAGAATGATTTATGTAAAACTCTTCTCGAAGTCTGCACGCTTCATTTGTAGAAAGTTAAGTTGATAGTTTTTTCGGAAATATTTCAAAAAGATTTCTTTAAAGTATTATTTTTTAAATTCTATTCTGAAAAAATCGATTGAAATATTATTCAAAATTCCCAAATTTGTTAGATTTCTTAAATTTAAAATAAAACTAAAATATATTAATACTGTTTTAAAAGTAAAATCTACAGATTGGAGCAAAAATAAAATATGAATTTTCATCTACAAACTTTTATTAAAAACTTTTTCAAGCACAAATTTTAAGCTTGAAAATTAAATATCCGGTTCGTTTAAAATTTCAACAAGTAAATAATTTTGAATATGTTTTATATAAAAAAAAAAACAACGAAATATTAAAAACCATACCAATGTTTATTTTCACGTAATGTTTATTTTATTAATAAAATTAAATGTTTATACATCGTTCAACAAGGGGGCAACTTGAATACAAAAAGTCAAATTGCTTTCGGACAAAAGGCATTTGACGGTATATAATTATTACATTTTTTTTTTCAATAATCCTTACCCTTTTATTAAGCCAATTGAAAAGGTCAGTAAAATAAAAAAAAAAAAAAACAAATTAAATTAAATATGTAAATATTTGATACACATACCGCCACGTGTATCTTTTATTTACTAACGAAAATTAAATCAAATTATATTAAATTTTAGTAATATTACATTGAGTATAAAGGGGTTGACTTTGTTACTGCATTTCTACCCCTATTTATTAAATTTTGCCGGTACTGTTTATATGTTAACGTGATTTATGTAATTTACACTTACCAGTTCGTGTCAATTTAATATGTATTCTGATTTTGATTTTTTGGTGTGTAAATTATACGGAAAATTATTTTCACGTTAAAGTTTTCACTTAAAGATGGTTGGAAGATACAAGTGGCAGAAAAAGTGAATGGAATGAACTGATTATTTCAATTAACGATTATAGTTACAAAAATTGAAAACAATAACAATTCAGTTTCCTTAAATCTTAGACTCGTGAATTACAAATTATAATAATTTTTTTTGTTTTGAACACCTTTTTAAATGAAATTATCAATGTGTTTAATTTTTATAAAAAAGTTTAGATTTTTTAAAGCTGAAACTGGTTAAATTATTTTCAAATACTTTACGAATAGTCAGGAGTATAATTTAATATTTTATTTTACAAATTTAATTTATTTTAATACATTAATTATATAAAATAGTAATTCACCATATGAAATCTAATCAACACCGTAAATAGTTACATAATTCATATGTTGATATAATCGCCAAAGATGGCATATTGCATGCCCTTTAATACATTGAGTTTTTGATAACATTCTTTATCAAAAGATTAGATATAAAAATAAAACCATAACATTTAGAAATATATTGGTTTTGATTTTTTATAAAAAATTATTGAAATTCTTAAATTGTCTAAATCATATCTGTATTGATGGCAGAATAAAATAAATTCTACAAAGTTTATTTAAACGAATTAAAACGATTTCAAAATGAGTTAACAGTAACAATTGCTAATAACTATAGGTCTCAGCTGATGACAGCGTTGACGGACTTTTGCACTCATTAATTTTTCCATTAAAACAACATTATCAAGTTTTAATTTTTTTATCTAAAACCATTTAGTGAATTTTAATAAATTATACTCAATTAGTTGTCTAAATATAATTAATTTATACTCAACAATGGTGAAACTGAATTTTGTGTAATTTCAGCTACGTCTTTGTAATTATACCGAAGCCATTAAAAAGTTACCAAAAGACTATAATTGTTAGAAAATGTGTTAAATTGATTTTAATAAATATATCGTTTAAAATATTTACTGAATTCATATTTTTCCATAAGTGATCCCTCGTACTACGTGATAATTTGCACGTGTAAATAATAATTTGATTATATGGTATGACACATAACATTAACATGCAAATTGATAAACATAAATAATATTACCCAAAGAAGTGATCATTATGATACATACGATATTACTTAAGAGTACATAATATCTAATCTTAAACACTATAATTATAAACTTGAATTCAATTATAACATCAGTACCTATATGTTTGAATTTATCGATAATATTATATTATTATTATTATTATTATTACTTATTATCAGTATTGAATATTTTACAATTAATTAATATTTATAATAAATCAAATTAATTTATAATTTTCAAATCATAATTATTATTAACTATATGTTATAGTTAATAAAATGATATTTTCTATATGTTTTAATTATTATATTAATTTTAGTTTATGGTAATTACACTCAAATATATGTTATATATATACACTTTAACAATTAAACTTTACATCATCAATAATTACGTCTTTTCAGAATTTTTAATTATATTAAAATATATTGTTGAGAGTATAATAATTGACTTTAGTCAATTATTTTATTATACTTTACGGTTTTATCAATTCGTGTATGATTTAATTATTCAATTTTTATTATATGATGTTATAACGGTGCGGATATTTTTAACAGTCCTACTCTTTGATTAAAAGTCTATTGGAACTTCTCCGATTTTTCATGTTTTTTTGTTTGTTATGTGAGGAATCAAGAAAGTTTAAGACATTCCCAAAGTTGATGTTAAAATAGAATTTGCTTATGAAATTTCTATAATTTATGTTTTGAATGAAAAAGTTTTTATGATGTTATTAAATGCTACTTATTTACATTTTAAATTATAGAGGATAGGATTTTATTGAATTATTTATTTATTTTTTGTCGGGAATAATCTTTGAGACTACTGAACTGATTCTAATAATTCTTTCTATAGATAGAAAAGCTATATCATCATCAAGATTATCCCAATATCAATTGGGCAAATTGTAAATTGAGTGATATTTTTGTTGAGTTTTCATGTTTTCCATAAAAAACCATATAATAAATCTTCACAGTCTTAATTTCACAATCTGAACACCCACAGATTGTGAATAATCTCCCCTCCCAGACATGAAATTAATGTTGCAAAAAAAATACAACAAACAAATAAAAAAAATAAAAATAAATAAAAATGATAAACTTTATCAACCACAAACCGTAAAAATTCTCTGAATAATAAGTAATTACAAACAAATATGTGTATTTATGTGATTTAAAGTACTTGAAAACGAGTAGTGTAGAAGAGATATGATTTAAAATTTATCACAACACAAATATCACATTTCTGTGTACTGTTGTGTGTTGCACTAAGTACTTATTAAAAAATAAAAATTTACAAATAAATTAAATAACATTCAACACTGAACAAGCAAGGTATGTTGTATATACGACAGTACTCATATGTACGTTATATATTGTATATTACGGAAGGAAGTGTCTTCATGATCAGCACTTCTAGATGAAATTCACATAATTTATGGTCAATATTGATAAAAATTAAATTAATCTTATTGAGACATAAAAACCTTAAGTAGTAACTTAAGACATATGGCGTCACCTATCAGTGATTTGTATAACGTCTCTCACTTTATATTCAATAAACTCCATATTTGCTTTAAACAGTGATTAGTTATGGAGTAATTTGTTGCAATTTTGAAGGTTTAAACGACGTTTAATTTTCCACTAAGTGAATATTAAGATGTATTCCATACCTTCGGGTAAATATATTATTACTAAAGAACTAAAGCATTTACATTACTTACGATTGTAAAGATGTTGTTTTAAACACAAAATTATACTTTATCATAAAATTTTTTTCTCATAGCGTAAAAGTTTAGATCAATCCATATTTTATAGATATTTATTAGGAACATTTCTGGAGCTTTTACATAATACTTAATTTAGCTGCGTCTACTTACAACCTCTGAGTCGCTCAAGTAATAGTAAAGTAATATATAAGCTTAAACACACTGTAATATTGGCTAACTTTTTTATTAAATTTCACCTGTGAGCCAGGGTTGGCTGACGCCATTTTCGCTCCGAAACAGCTAACCAGGTGACATAATTTTAGATATTTGAGTATGTTTTTTATATAAAAATTTATCATCATTAAATTTAATTCAGGCTATTTTTAATCAATATCATTTTTAGAATTAACGGGCATTCTTTGCTGAATATCACATCCCAAAAATAAACCAAAAATTTCCCTTGATAACTCAAAAATGGGGTAGAGGTAAAACGTAGAGATAAATTTTTCCAATTTACTTTTAGTAACATATATTTTTAAAAATTAACATAATAACGCTTGTAATCTGTAATATTCAGCTATTATCTTAGTTACATTTAAATAAACAATTTTCAAAAGGCCGTAGAGTAAAATTGAAAATTAAAAAGAATAAAAAATGTTTAGTTATTAAATAATTTTATAATTATTAATGAGAACTCTAGTATATTTCGAATAAATTTAGATTTTTTCCCCAATTTCCTATATCAAATTATTTTATAAATACGTATTACGACTACAAAGTAGTCACCATCAGTATGAATTAGCTGCAATGCAAACCGTCACCAAATTAGCAACGAGTAACATCTCCTCAGAGAATCATTAAAACTTGGTAATTCATACTGCTGATGACTACTTTGTAGTCGAAATATGTATTTATAAATTACAAAATAATTTGATCTAGGAAATTGGGGAAAAAGTCGAAATTTATTTATTTTTTTTGTTATTTTTTATGAATTTTGGTGCTTTTTTTAAATTTACCCTTTTGATACTGTAATCCTAATTTAATTTATTTTAACGAAAAAATTTTTTCATACAAATCTTCTATTCTCTACACTTCATAAGAATGGAACGTATCGTAATCTCGACCATCAACACTTATATGAATACGATAGTTTTGGTTTGATAATAAGTGTGTTTCTTCGTTCATTGAGACACTTCGTTCGTAAACACTACCTATGTTGTATTGTAAATGTTGCGAAAGCTATAAGTTACAACATAACAGATATATATTCATCCATCCTCCATATGTATATGTCATGAGGTTTGTATTATTACATTGCGATAACAATAATACATGCATTACTGTAAATTAATGTAATCTTGGCCATTTAAATTCAACTTGAATGCTATATAACATATACATAGATATAAGTGATACATGTGATGTATCATATAGATTGATTATTTAGTATGCAATCCAGTTAGTGCACCAGACATGTTCTTTAAGTGCTCACTCTCGTACTCAATAGTAACTTTGTAGATCTCAATAAAAAATTTTTAAACAAAAAAAGAAGCACCTTCAAAAAAATAAAAATGAACTAAAAAGTAAAATATAATTTTAAATGTTGTGACCAATTAAGTTTCTCAGTTGGTGTCAACCGATCAATTTTTAAACTAAGGATAGGATAGACACCGACTACAAAAGGTAATTGGTCACAAGAACGAATGTAAGTTTATTTAAAAGGCGGTTATTTTTGTTTAAAAATTTTTTATTTTTTACAATTGAGTGTTTTATATAACCACAAAAAATATTTCATTTAGGTGAAATTTAATCACTAAATATTATTTTGGTCTTCTCTTCCCTAAAAATCATCAGATTCTGGTTTCCTAATCATGATACCACCCTTTAGATCATCATCAAAAGCGAATCATGAACGATGAAGTAAATCGCGAACACTCACATCACTAAAAATTATATTTGCCCCTTCTCTCCCCTTAGGGACATCATATTTGGACCAATTTGATAAAAACAGCCTATTAATTGCTTACATAACCTCCATCTCAGTTTTGGGGTAAATTTCCAAAAATAACAACCATTTTTTCTATACATCTTAGAAAGATGTTGTCTTTTGCTCGGGTAAATTGTTCGGGTAAATCGGATAATTAGGAAGATTAATTGTATCCCTGCCCTGCCTTTTGCTGTATACAGTCAAAACCTCATCCACTTTTTTGTTGTCGATTACAAATAAACAAAAACTAAAGACGATTTTTCCTTTATGCCTTCATCATTTTACTTCAACTGCAAAATATCGCATCTTCGTAGAAAATTCATAGAAGATTTTCTGGAAAAAAAAAGGGTAAGGATGCAAAAAATCTTCTTAGTTTTCCTATTTACCCTAATAATGACATTTTATTGCACATCATTAGCAAAATTTTTCTAAGATATATAGAAAAAATATTTGTATTTTGGGCTGTTTTTGTGGTTGCGTTCAGTATGGTGTTGAATGGTAATCCATGTATTGACTTAATCCAATGATATTGACTGAATTCAAAATTGTTATTTGTAAATTTATGCACAATATGGAAAAAATAAATAATTATTATTATTATTTATATTAACGATTCTTTATTCGATCACATATCTTTATACACACCCCATATTCATAGGTATACATGAACAAATGATAGATGTATCACTGGATACACATAACTATGATCATAAAACATAGATATTATCCATATAAATGTATACCGATTGTTCACAGAATCATTTTCCATAGGGGAAAAAATGGAAGCCAATATTAAGATACATACATACACACAAACACAAAAAAATGTTATATTCAGACCTACAATTATAATAATTCCGACAACAGCAAAGTGTTGTTAATTGTTTATTTTTATACAATTTAAGAGAGGGAGTATTATTTTAAAAAGATTCAATATTGGCGGTGGTGATTTAATACTTGTTATTGGATAAACAAATCATAATATTTGAATAATAATATGTATCTGTCTATGTTTGTTCCGCTGTAACTTTCGAACACCTTGTTCTATTTGGACGAAATTTGGTAGACATTCAATCAATGATCACACTCAGGGAATTTACTTTTTGGAACATTTTTATTTTCTCCTTTTTTTTTCTTAAGTAAATATTTAAAAAAGACTAACAGGTTTCGAACACGGGATCATATATTTCGAAAGCTGGTTCTCTCACCACTAGGTACTACTGTACTAATACATGTAATTTTTTGACATAATATAAAATTTGTCAAACAAAGATCATGCTTTGGAATGTGTCAGATTTATATATATTCTCTTTTTTGCGTACATATTATTTATACACTTTTTATTTATTTTTGAGTGGGACCTACAGTTCACAGAACCAATAGTATGCATGTTTTGATTTTATAATAAAGTGAACGTAAGTGTTTATAGTTCGTGTACATATTTTTTAATATTGACATACGTTTTTGTCCTATGGTAAATGATACGGTGGACAATCGGTATTTATATTTTATAATACAAAATGAATAATTAAAATATTACGAATAAATGATTATAATCGTTAGAATATGTGTTACCATTTGTGTTATAACGTACGTTCCTTATGAGTACAGTGTTATATTGTTGCCAATTCATCAATTATACAAATTATGTATATCAAATGGTAATACTTCAAGTAATTTAATAAACTATATGAGAGGATTTTTTTTAAATATATTTATATCTGAATTTTATTTGTATCAAATGTTATTTCATTACATTTATATATCAAGTATTAATTAATATTATTAAAATGTATAAGTGATTATCACAATTAGTTCTTTAGACAATTTGATATTGAGAAAAACCGTTCAGACAATCACACCATTTTAATGATAATGTCATCCAATAGAGAGATAGGGTTTTTTTCACGTTAAACGTAAATTGAGTAGTAAGTGTAATATAAGTCTTCAGACTAACTTCGAAATAATGGACGTTCCCAAGGATACATCAGTTTTCTACAAATTTTCAAATATACATACAGTTAATAGTCTCCTTTAAACGGAGAAATTTAGTTTTCCATACCTTACCACACGAAATTCTGCAAAATTTTTTTTGTTAAAGATGTTTGCATTTTTAACATGTGATCAGTTGAGCTCGAATTACCCTAATCAGTTCAGTATTCCCAAAAATTATGCCCTACAAAAAAATAAATAAATTTTTTTCATTCAAAACATATTCTATAATAAAAATTCCATAAGCAAAATCTATTATTAGCATCAGTTTTGGGAACATTCTTAAATGATTTTCGAATAGATAAATCCTACACGAATAATATAATTACAATAATAATAATACCAAGGATTCGTTACACACACGGTACATACAATATAGATCATATTCATACGCATAGATGTAATTCTAGAAGCAAATTACTGCAAGGTATAATAAAATATTTAAAAAACTTGATATGATTTAATTAAATGTTATTTGATTAGTATTAAATTATATTATATTATTAATTAAAACAATTTAAATTTTATAACATAAACGTTGTTATCTGCAACTTTGTAAATTTAAATGTCTCAACATTGTCCATTAAATTTCCTGATAGAGATTCAGGTGAACGAGGTATCATAATTGAAACTAGATGTCACCGTTGATTCTGATAAAACCTTATTGCTTTTCTAATATCTACAATAGCCTCCTATAAAATACCTATTTTGGCTGCTAAGCCTTTCGCTTAGTATTTACGAACAGACTGTATGATATTTCAGAAATCATTAAGTGTATTATGATAGTTTCTGAAATAAAAACTAAAGTACAAACATTTCTTTCTAGACCAGAGTAGAAGAAAAAGTGGAAGAAAATTATAGTAGGATGAAACCCATTGGGAACGCAAGGTAATATGATAAAAATAAAAAAATAAATAAATTATGGGCGATATGAGTTCGGGAAGTAGGAGAGCGTGAGTTTTTAAAAGGTAAGTTTTCGTGGAAAATAAATTTTTTTATAGATAAAAAATAAAGATAAAAATAAAAAACTAAAAAGTTTGAATTTGGTTATTTGAATTTTCACAAAAATGTTGAGGTAATGTGAAAAATATGTAAATACAAAAGCTGTAGATCTTTTTATAACCTACAACTTTGCCATTTAACTTTTTTCAATCGGACTTGTAGTTTTGCCGGAAATTCAGATAAACCGAATTTTCCCCTGAAACACTCACCCCCCCCCTACTTCTCGAACTCGCCCGTAATTTAGTTTTCTTTTCATTTTTATCATTCATTCTACTATAACTTTTTTTGTTTTAAAAAATTATCTACCCTGGTATATATTCTTAATTAATGCTAACCATTATGAAATTCAATTGTTAAAATTAAAATTTACAAATATGACAAGTAATATTTTTCGAAATAAATTTTAAAGCAATCGACAACACCATCTCTTAGAAAACAGTAAGAAATATTCAACTCCAGTTGAAAAAATAATTGAAAGAAGATGCTTTTTATAGATTCTTTCATCTAGTTAGAGATATATGAATTCTGATATATGTCCGTAAAAAATAATTAAATCAAATGTTAAATACATTAATAATCTTAATACAGTAAAAGCGCAGCAGATTTTAATAAATGTGAGTAGTTCACATGTAGGTCAAATAAAGGTTACTGTAAATTAAAAGTCAATAACAAATAAAACTTTTAATAGTATTAAATTTATAATATATATTTAGCATTCATTAGAATAAAAAATATTTATTTATTTTAAAATGTAATTTCATAATCAATTAATTAATTATTTTTTTTTTTATTTTTTTTTTGGAAACGGTTTTTAAAAGAGAAATTTGTCAGCGCTTATTCAGCTAATTCATATATCCTCCAGTAATTATAAAATAATTTTGATAATATTTAATTAAAATAGATAGTAATTCACAACAAAATAAGGCCAATTAGTTTTTTCTCTACAAAATCAATATAACAGAACTTTCTTAAATGATTTCAAGTCATATTCTCAATTTGAAGAGTTTTATGAGAAACTAGATCAGTAAGATTGTTTATATATACTGCTGTCTTTATCCAACTTGCTATACAGTAGCACCTGTTAATAAAAGAATTTTTTTTTTTTTTGAAATAAAAGTATTTTCGATAAAAACAGGTGTTTGAAAGGTGTTGAAAATATGTTGTTAATTGCTTCTAATTTAATCGTTTAATGTAGAGGAAATTATTTTGCTTTAATGTTACATGTAAAATAATACTGGACAGTTTTTAAGATATCACTGAGCAATATTATTAGATTTGAATAATAATGAAATTGAAAAATAAAATTGAATTTAAATACTGTAATTATACTAATTAGTATCTTTTGATAAAGTAGTCAGCTATAAGCATTACCACTTAGCTGACTTTATTGTAGCATTTATTTACAAATTCATACACGTACTGAAACAGAATGATGCAAAAGATTCGTTTAAATCGGCTGAAAGAAAAATGGGTACGGATAAGGATATTTGACACATTTCTGTGTAGAGGTACATCAGTTTCTTCCTTCCATGATCTATACAACATAAAAATCATTTTGAAAAAACTAATATGCGAATATAAAAAAAACATAAAACGCAGAATAGAATGATTTGGCCATATAAAACACATTGGCGACACAAGGAGAAGAGAAAGGCCCAAAATGAGATGGATAGACAATGTCACGAATGATCTCCGAATAATGAAGATCAAAGGATGATGTTCTAAGGTGGAGAAAAACTGCTATGAAGATTTATTTTTGAGGTGGGCCTTTGGAAGTAGTAGTGATATTTGGTCAGGTCAGGTCACTTATAAAAGAATAAAACGTGAAGTTAGGATATAAATTTGATATGGTTTAACTGTAATCACCATTCAGGTAACCAATATATCAAAACAACAATAAAATATGACATCATAATGCTCTCTATACTCTATATAAATATTGTTTTCGCTGGTTGTGTTCACCGCCAGTGAAATAGTTTAGAATAAGAGATTAGAAAAAGAGACACTTGGTGACATATGACAAGCAGCTTACAGTTACAGCATACATACAGGACATTGTAAACTTTTTTTTTTGTTTCTTTATTTATATATTTGTATACTAGTAGCACAGCTCGGCATCGCACACATTCTTTTGTAAAATTAATGAATGGTTTATCAACGTACGAAACAAAACCGTTAAAAAAACCTTGTAGGCAGTTCAATGCGACAGAAGTGAAACTTCAAGATAACAAAAATAAGAAAACAAATATAAAATTTCAGGACAAGGATAATTGTCATGTTATTGTTTAAAATTATTATGATTTTTACTAATAAAATTATTACATTTGGTTGTTATGATTATGATGCCTTGACAAATACTATTCGTGTATAAAACACGATTGTCAAGATGCTCTTACGCACACACACATACACACTAACCCTGTCATAAACACTGTATAACGCCATCTCATTCTCTTAAAGATACTTCTATCATATTCTCTAGCACGTTTAATCCTAAAGGTACTTCTATCTCATTCTCTCGTACGTTTTATACAATAGATGTTTCCTGTTTTCACACTCACTTTTTCCTTTTATCGAGTTTAAGACACCAATGATTCTAAACATGTTTCACTTTAATAAAAACTTACAAATGGGGAAGATTCTATAAAAAATATTTGTAATTTAACCTATCCAAATGCCAAAATTCGAAAATAACATTAAAATTAATTAAAACATAAATAAGTTTTATACACTCTTAAAAATTGTTTCCATCTGTTTCTTGCAAATATAATTCTTATGGGTGATTCTACGACTAGCGGTCACTTTCAAAAAAAAACAAAATTTTTGAATTTTAATGTAATAAATAACATTTTTATTCACAATCAACTCATTTGTACATACTAGCAATATTTATCTTAAATTGTGAAGTAAAGTGTATATAAAAGCCATGGACATCGATAGGACCCCTTATCAGATAATCACCCTTATGTAAGACGTCATTTATACAAATCTCCATCTTTGTTTAATTAAAGAATTTTAAACATCCTTTTTTATTGCTACTCTTTTAGATTTTAAAAAAATAACTTCAAATTCATATACGTAAAATAAAAACGCTTCAATTGAAGTGAAAATTGTGAAAATTATGCATCTACCGTCAGTTTTTAATACATTATGGACAATAATGCACAAAAACTAACATTAAAAAAAAATAATTACGCTTAGAAAAATGATTGTTAACTAATATTAATAAATATAAAGATTTACAAATCGAGAGTATTAAGAATTGTTGAATTAATTGCTAATAATAGGAAAGTGTGTTTCAGAAGGTTTTTAGCTGCCAATATGATCAAATCATTGAAAGAGGTCAGTAATATTACTGTCCTGTCCTATATATTTTTTATACATAGACTTTCAATATAACATAAGTGCGAGGATGAATAGTATTGCGCACATTTACGCATCCATATTTCTGTTTATAAATATACTAACGCAAACTTGTTTATAAGTGTAGTTTAAGCTCAAAATTCTGTTATCCATTACTTAGGTAGCATACGTCAAAACTGGCCATTTCAATAACTTTAAGCGACTTCTTTGACATACAACTAAAATTAATTAATTATTACCTATTCCCGAAAATCCAACTTTGCATATATGCAAACAGAAACTATACGCGTTGAAAACTTTTCGAAATTATCGAGGCTATACATATAGACAGAGAAAAAGTGGAACTTTGATTTATACAATACACAGATACAGATATTTTTTTAAACTTTAATATGTTATTGTGAATAATACTAAACAGAATTGGTTAGGAAAAATTTTCAACATAAAACATTTTGTAACATATTTATTTATGTTTTTTTTTTTTTTTTTTGTAGTAAAATTCGTCTTTTCTGACAGTTTCTATAACAATATTTGATTTGAAATTGTAGTAGATTTTCAAGTAAAAATTTTTTTATAAATACTGAGTAATTCTACAGAAATTACGTGACAGTTTAAAAAACTATTTTTTTTTCATTGCGATTAAATTTTATTACTGACATGATTATGTAGTTAAACAGTTTCTGTAAGCAAAAATTTAAAACCAAAGTAAAATCAAGTGTCTGTAAGCAAAATAATTTCTGTAAACATACTATCATTGAGCTGCGGTGTCCGAGTGGTTAAGGAGATGGACTTGAAATCCATTGGGTTCAACCCGCACAGGTTCGAATCCTGTTCGCAGCGATTACTTCTTTTGTTTTAAATTCTCGAGTTTCAAATGTAATAAGATTCAGAGAATTCTCAACTTATAATAAGTATAGAGCTGCGGTGTCCGAGTGGTTAAGGAGATGGACTTGAAATCCATTGGGTTCTACCCGCACAGGTTCGAATCCTGTCCGCAGCGATTACTTCTTTTGTTTTAAATTCTCGAGTTTCAAATGTAAGAAGATTCAGAGAATTCTCAACTCATAATAAGTATAGAGCTGCGGTGTCCGAGTGGTTAAGGAGATGGACTTGAAATCCATTGGGTTCTACCCGCACAGGTTCGAATCCTGTCCGCAGCGATTATTTTTGTTTTTAATTCTCGAGTTTCAAATGTAAATAAATTCAGACATTTCTCAATTTATAAGTATAGAGCTGCGGTGTCCGAGTGGTTAAGGAGATGGACTTGAAATCCATTGGGTTCTACCCGCACAGGTTCGAATCCTGTCCGCAGCGATTATTTTTGTTTTTAATTCTCGAGTTTCAAATGTAAGTAAATTCAGACATTTCTCAATTTATATTTATAATACAGCTGCGGTGTCCGAGTGGTTAAGGAGATGGACTTGAAATCCATTGGGTTCTACCCGCACAGGTTCGAATCCTGTCCGCAGCGATTATTTTTGTTTTTAATTCTCGAGTTTCAAATGTAAGTAAATTCAGACATTTCTCAATTTATAAGTATAGAGCTGCGGTGTCCGAGTGGTTAAGGAGATGGACTTGAAATCCATTGGGTTCTACCCGCACAGGTTCGAATCCTGTCCGCAGCGATTATTTTTGTTTTTAATTCTCGAGTTTCAAATGATAGTAAATTCAGAGAATTCTCAATGTATTATAAGTATACAGCTGCGGTGTCCGAGTGGTTAAGGAGATGGACTTGAAATCCATTGGGTTCTACCCGCACAGGTTCGAATCCTGTCCGCAGCGATTATTTTTGTTTTTAATTCTCGAGTTTCAAATGTAAGTAGATTCAGACAATTCTCAATTTATATTTAGTATACAGCTGCGGTGTCCGAGTGGTTAAGGAGATGGACTTGAAATCCATTGGGTTCTACCCGCACAGGTTCGAATCCTGTCCGCAGCGATTATTTTTGTTTTTAATTCTCGAGTTTCAAATGTAAGTAAATTCAGACAATTCTCAATTTATAATAAGTATAGAGCTGCGGTGTCCGAGTGGTTAAGGAGATGGACTTGAAATCCATTGGGTTCTACCCGCACAGGTTCGAATCCTGTCCGCAGCGATTATTTTTGTTTTTAATTCTCGAGTTTCAAATGTAAGTAAATTCAGACATTTCTCAATTTATAATAAGTATAGAGCTGCGGTGTCCGAGTGGTTAAGGAGATGGACTTGAAATCCATTGGGTTCTACCCGCACAGGTTCGAATCCTGTCCGCAGCGATTATTTTTGTTTTTAATTCTCGAGTTTCAAATGATAGTAAATTCAGAGAATTCTCAATGTATTATAAGTATACAGCTGCGGTGTCCGAGTGGTTAAGGAGATGGACTTGAAATCCATTGGGTTCTACCCGCACAGGTTCGAATCCTGTCCGCAGCGATTATTTTTGTTTTTAATTCTCGAGTTTCAAATGTAAGTAAATTCAGACATTTCTCAATTTATAAGTATAGAGCTGCGGTGTCCGAGTGGTTAAGGAGATGGACTTGAAATCCATTGGGTTCTACCCGCACAGGTTCGAATCCTGTCCGCAGCGATTATTTTTGTTTTTAATTCTCGAGTTTCAAATGTAAGTAAATTCAGAGAATTCTCAATGTATTATAAGTATAGAGCTGCGGTGTCCGAGTGGTTAAGGAGATGGACTTGAAATCCATTGGGTTCTACCCGCACAGGTTCGAATCCTGTCCGCAGCGATTATTTTTGTTTTTAATTCTCGAGTTTCAAATGTAAGTAGATTCAGACAATTCTCAATTTTAATAATAATACAGCTGCGGTGTCCGAGTGGTTAAGGAGATGGATTTGAAATCCATTGGGTTATACCCGCGCAGGTTCGAATCCTGTACGTAGGGATTATATTTATTTTCAGTTTTCTAGTTTCAGATGTAAGTTGATTTTTAGTTTACTGCGTTGATCCGAGTATAGAGCTGCGGTGTCCGAGTGGTTAAGGAGATGGACTCGAAATCCATTGGGTTCTACCCGCACAGGTTCGAATCCTGTCCGCAGCGATTATTTTTGTTTTTAATTCTCTTGTTTCAGAGAAGTTGATTTTGAGTATACTGTGTTTATACGACTATTGAGCTGAGGTGTACGAGTGGTTAAGGAGATGGACTTGAAATCCATTGGGTTCTACCCACACATTTTCGTTTTCAATTTGCTATTTTCTAACGTAAGTAAAATATGGGAATAATAGATTTATAATAAATATGCAACTTAACTTTGCAGAAATAAGCCTGATAAACTTTGTACATTAACTCAATTTTTGTTATAAAAACGATGCAACAAAATTTAGTTAATCACTATTTTCTTAAATACAGAATACAATTTCAGTTAGATGAAAATTCAAACAAATTTCCCGAGAAGAATATTATAACGTTAATGACATTTTCGTAAAATTTATCGTTAGATAAATTATGTCTTCTTTAGAAAAATTATTTGTAAATGAGTGTCTGCACACGGATTTTCTTCAATAGATTATTGCATTAATCCGGTATGGAAGCATATTACCACCCATCTCCGTTGTTGAAAGTAAACTACCTAAGATACGTAAAGTGTTAAAGATTGTATCAACAAAAATATATTAGATACAATGTTATTCAATAAAATTCAAACAATAATTTTATTAAGTACTTCCCAAATGTGCCCCAAATTATAACAGATGACAAAATTTACACCAACAATGAAAATATGAAAAATTAGCCAGTGGAACGTCGGTTATAAAAATGTAATTGAAAAACTGTAGGTGGGTCAAAATTATTAATTCTTAGGGGCACAAGAGGGGGGGAGGTAACAAATTTAAACTAGCTGGTAAAGTGTGGGACTTTTATATGTAAGATAACAACTAACAGTGCTAATTGTTTAAATACCCTACTTATGACTCGATATTACTTTTTAAGCTATGTATAATTTAAAAAATTTATAAAATATACTTGAATAAATAGTCCATACATTGCACACCAACCAGGGAACAAACTCGTGACCATCCCATTATTAGTCGGACGTGCTACCACTACATCACAGGTACTTCTTAATGCCTGTGGTGAAGAGGTAGCACGTGCGGCCAAAAATTGGATGGTTCCGGGTTTGATCCCCGACAGGTATGTACTGTTATCAATTTTTACAATATTTCAAAAAAATTCGATAAACGGGGCGTATACCTATTAAAGTGCAAACGTCAAGATTGCTTCTGTAAAATAGGTATAATGTGTTACAAACAACTAAAGTTGTTAAAAATATATGTTGTAGAAAAGTCTAAGGGAATGATAAACCCTCACAAAATTAATACAATATGCTTGTGTTTATAAGAAAAACATATTATTCTATCTTCAAAAGATTTAGACTATTGTACCAAATTATCTAATTTTGCATCATCACTAACTCAATTTTTACCCCCAAAATACACTATCCAAATTTAAGCTATTTTTTTTTTCGTTTTTATTGATGAAAATTTGTTAATACTTTGAATAAAAAGCTTTAGACAAAATTTATTATACCATCATGTATACTATTTATCGATTATTAAAATTATAAAATATAAAAAGCTGTGTGAACAATTCAAAAATTTATTGAAATTTCACTGCTTCATCCCAAAGTTATCTTCATGCAACATATCTTTTTCACATAGAGAAAAATGGACGGAGCTTAGCATAGTTTTTGAACTAATACGTCTCTTCTCTTGTCGGATTGTGGAAGTTCCGTTATTATGAAATATGAATTGAATGCTGTAGTAAAATATAAATTCAGCAGAAAATTCGATAATAAAATAATTATAAAGGTCAAGAATAAATTGAAGTGTGTTCAATTATTTTTGATAAAGATATTACCCAAGTCTTACTAACCAACCAACAAGCAGCCACTAATGGGAACAATTTATCATAATATTCGAAGAATGAGGGGAGTGTAATATGTTTACTACTAGATATTTAGCAGATACGAGAGAGATTATTAGCGGAATCTGTTTAAAATATTATCCTATACTCACATTACACCACTATTAACTAAGAATATTCAAAATTATGATTTTAATGGATTCGAAAATTTTAATTGTATATGCAATCAAATTAAGTTTAGTGTAAATTAATTGAAAAAAAAAAAAAAACGAAAATATACATATTTTATCCAACACAAAGTTTATACGATTTCAAAGTGATTAACAACTTCCGTTTTATTAATTAAATGATACTATTTTCGTTATAAAAATTTATTTTTTATTTTAGGGTTCAGTAAAATATACGCTACTTAAATTCGATTCTAATTGATGTAATTGATGTTAAAAAAGAACGGGAAAAAATAAAAGATTAAATTTATTATCAACACGATTGTAAAATTTCAAGACGATTTGAAAACTATTTAGTGGATCCGTGTGCTGCAATGCAGCATTAATTGTTGATTAATGTAATAGCTTAAATTTGAATCTTAAATTTTACTGTCCAAACAGACGTGATACCATTAATGATTCAAATCACACAAAAAAAGGACGATGAGTGTGTGGTGTGCCCACAGCAATTTCCAACTAATTCAATTTGAGTGTTTAATAGCTCAAATGATTGAATCACTGAGAAAGAACTTTCTTTGTTATTTTGAATAAAAGATATCGAACTTTGAGTGGAGAAAAATTCATAACAAATTTATAATCAAATGACTTCAATTTTCTGTTCTTCATCTCATCCAATTTGAGTGAATTGAGCTCAAATGAAAGGTTTTGAGTCACTCTGTTCTCTAAGACCAAAACGAACCCTCTATCTTCATTAGAAAAACAGTCAAAAGACGCCATTTTCCAATACTCAGCTTCTACAGGATATTTTTTTATTTTATATTTTGAAAATGATAGCAAAAAGAAGTTTTTTTGGTCTCATAGATTTTTTGATATCCAAAATGAATGGAATAATAAAATTGTAAATTAAAAAGATATATGTGTTCTAGGGTAAAATAGCACCAAAAGGACATTTTGAGGTTAAATTTGTTATTGTCTTAAATAATTCCAAACACCATAACTCGAAAACAAATGGTTTTAGAAATTTAAGCTTACTACAAAGTTGATGAGTTAAATGAGTAACGAAAAATAATTAACGACATCCAAAAAAATCTGTCCCCATTAATTAATAGTGGGATTGGGCTAACGAAATAAAATTAATTTTAATCACATCGAAATATGAACCACATTTTCGGATACGTCATATAACTTTCGGAATTAAAAATGTAATATTTTTGAAAAATTTGTAACAATATTCTTAGTTTAAACTCGAAAGTCTAAAAGAAACTACATCATCCAAAACAAGTATCGACTCTGATATGTTCTTAACCGATTTTTTTATCAAAGTGTGAAAGATTCACATGACCTTCGTTATAATAATAAAAGATCTATATCATTGTAATATTTTAACTTAACCCTTCACGTCACGGTAGTGTGTAAAATCATGTTTTTTTAATTTATTTAGTAGGAATTTCAAATAAAACTATATTTATTTAACTAACGTTTTACACCAGTATTTTAACCACCAGATAAATGCATAGATAAAAATCTAAACAAGTTGTTGATCAATAGAGTTAGATTAAGTTTATTTCTGACATATTAAGTTTTGTTACAAATTTAACCTAACATTTGTAACGCTAGAAAATATTGAAACGACATACAAAATTTTGTTATATGTGTTCATAAAATCACCTAACTAGTCCATTTTCGCATATCCTATCACCTGTCTGTCTGTCCATTATCAAGATTTAATAAACGGAAAGAGATAGTGAACTAAAATTTCGGAGACGTATTTAAGGCAAGATAGGTGAATAAGCAGAATCGGTCTATTAGGTCCAATAAACCATTTTTAATATTACAAAAATATCCACTTGAATAAATTGTTGAAAATAATTATAGTTAAATATTTCGATCTTCACTTTCTAGAATTCCCTTTTATAACTATATATACTTTTGCTTTTTTACTCAGCGCGATTTTTAGATTGAATTTTTTTCCAAAATAACGCTATATTTTTAGTTTCCCTTTAATATTTCTGGATATATATATTTAAATATTATAATAATAAATATTTAAAAAAATTAAATTTGTTTTTGTTCATTACATTAGACATCGTCCCAGACATCGAAACTTTTGACTAAAATGTATTTTATATTTTCGAAGTACTTTAAGTTATTGATACTCATTTTATATCCTAAACTCAAAATGTTTAGTTCCTTATTCAATTCCCAATTTTAAATTTTTTAGTATTTAATTAATTTCGACTACAAAAATATCCAAATATATTAAATGAACAATACTAAATAACCAAACAGAAAGCTCCAGACCAAATTTTGTCAAAACAGGTTTGCACTATTAGATAGGTACTTGAAACAATACTCAATCCAAAAAGTGCACTAAAAAAAATTTCTTTTTATTTTATTTTGTTTCGTTTTCTAAACTCAAAATGAGTGTTAACTAATTTTTAATTGAGTTTCAATGCGGACATTAGGTAATTAAATTTTGATTTTTTTA
The DNA here is from genome assembly GCA_020423425.1 of Chrysopa pallens. NCBI lineage: Eukaryota > Metazoa > Arthropoda > Insecta > Neuroptera > Chrysopidae > Chrysopa > Chrysopa pallens. The sequence continues at coordinate 16,081,223 of CM035596.1, forward strand.
CCAATTTCCTAGATCAAATTATTTTGTATTTTATAAACACGTATTTGGACTACAAAGTAGTCATCATCAGTATGAATTAGCTAGTTGTAATGATTCTCTGAGGAGATGTTACTCGTTGCAAATTTGGTGACGGTTTGCACGTGCAACTATTCGAAAAATCCTAGAGTTCTCATTAATAACTATAAAATTAGGTAATTAATTTTAAATAAAAGAATAATTAATGGGTTATTAGGAAAATTATTAGACTTAATTTATTGAAATTTCAGTGAAGTTACAACAATCATAAACTCAATAAATGGAGATTTTTTTTGAGAAGCAAAACTGTGATGTGCAAAAATAATTTTAGTTAAGCATTTCATACAATTTTAACAATTTGTTCATGTTAAAACTCATGTTAAAACTCATGTAACAAAAGAAAAACGACAGATAAAGACACTAAAATCCAGACACAAATTTTTACTACTGACCATTTTGAACGTAAATACACACATTTTTTTATTGTGCATTATTTCATCATAGAGGCAAATTTTTCTGAGTGGACTGTTAAGTGATGAAGCGAAAGGATAAGGTCTCTAAATAGAGATAAAAATTTAAATACAACACTTTAATTTTTTGTGCATAATGGTTTTACGAATTTACTAAGTCAAATCAATAAATTTTAACACCGTATTAAAGAAAAATAACACCCGGTACTTCTTTTCAAAAAAAAAGGAACCACACATCTTAAAATGGAAATAATGTAGCTTGAAAAACAAATCATTCAATGGAATATCAAAATATAATTTTCTGGGAATGGAATCATAAATTTTTCGCTCACTGATAAAAAATCCATATTTAAAAAAATATATAAAAATAAAATAAATAAATTCATGTACCAAGTTGCACGATTTGGATTTAAGCCCACGTCCACATTAAGATTTGTGATTTAACCAAGTAGGCCATCAAGGTTACCACCATTAACAATGTCTTTCAAAGTCTGGGTCTTTTTTTAATAATAATAATAATAATATCGATAAAAAGAGCAGACTGAAAAATGAAATTTATATGAAGTAGCCATTTTTTTTAAACAACTAAATCAGATCTGGGCATGTTTTATTTATATACAAGGTGTTTCATAAGTATTATACCCAAAATAATTATAATACGATATATCACATTTAGTATAGTTAATTATTTAATATCCTGTACAAATTCTAATAATATGAAGAAAAAAAATTTATTTTTTCATAGGAAAACATCGATCTATTTTGCTCTGCCGAGATCTTCCGTAAATCAAGTTCCAAATCTATTGTCAGGTCGGATTTAGATTATCTAGTGCCGTTAGTACATTCAAAAATCTTATCTGGATTTTCTTTAATGATTAATTTGAATTTTCATTGCTTCAAAAGAAAACATTATTTCTTGACTCTTAATTTCGTGTAATAAACGATTCGTTAAACGGTCCACAATTGAGAATAGAAAAATCAAAAGTTGGTATATATACTGAAAATATAATAGACATCTCTTTTCGAAATAGTTTACGAAAAATGAATTTTAAGTTGGGGTAGTTTTTAACAATACCGTAAGTTGTGACGAAAGAAAAATACATTTCACAATGTTAAATGTATGATTGCTGGATTGAAAACTTAATTAAGACCAATAAATTTGACGACGATATAAAATTATAGGGATATTTTTAAAATTAAGATCTAGAAATGTGCAGATTAAAAAACTGGTATCAAATAAATAATCACAAGAAAAAAATTAAATTAATTTTTTTCATTTTATCGTATTTATTTCACAACTTTTTTTTACTCGACATATATATGAATATAAAACGGTATATTAAATTTAGTCTAAAGTTTATCACGGTTAAAATATCGAAGGTAGAAATAAAATGTTGTTATAGGTGCTAATAATTAAGTCCATTTATCTATACTTCATCAAAGTGTAAAGACGAAACTAGAAAGCAAGCTTAAATTTTGATAGTGTAATGTAAACCTGAAAATTAACAAAATCAGATAATTGAGCCCTTTGAATCCATGGTTCAAGTTTTGCAAGTTTGAAAAAAAGATTGAAACTTTATTTTATTAAATTGAAACATTATTTTATTAAATGTTTAGATTGATTACATTTCAAAAAACGCACAAAATAAGCTTATGAATCAAATTTCAGTGAGAAACCACTTGGTATAGGAGATTCAAGATAAGACGTCAGCGCTATAGAAGCAAAAATAATAATTATTCATAACACACTCACAGCTGATTATTTACCATAGACTAAAAAAATGTGATTAGTTATTGTAAAATATTCAACACTATACAAAAATTCGGTAGAACATATATAACTAATAATTCCGAGAAACAAAAATTTTATCAAAATATAACCAATTCATTTACATAGCATGGGCTACGTATTTTATGTGTTTTCATAATGTTAATTAATAGTTCAATCCTTGACACATACGGTTGTTGATTATTAACAATATTAATTGTTATACTTATTCACTTATTATATTTAAATTAAACCAAATTTCATTACATGTGAATTAAAAGGTACACGAAATTGGATTAAATTTTATAAAATACAAAGGTAATTTTGTAACCTTAAATGCGTTAATGCACACCTTACAACAACAATTTTATCCATCTAGTATCGTGAAAGTCTTATTTACGACGGTGATTATTTAAATATATGAATGGGGTTAATTTGTACATAAATAAACAGATTTTGAATAACTTTGTGTGTATACATAAAATATAAATAATAATAATAATTCTCCGTTTATTGTATTTAGTTCAACAACCTGATAGTGAGAGATTTTTTATTTTTTTTATTTTGTATATGTTATTCCTCAATCCTCATCCACAGTATACTAAAGACTTATACATAGATAAATTGTATGTAGTATAAAAATATATATTCTTCATTGAATTGAAAAACATATTATAATCTATATTTCTGTGTTCGATGGTAGGGTATTATTTATACAGATATGTATAATAAAATATACTATTTGTGTCATCAATGAATGGGTTATGTGACTACGTATGTGGGAAAAACTACTTGGTGCCTTACTCATTAGAGAAGAGAAAATAAAAAATTTTTTTGCTATTTAACCCGTCCAAACTTCGCTCAATACCAAAGACAATTTGAAAATTGAAATTAATTCAAAAACGATTAAGTTATAAGTTCTTAAAGATTATTTCTTTAAGCATCAGAAGTTTTATGGGACATTCAACGATAAGTGGTAATCATAGAAAAAATAATATTTTTGAATCTTAATGTAATTTTTATACCATTTTTATTTATCAACTCATTTGTGCATACTAATATTATTTATCTTAGGTTTTTAACGAAAGTGTATATAAGTATTTTGGACATCGATAGCACGTCTTATCGTGGAATGACCCGTTAGTAATCACTATGGAAATGATAATGTATAGCGTCATTTAGGGAAATATCGAATTTTGGCTAATTTTTAAAAAATAACTTCAAATTCATGTTCATGACATAAAGACGCAATTCAATTGAAGTGATTCAAATTTGTGCATTGTGTAGTAAATCATTATTCACGTGAATAAAAAATATAATACTTAAATTACTATTTAAGTAATATTAAAGTATTTTAATATCATTTTTTTCTTATGTATTAAAGACTGTGTATTTGTTATTTGGTAACTATATTATTTTACAAACAATAAAAGGATATTTAAAATGTCCAAAATAAAAGGATAGAAAGGAACAATTTTGCTCGAGCATTTTTATCATTTAAAGTGTTACATATGATAGAATCGCCCTTTTGCCCTTTTTCAGGCGTACGTGTCCCCCATTCAGTTATTCAAAAATAACTAGAAAAGAAGCTTAAAATTTGATAGTTTTACAAGATAGAGCTATGGCAACACAAAAAATAGAATATGCACAGTTCGCATATAATACATGCTAGCCAAATCGAAATTTTGTGTGTTAAACTTAACTATGCAAATTCAAAATCATCATTTAAACTTTGTTTTCAGGTAATATCGCCTTTGTTTTCAAGTAATAACAGCACTTAATTTAATAGTGTTTAAATAATTTATAATTCTACAACAAATTCCGTGATATTTTCATAAAATTTTGTTTATCACAGCCATAAAATTTTATTGCAACATGATCGGGTTAGTATGTTTAATTCTCGAGTTTCAAATGTAAGTAGATTCAGACAATTCTCAATTTATAATAAGTATAGAGCTGCGGTGTCCGAGTGGTTAAGGAGATGGACTTGAAATCCATTGGGTTCTACCCGCACAGGTTCGAATCCTGTCCGCAGCGATTATTTTTGTTTTTAATTCTCGAGTTTCAAATGTAAGTAGATTCAAACAATTCTCAATTTATAATAAGTATAGAGCTGCGGTGTCCGAGTGGTTAAGGAGATGGACTTGAAATCCATTGGGTTCTACCCGCACAGGTTCGAATCCTGTCCGCAGCGATTACTTTTTTTTTAATTCTCGAGTTTCAAATGTAAGTAGATTCAAAAAATTCTCAATTTATAATAAGTATACAGCTGCGGTGTCCGAGTGGTTAAGGAGATGGACTTGAAATCCATTGGGTTCTACCCGCACAGGTTCGAATCCTGTCCGCAGCGATTATTTTTGTTTTTAATTCTCGAGTTTCAAATGTAAGTAGATTCAAAAAATTCTCAATTTATACTAGATATAGAGCTGCGGTGTCCGAGTGGTTAAGGAGATGGACTTGAAATCCATTGGGTTCTACCCGCACAGGTTCGAATCCTGTCCGCAGCGATAATTTTTGATTTTAATTCTCGAGTTTCAAATGTAAGTAGATTCAGACAATTCTCAATTTATAATAAGTATAGAGCTGCGGTGTCCGAGTGGTTAAGGAGATGGACTTGAAATCCATTGGGTTCTACCCGCACAGGTTCGAATCCTGTCCGCAGCGATTATTTTTGTTTTTAATTCTCGAGTTTCAAATGTAAGTAGATGCAGAGAATTCTCAATTTATCATAATTATAGAGCTGCGGTGTCCGAGTGGTTAAGGAGATGGACTCGAAATCCATTGGGTTCTACCCGCACAGGTTCGAATCCTGTCCGCAGCGATTACTTTTGTTTTAATTCTCGAGTTTCAAATGTAAGTAGATTCAAAAAATTCTCAATTTATAATAAGTATACAGCTGCGGTGTCCGAGTGGTTAAGGAGATGGACTTGAAATCCATTGGGTTCTACCCGCACAGGTTCGAATCCTGTCCGCAGCGATTATTTTTGTTTTTAATTCTCGAGTTTCAAATGTAAGTAGATTCAGACAATTCTCAATTTATAATAAGTATACAGCTGCGGTGTCCGAGTGGTTAAGGAGATGGACTTGAAATCCATTGGGTTCTACCCGCACAGGTTCGAATCCTGTCCGCAGCGATTATTTTTGTTTTAAATTGTCGAGTTTCAAATGTAAGTAGATGCAGAGAATTCTGAATTTATCATAATTATAGAGCTGCGGTGTCCGAGTGGTTAAGGAGATGGACTCGAAATCCATTGGGTTCTACCCGCACAGGTTCGAATCCTGTCCGCAGCGATTATTTTTGTTTTTAATTCTCTAGTTTGAAATGTAAGTAGATTCAAAAAATTCTCAATTTATACTAGATATAGAGCTGCGGTGTCCGAGTGGTTAAGGAGATGGACTTGAAATCCATTGGGTTCTACCCGCACAGGTTCGAATCCTGTCCGCAGCGATTATTTTTGTTTTTAATTCTCGAGTTTCAAATGTAAGTAGATTCAAAAAATTCTCAATTTATACTAGATATAGAGCTGCGGTGTCCGAGTGGTTAAGGAGATGGACTTGAAATCCATTGGGTTCTACCCGCACAGGTTCGAATCCTGTCCGCAGCGATTACTTTTGTTTTAATTCTCGAGTTTCAAATGTAAGTAGATTCAAAAAATTCTCAATTTATAATAAGTATACAGCTGCGGTGTCCGAGTGGTTAAGGAGATGGACTTGAAATCCATTGGGTTCTACCCGCACAGGTTCGAATCCTGTCCGCAGCGATTACTTTTGTTTTGTCCGAGTGGTTAAGGAGATGGACTTGAAATCCATTGGGTTCTACCCGCACAGGTTCGAATCCTGTCCGCAGCGATTATTTTTGTTTTTAATTCTCGAGTTTCAAATGTAAGTAGATTCAGACAATTCTCAATTTATAATAAGTATACAGCTGCGGTGTCCGAGTGGTTCTACCCGCACAGGTTCGAATCCTGTCCGCAGCGATTATTTTTGTTTTTAATTCTCTAGTTTGAAATGTAAGTAGATTCAAAAAATTCTCAATTTATACTAGATATAGAGCTGCGGTGTCCGAGTGGTTAAGGAGATGGACTTGAAATCCATTGGGTTCTACCCGCACAGGTTCGAATCCTGTCCGCAGCGATTACTTTTGTTTTAATTCTCGAGTTTCAAATGTAAGTAGATTCAAAAAATTCTCAATTTATAATAAGTATACAGCTGCGGTGTCCGAGTGGTTAAGGAGATGGACTTGAAATCCATTGGGTTCTACCCGCACAGGTTCGAATCCTGTCCGCAGCGATTACTTTTGTTTTAATTCTCGAGTTTCAAATGTAAGTAGATTCAAAAAATTCTCAATTTATAATAAGTATACAGCTGCGGTGTCCGAGTGGTAAAGGAGATGGACTTGAAATCCATTGGGTTCTACCCGCACAGGTTCGAATCCTGTCCGCAGCGATTATTTTCGTTTTTAATTCTCGAGTTTCAAATGTAAGTGGATTCAGACAATTCTCGAGTTTCAAATGTAAGTAGATTCAAACAATTCTCAATTTATAATAAGTATAGAGCTGCGGTGTCCGAGTGGTTAAGGAGATGGACTTGAAATCCATTGGGTTCTACCCGCACAGGTTCGAATCCTGTCCGCAGCGATTATTTTTGTTTTTAATTCTCGAGTTTCAAATGTAAGTAGATTCAAACAATTCTCAATTTATAATAAGTATAGAGCTGCGGTGTCCGAGTGGTTAAGGAGATGGACTTGAAATCCATTGGGTTCTACCCGCACAGGTTCGAATCCTGTCCGCAGCGATTACTTTTTTTTTAATTCTCGAGTTTCAAATGTAAGTAGATTCAAAAAATTCTCAATTTATAATAAGTATACAGCTGCGGTGTCCGAGTGGTTAAGGAGATGGACTTGAAATCCATTGGGTTCTACCCGCACAGGTTCGAATCCTGTCCGCAGCGATTATTTTTGTTTTTAATTCTCGAGTTTCAAATGTAAGTAGATTCAAAAAATTCTCAATTTATACTAGATATAGAGCTGCGGTGTCCGAGTGGTTAAGGAGATGGACTTGAAATCCATTGGGTTCTACCCGCACAGGTTCGAATCCTGTCCGCAGCGATAATTTTTGATTTTAATTCTCGAGTTTCAAATGTAAGTAGATTCAGACAATTCTCAATTTATAATAAGTATAGAGCTGCGGTGTCCGAGTGGTTAAGGAGATGGACTTGAAATCCATTGGGTTCTACCCGCACAGGTTCGAATCCTGTCCGCAGCGATTATTTTTGTTTTTAATTCTCGAGTTTCAAATGTAAGTAGATGCAGAGAATTCTCAATTTATCATAATTATAGAGCTGCGGTGTCCGAGTGGTTAAGGAGATGGACTTGAAATCCATTGGGTTCTACCCGCACAGGTTCGAATCCTGTCCGCAGCGATTACTTTTGTTTTAATTCTCGAGTTTCAAATGTAAGTAGATTCAAAAAATTCTCAATTTATAATAAGTATACAGCTGCGGTGTCCGAGTGGTTAAGGAGATGGACTTGAAATCCATTGGGTTCTACCCGCACAGGTTCGAATCCTGTCCGCAGCGATTATTTTTGTTTTTAATTCTCGAGTTTCAAATGTAAGTAGATTCAGACAATTCTCAATTTATAATAAGTATACAGCTGCGGTGTCCGAGTGGTTAAGGAGATGGACTTGAAATCCATTGGGTTCTACCCGCACAGGTTCGAATCCTGTCCGCAGCGATTATTTTTGTTTTAAATTGTCGAGTTTCAAATGTAAGTAGATGCAGAGAATTCTCAATTTATCATAATTATAGAGCTGCGGTGTCCGAGTGGTTAAGGAGATGGACTCGAAATCCATTGGGTTCTACCCGCACAGGTTCGAATCCTGTCCGCAGCGATTATTTTTGTTTTTAATTCTCGAGTTTGAAATGTAAGTAGATTCAAAAAATTCTCAATTTATACTAGATATAGAGCTGCGGTGTCCGAGTGGTTAAGGAGATGGACTTGAAATCCATTGGGTTCTACCCGCACAGGTTCGAATCCTGTCCGCAGCGATTACTTTTGTTTTAATTCTCGAGTTTCAAATGTAAGTAGATTCAAAAAATTCTCAATTTATAATAAGTATACAGCTGCGGTGTCCGAGTGGTTAAGGAGATGGACTTGAAATCCATTGGGTTCTACCCGCACAGGTTCGAATCCTGTCCGCAGCGATTACTTTTGTTTTAATTCTCGAGTTTCAAATGTAAGTAGATTCAAAAAATTCTCAATTTATAATAAGTATACAGCTGCGGTGTCCGAGTGGTTAAGGAGATGGACTTGAAATCCATTGGGTTCTACCCGCACAGGTTCGAATCCTGTCCGCAGCGATTATTTTTGTTTTAAATTCTCGAGTTTCAAATGTAAGTAGATTCAGAGAATTCTCAATTTATAATAAGTATAGAGCTGCGGTGTCCGAGTGGTTAAGGAGATGGACTTGAAATCCATTGGGTTCTACCCGCACAGGTTCGAATCCTGTCCGCAGCGATTACTTTTGTTTTAATTCTCGAGTTTCAAATGTAAGTAGATTCAAAAAATTCTCAATTTATACTAGATATAGAGCTGCGGTGTCCGAGTGGTTAAGGAGATGGACTTGAAATCCATTGGGTTTTACCCGCACAGGTTCGAATCCTGTCCGCAGCGATTACTTTTGTTTTAATTCTCGAGTTTCAAATGTAAGTAGATTCAGACAATTCTCAATTTATAATAAGTATACAGCTGCGGTGTCCGAGAGGTTAAGGAGATGGACTTGAAATCCATTGGGTTCTACCCGCACAGGTTCGAATCCTGTCCACAGCGATTATTTTCATTTTTAATTCACGAGTTTCAAATGTAAGTGGATTCAGACAATTCTCAATTTATAATAAGTATACAGCTGCGGTGTCCGAGTGGTTAAGGAGATGGACTTGAAATCCATTGGGTTCTACCCGCACAGGTTCGAATCCTGTCCGCAGCGATTACTTTTGTTTTAATTCTCGAGTTTCAAATGTAAGTAGATTCAGACAATTCTCAATTTATAATAAGTATACAGCTGCGGTGTCCGAGAGGTTAAGGAGATGGACTTGAAATCCATTGGGTTCTACCCGCACAGGTTCGAATCCTGTCCGCAGCGATTATTTTTGTTTTAAAGAGAAAGAGAATTCTCAATTTATAGTACGTATAGTGCGTATATGTGTTTGAAGTCTTTAATTTATAATCCATATTACAGTATTGCACATTGAATGGAAAACACACCCAGTATATTATGTTAAGATAGATGAAATAAATACATACAGACTTTATGTATTTTTACTGGGAAAGATCTATCACATCGACATTTGTTTCATTCAAGTGTTTTACATCTTAGATGTTATGGTGGATGTACTAACGTATTTCTCTTCGTTATTTTGTTTTTTGTTTTTTTTTTCTTAAAAAAGTGATCATACATATATACATACAGTCATACATAACACTCCACTCACTGATGGTGATCGACACGGACGGAATGACTATTTGTCTGTTTTATGTGTGATGTTCATACCCATGATACTTCATACCTTTTAAATTATATAACACATATATACGAATGCTGACGGACTCAAGTGCTATCAAAAAATTGATGGTCAAGTGTGCCATACTGTGTGAATGTTTTGTTCTGTAGTGTTCATTAATAGGATACTTGCACCCTTATATTTTATGGAAATAATTAATAAAAATAAATAAAAAATACACGAAGAAATGTTTAAGAGTATATCTGTGAGAAACATGTAAATATGTGAAATCTACTTTTATCGAAGCGATTTTATCCTATTTGAAGCCTGACTGATTGTTAAAAATGCGTCGTCAAATATATGATCATATATGGATTTCAATCTTTGAGTTTGAAATTTTATCCTTTAGTATTATCTTATACTTTTACATAGGTAGCATGATGGTCGAAACGACATAGGTAATGATTTAGGTAATGACAACTGTAGGTAATGATTTTCAAAATGATATATTTAAGTATTTAAAATAATATAATAATTAATGGACAACTTTTTCAATGGTATTCATATTTTTAATATAAATTAGTAAAAAGGTCTTTTATTCTAAAAATGATAAAAATTTCTCTTATAAAACAATTAACACTATTAAAAATGATCGAACACTTTACGAAATTATTATCAACTAATATCTACTTCTCTGTGTTAATATTTCATTAGAAATTAATTTCCTACGTATTATGTTATGATAATAATATGTAACTGTTTAAAGCCGTAAATATATTAATGTTTTATTTTCGATAAACTGACAAAAATAGTTTTAATATAGATAGTGTCGTTTTCTATGTTCCATCAGATATATCAAAAATATTTTATAACAAATAGAAAAATATTGAAACGTCATACAAACATTACAAAAAATAATATTGTCGGCCTGATTTCGATAACCTGAATAGTTCGTTTTCGACTTAAATTAGGTTTTGTACAATATAGAATGTTCGTGGTATTATCCACCGATTGGTATAACAAAAATGACGATATTCACTTATAAAGAGTGAAAAATGTTATGCACGAAATAATGAAAATAAATTTTGACAACGAAATACTGTTAAATCATCAGTTTAGCACAAGTTATCATTCCTTCACTCAATTCACGGTATGCTCGTGTCATTTTTTCGTGTTTTAGCCAAATATTCGAGGATATAGACAATTAATCATAAATAATATTATTTCGTGGATTATTTTGTTTTATCAGTTCAAATTAATGTGCAAGATGTTTAATGTTTTTACCAAAATTTTCAATTCTCAATCTGAATATTAAGGACATTATTGAATATTTAAGTTTTAAGCATCATATTATTTTATTGGTGGCAGTATAAAACCGCTTAAGTCCCCGCTATTTACATTATTTTCCTCAATTTTGTATTCTTAGTATAAAATATGGTACTAATTTTAAAATGGACAATCTTGAAATTTTGATTACATAATGAATACACAAATATTACTCTTCATCCTGTAACTTTGCAAAATGGAGCTTAGCATGTTAACGAATCAGGCCAACATTAGTACACATCTTTTAAATGATTTAATAATTTTTTTAAGTATTTCAAAAACATTGAAATCATCTAAATTGATTAATTTATTCTTTGCTCTTCAATAGAAGATGATAAAATTTTAAAGGGGAATTGATATTCCATTAAAATGCATCAAGTGGGCACAAAATTAAATGTTATATATATATTATAAAGTTTTTAGCAAATAAACTGTTTAATCAAGTACTGAACCCTAAAAAAAGTACATATAAGCAGTCAATATAAGTACTATTTTAAAATCATATACGTCTTCTACTTTATCATAATTGAATTTTGTAAATTGCAAAAATGTATGCAATATCCTACTTCATTTTGAGGTTATTTACATTTTTTAAGAGGTATTTAACTTACACACACACACACACACACACACACACACACACACACACACACACACACACACACACACACACACACACATAAAAAACATATATAACATACATAAAAAATGATATTCGTTTTTTTTTATCCATTTGTATGGTCTCAATTAATGAAAAAAAAAAAAGAAGTTGACTCATCTTTCACCGAATAAAGAACGAACGATTCATTTCAAAAATGTATATATAATTCTTTCGTTAAACTAATAAATAAAAATGTCTGAGTATTCTCATTTTTATTAATTATATTATTTTTGTATTTTGTTTTAAAAACCAATGAATATAATAACTAACATAATAAAATATGATTTCTATTTGTTTAATAATGACTGTTTGTAATTCGTTGAATGGACAATAAGTTTTACATGCTCTATCAAATATTTGAACTTGATTAGGTCGCCATCAAAATGCCGAAAAATTTTGAAATTCACAATCGTATTGATAATAACATTATTTCTAAAAAAATTATTGTAAACCTATGTGATTGATTTTACAATTTTTTTACTTAATTTTTAATAAAAACCGAGTTATAATTGTATAAATCTGTTAGCTAACCACATAATAGGTTTGTTATACATCAAAAAAATATCTACTTTTATTGAAGTTTAAGACTGTTGATACTTGTCAGAAATTTAGATAAATGAAGTAAAGTAATTTTCCAAATTAAATATTTCTTTATTTTTAATTAACTATCTCACTTTATTTATTGAGTAATCACTGATTTTGTGTTACTCTTTAAAGATGTAAGACTTTGAGACAAAATTTTAAGTCAAAATTTCTATTAAAACTTTAACATATTGGTAAGTAACATGTTGATTTCTTTCAAAACACTGAAAGCATGTTGATTTTACATAAAATTTTTTACTCTGTAAAAATACATTATCTAACTAAACGAAACAGAATGATAGATTATATAATCATATATATATACTCAAGAATAATCACTTAATATATAAATAAATACATATTAACTCATACCTTGAGAGAGTCTAATTGTTGCATCTACTACAAAACTTTAAAGGAAGAATACAACACACAAAAAAAGAAAAAAACACAAACACAAAGTCGAGTAGGCGTTTATATTCATGTCTAATACCTCTTATATACCATATACATAATAACATTATATTATTATATACACATATATATATATAAAAAGAGAATTATCAACTGATTTCTCATTTATGACATAAATTTATGACCACTTTTTGACCACCACAAACCATATAATACGTTTTTATTTAAAACTCTAACAACAACAACAACAACAACAACAAAAACAACATAAGGCAAACAAAACGAGAGAATATTGTTGTATTATTATATGTATAAAGCATAACAATAACTGGATAGAGTGGCCACTACTAAATAAAAGATTATGACAATCTTTGGGACAGTGATATTCAACACAAAATAATTTTTAACTGAGTTCAGAAGAACGAATGGGTGAATCGATTTTAATGATTTTTTTTTTTTAAAGCTGGTGCTTCCCATGTGATTTCATTTTAGCCTGGATTTGATGTTTTTAAGGAAAGAGAAGGGGCAAGAATTATTTATATATATATATAGTTTTTCATTTAGATGAAATTGTACTAAATATTACTTTCTTCCCTGCTCTTCCATGAGGGACAACAGATCCCGGTTTCCTTATCCTGTCCTGGTACCACCCTTGGGATATCTCTTCTCAAACAAAAAAGGGTATCATCAAAATTAGTTTGTACATATATATAATTAGTGATATACATATATATACACTTCGTCGTTTTTAAACAAGTTTTTAAACACCACATTTTTATTAAGGATGGGGTTTTTTCCTTAACATTAAAAATTGATTTGCCAAATTTCCAATTAGTTGTGATATGCTGCCTACATGTGAAATAGGTATATAATAATGTTTTGTTTGGGATGAAATATGTGGAAATATTTCATTTTGCATGGCATGTTTTTCTATTTTATAAATAAGATTTCTTATAATTTGGATAGCGTACGGTCTGTGGGTACGCTAATAGAAAGGTACGCTGAAAATTTATAAGATCAGGGAATGAATAATCGGTAGGGATAATAGTAGCATCAGAGTAATTATTTTAATTGTCTATTGATAGTATCACCTGTGTGGAAGGACTCTCAGTAGACAAACAAATGGAATAATATTAACATTTGTAAAATGTGTAATGTAATCTTTCGTTTATTTTTTATTTTTCCTTTCAATTTTTACTTTTTATTTTTTATTTTTTAATACTGATAACGTGGTGAATACTTCTATATTTTTTTTTCCGTTGGCAGCACCATGCTTTAAAACAAAATGTAATTAATATAAACGGATTGTGTGGTTATCTTATTTTCTATGAGTTTGCATAAAATAAAAATTTATTATTCCCTGCATTTTCTTTTGTTTTTGTTTTTGTTCTCTTCATATGTATGTTCAGAGAAATCAGGAGTTAATGTTTATTATTTAATAGAATTTTCGTGTGATTTTTATAATTTTTCTTTCGTATATACTGATATGTTTTTTTTCTTGCTTTATGTATCATAAAAAGAAAAAGTCGGAAAATCGGAAAAGTGCATTTGTTCTATATTATAATTTTTGGTTATTTGTTATTATCCATTATCATTCTAATCCCTTGATTAATATTTGACTAGAATGCCGTTCTCGTTTTATTTTTAAATATCCACTTATTGTAAAAAATGTGCAGTAAACAAGTTATATTTAAGATGTATTGAAAATATTTTATCGAGAAAATAATGTTTAGATCAAGGTGCGGATTTAATTTTCTTTTAGTCAAGGCGCATTGAAAAGAGTGTCGTTCAAAAAATGAGGGACAATTCAAAAACCATATTCCGGATAAATTAATTTTTTAATGAGTTTCGTTTTGTTTTCAAACAGTAAATTAGTTTGCTTGATAATCCGCGAGTAAATTTGAGAAGCCAACATTTTGAAAACTTTCAAAAAATAAAGCATCGATTAAGGAGAAAATAAACTATTGGGTTAATTATTCCTTTGACTTGATTGTTTTCAAATGAACCAGTAGAACGCTATGTTTCTAACCAAGAAACGCCAATTTTTTTTATGCCTCTGACCGCACATGGTCTCTTCAGAATTTGTGTAAAATTTTTAATTCGGTAAAAATTAGACAATTAAAATTTTACAACAATTTCACGGTGCTTCATGTTATTTGTTACAAACAAAGCATTTCTGGACTTTTTTAATTACTTAGGGAGTTTTTCGTTAGTTATTTAAAGCTTTAATGTAAATACACCAAACTGAAAAACAAGGAGTTTTTCAATACAATCTACAAAACTTTTTCGATTTGTTTTACATATTTCTTTGAAAATTTTTTTCCAAGTCTCAATCCGGAGGTTCATATAAACAATTCCTCCCGTTCGTACGTACGGTGCTATCAATATGGAAAAGTTAATCTTCGAAATAAACATTAGGTAAGAATGTAGCTTTGACTTGTAAATGTAAATAAAATTTGTGTATATGTAATAATACAACTGATATTCGATAAGTTTCTAATTTAAGCCTATAATTAGGAGCCAGGCTGAACTTGATAATTAAATTCATTCAAAAAAAAAAGACGCTATCAAAGATTATTTACATTTATTTCCATCTTAAAAACGATGATAAACATGTAATTTATCTGGAGATACTTACAGTTGACGTCATAAGGTTATATTTCCCTTTTTGTTTAATTAGAAATTTTGAATGCCCTTCAATATATTCGTAAGTTCGGTTCTCTATTAATATCTGGAATAAAGCCAAACGTAATGTAAATGGCTGTATCTTCAGAAATCGAAATGATTTCACAGAAAACGAAACCAATCACTTCATAAGACAGTTTTGATTTCTATATGTAATATTTGCAATAAATTGTATTTCTAAGCAAACCTTAACATTGAAATTGAAATTGAATGTAACTCTTATTTATTTTATTTAAATCTTGCTATTATTCAATTTTTTGATATATATTTACTGCATGTTTAAAAAGAATATGGAAAATCGTTTGTAATCGTCATTTACAATAAATCAAAACATGAACATAACCTATCATTGCATCTGGCATTTTAGTAATAAATATACATGTTGGCGGCAAAGTGGAAATCAGATTATTCTTTAATAACTAGTCAATTGAATTTAATTTGAATTTTCCATATGTATGCTTTCTCTACGCAACTCTCAATTTTAATGAAGGATAGTCAGACAATACGGACTCATTTTTCCTACATATCAAATATTTATTATCACCAAGAGTACAAAGTAAAGCTGAATTAAAACAAAAGCAATCAACGGTAAAACATAATTTTAAATTTAATATAATTCTACTAAATTCACCTCGTAGCATTTTTATCAAACTCTCAAACATTGTTAATACACTGTTCAAGCTATTTATTGGCTACTGATTTAACACTCGTTAGAGATCAGCTATGGGACAAGAAAGAAGACGTTCATGAGTATACACGGCATTTACACCTTATACAAGTTACCAAAAGCACACTAGACCAGAGTAGAAGTCTTAAAAAATGAAAAAAAGTGGAAGAAAATTATGGTAGGATAAAACCCATTGGAAACGCAAAATAATATGATAAAAATGAAAGAAAAAATAAATTACGGGCGATCTGAGTTCGGGGAATAGGAGGGGGAGAGTTTTTAAGGGTAAAACATGGTTGGTTTATTTCAATTTCCTGCAAAACTTCAAGTCCTATGGAAAAAAGTTAAATGGCAAAGTTGTAGGTTATAAAAAGATCTACAACGTTTGTATTTACAGTTTTTTCACATAACCTCAAAATTTTTCGATTGAAAATTAGGATGCTTTTCCGATATTCATTCAAAATAAGGTGAAAAAAAATATTTTAAATTAAAAAAATTACAGTGTATTTGGAACATAAAAAGGTAAGTTTTTCGTGGAAAAAAAATTTGTTTGTAAAAGTTAAAAGTAAAAAACTACAAACTTGGTTATTTGAATTTTCACATAAATTTTGAGGCTATGTGAAAAAAGTGTAAATAAAAAAGCTGTAGATCTTTTTATTACCTACAACTTTGCCATTTAACTATTTTCTAAAGGACTTCTAGTTTTGCCAGAAATTCAGATAAATCGAATTTTACCCTTATACACTTTACTTCCCGAACTCAGATCGCCTGTAATTTATTTTTCCTTTAATTTTTATCATATTATCCTCTCTTTCCAATTGGTTTCATTCTACTATAGCTGATGAATAATGATCGAGTACTTCTTGATATTACAACCCATTTTCACTCGGCAAACATTTTGGTGATCAGTGAGTAGATAAAAAATGTTTTATTTACAAAAATTATTAACTGTTTAGTCATTAAGTAAAATGAACGATTTTCATTGCACTGACACCTATATGTTACTACCAATCAAAGTATAAAGGTTACAATAGACCACAGATAAATTGTACCATTTATGTGTATGTGTATATTTGTATTATGTATTGAAACAATTGGTGTATGTTTTTTTTTTCTACTTTTTTTTCAAATATATATTTCAATTTTTTTATTTTATTGATGGTTTTTAATATATTTCTATGGTATGCTTTATGTCTACATTTACATTCAATTATAAACGTATATAGTGGTTATAAAATAAAAAGTTTTTTTATTTTTACTTTTAAGTCAAATAGTACAAAGCAGAAAAAAAAAATTTAGAAAAAAGAGAATTATTTCTTTAACTATTTTATTACAGTATTTAACAGCTGTCTACGTTGCTGGACGTTTTTACCATAATTCTCTTGTACATACCAACTATGCGATCTAGGAAGCAAACACGTATTAAGCACGTCAGTAGCAACATTCTACTGATTATTACTATTACTATTATTATAAAAATTACTATTTATTATAAAAAAGGATTCGGTTTTTCATTGGATCCGGCTTTTTTTAATTATTAGCTTCGATGTTAAATTTTAAATGGCTAAAAATACTCAGGAGTCATTCTTGCGTTAGGCGCTTTTGTAGCAAATTTCACTTTAAAAAGAATCCCCTCCCCCTCCCCCATACGGTTTTGATTGTCAGCAATAAAAGACGAAGGGGAATAAGAGAATTCGATCGAATAAATTTTCGTAGAACTTCGGTATTCGGTTTTGTTTTCTTCTGTATTTCATAGACAAATGAAAAAAAAAATTCATTAGGAATACAACTCTATGATCCATGTTAATCTATTTTAGATTTTTGTGCTCAATAGTTTTTAACATTTGCTTAGCTCCACCAATGCGAAATTTATTCGAAACGAATCCAAAAATTTAGTGCTAGTTAGAGCGTAAAGCAAGTTTTTGTCCGAAGTAAGATTTGATAATACGAATTTAGTCCATGTGTCCGTATTCTATAAACGCCATACAAAATTTATAAATGGTTTTTGATTATATAAACAAACAATTTTCATAAATACTAATTAATTCAGTACATTATCAAAAATTTTGTCAACAATCACAACGAAAAAAAAAACAACGGTTCTATAAAAATATTGTTGCTATGATATGCTCAAAGGAAATACAATAGACAGAAAATTACATTTCATCACATTTGATGACGAAAAATTTCAATATTTTCACGTTATTCATAACAATAGAAAAAAATTCAATGTTCCTAAGCTTCTTTCGTGTCTTCAGAATATGCGTAAATATTTCGAGATAAATTGTTGAACATCTTCTTTATTTATTAAATAAAAGTATTCATGGCACATTCATAACTACACTCCACTATAACATACAATATTATGATTGGTTACTCAGCGGGTAATATTTGAGAATATTATGTAGTATTGATAACGGTCATGAATTTTAATTAAACTGATTTTTCATAAAATTATAATAAACAAACCACCACTCCTTATGCACTAGACGCGGTAATTTAGATCAATTTTACTTACATATCTCTCTCGATTTTAAACTAGTCGTAAAGACAAGAATTCTTTTGCATTATGCTCAGAAATGCATTAGCAAAAAATATACCCATTTGGATTTATTGCTTTTTTTATACTCGACCTACATTATATGTCAGAGACGATTTAGATTGAGATATCAATACTTTGATTTGATCGAAATGGGAGAATTTGGACCTTTATCGTATTTTTATTTAAAACGATAGATAAGTTAATTAGTGGCTAGATGGAATACACCAAATAATATCGATAGTGGAAGAATTGAGAAGTTGGGTTTATTAAGGGTTTAAAATTTAGTTCTAATATAAAATTTAGAATCACTTTTATACTCGACATATATAATTTGTCATTGTATATTAATTTTAGTCTAAAGTTTCTAACATTACCTAATATTGACCGCACAAACAAAATATTGGTATAGGTGTTCAAAGAAACATCTAATTAAAACAAAATCTAATCTAATTCCAACTACGACTTTTCATCCGTCGTCACGACAAATCAAAAACAATAACAGATAACGAACTTAAATTTTGGTGACGCATTCTAAACATAAAAAGTGAGTTTAAGTTCGAGAATAAGTTAAATCGGTCAATAACAAACAACTTTTGTTTGAAACATTTTTTCGTAAAATGTTTGAGTTATCCACAATGTTAGCTTAAATTTGGGTAATATATATATTAATCTTTATACATATATAACAATATAGATTGGATATTTATAGTATTTTATGAATTCGAATTAAAAATATTCCAAACAATTAAATTATTACTCTAAATTATGTATGCATTTCAATAAGCATTTTTCTAAAATACAGTTTTTTGTTCTACTCTACATTTTTATCAACTCTTTAACGACCTCGGAAATTCTTATATAAAGAGTGTCATAAATTTTTATTCATTTTTTTAAAATATCAAAAATATATTCCATTTTTTTCACGCATTTTAAAAGCATTATGAAAAAAAACTTAACATCGATATTTTAAAATCGAGATAGTATTTACTAAATAACTGCGTTTAGTATGTTGATAACATTTAAACTATATAATATTATATCAGGACCTAGATAGACTTGTGTGTGCAATAATTGGGGACCACATTCTATCAATGGCATTATGTACAGAATAACTTAAATATCAAGGATCCGGATATTGCCAAACCAAGCTATTTTCGATAGATTATAAGGTTTTGAATATAAATAATTTCTTGTGAATTGGGCAACAATAAATATTTTTGAACTATTGTTATTTTTATAGAAAAAAGCGTTGGCGGTATAAGGGATTTAAATTTGATAAAAGCTAAAACACGACATTAAAAGATAAATGAAGAATTTTTCGAAAAAAAAATGAAAATAAGACTCCAAAAGTATTAATTTTTGCCTAATAAACAAAAAATAAACAATTGATAATTTCTTTTGAAAAACTTCGTTTTTGGGTTATAAATCGAAAATATCTATCAACATGGTTCAAAAGTATACATATATATATATATATATATATATATATATATATATATATATATATATATATATATATATATATATATATATATATATATATATATATATATATATATATATCAATATATTTTCGATTTATAACCCAAAAACGAAGTTTTTCAAAAGAAATTATCAATTGTTTATTTTTTGTTCATTAGGCAAAACTGAATACTTTTGGAGTCTTATTTTCATTTTTTCGAAAAATTCTTCATATAATTCTACATATTTATTTATTAATAGTTATAATTATAAGTATAATTCTACATATTTATTTATAAGTGTTATCTTGATGGCAAACGGAAATGGACTAATTTGCTTATTCTTTGGTTATTCTCACCTATACCAAAATTTTATGAGTGATCAATGTTTTAGCGTTAAAAACTTTCAACTAAAATTAATACACTCTGACATATTAAAATTAAAATGCATAAACTATTATGTCATAAATATCTTTTAAATATTGTTTTGCGACCTATATATAAAATTAATTAAGTTGGAGTTATCGAATCAAACCGCCCAAACAATATATCTACATATTAAAATACTCTTATAAAATGTATTCGAAATAAAATGACTATTTAACATGAAATATATTATTGCTATTTGCCATTTAATTGAATTATTTCATATTCCACTTAAATAAGAATTAAAGTAAATCAAATCAACGTTTTAGATAGAAATAGACTCTATTTCTATTATAAAGTGAACATATATGAATTTACCATATGCAATAATAATTTCATTTATGTAAAATATTATCATGTGACCAGGTTTGTTTTACCTACTGCTTACTGTTATATTAGTGCAGATATTTTAAATATATGTATTTCAAATACCAATCAAAAATATTTATTTTAATACGTGACATTCTATAGTTTTTATTTAAAACTTTTTTTAAGATAATTTTATAGGATGATGTATTGTAGTTAAAGCTTAGGCTAGATGATATCGTTCTTAAGACTTGTATTATTATTATGTTGTTAATAAAGACAAATTAAATTGAATTTATTCGTAATATATTTTAGGTCGGCCATTTGAATTCATCCATTCAAATATCTTATAACAAATAAAAAATATATCACTTGGATATGTATACCAATTTAACAACATTAAATTCCCGATTATTATGTTGTGTTGTGTTGTTTATCAGAATTAATTTGGTTTATATATTCTTTGAAACTGAAAAATTATAAAATAAACTCATGTTTAAGTGAGCGTGGAAGATTTAGTTTGTCATAAAAAATTATTTATATTATATTTAAAAATTATTATATTATATTATTTTTTGAGTAATTTTTATAAAACTACAACATAATGTTTGATAATGAATTCTAAAATATCTCGTTCTCATGTCCGAAACGATAGTGTTTAACATATAAAAGAAACCTTCAGTAAGGTCAAATCAAGATTAAATATTCGATCTTCTGGAGTGAGTGGATTAATTTTTGGATGGATAAATTAAAATTTACCATGTAATATATCAATATATGACAAATCTAAACATTTGGAAATATTCGAGACAGTAACATATTCACTCATTTTGCCAATTTTCACCAGTTTGTCATCAGGATAACTCCAAAATGGAAAGGAGATAACAAGCTGTAAATATAGAACAACAAAAGTATTTTTAGGGAATGAGTCAAAATCTATAAATTGGAATTAATTAATAATAATAATAGCCCATGAGCCTGTGTAACAAAGAAACACTTTTCTCTCTCCTTGAAAAAGGGGTAATGTACATTTTACCGCTCTATTCCTTTTAATCCAATTTCGTTGAGCGATAATCCTATTTTCAAAATGGGTCTTAATTTCAGCAATCACTTTCTTAGTACCAAATCTCTATCCTTGGAGCATGTATATAAGTCCTACCCTGGAGATCACATATGGAGAGTATGATAGGCGGAAAAGCAATTTTTATTTATTTTAACTATCGGATTACTCTATATGTCAGACACGCTGCATTTTTTTTTTTAAATACGAAAAGGAATTGAAATCAAACTACTGATACTCGTTAAATAAAATTGAAATATATTGTTTAAATACCGAAGGCTCACTTAACGATGTATGAATGCACAATAAAAAAAATTTGTGTATTTGCGTCAAAAACAGTGTTAAAAAATTTGTGTGATTTATCGTTTATCGTTTTTTTTTTCGTGATTTTAAACTAACCATACTTTTTCACATTATTTTCATTATGCGAAAAGAGTTATATTACATAAAAAATATCTGTTTTATTTTGAATCGACTGTTATAAGCATTAAATATTTCTTTATCTTAAATTAATTCCTAACATCTGTACAGCAACTGTAAAAATAATTAGAGTTAACACTGATTTTG
Source organism: Chrysopa pallens (assembly GCA_020423425.1). Lineage (NCBI taxonomy): Eukaryota > Metazoa > Arthropoda > Insecta > Neuroptera > Chrysopidae > Chrysopa > Chrysopa pallens. Next base: position 16,103,669 of record CM035596.1, read on the forward strand.
TGTTAAAAATTCAACACATTTTGTAGATAATCATCATTAGTGTGGATCGTTTCTTACCACCTAAATTGCGTTGATGTTACACACAAATTTTTAATGTGTAAGATATTGTTATTAATAATCTTACACTTTCCTTTGACGAGTTGAAACAGACTATACATCATCATATGAGTATTATTTCTGATATGCTAATTTAAAAAACTGAATATTTCAGTATACGCGTATATGAATTTTTAATCAAATTAATGTCCCGTTTATAATACAGTTTGTTATATTCATTGTGTGGTGGTCAGTCGATGGAGATGATTTGCAATGTTACATCGCAAAAAAAAACATCATCAAATGAACGTATAACACACAGATAATTAATTCATTTTTTTTGTTTTCAATATATTTAGATTCATCGAATGCGTACTGTCTGTGGTTTTTACACCCACATAATGGTGTAGCGATAATATATTAGTAGTTCTGTGAATTGCAGACCTCACTCAGAAGTAAATAAAAAGTATATAAATAATATTGACAAAATTTAAAAGATTTCTAACACAATCCAAAACATGATCTTAAACAAATTAAATAATATGTAAAAAAACTAAATGTTATTTGTAAAATTAATAAAAAGTTTGGAAGTACATAACAAAGTCTCGTGTTCGAAACTGGTTATTAGTTTTTTTTTTTAGGAGAAAATGCAAATTTTCCAAAACATATACAGTGATTTTTCTGAGTGTAATCAGTATGCCTTCCAAATTTCGTTAAAATCATACAAGGAGCCCGAAAGTTGCAGTGGAACAAAGATAAAAAAGAAATTCCAAATCGCCTTGTTATATCATAAATCTCACTTCGTACGTTCAATTATTGGCAGGGGTGCAAAGGGTTCCAGAAAATTATTTTTCTAAGTTTGTCAAGCAGGACTGTCACTAGGTTGAAAGAATTTCATAAGGATTATGTCGAAAAAATTACGAGAATGTAGACGAATATTGACAATTTGATTATTTTATAGAAATATTCAAAAGTTTAACTACGAAAATAAAAATTTGCTTTTATTCTCGTAATAATAATTCTTGTCCAAAAATCAATCAACAATATTAAAAATTTGATTAAAACAAGTGAAGATAACAAATAACGGACATAATTGTTTAGATACTCGACATATGATTGAATATTATTTTTTGGACTATATTTAATTAGCATTCATAGAATACTATAAATATCTAGTCTATACTGTTATATATACTTGTCTAGTCTATACTGTAATAATATGGATTGTAATTACCAAATTAAAAATCTAATATGTGATAATGCTCTAAATTTGAGCTTAAATTCTGGCGAATCATAACATTTTTTGAAAAATTTTTCAAACAAGAGTTGTTTGTATTTGAATTTTTTTCAATCTTTTATAGTTTAAAATTTGGGTTAAGGGTCTACTAGTCCCAACAGACCAATTTTACTCAGTCACGAACTTCAACTTACTTTATATATTCAGTCGGCGTTTTGTTTTTGAGTTATCGTGAAAACGGATGTACGGACGGAAAGTCGGAAATGGACTAATTAGGTGTTTCTATGTACACTTATGAATAAATTTTGTTTGTGCAGTTAATATTAGGTAGCATTACAAACTTTAGACTAAAATAAAATACACTCTGACATATTATGAGTGTCGAACAGATTATTTTACTAATGTATTTTTTAATTTCATTTACTTCTACTTAAAGGAATTATTGAAATCCTGTCAGAATTATGATATTATGAGTTTTTACCGGAAATATATGTTTTGAGGTATAGTCTAAAAGAGCATAGTTTTTAGAAATTGACCTATTACAACGAAATCGTAGAGAAATTTTTTATCCAAAATTCATAAAAATTGTTATTCCCTTTTTCTATCTGTCCATCATCACGATAGTCCAATATCGAAAAGAGAAAGCGACAAAAAATATTCTTGAATGAACATAAAAACTTTCAATTGGATCTCATGAATCGATGGCCCCTTATAAAGTGTAAGGAATACAAAAAAATTTCAAAATTTTAGATTCACCACAGCTTTAGTTAAAATTTAATACAAAAAAAATTATAACCCCTTACTTCAAAATTTTAAACTGTATAAAATTAATTGATTATTTATTTGAATAGACATATTTAATGATTTTAAATTAATACCTGAGTAAAGAATCTTAAGCATTTGTAAAAATAAACAAAATTCAAATTTCAAAGGCTAATTATGAACTTTTAACGTATTTTATAGTTTTATCAATTCATGTCGAATTTTTTTTTCTGTGAAGAATAAGCGACCGAAATTCATGTTCTTCGTTGCACCTGTTTGTAGGAGCCATAAAAACCTGTCCCAAACAACATGACAAATTCATTAAACTCAATTTAATAGCTTATTATTATTATTATTATTTTTTTTTTTTTGGTGTTACAACTGTTCCAGGGCTTGTTGCTTATTATAATTAAATACAAAACTTAACAGTTACAGGTTATGATATTGATAATGTGTATTGGTCTTGTTTTAATAGATTGTGGTACAAGTTTTTTAAAATGGTAATTTTTTAGGGGTGTTATCTTAACCAAAAAAATAATTAGATCGATTGAAAGAGTGAAAACAGTTATCTCGTTGGAAGAAATTTGTTATTTTCCTTTATTAAACATTCAGTTTAATAATCGTGAAAAAAACATTATTTTTTCATGAAAATAGTTGAAATTGTTTTCTGCGGTGGGCGTAAAACAAAGAAACGTCTCTCAACTGCCATGATTTTTGAAATAAATTAAGAATTACAACACTGAGATTTTTGATGTACAACATATTCAGAAACTAAAGTAGTTTAAAGTAGGAATTAGTTTTGGCAACATTTTACATTTTAAAGACATAAACTTTTATATGATTTTTGCTATGTTCGTTTTGTAACTTTTTTCAAAATCCTCAAAGAAATCTTTTGGAATGGCATGCACTGATGTAAAAAAATAATGAACTCGAAAATAACTTGCGCTGTTTACGAGTTCTCGAATTCGTTAATAATCTTTGTAGGCAGTAAGTGTAGAGAAAAAGAGATAGATATGTTGACTAGGCTCCTGACATCGTAACGTGCAATAAGTAATTTCGTTCCAGTAACTATGTCTAATGATCGATTATTCACACTGTACATAATACATAAACTGTGAATAACTTTAATAAAATAATTTTTCTTGTAGTGTCTACGTGTACGAACACAATATAATGTATTACAAGCCTTTTGAAAGAGAAAAAAAAATAGAAATTTTATAAAGTGAACATTGGCTTCCAACTATACGCGAAGGGGTTTTAATATTATCTGCGGCGCATATACGCACAGCACGATACTTTCTGTAATTTGAATATAAAATATTTTATTTTTGAAGGTAAGATATGTTCCAGGCATTTCAAGAAATGCAAGCATTGCACAAAAAAAATTTTAAAAATCCGCTCTTAATATCATAAGTAATAACACAACCAGTGAATTTTGTTTCCAAAATCGACGAGTTCAAATTGATCTTAAAATTTGATAATTTTATAAATTCTAGAAGATTTTTGGAAAAAATCTTAAAATTTTCAAACGTGTAGTATTCTTTTCATATAATATCCGCAAAATACGCGAAAAAATAATAGAAATTTTGACTGGACTGCACTTATGATTAATAGGCTGAGTTCATTGGCTGACGAATATCACCGATCAATGTATGTTAGAGTATATTAATTTAACTCTAAAGTTTATAAAGCAAGGAAAAATGGAAACCACAAACAAAATTTTGGTGTAGATGTTCATAGAATGATCCAATATGGAACCCGAACCGTCTTTACTTTACGAACAAGAATTTGAAGTTCTTTTTTAAAAATCTTAAAAAATAAGAAATATATTTCTAATTAAACAAAGAGGAAAATACTTGCGTGTGACTTCAACTGTTAGTAATTCTATGTAAATTTCATGTTAAACATCGTTTTCCAGAAAGAGACAGAAAAAAGTCTTTCACAACTTATAACTTCTTTGTTTTTGAATAAATTTAAATTTAATTTTCGTGTTTTGTTATGGTTTTTAATCTAGTTTCTTTCACATTTTAATCACAAATATAGAAAATTTAGAATCAGTTTGATGCCCTATTAGCCGCATATCCGCTCGTCTGCCGGTCCATCATCAAGATAACTTGATGAACAAAAGAGATAACAAGCTGAAATAGTGGTGGAATTTGGTATGAATACATAAATTCACATACAAAAATGTTTGTTTTCGGAAAAAGAACAACTATTGTTTGAAACATTTTTCATCAAATGTTTAGATTCGCGATAATTTAAGCTCAAATTTAGCTAATAAATACATGTATAACAACAGTACATATTATTACTACATACATATTTGTTTAGACTGGATATTTAGATTATTTTATGAATGCAAATGATTAAAAATTAGTTCAAATATTGATAACCAACCGTATGTCGAATAGCTAAGCTATTAACTCTGTTATCATCACTTGTAAATAATCATAATCAGTGCTTTAATATGAAGAATTTTATGATATTTTTTTATGAAATACGTAAATTTCATGAAATGCCTGCGACACTTATGCTAAAAGTATTAAATTCACATGACACATAAGTGATGTAAACAACTTTTGAGTGTATGGTTTCTGAAAAAATTTTGATGCCCTGGTGTCTGTTAATGTGTGAACATACAGCAAATTATATAATTAAAATTAAAGAAATTTTGTTCAGAGTTGATCGTAATAATCCTCACATCGATAAATAAATATTTTAAAAATAAATTTTCAAATCGTGCATCCAGTAAATAAATATAAACACGGGATTTAATAGAAAAAACCCTATAGAAAAAATCAAATCGGGAGACCTATTTTTTTTTTTTTTTTTTTTGTTAGCGATGAAGCCCATTTTCATTTGGAAGCCCGCTTTGACCCCTTGTGATTTTTTGGCGATGGATTATTTTGAAATCCCGGGTTTGAATAAACCGTCCAAGGATCGTACAATATTTAACGACAACGATGATTGAGGACCAATGAAATTTCAATAATATAAAAAAACAAAACTATGAAAGATATAAATCGAACAAGAAAAGGTAAAAACATATATTATTTGTTAGAAAAATTTTTTACCGGAAATCCACATATATATTTTCGTTACTCAAAATATACTTTTCTGTTAATAACATTAAAGTTTAATAAACTAGTTTTCATCTGATTAGATAAACAACTTTTTTATTAGTTATTTTTGTTTTCGAACTAAATAAAAATAAAATATTATTTAATAACATTGAATATATGTATATCGTTCATCAATCAAAATAAAGATATATCAAATCTATGAAACATTCTTAATGCTTCATAGATTCAGGTAAATAACAGCATCGTGAACTTTTAATTAGTTTCATGCAAATAAATATAATAACTAATAAACTAAATTATTTACATGGCCGGAACGTATTGGGGTATCAATATTTGAATCATAATAATGATAAAAATACTGATGTTCATTTGAGATGCGAAAATTTGGAGACTTATTCATTAATCATTCTTGATTGAACATTTTAATTTTGAATTTATAATTAGGAAAATAAGATTAAGTTTTTGTTGAAATAGACATTATCATTTAAAAATAATTTCGTTTCATTTCATTACTGAAATCATATTAAAATTCACAATAATTCATAGGATGTTTAGCCTTTAAAAATCTGCCTTTAAGTTTGCATAAAAAAAAAAAATATTTTAAAATATGATTAAAGAACAATTTTTAGATATTATGTTAAACTATAAACGTTTAATGTGTAATATTTTTCCGCTCGGTATATATGTCAATGATTTCGTAAAAGGGACGGAAGGGCGTAACAGTGGTAAAGTATAACAGAAAACTAGGAAAATGAGCGATATTTAAAAGTGTAACCACATGTTATTGTGTACCACATTAAAAAGATTTGTAACATACTATTTGTATAATGTTAAAAAATGTGTTCAAAAATATAAATTAATTAAAAAATTAAAAATAAAAAATAAAAAAATGAAATGATGTGGTGTCGTGGGACACCAGGTAGGAACGAAGTTCCTTCGGCTAATGTAGAATCGACACAAATTGCAAAAAAAAATCGTGCTCAATTTTATGTAGGTTTTCTTGATTTTTCTCTTAAATTTTGCTGATTAATTTTTATTTAAGTACAAGAAAGTATTTAGGAAATTCAGTATTTTAGGAAATAATAAATTACTTAAAATAAAAAAACATCGTAATTCAAATTATCAACTAAATGTTTGTGTATCTATAATGTGAGTATTCGCCATGTGCTTGTCCATGAATTCATGAGTATATACTATGCATTGGCGGGTTGGAGTGTTAATAGAAAGAGAAGGGATGAGAGAACGAAAAGAAAGAGGGAGAAAGAGAAAGGTATTATACACTACTCGCTTGTGTATGCGACTTTCGCGCCTGCGCACGTCTTAATTCCACGCTTTTTTTTTCTTACGGTTTTACTATCACATTTTTTTCAGTTCGCTCACACAGCAAAATCCCTATCCCCTCCAAGCCTGCCGTAAGGAACTTCGTTCCAATAAATAATAACAATAAAATGTCATTAAAAAAATCGTTGTTTGTAACGAAAAATCATTATAAATAATACCAATGATTTTTCAGGATAAAATATTAATTTTTGGTTATTAATAAGGTGACATATCATATGTAAGACGTCATATGCGAGTACTCTAAGGCTCGCTCGTTTTTTCTAACATTATTTTAAACTTAAGTCAATTTCATACAATTTTTGCTAGTTTTGAGTGTAGAATATAAAATTGTTTTGTTTCATAAAATTTCAAACATAAAAACGTTATATTAGTTTGTTTATTTATTTTCAGACTTTTATGATCGCTTTCATATGTTGATTTTGTGTGTTTGTATGTTTGTGTTTGTGTTCTTGTTTGTACTCGCAATGTAACATCGAAAAAGATTATCGCCATTAAAATTATAACATATGGTAATAAAAATTGAGTAATTTCGTGTATTATATATAACAAAACAACAATGTTATAATATAATATATATATATTATAAAGATGATTTGAAAATTATTACAGAATCGTTAAAAAACATCAAAATTATTTTATGATGAAAAATAAGTTATACACGGATAGTGAATTTACAGTGAATTTGAATTATATTGAAAGTGGAATAAATCGTCGTATTTGAATTTCTAAATCACCTTCTTTAAATGGGTTTATCGTTTTTGATGTAGACCTGCATTATTTTATAATAACACTTTATTCGCTCACAATTTTTTTTATTTTGATATGAAAACGGATACGTAAAAAATTCTCTAAATGGAATTACATGGTAAGATTATATGGCATACCAAATTTCTTTCCATTTGGATAATTATTTATGCACTAAATTTGTGCTAATATTAGTATAATTTCGTTTGTTTATATTTTTTGTGTTAAAATTATTATGCCACATGTCACTATAATTCAAACATAATTTGATAGTTTACATTATCTATTACTTAGAATATATTTTTATTTTGAAAGTATTTAAATTTTTAAATATAGACTTTATAGCATTATTTTTATAACAGATTTAAAAAAATTAAATTTAATAAATGAAATTTGAGTAATCCCTCAAATCAATTCATTTGAATGATTGCACTTTCTTGTTTTTGATAGAAACTTTTTGTCATATCTTCTAGTTCTGTAACAAAATTATGATTTTTCTTAACTAGCAATAATAATGAAAAAACAAACTTAAACATGACCTGTTTTGAACTCCCACTTTTTTGAGGAAATGAATCACTTTCAAATCGAAGTTAACACTTTTGATTTGAAAAACTATTCTAATATGAATATAATTTTATTATTAAAAATTAGTAGAATATTCAAAAACCATTCAAAAACAATGTAATAAATTAAAAAAAAAAATAATCCACTTTAGTTTTCCATATGCGAACGTTCCATGCTTTTTAAAGTAGTTTGGAATAAAATTTCTTTTATTTTATACTTTAAAAGTAATTTTCATTTAAAATAAGTTTTGTATCTTATTTTATTTTACAAATTAACAGATTTTTGGTATAGTCTGTTTAATTATTAGATACACAACATTCTTTTAAAATAATGCAAATAATCATTATGTTGAAACTTATATTATCGTATGAAATCTAGTCAACAGCGTAAAATAGTTATTTTTGTATAATGTTGGTGCTATCGTCAAATATGATATATTGCACTAACTTTAATAGATTATATTTGTGATAACATACGTTCTTTATCTATAAATCTTTTTATATAAACTCTATTTAAAAATCGATGGAATAAACATCATAATTTGTATCTTTATGATTTTAGAAACTCTTTGTATAATGTAAATTGATTTTTAAAAAAAACCGTGTAAAACAAGGAAGTAATATACATTGTTTTTACATGCCAAAAATTATTAAGTTTATTGTTTGTTATTTATAATTCACGTGACTCATCACCTGATTCCCTATGAGTGTAAATATGCCTGTTACGTACTATACAAAATAATTTGCTTGTCTAAGAAGATATTGCACTAATTTATGGTTATGGCTTTTAAGCAATTATTTTTTAATCGTGAAATATACTACAGTAGAGTCTTCTATAGCTTAAACGTTCATAATGTAATAACCTAGAATTTGATAAAATTTTATATTCTCATCATTTGAGAGTTCAAAACCTCTTTTACTTAAAATGCGAACCCTATATAACTCAATAGAATAATTTGGGATTGGATCCCAAAGATTGAATGTATTAAATATGAATATGAGGCGATTGTTTATACACTCGACATATGATTGAATTTCAGTGTTTGGACTTTATTTTGCATTCGAAAAAGAATATAGATATCCAGTTAATGCAGTTATATATACTTCTATTATAATATATCTTACCAATAATAAGTAATAATTAACAAATACCACCACCTAAAATTGTAGCAAATCCTAATAGATTTTTGTTGGATTTTATTTTATCGAAATTTTTTTACTGTATTTATATAATGCTAACTACAAATGTTCAGAGACTTGATAATAATGGGGTGCACTTAGACGCTCTTACTTTGGATGAAGATGTACACGATAATTGCCCTAAATTAGATTTTCGTATCCAACATAGGAAATAAACGAGTGTATAATAAATTTTGTAAATGATTTTTTTAATAAAAATATTAAATAAAGTAATCAACGTTTGATATAAAGTTATCTTTTAAGACTATTTTCTGTTCGTTTGGCTTTACGAAATCTCGTAAACGGAAGGAAATATTCCGTCATGTTATCAATCTTAAAAGATAAAAGAGTAATTCAAATACAAATAATTTTATTTTTTAACTCTAAGTTTTAAAAAAAAATTACTTATTAGTCTATCCACCACTTTCTAGAAATGCTTAGAATGCATTGAAACGGCATTAAACTACCGTAGCATCTGTAATACCGATAAAAGTATAATTCGTATTTATAGAAAATTCGTGGAAATTCGTATTTATAGAAAAATTTTCTTTTCAGCAACTTAATATTCACAATCCAATAGTTAATAAATTAAACAACAGGAGTAGTTCTCAAAATATCGTCTTAAACTTGATTTAAATATCGATTTTTCACGAAGAAATAAATTTATATGATTCGTAATTATAATCCGTTGAATGGGAAATGGATTAACAGCTCCCACTTAAATGCAACTTTGGTGTCAGACACTATATAAAAATTGTTTAAACATATTAACTGAAAGACAGTCATCTTCAATTAATAAAGATAATTAAATGCCAGTCATCTTCATTAATAAAGGTGAATTTTTATAAGAACTATTCACTAACAATGGATGAATAATATACCTCAATTTACAAAAATAATTAAAAATATGTTTTAACGTCAGATATTAAAAAAAACAATTATACACCGATGCAAAGAGTAGGGTAAAGTGGTGAAATGTAATTGAACATTATACTACACTTTTTTTTTTTTTAATTTAAGTGTACACTTCAATTATATTGAACGGAAATTTAAATTTTTTCAGGCTTAAACATAAGGATAATTTAACAAGTGAACATAGCAACTAACAAAGTTAATTGTTTAGATACTCAACATATGATTGAATGTTATTGTTTGAATTATTTTCAATTAGTATTCATAAAATACTATAAATATCCAGTCTATACATTTAAATATGTATAATAATAATATATATTGCTATTACCTATATGTGTTTAGTAGCTAAATTTGAGCTATAACTGCGGAGAATTCGTTATGAAAAATATATTACAAACAAAAGTTGTTTCATATAAATATTTTTTGTATTTGAACTTTTTTTCTATCTGTAATAGTTTAAAAGTTGGACCATTGGACCCAATGGACAACTAAATGTTTCTATGAACACCTTTACGAAAATTTTGTTTGTATGGTCAATATTAGGTAACGTTACAAACTTTAGACTAAAATGAATATACTCTGAACAATTATATATGTCGAGTATAAAAAAGATTCCAAATTTTATATTAGAACTTAATTTTAATTATGATTAATTTGTTTTGGATTTTTGGATAAACTCAACATCTCAATTCTTCCACTTTCTATATTATTTGGTATATTCATATGATATAGGTCCATTCAACCCCAAATTCTCCCATTTCGATCAAATCAAAGTATTGATATCTCAATATAAAACGGCTAAAAATAATCGCATTATCCGCTCCTGCACAGTCTAATCGTCGTATCAGCCTGCAGACCAAGGAAAGATGTCGCTTGCATCCGTAATAAATGGTAAAGATCCCAACGAAGAAGGCTATATCTTTCCTGTTTTGGCTAATAAATCTGGCTTTTGCTGCATGACCTGAAGTAAGACTGTTATTTTTAAAAATACTGTTTTTTTTTTTTTTTACAATTACAAAACCCAAAAATGGTGACCTCATCTTTGATTGGGGAAAAACTCACTGCTGACCACATTTCCCTTTAATATGTCGTGGTCTCGTAACGATTCATCGCTACAGTGCATGAAATCACAATCAAATTATTTGTTTTCTACTCATATTTATTAAAATCTGTTGCCTTTTTACGGTATTAAAATTACATAGGGTTTCGATAGATGGAAGGGTGAATAATTTACATTTGAATTAATAGTTATGGCTTAAAATAACATAGATGTTTACACATAACATGTTATCTATTAATAATTTTAATATAAATTTTTATTACCTATAACACTCAATTTAAACTTTATTATTATATAAATTTAATGTTTTTATTTTCTTAATGAAAGTTTAATTATGAAAAATTTAGTATTATATTAAGAATTAACATATTGTAACTCCATTAATGGTTTTTAGTTTTTCAAAACAATCGTAAGGAAATTTCAATTAATCTTGAATAAAATATTCACTCTCATAAATTTATTACCATAAGAAATATTGTTTACCGTTAATTACGATTAACAGACACTTCAAATTCAAAGTTTTAAAATAAATCGATGACATGAGAACGTCGTTTAAATGTTTTTTTCATGAATAAATATCAGCGATTCTTACATTAGAAAATTCTTAAACATTTTAATAGAAAAAACAAAAGGACGTTGATCATTAAATGGAAATTTTAATTGTCTTTAGTCATTCCCACAGGTAATTTTTTTTTTTATTAAGAGATGAAAAAAAATTAACAATATTTCTTTTTTGTACGTATTGTATCGCACCCAGACTTAATGGACTTTATTCTGTTTTTTTTGTTTTAATATACCTTGAGTGTATTAAGTAATCAAACCATTTAAATAAAAAAAGTTAATTTAAGCATTTATTGGTTATGAATTAGCAAAAGGTTCTGATGTAAAATAAAACATTCTTTTAGTTCTTAATAGTGTAGCTATTGTTTCGTTACATATTTATATTTTAATTAAGACGCTTGAGTGATTTTTGAGAACAATTGGTAGCTTAGATTTCTGAAATTGACAATGGAAATTAAGACAGCAACAATTTTCTAAGTCGTCGTTTAGTTCATCACTTTTATTCCTTCAACTTTTGTTCTAAATTTTTATATTTCAATTAAGCATACATCTTTTTACATTGGAATTAATGCCAATGTCAAAAAGGCTACTCGGAACTACAACTTTTTAAAACTCAGTATGTCTTAGAATTTTTTTAAAGTTTTCTATCCAAATTTTAATAAATTTAACCATTTTGATTTTAAAATATCAAATTGGAAAATAATGCTAATAATATATTAATATTATCATAAAATTTAAAAAAAAATCAGATCTACATTAATTAAGGTGATAAGAGAATTAAAGAATAAAGCTAATAGAAATAAAAATGAGACCTTTCGAGTGAGAGGGAAACTACATATAGATGTATGTTACATGTCTTTACACTATCTCATTATTGTTTTAATTAGCTAACTACTTACATTCGTTTATCGCCTAAACTGGTTTTTTTAAATATAATAGTAAGTATAATATTAAGCTTTATTTTGCAATAAAAAAAATAAATAAAAATAAAAATGGTCAAATTTATTCAACAATAAATTTTCTGTATAAACTACCATGTTTAATGCGTTATTGTAAATTAGTTCAAAAGACATGCTTTGAAAAATCGTTAAGTCAATACTTTACAGTTCCATGAGTTGAATATTAAATTGTTTGTTTGCAGTCAGTATAACTTGACTATATATTAATAAAATTTCAGAACCTTATTTTCTTTTCATCGTACATATTTCATGCACCAAAAGTCAAATTGATGACGGTTTTCATGATACGGTATCCTAATAAGAAAATAAAATGAACAGAACAAAGTAAATGAGGAACATTGAATGAGAATAAAAGATAGATATAATTATATAACGCCTATAAAATAAAAGAGTTCTTCACTGATCGAAAACTATATACAATACAATATGTATATATATATATTTATAATAGCACATTGTATAGTTTAATATTGGTAGACTGGCTATAAGCGGCGAAAAGGTCTTAAAAAATATTAATTATTATTAACAGTATTTACATGCGTTTAAAAAATTAAAAAATATATTTTGTATCATGATGTGTCCAATGATTAATTATGCATTTTATATTAATAATCATATAGGAAGAACAATTATTTTTAGGATATTGTATCAATTTTGTGATATATATAGTTGCAAGAACAACTACTATTCTATCAAGCGTTATTATCATGAACTATTATTTTTTCAGTTTTGTAAGTCTCTCGGAAAAAAAATTTAATCCGTATAAAACAATTTTTATTGTTTATAAAATAATACTCTCTTCGTTAAGATCTCATTCACGATGATACCCAATTTTCTTTAGAAAGTAAATACAGGCCACTTCTCTTTATCGTAATTGGTGTGTATGTTATAACATTTTTTGTATTTAAATTTTTCTTCTATCTTTAATGGTTCAACAGTTGGACCATAGATCCATTTAACACAAAGGACCAATTTGACTTAATCGCGACTCAATTTAACTTAAACTCCGTCTTTATGTGTATAATACGTCTCATAAAATTTCAAGTCGCTCTCTATATCTTCGTTCTTTCGGCAAACAGAAATAGACTATTTAGTTAATTTATGAATCTTAATAATCAAAGTAAAATTGTGTTTGTTTGGTCAATATTTTCTGGCGTTGCAAAATAAGGAAGATGCACAAATTTTTTATCATTTCAACTGCGAGCATCATTATTTCACAAACATGAATTTTGAAGTTATTTTTTAAATATCTTTAAAAATTTGCCAAAATATAAACGTTTAAAATTGTAAATTAAATAAAGGATATTTGCATAAGTGATGTCATACATGTTCATCTTCATAGTGATTATACATAAGGGTCATTCTACCGTAAGAGGTCCCACCGATGCCCATGGCACTTATATACACTTTCCTTTAAAATTTCCGGTAAATTATGTTTATGTGCACAAATAAGTTCAAAAATTTTGAGGAGCGATTTTTCTATAGGAAATTATGCTAGAATCTCCCATAAAACTGCAAGTAAGAGATGAAAAACAATCTTTAAGAGCTTATTCGTTTTTGAGTCAATTTATTTTCGAAATTACTTTGGTATGAAGCCTAGTTTTACATTTTGATGAGTTAAATAGCAATTTTATTATTGCATCGTCCTTATTGTAATGTACACTAATATATTCATATAGTTATAATGTCGTGTATAATATTTTCATACAGTTATTATAAGACTAAACAGACAAGTGTACATTTGATAATATATTAAAACGATATGAAGACACAAAAATTATTACAGCAATATCATATTTTAAAGGATCACATTAAAATCAATTGTTTCTTTGAATTTATGTGAATCCATTATCAAACAAATTATACTTATATAGAACCATTATAGAATCAAACCACACTTATAAAGTATCTATTTTTATTTTAAATGTAGACAGGTGTTTTTTTTTTATGATTATTATTATTACTATATAGATATTAAATATATTTATATACATTCAAGTAGACATTAAAACTTTTAAAAATTATTATTATTATTACTGATAAATAACTGATTAATTTTAATTATAAGCATACAGTTCACACATTTAAGAATTTTTATTCAACAAAAAATAGTCTATGTCATTTAATAAATATAGTTTTTTTTTTACTATATAGTTTTTTTAATTTGTCACGATATTAGGTAATTTAGATATTGTTGAATTTTATTATAGGTGAGTCAATTTAAGACAAAACAGTCTATTATTAGTAATTTATAATGAAAATTAATGTATTATTTATTTTGTGCTAACCCCCATCCTCAGTAAAAGTGATGTATAAAGATTATCTTGCTCGCAATGCAATGCTACATATGTTAATCAGTCAGATAGATCAGTTACAAAGAATACGATAAATAGCCATTGATATTGAACACAATCGGAGTTGGTACATATTTGCAACATAAGGTAAAAATTAAATTTACTAGAAGCCCTTGAGATCAATAAATAAAAAACCCAAATTTTACAATTTTAAATAATCAAATAGATCTTAATAACTGTCCTTTATTTGAAATTATAAACAATTTTTTCCACCCACAATTTCTTTATTCACAATAATCTTACCAACTTTACCTATATATTTCCTAAATAAAGGAATACGATAAATTATTCATTATTGGATAAGTGCGCGGGTTATTTTTGAAAAAATTTTAAATTGAAGACTAGACAAAGTGTAAAGTTTCCATTATGATTTTATAACTTAGTTAATGGTAGAATTATTTTGAATAAACTTGAAGTCTACAATTGAATTAAGTTTAGTTTTAAAAACAGGTTACCAATTTTTTTCGTATTTGACGAACAAATCACAGTCAGGCAGACAAAAATTCTACAAATAAGGTGATTTTGTAAGGTGATTCAATCTATTTTCATAACACCCATTTAAAAAATATTACAAACTTTTAATAGTCCTTATTTTATTTGAATTGTTGTGAATCTAATAAATGACCATGAATGTTTCAAACAAAATTTAATAATTACATTTCCACTAGGAATAACTCAAAAAGTGTTTATTCTTTTATGCACTTTTATGCGTTTTTAACACACGTGGCCGATTTATTCGATTGACGGATTGATTCGTCTATAAAATGTGATATTAAACATTGATGTAATTGTTGTGCAACTCCTTTGACTTTAAGTTACTCAAAGTCTTTTATATTTTTGTTTGAAGGATTTTATCGATTTTGAATAATTAACGACCGTGAAGTCACTTTTTAGAAATACAATGCGATAACACACAAATATACAGACGGAAATGTAATAATACCGATTAAAGATAAAAATCCATATTCGTTATATAAATACCCTACATAGTCGATTTCTTACATTATTAAAATACACAGAATACGTTTACCCCAAGCAGATGGATTAGTAAATATATGCAGTTTAAGAAATTTCCCTCGTCAGTGATAGAAAATAAAAAAAAAACGAATAATATGTAAGACAAAAATTTGGGTTTCTTGTCGATTAATTTATAAATTAATTATTGATTAAATATACACTAAATAACCTTAAAAGAAGTTTGTTAATAAAGGTTATTTAATGTATTTCTTAATTAATAATTAGTCTCTTAATTGATCAGCAAGGTACCCAATTTTTTATTTCATTTAATACGTTTCGTTAACTATAACATAATAAAAATTCGGATCATTATCTACTTATTTTCCGATTTTTCCCATTTTTTGATATAAAATGATATTTAGATATATATTCATGTCTTCAACTTACGGGATCTCATTGAAGTATTCTGTTTAGTCACATTTTAAAAACAGGTTACCAATTTTTTTCGTATTTGACGAACAAATAACAGTCAGGCAGACAAAAATTGTACAAATAAGGTGATTTTGTAAGGTGATTCAATCTATTTTCATAACACCCATTTAAAACAAACTTTTAATAGCCCTTATTTTATTTGTATTTTTTTTTATTTGTCATATGTCAATGAACGGCACTTCCAAGAACAAAATTTAATAATTAAATTTCCACTAGGAATAACTCAAAAAGTGTTTATTCTTTTATGCACTTTTATGCGTTTTTAATACACGTGACCGATTTTTTTATTCGAATGACGGATTTATTCGCCTATAAAATGTGATATTAAACATTGATGTAATTGTTGTGCAAGTCCTCTGACTTTAAGTTACTCAAAGTCCTTTATATTTTTGTTTGAAAGATTTTATCGATTTTGAATAATTAACAACCTAAGTAAATTTTATAACAACTTCACCATGACCTTGCGATATTTAATTTTATAATTAATAAAATAACCTAGGCAAAAGGTTTTTTTATTAAAAATGGTGCCCCTTTAACATTCTTAGCATTATTGTATGGGAGTTGTATGTAATTTAGCAACATATCCAAAATCTGGAATCCACATATAAATTTGCTATCTTGTTCACGTATGCTTCCTATGGAATAAAGTACTGGAAAATCGTAAAACGTTAGAAAATCATTTAACTTAACACGAATTTTTTCTGTAAATTTTGCTTTAATTGAGTTTAATTAATGCAATGGTGGCCGCCACCACAAAATGGCTTATTTGCAAAAAAAAAAACAAATTTCAAAATATGTGTAACTAAATCAAAAAAAACCTCACACAAAATTCAACTATTTAAAAAAACACGACATGGCTATTGGACAACAGGAAATGGGAGAAAAATTAATTACAAAAACAAAAAATTATTTTTTGAACGCCGTAAGCAGGTGAAGTTAATAAACAGCATTTAATTTATGAGCGAGTTTGCTTATCTATTTAAAGATCTAGATTACCCATTGACTTACAATTATTACAATGTTAAAAGGCATTAAAGGTGTGACTTTGAGATATAGAAAGTTTTTTGTTTTTTATATTATGAATAGAAAAAATTTAAAAAAATTATAACAAATATTTAATGCATTCTTTGTCATTATTCAAAGATGTACCACCCGGCATAAGACGTATTGATAGTAATTAACGCGTGATAATGAGCAGAGTTTCTAATTATTGCGTGTATATTTTTCGCTGATCGGTCATGTCAAAAACGCCTTAAGTTATATTTTTTCCAACATGTTTTTTTTCTGAAAATGATTCATGAAAGGTAGATGTATATTCTGGGTGTAAGCCGCGCAAATCAATACACCCCTTCCTCTTCAAATAATACCGCGCATAAGACGCGCTTTGAATAAACAACATTTACATTCAAAGAACTAAGAAATGAAAATATTTCGGAATTTAAGAAAAGGTAGCCAACTTATTAAAAGTGAATATAAAAATTAACAAAGTTAATTGTTTAGATACTCGACATATGATTTATCAATTTTTGATCTATCTTCAATCATTTGCATTTATTAAATGTTTGCTTTTTTAAAACACACAAGTTTTGATTGAACAATTATTTTGCAAAATGCTTAAGTTCCCCACAATATTAGCTGAAATATAGCTATTAAGTACATATATAAATAAATACAATACATATTATTCATAACTAAATCATATATATATATATATATATATATATATATATATATATATATATATATATATATATATATATATATATATATATATATATATATATATATATATATATATATATATATATATATATATATATATATATATATATATATATATATATTCTTTTATGGTTCAAAAGTTGGGTTCTGGATGGACCCATTGCACCCAATAGACCGTTTTTTTCTCACGAACTTACACTAAGTCCTTATGTCACAAATTCGTCACCAAATTTTCTAATCGCTAGCTCTTTTCATTTTTGAGTTATCTTGATGACGGACAGACGGACAGGTATATCTATAATGAACTAATTAGGTGATGCTTTAAACATCCTTATCAAAATTTTGCTTGAGTAATCAATATTTTGCAATGTTACAAACTTTAGACTAAAAATAATATACTCTGACCTATTATGTATATGACGAGTATAAAAAAAAGATGTTTATAAACAGAATATTCAGAAAAAAATTTCCAAAAGAACAAAAATAAATTCATTTAGACTAAATTTATGATATCTTTAAATATTTCATATTTGCAATCTTTTATGAATATTTGGAGGCTTCAAATGTTCAATTTATTGTATGTCATTTCGAATTGCTCGAAAGTAAAAAGTTAATTAAAAATTTTACAATTTTAAACGAAAAGAAAAGAATAAACAATTGGTTTGAAAATATTCATACGACTTCAATAGAAAGGTTTTATTAAAAAAATAAAATCGAAAATAATTTGTCTTGTTTAGATTTATTCTAATAAATTTCGATTTTTTCCCCAATTTCCTAGATCAAATTATTTTGTATTTTATAAATACGTATTTCGCACCGTGCAAACCGTCACCAAATTAGCAACCAGTAACATATCCTCTGATAATCATTACAACTAGCTAATTCATACTGATGATGACTACTTTGTGGTCGAAATACGTATTTAAAAAATAATTTGATCTAGGAAATTGGGGAAAAAATCGAAATTTATTCGAAAAATCCTAGAGTTCTCATTAATAATTATAAAATAGATTTATTCTGTTTTTTTTTTTAATTTTTTAAATGTGAAACTTCATTTAGGCTCATGCCTAACAATTACCATTTTAGACTTTTTTTTTACCAATATCTATAATAATCCGTTGATTTATTTTTTTAAAGAACTTTCGATATGATGTTGAGTTTTGTCGAAAAAAAAAAAACCCTCTAACTAAATAATTAGCGTGCATAACCACCAATAGATCTTCATGGTTTTTACCAAATTAAATTTTTAGCTTTTGTCGCAAATATGTTACACCGCCGGCTTGTGTTCAATATCAATTTTATGACCTGTATTGGTCATAACACAGGCCGAAGCTGTTAGATATTTTCGATAAAAGCCAAAAATTGAATTTGCTCTTAAGATCAATAAATTAAATAAATCCCAAGTTTTACAATAGTAAATAATTGAAATTATAAATATCGAAAAATTATACATTAACTCCATCCATTCTTCATTTCTAATAATCTTACCTTCTTTCCCAAAATATTTCAAAAATAAAAAATATTTAAAACTTGATAATAAATTTAAGCCGAAAGTGTAAGCGCAAATTTAAAAAAATTTTGAAGTGAAATCTAGACAGACTAAAAAGTTTCCATTATTTTATAAAAATGGATTTTCACAGATTAAACAGTACATCCATTAATATTTTTTTGAATTTTTCAGTTGATAAATGCAGGTTGAAGTATAAAAATAATATATAAGGAAATCGAACCAAAATGGGAGTAGTTACAATCCTAAAAATATCTCTGTAACTATTTTTTGCACATACGCCTGCATATAGAAGTGAAAACTATAAAATCTGCCTTACTAATTAATTAAAACAAATAAAATAAGACATATAAATGAACAGAGATAACACTACCGAAGATGTAACACGATTATGACGAGAAATGCTTAAACGACTGGAACAGTTACAAACACTATTAACCGGATAACATGATGGCAAGCTGAGGTATCTTCCTCTATATTAGTACTACTACTATTATATATACGTTACAAACATCACACAAAATACCATTAAAGACATGGATGATACTACATATACACGGTGTATGATTGTTGTAATTTGGGATTAACTATTTTGAGTTTAAAAATATATTAAGGAAGTACGAGCACCAAGGCAACTTTTGATAAAAGGCTTGATTTTTTTTTAATACAAAGTTTAAATATGTCTAAACAAATTCCAAAAATTTGAAGGAGATTGCCCGATCATTGAAATAAATAATTAACTTTAAAGTTGAGCAATTTAACATTGGTCTTATGGGGTAACCTTCAAACATTGATACATTTCTGTATTTTTCTCGTAAAACTGTCGGTGAATATTTTTAAAAAACTTATGGATGAAAGTAAATATATTAGTGATAAATTTAATTCAAAAACATTTACACTTGCCCGACTAATTAAAGTGTATTAATTAAAAGAAAAATAAATGCCGCCACTAGCCAATGTTAAATGTATATCTATATATTGAAAAAAATCATATGGTTACTGCGTTCCCCTTACCGCGCTAGAGTCGATACCTATCCCCACACCGCCTGGCGCTCGTACTTCCTTAACTAAAAACACTTATAATAGCAGGTTTTATTTAAATTTATAGTATCTTGAATTTAAAAGACAATGTTCATGCGAAGCTACTAGATTAACCAGCTCAGTAGTCAAGTGAGTAAAGACACTAACCCCTTTACCCATTTGACTACTTAGACTGGAGTTTGCAAGTTCGAATTCAGACAGAGGTAATTATAATTTTTAAAAAATTATTTAAATATGAAGCATTCAAGAATATGAAGCATTCGTTGTACTTTGGTCCTCTGTCGAACACTCTATCACCTGAAGGTAATGATGCTATTTAGTACAAGATGATAAGTACATAGTTATTATGTTGTTGGTTACTTCGAGTTACTTTTTCGAGCGAGCTTTACAGGGAGAATTCAAAAATGACGACATCCAGTATAATTGATTAAAATTTATTCGGTGGTGAAAATCTTTAATTTGTGAAGGTCCCAAGTAAATACCGAATAAAATAATAGTATTACAGCCACATTCACACCCCTCTTCAACCTAAATTAAAATTCAATAGTATCAAATACGAAAATTTGCATCAAATGATCCGAAGAATTACACACAAATATGTTTAAAGGAATAAAGTTTATAATTGCAAGAAATTTAATTTAAAATAATTTTGAGTTTATAACATGTAGAAGCAGAATTTCAGTAAAAACGATGATTTAAATCAAAACATGAAAATTTTAATTGCTGTGGAAAATATAAAAATTTTGCTGTTAACCATCTTTGAAAGAAACTTTTATCAAAACTGTTTTATACTTAACATTTTGCATCGCTTTTTTTATTCCATTTTTCATTTGGTGAAAGCTGCTCTACCATTCCAACATTTCATAAAAAGTGACGTTAGGACATGACATATACTATACAAAAGCTCCAATATTAAGCTTTATGGTAATTATTATCGATTATTAAAAAAAAAAAAAATATTTTTATAATTAAAAATAAAGTATATAAAAAATAGGACACCGTGTATCATATAGACGCTCAGTAATAAAATGTCGACCCCGTAATTTACAATATCCCGTGTTTGCCGTTCCATCAAATTTTAGATTGATTTACGATTACATGAATGACAATCAATGCCGAAAAAAAACAACAACAACAACATAGTTTTTATTTCTTTTTGTACGTTACTACAATCTTATCGATAAATACGGTTTATGTTTGTTGTTGTTCCAATAATAACGTTATAATTTATGACTCGTATATATGTGTATGTCTGTTAACAATGTTATGCTTTTTCACTTATTAATAATTTAACAAGGTGCATTATCGGCGGCGCTCACTTTTCGTTTTAATGGCTTTTGCAATTTTTTAAGGTTATATTACGACTATATTTCATCTAACATATTACTATAAACCGCAAATTATTATTTAAAAAAAAAATCTAAAAACTATGTTCATGTAAGAAATTTTGTTCAATAAAAGTGGTTGAGGTTGTGTGGAAATTAAGGTTCTGTATTTTAAATCCCACTAGTGAGTTTCGTTTGGTGACTTATGCCTCCCTTTCACTACAATGAATCAAGACAGTGGAACAACGGACAAAACATGATTAGGACCAGTAAATTTACAAGTAGACCAGCTAATATAGAAAAGGGTTAAATCAGGCAAATAGATCGGCCATTAATTCAACATTAATCTAATGAAACATAAACTATTTAATTGGTTTGAAAAAATGTAAATCTATAAGACCTGTTTTTGAACAGCAGGAGAATTCACAGATTTGAAAGAAAAGTAATAAGAAATAATTATGGAGGTATGAAAGTAAATAAAAATGGAGGATTAAATATGGCACCGAAATAAATGAAATCCTGGAAAATAAAGACATTATCAGGCAAATGTCACAGAATCCTACAGTGCGACATGTGCAACGGATGAATAAATCCCGAATACATAAAAGAATCCTTATAGCAAAAGCCTACAACAGGAGAAAAAGGAGAAGGCCCAATATGTGTTGGATCTACCTTGTAAGTTAAGATCTTCATACAATGCGAGAGGATGGTGCTCTTTTGTCAGACACAGAGTTTGACAGAGAAATAAACATTTGGACTGACAATATTTTTGTACAAAAATAATCAAATTTGAATTTGGACAGGATATATTCCAATCTCTTTCTGGAATTCTATATTTATTTTCCAATTATTATTAAAAAAAAAAAAAAAAACTGTAAATATTTAATATTTACAGTTCAATAAAATTTTAAAATTATGTATTTATGGAAAACAAAGTTTACAAACTTTAATTTCAGTTCATAATTTTCACTTGTATCCAGATTATTTTCATCCATCGTTAAACAATAGAATCGATCAATCACTACTAACCAGCTGATTTTTACTTTTGTTGAAAGAGACATACAGGCTGAATGAAAAATACAGACTAATTGTACATAATTTTAGATAAACTTGAATTTGGAATGGTTCCATTATTAAAATTCTGATTAGTTGAGCAGCTGACAGCGTTTAAAAAAAATAAATAAATCCTTCAAAGTTTAAAATTTACTCATTTAAAAGATCATATCATTTATTCAGTCTCAGAAATAGACTCAAAGAATATTTTAAGATAGCTCCGCTAAGGGTGCTTTTATACCAGGCGATTGCTGCATCGAAAATATAGGACAAATGTTCGAATAAGGTTTTTACGGGAATATTGTATTTTTACTTGTAACGAGTAGTCTTAAATTACCTAATAACTAGTATTAGCAAAGCGTGGTCGAATTGAGCTAGAAAAAAAAGAAATATTTAGACAAAATTAATGGTAGATTAAATATTGTGCACAAAAAATTCATACAATATTTAATTATTTAGAAAATTTTATGACTATGAATAAAAGTTTGAGATACTTAGAACTTAATTAAATGAGAACACCAATTTTCGAAACATTAGGTCTTAAACTTCTGAAGCTTTTATTTTTAGTCGCTTATAAGAGAATCCACAAAAAATGTGTTTTTTCTTACATCTTCATCGTATAAGAATTAGCCTATATTTATATATTTTATAATTATTGATAGAATATTAATGAGAACTCTAGGATTTTTCGAATAAATTTCGATTTTTTGTCCCCATTTTCTAAATCAAATTATTTTGTATTTTTATAAATACGTATTTCGACCACAAAGTAGTAATCAACAATATGAATTATCTAGTTGTAATGATTCTCTGGCGAGATGTTACTTGTTGCTAATTTGCAAACCGTTTCTGTGCAAACCGTCACCAAATTAGCAACGAGTAACATCTCCTCAGAGAATCATTACAACTAGCTATTTCATACTGATGATGACTAATTTGTAGTCGAAATACGTATTTATAAAAATATAAAATAATTTTATCTAGGAAATAGGGGCAAAACAATCGAAATTTTTATTTATATACTTTAATAACGTTAAGAGAAGTGAAAATAAAAATTAACGGAGTAAATTGCACCTGTATATGTCTGATTGAATATTAATTTTTTAACTAATTATGAATAAAATATTTCAGACTAAAGTTGATTGTTTTCAAGAAATACAACTCAACTCAAAATAAAATTTATTAAATATCATAAATGGTATAGTTCATGAATATTTACATTAAAATAAAATTAATACTTCATGTTTTAAAAAACATTCCTGTTTGCTACTGGTTAGTGGCACATACTGTGTGCTTGCATCCAGCATTTATTGTGGTGCTTGCCTATAGCTTTTATTTGTATTTATTAATTTTTATCTTTTGTTCTGGAAGATGTTCGTTTTTTGTTGTCTTTACAGAAAAATTAAAAAAAAAAAAAAAAACTGTTTATGATTTACTTGGGTATTTTGGTGGAAAGGTCAAGAAATACATATTTTTTGTATTTAAAAGTGAACCATGGATTCATTTTATTCACTGGACTCAATCGAAATTTTTAATTTTTTTCATTTACGATCTGAAATTTTAGTTTTAATAATCATGGTGTAAAACGCAAAAAAGGCTTATTAGGTAAATTACTACCCTCAATATCAGGATATGAAAATAAATTGTTTCTAGTGCTCTCATTATTTTAATAAAACCTTTAAAACAATTACCCCCTAATATAAAAGTTAAGTAATCCTGCAAAATAATTCAGAAACATTTAATTTTATTAATTAACAGAATCTTCGAAAACAAATTGAATTATCACACAAAAATAATACGAAATACAATGATTTTATATTTGAAGGAGTTATTCAAGCTTTTATGAAAAATAATAGCTTGAAGGTTGAAGAAAATAATATAAATGAAAAATCACATAACCTAAAAATAATATAGTAGGCGGTGTCCAATAGTACGTACGAGCCATGCATACTCAGACACCAATCCAATATTATTA
Organism: Chrysopa pallens; assembly: GCA_020423425.1. Taxonomy (NCBI): domain Eukaryota; kingdom Metazoa; phylum Arthropoda; class Insecta; order Neuroptera; family Chrysopidae; genus Chrysopa; species Chrysopa pallens. The sequence continues at coordinate 16,128,535 of CM035596.1, forward strand.
TATCCTTACCAATACCACTCACATTATTTTCTCTAGACGTTGTGTGAAGTATGAAGACTTGAATGAAATAGATGTACTTACCTGAAAAATAAAGAAAAATATCAAATATTAGAAAAATTTTTAAAGGATGTACGTACACTGGTTTACAATAAACTTTGTAATATATGTTCCATACACATTTTCACTATTTATAATGGAATAAATGGAATTAAAAATTGTTTCGTACCGAGAGTGTTATTTTCGTTTTGAAAACATTCAACATACATGCATTTTTAATTTAAATTCACATATGAATTCATTTCTATTAATTTTCGAAAATTTTAATAGAAAGTATTAAACACAAAACAAAAGCAAACAATTAAAAGTTCTTAAGACATAGACACCTATAACAGAGGTCACCCATATCATTATTTTAAATCTTTATTTATTTAAACTACATCCGATATTACAATATTCAATTAAATTAATGATATGGCTCGAGTCGATTATTTCGTTCTTATCCAATCGATCACACTGCCGCTGCCTGGATTTGAACCAGCAACCCCCAAGGCTATGTTTCCCAGCGTGTAGAGGTTGGTTTTAATAATTTTGTGAATAGAAAAAACTTATTTTAAAATCAAGAATGTAATAAAATCCTTTTTGTTTTATTTTATCGTATTAATAGTTAATGAACTTGTTGTTGAGGACACGATAAAAGTATCGATACCGTTTGCTATCGAGTACATTTTTTTTCGATGTTTTAGTACTCGATATATTTTCTACGATACTTTAATTTATAGGACTATTTTTTGCCAAGTATAGAAATGTTATCGATTACTTTTTTAAGAGCACTAAGAATCGGTTTCGAAAGAAGTATATTTTTACTTATATTTAGCATTAAGGTTAAGTATACACTTCGAGTTGATAACATCGTGTCTTAGCAAATTCACACGAATAAGACTATATTGAGGAAAGTGGATTAATTTCTTAAGTTATTCAAAAATACTCGATAACTTGAGTACTCGATACTTTCGATACGATATTTCAATGGGAATGATATTTTTGAAATTGAAATATCGATACTGTCGATAGCGTGTCCCTACTCTGGGTATATATTTTATACAGGAAATAATATTCTCGAAATTAATAATAACAATAATAATATATTTGATAGAGAAAATAAATAATGCATTCCCGAATATACATTTCTAATGTATCATATTCAATTTTATTAGCAATTATTTAATGGTATACGGTAAGGTTTTATGTAGCCGTGACAACCATCATGATTGAGCATCGTTCATAATACCGTTACGATAATCATTAACTATATTGTATATGGATGAATGTTTGTGTACATATGTATATGCTTTGTTTATGTTCATATAGCAAGATTCTGAAGTCGAAAAGTGAAATCTATTTATCTAGAAAATGTTCTATCTATGACGAAAAGTTATATTTGTAAATGTTCATCTTAAATTATCGCTTCCACTTCGAATAGTGGTTATCTTCCTAGCAGTTTTTATTCAAAACCAATAGAACATCTCTGTTTCTGCGTATGTATAATATTTATAATATTTTGGAGTTGGATATTCTGTCTTGGTCATGGTCTTGTTCAAATACTTGGAGTCTTGGTCTTCCAGAAATACTTCGAGTCTGGTCTTGGTCTTGCTTATATAGCATTGGTCTTACTCAATTATTAATTAACTCTAATTTTTTTTGTGTGTGTTTGATACAAAAACCTTAGATGAAAAGAAGATTTTGAAATAGGTACATATACCAATAATAAATTTGACTCGATGTATTTATCGGAAGTTATTATTTTATTTGTATACTAGGTCTTAATTTTGATCTCGGTCTTGCTTGTTCAGTCCTGGTCTTGGTCTTGTTTATTTATAACAACAAGACCAAGACTGCATTGCAATACCAAAACCAATTTCGCTCATTACTATTCATATTTTTTTCCTACAGAAGATTGATAAAACTTTTTTTTGTCGAGATATATTACTCAACAATTGTTTATGAATTTAAGCTTAGAATGTAGACTTGTGACAGCGGAATATCCGGACATTTTTGAAGTCGGCATCTACTAGGCGACTATTCAGTAAGAAGTCCCGACTAACTGTCTAACTTTGTATGAATTTCTTAGGAAATACTACATCAAATAAAAACTTTGATTGATAATTGATATTTTATTATTTTAATTTTAAAATCGGTAATATTGAAGCACATGCACTTAATGTACTGTAAAACTTTGTACAAAAATAAATAATAATAAAACATTGATTAAAAAAATTCTAAAAAACTTTCATTATAACAAAAATAATCAGATTTACAATCATACATAACCTAAATAAATTTAACACTTGCAAAAATGACTGCTTTAATTTTTCCTATGTTCGTCTTGACCGACTGATCGGCTTGTCACACGACCGACTAATTGCTTAGTCGGCTAAAGTCATTGTCGGTACAACTCTATTAGAATGTTTTCAACTTATTAAAAACTACCCGGGCTTGTTGAATTCTAGCAACCAATATACGTATTTGCTATATTTGTAAAAGCTATTAAATTTTTTGCCTAAGTAATTCTTAGCTTTAAAACAATTTGTTTTCATTGAATACTGTCTAACATTGAACATAGACATTCCAGAAAATAATGTATTTCACTTTTCGACAATACTTAAATGATATTATACAGTCTGTCCACAATGTTGAATGATCGGTTGTTAGAATTTTTTTCACTATGGAGACTGAGAAAATTTATAAGTATTTCTTTTTTATTCGTCTGTTCTAAATGTAGAAAAATTATCATTTTCTTTCTAAGATGTATTTTCTTAATTAATTATTATTTTATACACACTTAAGACAACATCAATACATGTTATATAAAAGAAATTTACCCATTATTTTGTGGCGCACAAATGCAATATGTATCCATGCTGAAACCATATGCGATAACGATATGTTCCTTTGTGGCTCCTGTAGATTCACTAATCCCGATTTATCAATGAAAATGTTAACCGTGAGTATTATACCTACTAGGGCCAAAAGGTGATTATTCATCCATAAAATTGAAGTTGAAAAACTGAAGTGAAGGCTCTTGCTGAAATTATAAAAACTATGAGTAACGATTAGTTACTATTGGCTCCAGTTTTCAAGCGTTGATTTTCGATGTTTATATCGTTTTCGTTGATTTCGCTGCCAAGAGATTAAGTATGTTAATTTCTACGTTTGCCTAATGTTTTTTTTCCTACATGAGAGTACCTTCGAATTAACATTATTTTTTCAAGTTTATAATGGTTAAGCTTTTAGCAACCAAGATACTTATATTATCTGGATTTACTTCCTTTAATGGTGTTTATAAATAAGTTCTCATCTCGTGTAAATTGATTAAATTAACATATATCGAAGTGTTGCCAGAAAATTTTCTATCAAATAATCCCATCTATAGTGCAAGAAGCCTAATGTAATACTCACAGCGGGTTTTTTTTTTTCAGCCAAAAATAGTATTATATTATAAAAATGCGTGAATTTGTAGCAGAACAGTGTACAATAAGGAGCTTAAGCATAAAAAAGGGCATTATTTGGGAAAAGTAGCACAATCTGACGACCACAGCATACATTTCAGGGGTATTTAGTATATGTTAATGTATGTATTTGTATAGAGAATTTAGTATGTGCTATTAGTAGAATACGAAAATAATAAGCTTATATTTTTGCCATTAAACTGCCGTGGCAAACTAGATTTCACTACCTGTGACTTTTTTTGAATAGATTAAAATTATATTATCTTTTCTGAACCTATTTAAGCTAAAAAAGACTTAAAAATTCACTGGCTTTTTTTAAAGGCAACGAAATAAATTTAGAATAATCGGAATCCAAAAAATGGATAACTTTGAAGGAGATACAGAAATTTAGATGAATAAAATATTGTCTCTGTGTGTTCTATTCGCTTTCTCTAAATACTGTCTAATATGCACTACATATATTCTAAAAAAGAATGTATTCCACTCAACAATAGAGAATGTCATCCTGCTTTGTTAACCTGCTTAGCGCCATTTTGCAAAGTAAACAGGACGTAGATAGAATTGAATAATATTTGTATTCATTATGCTATCAAAATTCCAAAAAACCCGTCGGTTACCTTTCTACTTCCTCCAATAAAATGATTCGTAAGACTGCCTGAATATTCAAATTGGGATTTCGTGAAAAAAAATTAAATCTAGATATTAAATGAACAGATAAAACAAAATAATATATGATAAGGAAATTATATTATTTATAATTGATTACATCATCAAATATTTGACGATAACACAAAAAAGTTTGACAAAGTGGATTTAGCAGGTTAACGAATCAGACCGACGATAAATGATATTATACAGTTTGTCCACAATGTTAAATAAATGTAGAAAAATTATCAGTTTCTTAATTAATTATTATTTTATTTACAATTAAGATCAATACAATTTTATATTTTTATATACAATTATTTTATACACAATTAACATCAATACTTTTTATATAAATAAAATATACCCATTATTTTGTATCAAAAGTTCAATATGTATTCTTGCCAAAACCATCAGATGACAATGTATCACCGCTGGCCCTGGTAAATATACTAACCTAGGTATAATAAAATCCTAGACTACGAAATTTTACCAGAACCAAAAGGTAATATTCATCCATAATAAAAGTTTTGTTTCAATGGCGTAATATGTATTCATGCTGAAATTATTAAAACAATGAGGTACCGATTAATCACTCTGGACTCTAGCTTTCTAGCGATTTTTATTTTCAATATATTAAATCTTTTATCTAGATTTCGGAGATTGAAGACATAAAATCAAATTTTTTACCACTATGTTTTACTAGCTACGAGTATTCGTACCGTGCATATTACGTGGAAACATTCAAATTCTAGAAAATATAATTATTTGTTCAATTGTTTGCATGTAAATTTAATTTTGCAGCATCTAATTTTCAGCATATTTAAATTTCTATGTTGTATAAATATAGTAATGTTTAAAAAATAATTAAGGGATTTTTTTCAAAATATTATTAATTTTCAAAAAATTCAATAAGATAAATTCAAATAAACAAGCAAATATATCCATAAATCTCCAAAAGAGATGATAATGGCGGGATAAAACATGAAAGAAGGTCTTTAAGTGTTCAAGACCCAGCCTTATAATAGGATAAGATGGTACTTCTTTGTCAAGGCCCTACACTGTGCAAAAAAAAAATGTAAAATAACATGTAATCAATTGAGTGACAAACGCTAAAAGACTATTTTTTAAGAGAAAAGTGAAGTACTATTGGATAGTTTCGGCGTTTCCTTCGGGATACGTGTACTACATTTTGAAGTAATTTTTCATATTTATTATTTCGAGCTTTAATTTGTGGAACTCCATCCATAATAAATAAATAAAACAAAATTATTTTGCAGATATTTTCATTATCAATTTTTTTTATTTTAAATAAATTAAAACAATAATGTGTCATCAATTGTTTCGACCACTACGATTATTATCAAACAGATTGTGGAACAATGGTAGTTTTCGCAAAATAATTGAATTTTCTTAGCTAATATAGGTACTAGTCATTAGAAACTGAAAATCTGTGTTATTTCTTCATAACTGAGATAAAATTTTCCGAAAATCTCTAACATCGTTACATAGCTTGACACCGGTACATGGAAATTAAACTCACATATGAATTTTCTTTTCAACGAACTACAAAATTTAAATATTATATATTGAAATATATATTCAAACACTTATTTTGCGTTTTTATGTGATACATAAAAGTCATTTGAATCACGTATTTCATTATTTCGAATCCCAATAATCTTTACTAAATAATAATACTTCGATTAAATACAAAATGCTAGACAGGGTGATAGAAAATTGGTTTTGTAAAACGTTAGATTTTCCTGTTCGATTTCTTAGAACAATCTAAAATCCATATTGAATGTTCAAAGTTTTAATCAATACAATAGTTATTGTAAATCGTCATTTTTAAGACCGAGTTTGGCGTTTACAGTAATGGCTGAAAATAAATAGGTTACTGAATTAACGACGTTCCCGAAAGGAAACTATGAAATGAAGAAAATTTCCGTTGAGGTTAAAAATATATTTTACTAAGAAAATTTCTATTTCAGGATAAATTTTGAATAAATAAATTTTTATCATTTTAATAAGTGATACTTATTCACGTTTAATTATAGTTTTTTTTTTTTTTGCAGGGGATAATCTTTTGGACTTCTAAATTGATTCTACAAAATTCTTTCAACGATACAAAAATATTCGTTATCGTTTTCTTGTCAGGTCACGACCAAAACATCGAGAATAATATTTACCTTTAATCATTTGTATAAGTAATCGAATACCGAATATAATTAATCATAATTTTGTTAAACATATAATTGTTATACTTTCAATAAACAATTTTCAATTTTTATAAGACAATTGTAAGTAAATTGCTTTTGTTATTTAATAAAACGATAGCGTGAACATCCACCAGAATTGGGCTTACGCCTTCTATAAACTTTCATTAAAAGACATTTTTTCAAAACTTCTTGCCACACAGTATGGAAAAAATTCTTTGTACTTATGTAAATAATTATAAGTATATAAAATTAAATTGTCTAGGAAGAGTAATTTTCTTAGGAACGCTCATAATTTAATTTACTAATTTTTGTTTATGAGTTTCGAGTAACGTCCAACTGGACTCCTGCTATTGAAATACTTTGTATGAATTTGAATAATATTTTTTTTCTTATTAAAAATACGAATGTAAAAATATTAAGGGGTTTATTTAATTTAGAATTTGGAAATAAATATTGTAATTGAAAACGTGATGAAAAATTATGTAGTTGTTGCTAATTTCCTTTATTTCTCGTTCAATGTTTTTTTTTTTTTTTTTGTAAACCTTATAGAAAATAGTAACCCTTATAAGGCGAATGTCAAAAAGATTTTACCAATTTTGTATTTTATAATATAAATATTAATTTTTTCTTTTTTAATATTTTGAGATTGATGAAAATTGATTTGAAAAATTTTTCATACGATACAAATTTGATTTTGTTCTGTTTGCTTAATGTATTTATTTTTTCATGTATAAATTTTTATAAATTTTCATTTACTTACACCAGTTAGTAAAGGATCAGACACACAAAAAATTTGTTACACATGTACAATCTGCGTAGGTTGATTGAATTTTTAACAACAAAGTAAAAAGATGAATAGGACCTCCGAAATCTTTCTGGAGATTATATTATATTGTTGATTTTTTTTTTGTTTCTACGCAGATTTTTAAAAAATTTATCAATTTTTTTTTCGTAGCATACAAAATACAATTTATTTTTATTAACTGAAAAAAGCTGCTAGAACTTTCTATCCTCAATAATAAATAACTTACTCTAGAGAACTAATTGAGCATTAATTTATAAACATTAACTAAACGGTTTTCGAGACAAAAATTAAAAACTAGCTAATTAATTAGTGCATAAGAAAGTCCGGCTAATTGAGACCTATTTTCAATTGAAGTTGTTCTGTTTAACTGATTTTGAAATCGTGTTCATTCGTTTAAATAAATTTAGTGAAATACTATTTTACTTTTCCATCCATACAGATAGATTTTGACAATTTAATTCATTAATATAAAAATCTTAAACAATACTTTACATTTTATTGTTTTAATTTAAAAGCTTATAGATAATGAAGGTAGATTATCACAAACACTGTGTATTACATAGAGTGCAATATATAATCTTTAACGATTGTACCAACATTATAATTATATGGTTATTTTACGGTGTTGACTAGATTTTGCACAACAAAATTATGTAAGATTTAAATTAATGTATGAAAATAAATTAAATTTGAAAAAAATAATTAAATCATACTCCGAACTATTCATAATATATTCTAAAATAATTTAACCATTAGTTGCAGATTAAAAATTCGAATAAATTTTTCTAATTCAAATCAACATGCTGAGATAAAAGACACAAAATATTATTAATTCGTTTAAAAATGCTTTAAAAAAAAAATTGTAATTAGTCTAAGATTTAATGAAACTAAAATGGACATTATTTAATTTTTATATAGCTACAATCGTTAATTGAAATAACGAGTTCAATCCATATCCTTTTTCCTCTACTTGTATCTCCCATTCACCTTTTAAGGTACGGAATTATTCAATAAATTAAAAAGAAAAACAACACTATTTTTACAGTAATTAAAAGAAATTTGATGATCCACTTTTTCAATACATATTTATAATAGAAAATATTTTCTTCGTAAAAAGATTCACAAAAAGTATTAAATAGAATAGCAAAAAAAAAGCTAGAATAGCGGTTATGATTTTCACATGTAATGCATGTTAAAAAATATAAAACGAAGCAATATAATGGGTTTGTAGACGAATAGCAGCAAATCTGTAGTTTGACAGCCACTGAGTGTCTTCTTGTATATGTAGTGATTGATTACCCTCTATAAGTCTACATCATCTATATGATGGAGGTAAACACCCCCAAATAAAAACCTCAACCCTTAGATATCATCAATATATATATATATATATAATGGTTCGGTGTATATTTCGGAATAAAAACTCGTGATTTCTTTCACCTCTATGTATTTATTCACAAAATGATTCGCAATTCCATTGACTAAACTTTACTCCTTTCGTTTATATCCTATATTCCACAGATTCAAACTAGTATCATTTGATAATAAATTATTTCAAACTGATTATCAAAAATTTTCAAGACTGTCTAGATTACTCAACAATGCAAACTGGCTTCCAAATCATATAGACATATTTCATGACTGGCTGTCAAAAATTATTGAATTACCTTAATAGCATTTAATTATTCTTTTTATACTCGACATACAAAATATAAGTTTATTAATTTCAGTCTAAAGTTAGTAACGCTAGAAAATTTTGACCGCACAAACAAAATTTTGGTATAGGTGTGGATCATCTAATAAGCCAATTTTCGCATGTTTGTCTGTCTGTCGGTCTCCATCCGGATAACTCAAAAAACAAAAGAGATAGCGAGTTGAAATTTTGGTGACGCTCTTTAGGCATAAAAAGTAAGATCAAGTTCCTGAATGAGCAAAAACGGTCACTTGGATTCAATGGATTCGTGATCCAATTTTTTAACCATTAACGACAGAAGAAATATTCAAAGATAAAAAATGTTATTTTTTTTAAGCAAACAACTTTTGTATGAAACATTTGTTAATTATTTTGTTTCGCTTGAATTTCAGCTCAAATATATATTATAAAATTTCAATAAAATTTCAATGCTTATCATAAAATGCTTACCATAGTTCGAACAGTGTAATTGAATCATATGTCGAGTATCTAAGCATTAAGTTATTATTAATTTTTACTTGTGAATTTTGAATTATTCTTTAATAGTTTAAGAGCTATGTTATGGATTCATTGAAATCTATGGAACGATTCTGCCTATGCACGACGAAAACTCACTTTAAAGTCTAGATTATACCAAATTTTATCTTTTTTCGTTTCTGTGAGTAAATGGACAAAAAGAGAATTAAAAATGCGTAGACTGGCGGTGGGACAGGCGGATAGACAGAAATGAACTAAGTAATGCATTCGATATTTGCTAGCGCTACTAACTTTAGAAAAAAATTAATATACTCTGACCTGACTTTATATAATGTATAAAATAAAAACTCAAAACTGTCCATTTATTTTTGAAAAATAATCATATCCAACTTGGAACTCCAACACAAATGACGTTTTATCTTTTCGCTTGTGCACAGAGGTAAAATGGCGTACATATCAATGGTTTTTGTTCATATATTGTTTTTATTATTTATGTATTGTCCTCTCAAAATGACGAAAACGAACACACACACAAAAAAAATGTCAAAAAGTCTCTCGATATCTTATTAATTACTCCGCGTTCAATGTTCGGAAATTCATACCTCATTTGGTAAAATCAATGTTCATTATTACACCACAACCCCAAAATATATACTCGTATAATGAAAGATTAACACACAGTCTGTTACTTAAAAGTATTCACTCAATTAACTACTCGACGATAAAGTACTATTACAAATAAATTTCTTCTTTTTTTTTTTTTGTTAAAAATATTCTTTAATTCATTTTTTTAATCTCTTAATTTTATCTATATTTCGAATGATTTTTGGTTTTCCATTGTATTTCAAAAATATTTATTCTAAAACTTTTAAACATGAATGGAATTTACCGTTAGTGATAAAATCTTTTAAGATGTTCTTACAAGTGATGCGAGCCCTCAAAAAACTTGTATAGATTTAGTTAGAAAAGTAGTTTATTTTCAAAAAATAAACTACTTTTGAATTAATTTCTAAATCGCTAAACAACTCAAATAAGGTTCCGTTTTGCCAACCTTAGTCACTTGGTACAACAGAACCAATTTTCTTTTTCAGAACTAATTTTCAAATCGAAAATATCATTAAAACATTTATAAACATTGTTAATTGGTGTATTTCAAAATGATTAAAACTGCCTCAATTAATCGTCAAAATCAACAACTAATTTTTTTTTATTACTGCCGAGGAAACTTTCTTAAGAAAAATAATTCTTAGTTTTAAAACTCTGAAGTTAATAGTGTAAAGATTTATTAACCACTTAAAAAGTCATATAAATACTTATTTTCGAAGTACTGAAAATAAAATGGCCAAAAAAACGTAAAAGATAGAAGAGGTTTTCTCGAATGTTTAAAAAATACGTCAGGTTATAGAGGATCCAAACTAGAAATATCTGTCACTAGCAGCAATGACAGTCCTAATTCGATTAAGACTGTAGAACCGTACAAAACGGAAGTTTCTAGCCTAAAAACGGTAGCGGCAGTACTGTAAAATCTTAGAACGAGTTCCACAGAGTCTATCGGATTTTTACAGATCCATTGTACTAGATTTTTCTCTAAGCAATAACTTTTTTTTTACGGATGAATTAAAATAATATGATACAGTAAAATCAAACAATTTATCACTTTTCGTTATCATAATGTATATATATATATATATATATATATATATATATATATATATATATATATATATATATATATATATATATATATATATATATATATATATTTATAAAACAAGAACTAAAACTCTCTGGCATTTATGCAAGAAAATTATCTATACAATAGTGTAGCTATGTAAGCATAGATCTTATTAATTACAGTGCATATTATTTTCATCTCATGACATGTGCAGCACGTATTGAATATAATCGTATCAAATTCACTAAGTACTCACTTGCTTACTGTGGTAGTATAGTGATTGCCTTTACCAAAGTCGTCCGACTCCGATGTTTGATAACAACGATGATCATCTCCTTGGAAAACGATACGAACGACGGTACATATAAGCAACGTTATAAGAAAAACAAAGAAAATAAAATTGATTACATTTCCGTTCAAAATTCAATGGTGATACAAAGTGTTACAAAATTTTTTAACCGTTCAAATTGTTTAACAAATTTTGTATTTATCAATTTTCAAGATTAAACTAATAAAGTCATTCGTTGAAATACTGTATATGGTTCATTACTCGTATTTAACTTTATTATATATTGACATTTTGGTGCATTGAAAACGTTTATGAAAAAATTCTAACAAACACGAATTGATTGTTTTGAAATAAGAAATATTATTTTTTTTGTGTTTTTGGGATAACGGAATAATGTGCACATTAATTACTGCTTTCAATAATTTTAAATTTTAACAACTTTATATTAAATTAGAAATTTAAAAATTATTATGGAAATTATGGATACTTTAGGTTTAGGATACTTTTTATCCACATCTGTGATCCTAAATACTTATAATGGTGAATTTAAAGATTTTCTTTATAAGACAAAGAGATGTTATTCATTTACAAGTTTTTAATAGATAGCGGTGTTAGTTAATTGACATATGTATTAACTGTTATAACTAAAAATAATATAATTATTTACATTAAACAATCTACAGGTATATTTATAAACTTTCAGTTTTATTATTTAGATACTCGACATATGATATGAAACTTTTCAAACTGTTTTTAATCATTAGAATTAATAAAATACACTAAGTCCTCTGTATAGGTACAGAACCGATTTTACATAATAAATTAAGATTTAAGCTGTATTGTACAGATAATGGTCGTATAATAATTACAATTTCTACATTGTTAGTAATACACAAAGGTAAAAACAAGTTGTTTAATTTAAGTAAAACTGTTTAAGCCACTGACCAATCAGAGTGACCCTTAGTTCATTTATCTTTAAACCAAAAAAATGTTATAATTCATTTTTTAAAGTATAGCAAGTGTGTTCCAAACAACTCTAAACCCTAAACCACATAGACTTGAGGCTCCTATATCCTATACGAATAATCTGTTACTTTTAAATTGGATCTATCACAACTGTAATAATAACAATCATCTGTATAGATCTGTGTGGATCTGTGTAAAATAAGTAGGCGAGTTTATATTAATCATATTTACAGATCTTGAAAATTTAAATTTTCTAATCATGCATTTTGTGTTTTTGTTTTTATTTTTATATTAATTTTTTATTTTTTTATTTTTTGACACTTTATTTAATTAGATTGTTCTTAGGATTCCGTTACGTTTATTATCCTGTTGATACAGTCAAATTTTTTATGGATATTATGAAATAAAAATGAAAATAACAACTAACAATGTTAATTTTTTGTATACTCGACGCATAATTGAGTATTTTAGAGAAATTTATTAACAATTGTAAAATACACTCAATACAGTTATACAGTTATGAAAAGTTTGTTATATAATAATTTATATTATAATGATGTGTGTGTTAATCAGGAGAATTGTGATCAACGTAAATAGTTTACGTAAAAATGTTTTCTTAAAAAAGTTGGTTGTTTTTAAGAAAAACAGACGAAATAAACTAAGCAAGCGTTTAGTATTTGCAGTTATAAATTTTGTCGAATTTAAATGCTCAAAAAAAATTAGAGTAGTGTGACATTAAAAAAGCTTCGAGAAAAACCCAAAAAAATTGTTTATCAACGCTGTATAGTGATAACCTTACCTATAGAACCACCCCCCTCCCACTGTTTGTTTATTACACTTTAGGATATGTATTTTTGAAAAGAGCAAATTTTCAATACGGTAAGTTCAGGGGAGACGGCCGTACGGAAGAGATGACCAGTTGAATTATTTTTGGAACCAATAGGCAGATGCTTCTGGTACTACCAACTTTGGTTGTGCTTTAGCTTTTATTTAATATTTAAGAATTTATTAAATAGATGACAAGAAAATTTGATAATAATAATTATTATAATTGATAAAGTTTAAGATAAATATAAAAAAAGAGTATATGATACAGATTAGGTTTAATAGGTAAAAGAAAACTGATAAAAAGGGGAGAAAATTAAGAAAGGAACATGGATAAATATGTACGAATATTCTCACTTAATTGACTATATGCTTGGTCCGTTTCAACGAATGTGTTTTGTATGTGATAGAAGAAAACGCAATACGAATACCACATACGAATTTTTGTATTATACCAAAAAAACCAATTTAATTTTTTGCAATGTTTTGTTAAAATTTCCCACCTCATTATATATACAGAATTACTTATTTCATCAAAATTCAAGTAATTGATGGAGATAAAACTGCAACATACATAACTAAAAAAATTTCATCAAAATCAGGTGGATAGTTCACGATAAATCAGCATTTATGTGAAAATACCCATTATCGAATATATTTACATGGTTCAATCTCATGAAACGAATCTAAAGCGGATATAGTTGCAATTTAGGTAAGAAATATAAATAAAAGTACATTTTCTACATTTATATAACATTAAACTTTTTGAGACAGTTTTCACGTTTATTTGTTCCAAATCATCAGAAATTTTCTTTAATAACGATGTTCTAGAATAATAAATTTCAAAACAAATTTAACCATTGATAATTAATTGTAAATAACCATCGTAAATCTTTCTTAAATATGTACATATAAAATTTCATCAAAATCGGATGAACGGATCACGAATATCGACATTAAAGTAACAAACAAGGCCAGAGTTTCAAGTTCTAAATCCTACAGAACGGTAATTGAGAGATGTTTTTAAAATGGGATCAAACAGAATGTCTCCTCTATTGTTCATCACAAATTTATAAATATCCGTTCGCTGTTTGAGCTCGTCTGAATGCGTATCAAAGACGGCCAACAGGAAACAAAACTTGCTCAGGAATGTCCAAAACGTCGAAATATTTTTTAATCGGCGCTAAAAAAAATTTAGAAAGTATTGCTTCCGTATTCGGCAGTAATAAATAGTCTCAATGAATGTCAAAATTTGCTAAAAAATTGTTCATTCTATAGCAAATAAACAATATTTATAATTTGAAAAGAATTTTATTCTGATGTGTTGTGTATTTATTATTAGTTGTTTGGTGTTTTAAAAACATTGTTACTACAAAAATAAATTAAATGTTATAAATCATTTTTGAAAATAGTTTAAATTATCAGGTGTAAAATATGTTTACAGTGTGTATCATTATTACACTGTAACATATTTTTTTACCTCTATATATTAAATTAATTTATTTTATAAATGATTACAAATTGAATCATGCTGATATTCGTACCGTGCATAGTACGTTGAAGGGACTTCTTAATCGTTTAATACACTATAAGTGTAATAAAACTTTCAAATTCTATAAAATATAATTATTTGTTCAATTGTTTGTCACTAAATTGAATAGCAAATGTCAAGCAAAAATTATTGATTAAATACAAAAAATGATACTTAATTGCATTAGTAATTAATTTTAATAGCAATAATTATTTATTTAAATTAGTCCATACATTTTGAGAGATGTTAAATCATACACCATTCCCAGAGTTATGTATCATTTGATTAATAAACTTGTATTTCTGAACCATAGAAACGAATGAAAACGATTATGATGCACGGTGCCCATAAGTAGAAAATTGAATATTAAAAAAAAAAAGATATATTTAAAGTCGAAAATGAAATCTTTCAGGCTGTTAATTGAAAATTTAACTTTTAATTGAAGTTATGAAAGCTCTGAAGTTTTGCCTATATAGAAAGAGATAAAAAAATTATCTTTAATTTCAACAAGATCTTTCGTTGTGGAGTCTAGATACACATTTGGATGTAAAAAATATGAATTTAAGTATCAGTGAAATACTCAATTGAACAGATTTGTAACTATAATTTCTGTATTTCCTTATTATAAGATTTATATATGGATGTAGTTGGGAGTGCAAACCGGATAGTTATTTTTAACACAGTTATGATTTATTAATATTAAAAACGTTATACTCATTTATGTTTATAGTTTTCAAAACAAGAAATCCGACTATTAATAGACAATATACTAAGCTTGGTACAAGAAAATAAAATAAAATATTTATACACCCTGTATTTAACATATCGACTTCGAGCACAAATTAAGTTTATGTGTACTATATAGTTTATTGTATTAAAATTTCAACGGAAGCTTCTGTTTTTTTTTTATTGTTTTTTATTATTATTTTATTACTGATTTGAGAGTTTGTTTACATGTTGCAGTATAGAGCTTTCGTATTTCCCAAGAAAAAGGAAATGAACATACAAACACACAGCGTGTATTGTAAACATTAAATAAATAAACAGTTTTAAGGAATATATATTCAAAAAAGAAAAATTGAAAGTTTCTTGACTTTAAATCTATTATTCATATTATTAAATTTGCGGTAACAGCTTCATAAATTTTGTAATTTACATGTTCTACATAATTTTTAAATTTCATAAAACAATTAGAAGCCCTCCATTATGTACAAATTTTTTAATGTACATACATAAAGGAGTGTGCTTTATGTAAGGAGTCTTAAGAGCGATTATTCACGGCTGTTACTGGTATAAAGGAGTGTGCTTCCAACAAGCTATTGATTTAAATTGCATGTAAAAAATATTGTTTTTTTCATTTTTCAAAAAAAAACTTAAAAAATACTTATCCAGTTTTTTTAAAATTTGGTACAATATTGATATGAAAACGAAGGGGTTCTCGAAAGAATTTCTCAAATCAAAATTGGATTTTATATTTAAAAATGTTTTGTTCGAGAAAAACTCATCAACAAGCACTTTCATGTCAGTATTGTGCATACCAAATTTTAAAACTTTTGGAAAATTAAATTTTGAGTTATTTGGCGCAAAAATTGAACGATTTTTACATAATGGAGGGTGCTTCAGTATTATGTTTCAATCTCCCTTAAATAATAATATTGTGTGGTTCAACACAAGTATTATTTCAAATACATACCTCTGCCTTCAACTAATTAATTTTTTTTTTTAAAGAAAGTCAGATAACAATCATCCAATAAAAGCGTTTTCCATTTCCTGCGTTCAAACACACATTTTACCATACAAAGTTTTTGAAATAAACAACAAGAGAAAATCTATAAAACACAGATGATAGATATTTACAAAGAGAAAATTATTGTTCATATAAAACATTATAATGTTTAAAGAATTTACTCCAGCTGTCAAACAGGACTACTAGTAATATTTTCATATTTTATTAGTAATATGAATTAAATATTCAAAAACAGAGACAGGAATACTCTGCCCAAAAACATAGATTGATAACTAACAGTTATAAACCACCCTAAATTATCACTCTGCATTCAATTTACTCAAGAGAACAGGTTATATAGAAAAGTTTATCATTAGGATAATACTATCCCAAAAAATATTGAGTTACCGTGATATGACCCTGAAAATCTGTATAAGTTATGTTCTGGCAAACAGATAAGAAAATGCATATTTAATTTAAAGCCGATTAAGCCACATGCCAGAGGAATAGAGTGTTTGGAAATTTGGAATTCACTGCTATGAGTATCTTCGATGACGCCAGTTGAAGGAGTACGAAAAAGTACGATTTAATGTAGAGGGTGTTGTTCGCTTGTTCCAATCCCTCTGACACCAGAAGTAGTGTTATTAATATAATGAATAGAACGCATCTACCTATGCTTATTTGGTTATTCGTACAAAAATTTGTATTTTGATATGAGAACACAAATGTTTTGTAATCAATTTGTTCAAGTTTTTGAATTGTTTTAAAACACTTACAAAGTAAAAATTTATGGTTTCAAACAATCAAAAACTTTATTTTGTCTTAAATTCGCCTAATGAGAGTTTATTTTAAAATTGTACTTTATAACAATCAAATATACAATGCGTTTTAAAAGTGATACACTATGATATCGTTTAATAAACATTTGTTTCGTTCGTTTTTTAGAATATCTACTCTTAGTTTCTTCTGAATTTAAATTAAAATCGAATTAAAATAATAAAATTTAGTAGTCGAGATTTTTTCTAATTATGAAGGTTTTTGCTACTGAAGTTTAATACATTCAACTTAAATTACAACTAATTTGAACCTTATGCTATAAAAAACAGAATTTTCCTTCACTTGTACCTAGTTCTCGCGGAAAGTAATAGAATCAATACTTGAAAAGAATTTAAAATGCATACAAAAGTACAAAAGTAAAAATCCATCTTATCGATTTGTCGAAGCCTTTGAAATATATCGCCTCATTTAACGACAAGTAAATACAGATAAAACAAATTGTTTTTATTTCCGTCAAATAGATGAACTAGTGAAAAATTTAATATTATATTCCCTTGAGGGCCCAGGATAAAATTTTATTGTCGATTTGCCAAGAAGTGTTTGATTTAAACAAAGATTTTTTTATTTGAATATATATATATATATATATATATATATATATATATATATATATATATATATATATATATATATATATATATATATATATATATATATATATATATATATATATATATATATATATATATTCGGATGATAGAAAATGCACTTTCAATATTCGAGGAATGAGTGAATATGTGTTGTCAGGTCTTCGGAACTATACAGAAGTTAACAAAGTTTTCATAAACAAAGATTAAAAGAATGAAAAAATAACAATGAAAAAAAAAATGGATTTATCAATCAGCATAAAAAATTTATGGAGTTAACTTTAAGTGAATTATCGAGTGTCGATATTCTAATTTTTATCTAAAAAGAAATCATTTTATACTTAAGTCTTAAATATATTAATAAAGTCCAATCAAGTGTATTTCAATACAAATCAATTAAGATGCTGTAAACGTCGATTGATATCGATTCCCGTAGTATCACTTCTTACTTTTAGGGCAAATAGTGGAAAGGAGAGGAGCCTGTGATAGCCTTTTATACACACACCTGTTTATTTAAACTCCATGTCTGTTTTGACAGGTTTATTGTATCTGTTTGTTGTATATCACATAATTAGTCCATTTCTGCATGTCCATTCGTCCGTCCGCATGCCCCTTAATCAAGAAAACTAAAAAACGAAAGAGATAGCAAATTGAAATTTTGCTTGACATAAAAATTGAGTTTCAGTAAGTTAATGCACATCGGCTCCAATGGATACATGACCCAACTTAAAAAACCATAAAAAATAGAAGAAAAATTCAACGGCATAAAATGTTTATCTTCTGAAAAGAAAAACTTCTGTTTGAAACATTTCTAAAATGTTTGGATTGACAACAATTTTATCTCAAATTAAAATAATTAGCACATATTTAGTTACAATACATACTATTATATATGTATTTACAATTGTATAGACTGGATATTTATAGTAATTTAACAATGATTAGAATTAAAAATAATTCAAACATTGATACTTAATCATAAGTCTCGTATCTAAATAATTTACGTTGTTGAAACTTTGTTTTTTTTTTAAATTATATTTCATTTCTTAATATCAAACACTTATTTGTGTGTGAATCTTCTATATGTTTCAAACAAAAATCTACGCTTATATTAGTAGTTCTGTGAACTACAGACCTCACTCAGAAGTAAATAAAAACTATATAAAAAATACATACAAAAAAATTTAGTAGATATCTGACACAAACCAAAACATGATCTTAGTTAAACAAATTAGATATTATGTCAAAAAATTAAATATGTACTAAATAAAAAACGAAAAGAAGTCTATAAATACATAGTACTGAAGCCCAATTGTGGAAGAAATATAAAGTCCCGTATTCCAAACCGGTTATTAATTTTTGTTTATTTCTTTAGAAAAAAGTTAATTTTTTCCAAAAACTCTACAGTGTATTTAATGTGCCTACCAAATTTCAAAATCGAACGATGCGTTCGAAAGTCACAGCCGAACAACCATAGATACAGGCAAACGAAATACAAAATCATTGTTATACCATAAACCTCACACTAAGTTCGATCAATAAAAGGTTCTTGATAATTGTAAGCATGCCAGGCAACAAACAAAATGGTTGTATGCACCCTTTGAATAGTTTGTTCGTCGATTCTCTTAAACAATGTCAACAAGTCTCTCTAATTATATTGTGTACGATCTCATGCTACTAAAATTTCTAAACTTAGATTATATTTTAAAAGTTAATGATTGGAATGCATAACGGAAGTCTTGTTATAGAAACTTATATATGTATAAATTTATTAATGACATTATACTTACTCTAGCTACAAGCTTTTGCTTATTTTTCCATATATAATATATTCACTAAAACAAATCATTAATTATAATTAACGCGACAATTGATTCATTTCGTTGACATATTTTTTTATTCGACACATGATCCAGTAATTATTATTTTTTTAAGTACCCGTATATGATAATAATAATTTGTCAATATCAATTTGGATTTATAATTATTTGGAATTTTTTCAAAAATTAAAAAAAAAAAAAACTTCAATAATATATAACTTTTTACAATAAATAAATTTTCATGCTTGGAGGTTGTTTTGCGTTTGTTTGAACACGACATTTCTGAGGATCTGTCGTCATATAGAGAATGTATTTTTTTTAACAGATTCGCCTAAATATGTCTTTAAACTTATTAGCGTTTTGAAAAAAACAATACTTTTTTAATATTTTTTAGTCTGGTTTAGAATGGTGAATATTTATAAAAAAAATTTAATTATACCAACGGTCGAAATTCGACCATAATCACTCAAAACTGAATATCTCTGCTTTTAAACAAAACAGAATATATATGCGTGCCTTTAAACAAAAGTGTAGATTAAATAAAAGAGTAAATATGCGTGTGCATGGTATTGTGTGTAATATAAGCACATTTCTTATATATTTTTCTATTGATTTATTGTATTTTATATCCATAGTTTTAAAAAACTAAAACAGCTAACTCAAGCTGGATAATGCTTATATTTTCTTAAAAGCTTAGCCTTATATAAGCTATAGATGTTCCAACTATAAGTCGGCCCAATTTTCCTAAAAAGGTGTACACAGTTTTTGCTTCACGTATTTATACATAGATGGTGATACTTGAAGTATCATCATCTAACAGTTGAAGTCATAAGCAAGTATTTAAATAGAAATTTTGAATATATCATTTTTAACGGGTTTTGTAAAATAATTTCAGATCCATATGCGCGAAGTAAAGACGCTTCAATTGAAGTAATAAAAATAATTTATTCAAATAGCCTATTTTTTTTTTTAAACTGAACGACGTAGACATTGTTTGATATGCTTCGATATTAAAAGTGGTAAGAAATTTATAAGAATAAGTCTTGATTTAAAAAATTGTCAATAGTCAGATTTGTATCCCGTTGGATTAACTCTTTTATGAAGAAAATTTATATAATTATAATAAAATTATTTAATGAAACCATTCAAAGTCACAAAAACTTACCAGACTGGATTTCTTACGCAAGTATATCGTATTCTTTACATAACGTGGCCGACGTAGTAATTGATCGCGTGGATATAAAACTTGGTGTTGTGTTGAACAACATCGATTCGGTATTTCATTTAATCTAATTTATCGAAAAAATTAGATTAAAATATAACTAATACAAAACACTCATTAGTTTAAAGACCCTTTTATTTACACTTTAAATTTTTTAGTAAAATAAGCTTTTGACAAACGAAATATAATTATTTAAAGATTGTGTATCGGTATTAAGACCTTTGTGTTTTGCTTCCAATAAGCTTTTCAAAAAGATACTCTAATGTATATTTTATAAGATTTCCTTATTTGAGGGTTTTTTGCCGAATGAAGTCCCGTGAATATGCTTTGCGTTAAATTTCGACAACTCCTATTGAATGACTTTTAACGTACAGAAAATTTCAATCGTTAAAGTATTTAAATTTGGCATAACGAATTATAATTTACTTATTGTTCACATAAATGAAAAATAAATTTTTTCTCTTATATTTTTCAATAGAATTTTTGATTTCCAAAATATTCAAATCTTACATTGTTTTAATGTGAAATCGGTATCCATAATTGCGAATAGTTCAAAAAGTATTAACTTTTCCAAAAAAATTTATTGTACATTTTTAACCTTAAATTAATTGTTTTATCAAACGTTTAAGTATATGACATTAGAATTTGAAGAACAAAAAAATGCATTTTAATCCATTCAAAATAACTGGATTCCGTTATTTTGTACGCATATTGAATCATTCGACTAATATTACTTATTGCAGAGAAAAGAGAAAGAGTATTTATGATATCTCTCTTGTTGGGTACTATTTAATGCATTATGATGTCAATATCCTTAGATTTTGATTGGTGTTGTAATTTTATTAAATATCGTATTAATCTTATTGTTTAAATTAAAACAAGAGAATTTTTAAAATCGCTTCATCATATATTTTTTGTTAACATCAGTATTAATAATGATGTTTTAATATTGTAATCATGCTTATTATTCAAATATATGTGACAAATTCTACGTTTTATTAAATGAAAATTAAGACCACTTTTGTTCTCTTAAAAAAAAAAAAAGAAGAATTTAAATGTTGAATCACTAGATTAATTCAATAAAATGAATCAGCGTTTCATCATTCTAGCACGAAAGAAAACGTAAAGATCTTAATACAAAGTAGTTTCACTTAAAAAACAAAACATAATTTTTTTTCTCATAAAGTACTTTTCTAAGTAGTTTAAAAAGAAAGAAAAAAATTCGAAAAAAAACTCTCTTGAAAGCACAAAAAATATTCAAGTATTACAAAAAAAAAATCGTATTTTAAAAATAGTGTTTAAGACGATAATAATAATTATTATTATACGTTAAGTTTTTATAGGTGGTTCGATTAGCTAGAAAAAAGATATAAAAATTAATTTTTCTTTTTTTTTAGTAAGACAAATTTTCTTACTGTTTGCCAGATCTATCGAAGTTACTTTCAATGATAGTAATATGATTTAAAATTTTCAGTCTCTCTTTTGCGTTTCGAAAACTGTAATAGCGGATAGACTGGCAAAAATAGACAAATTACCTAACTTTACTAATACATATCCGTACCGTGCATCGTACATGAAAAGTACTAGTCGATTTAAGCGCTACGAGTGTAAAAAATATAATTATTTGTTCAATTGTTTGCATTTAAATTATATAGCAAATGTCAAAGAAAAATTATTGAATAATTACAAAAAATGATATATACTTGAATTTATTGGTTTGAAAATTATAAGAATGATTGTAGAAATTATATTAAAGTAATTAATTTTATTTGCAAATATAAATAATTAAACTATATGTTAAATCATACCATTCAAAGAATTTTTTATCATTAGATTGATAAACAAGTATTTTGTAGCCATCGAAACGAATCAAAACATTTTTATGCACGCACGGTGCATTTTGTAATATTTATGTGTTTCTTAAGAGACTAGTTGTAGAAGTGTAGATTTTTTCCGTATAATTAGTTCGTTTAATATATTTATAAGCTTTAATATTAGAGCGAAAGTTTATTGTGTGATGAATGTATGTCCTAAAAATAGTTTTCCCAAGCTATCTTCGTTCCTCTGTTACAAATTAATATATGGTGATTTAAAAAAAAAAAACAAGTGAAGATAACAACTAACAGAGTTTATTAATTAGATAATCAACATATCATTGAATATCATTGTTTTCAATAAGCATTCATAAAATTTTATAAATATCCAGTCTATTCAGTTATATATGTATACATGTATAATAAAATGTATTGTAATCACCAATATCTAATAATTAGCTACATTTGAGCTTAAATTGTGGCGAATCCTAACATTTTACGAAAAAAAAAAACACTTCAAACAAAAATTGTTTGTTTGAAAGAAATAAAAATTTTTGTATTTGAATTTCTCTTCTACCTTTTATAGTTTAAGACTTGGATCAAGGATCTCTTAGACCCAATAGACCGATTTTTGTCGAAGTTAAACTCACATTTTATGTATAGAAATCACCAAAATTCCATCTCGCTATCTCTTTTTATTTTTGAGTTATCGTGATGACGGATGGACAACTGGAAATGGACTATTTAGGTGTTTTGATGAACTTTCATACCAAAATTATGCTTATTCGTTCAATTTTTACAAACTTTAGACTAAAATTATAATACTATACTCTGATATATTATGTATGTCGAGTATAAAAAATCACTTTGAAATAATCTTTAGATATTTATATATAATTATAAGTGAAAATCGAATAACCTTAAAATGATAATTATAATATGGAGTTAAACTTCTTAATGCGATATACAAAACAAGTTACCGACAAGCGACCGCAATTGCAAACATATAGTACATCTAGTAATAATTAATAGTATACTTTGGTATATTTAATTGGCGACGTTAGGTGAATATATACTAAATGTATAAGTAGATATGTATAGGTAAGCGGTGTAACGTCTACAACAAAACACTTGCAATTTTTAATTAACCGATTATGGAACTTTTTAAAATAATTTATTGAAAGAATGAAATTGCTCGGAGCAATAATTCGGAATATCATTTTCCCTATAGGTAGTTCGCAATTCGTTATTAACAAAATAATCTTTTAAAAATTGCGAAAACTTGAAAAATCGCTACGAATAAACACTATTGAATTCAAGTTTTCTTTAAGTGTCCATCGTAAAATAATGTATAGCCAGTATCCGTTTTGAATACGTAAAACAGAAGGGTCAATCTTTCGAACGTTGCCAAGGTACCAATGAATGGCAACTTTGTTTTAGTGTTAAATTATCGTATGCTTAGTACGGAAACCATATTCTGGCATTCATCAATCCTGCAGGGTCAAAAGGTTACGAGCTAAAAATTTAAAAAAAGAAGAAAAAAAAATTAAAGCATATAATTTAACAAAAAACAAGTGAATATAACAACTAACAAAGTTAATTGTTTTGATGCCCGACATATTGGTTAATATCAATGTTCGAACTATTTTTTTAATCTTTACGATTCATAAAATATTCTAAATATACAGACTATACAGCTATAAGTACATATAATACAATAATATGTATTGCATTTGTTAAAGTACTTATTAGGTAAGCTTAAGCTTAAATTGTGGCAAACCTAAGCGTTTTACGAAAAAATGTTGTTTTGTTAAAAAAAAAAACTTACCTTGGTCTTTTAGTTTTTCTGCTGTCTTTAATGTTCTGAACACATTGAACCCAATGGATCGATTTTTTTTATTCACGAATTTAAGCTCAGTCTTTAAGTCCAAAATACGTAACCAAATTTTCAACTCGTCATCTTTTTTCGTTTTTAAGTTATCTTTTAACAGACAGATAAACAAACGGACGAAAATGCGGAAACGGGCTAATAAGGTGATTCTATGTATAATATATAAACTCAATTTTTAGAATACGACACCAAAACTTCTATATTTTTTCATGTTTGAGTTATCTTGATGACCGAATTTGTTTCTAGCTATTACTTTTTTGACCAAATTCAACTGTCAAATATATAAAAGTTGATGACTTGCAGGGCTGATTCTTATCAGAACGTGGTTTCCGTTACTTCGCAATATCATTTAAGGAATCATTTACAGTCTTTGAGGAAGGCGGGAAACCACACACAACTTTTAACTCAAATAGGTTAACTCAAAATATCAAGCGTCATTTCAAGGTTATACCGCTCACCTATTATACATCTATATACCTTTAAATATAAAACTTTTTGAATACAATGTTTATATATGAATATATGTATATTGTATTGTTGAGGTATGCAAATTACATGTACAATACGAATGAATCGTATACGTATTTGTGAGAATAATGAATTCTCTGTTTTCTAAATAGGTATTCTTATTTTAGTCATAAAATATCTAATTTCTTCAAATAATTGTTTTGCCTTCAAAATATTTAGTGAACATTATTGTATGAATCATTTTATATTGAGTGTACCATTTTAAACTCTTTACCATGATAAAAAATTTATCGCTTGATAGTGGCTTTTGAAAGTTCGTACGTAATAATAGTTTTTCCATTTTTTTAAAATGTTTCATTACAGTGGTTTTCCATTTTTTTTTTTTAACGATACATAAAAATACCTCGGTGTAGCTTATAAAGAAGATAAAAGAAAATGTATTATCGATAAACCATAGGCTAGGTGGCTAAATATCTACTATTTTGAATTGAAATAAAACGGTTTGTTGTTTTCAGGCTGGATAGAATTTATTTACAAGTTTAATGTAATTACAACTAATGTTTTTAAGCATTTATTGAAAATATTTTGTTTCTATAAGGTTTTTAATTTGAATGAATGGAATTGAATACATTTTTTGTATCAATATAGTGCCATCTATAAAAACTTAAATGTACCACAATATCTAACGCAAAATATGCTAATTTCCGCCACCATTGACCCAAATGTGTAATTATCTATATGTAAGATTTTTACGATTAAAACCAATAATTGATTCTATTCTATAATTATTAATTGAATATAATTGAATAAGAATAATTGAATATTTATTTATTTCGATTCCTTTAACAGTTTATTTTTTAAAACAAATTTGAAGTTATGTTTCATAAATCTTATACAAAAAAAAATAATAATAAATAAGATACAGACATTCAGAAAACATGATTAATAAAAAAAAGAGATAGTATGATGTCAGTGGTTTATATATCTCCAAAAGTTTATATGTAAAATATTGTTTTTCAAGAATGAGATGGTAACTAATCTTTGAGAGAGTTTCTAGTTTTACATTTTGGTTGAGTAAAATAGCATGGTTTAATACTTTAATGAATTTAAGTTATCTGTAATATTTAACGATTTTTTTTAACCTTATATTAAAATGATTTTTTTGGTTAAGATCGTAACAAACTAATTTTCGTTTCTGATTCCATAAGCATCTATATCAAATTTATTCTTCTATTTGCAAATATTTTTAATATTTGAAATTTACAAAAAATGTTGAAAACATATATATGTATCTTATATATTGAGAAATTAGGACAAAGACTTGTGGAGCTTGTTTTAATCATTTATAAATTCACATCAAAATCTCGAATTTTTTTAAAGATTTTGTTAAAACTAATTTATTTATGTAAATAAATTAAATTATGTGAATTCAATAAATTTTATTATTTGTAATAATTCTCGTCACCATGAACGCTCCTCGTATTATCGAAGTCACACAATATCTTGTATGTACCTTTAAGTTGTGTTATAAGAATGGAAATTTATACAACAAAAGGGGTATTAAAGACCTCATCCGGTATTTAAAATTTATTATGATTATTCATGAAACGCAATTAGTAAATTTTGTATAGGCCTGTTTTACATTAGAATCAAGTTGGAAAATATTTTATACAATTATCCTTGTGTGTTGTGTGTGTGCATTATCAACACTATTATTATTTGATATCATGGTATGAGTTTCACTTCACTTGTCTTCAATGTCTTGCCATATACATTGTGTGTCATACAATTGTGACGTAATTGTGTCACATAGTAAACTATATACATTGTATAATGTAACTGTTTTCAACCATTATTCAAATCTATTAAAAAGGTTTTATTTCAAATTTTTGTAAAGAGTTTTTAGTTTTGATAGTAATAAATTTTTGAGAAATTCTTGTTCCTTAGTTATTTCGTATATGTATAGTCTTTATATTTTAATTTATATCAGGTAGGAGATTAAACATACTATTTGTAACACGTAACACTGTTTCATATCATTTGTAAAATTAAATGGTAACAACACCATTTTAGTTTTGCTTATTTGCAAATTTAAATTAATTTTTATAATAGGATGTGTACATCATTCACACTTTTCATTACTTAAATTGAAACGTCTTGACTTCACGAATATAAATTTGAAGTTATTTGAAAAAAATTATAATAAATAGCCAAACTATGGATGTTAAAAATTCTTAATTAAACAAACAAGGAGATTTGATGTCCATGGAACTCATATACACTTGTCTTCCTCTTTTCCATTTCTTGGGTTTAGTGAGCTCAATGAGTGTACTGGGAATTGAAGTCACAGCTTTGCCTTTCAGCTCACAATAATTTACTATAAAGAATAATTTTTTTTTTTTAAATAAAGAAAAAAAATCCACAAAAACTCATGTAATATTAAGAAATAATATATTATGTATACAAATTATAACAAATATTTAGATGAGACACATAATGTATATAAATAAATAAATAAAAAAAGGACCAGCTAATATCTATCCCACACTACCCACGTAAAAATGTCAATAATACTTGGATGATCAAATCCATGAAAAATTTGATGGTAAATGTCACCTTAACAAATATACGTTATTAACTAGTAAAAAATTGATTGGTTCCTAGTTTTGTGGTTACATGAGAGTTCATTTATATTACATCTGATCTAACATATTATATCACTACACCCCTTCCCCGTTAAGTAGGTGACATGGACATTATTCATCACACTGTCACAAATCAAGTAATCTCATCTTATTTCACTTATAAAATAACAAAAGGTGTGTGTGCCTTTGTATATTTTGTATACAGAGTGTTAATTTATTATCGCTCAAACAGTATGGGCATCGTGCACCAAAATATACTCATTCGTTTCTATGGTTATGAATTACTAGTTTATCCATCATATTATATAGAACTCTGTGAATAGTGGATGATTTAATTTAAGAATCTTCAAAAAATTTATGAAATTGAGACGAAATATTGTTTCTTAATCCAATAAAAATCGGTTTATATGCTAATTTTTTATTATTAAGTAAAATGGTCATGATTTAGGAAATAATATTGCGAAAACTAGTCATTCTATCATAAAATAAGTTAATTCTGTGTTGTTTGGATCTAATTTACCCAAAGAAGAAGAAAAAACCACACACAATAAAAGAAAAATAAACATATGTGATATTAAAAAATATACAAAATTCATGACAAATATTAAGATGAATAGTCAAAAACAAAGAAATAAATTATGAATGAAATTTTTCTGTGTAGCAGTAACATTAAATTTAATGTAAGACTTTATATTTTGCTGCTTTTAACCATACTTAAGTACACGTTATTTGTAGAAAAATGCTTTTGATTGTAGGATGCTCCTAAAAGCTGGGTTTAAGTGGCAGCCTACATAAATCATATAATGGGTAAATCTTAGACATATAAGGAATAGAACCAAAAAACAAAAAATCATAATTTTTTAATATGATTATAAACATGATTAAATCGAATATATCATGGCATTTAAACACGAAATAAATCACATAAATTCAATCCCTAACTCTACTATTTTGAAAAAAAAACAAATAATAAAAAATAAAACAAATTTTACATAAGTTATGTGTAAAACGATCATTTTAACAAAATTATGTCCTGTTCTAATTTGGTTGACAGTATGCAATAAAATTCTACACACAAAAACGAGGCAGAACATTCACTTCGTACATTCTATACGGCTACAAAATACGAGTTTATTTATATCTACTACATACATGGATGGGTATAGATTGGGTAAAATAGAAAACTTCTACGTGACCGGCGCTTGCAATAAATATTTTTTTAAGTATTTTATCTA
Source organism: Chrysopa pallens (assembly GCA_020423425.1). NCBI lineage: Eukaryota > Metazoa > Arthropoda > Insecta > Neuroptera > Chrysopidae > Chrysopa > Chrysopa pallens. Next base: position 16,157,414 of record CM035596.1, read on the forward strand.
TTTTCAGCTATAAATGCCAACAATTTAAATAATAATAACTACCAACAATTCCGATCAAAGGACATCAGGCCTTCCCAAAATGTTTACGGATTATACAAAATAAATAACCGGGAGTATTTTCATCATATTCTTCCAAAAACTTCTAGTATACCTTTTTAATGAATCTACCAATCTTGTTTCTGGGCTGCTTCGATCAAGATTATTTATCTTTATTTCTTCCGTTGATAATTTGGACCACGTACATATGACAAGCTTATTCCCATTCCAGAATTTTTCAAGTTACACTACGTTTTTAATTTTTCTTATAATTCGAAATCTTTGATTGCTGATTGTGTCTTTGAGTTCAATGCCAAGCATATAACGTTCAAATTTTTCGATTGTAAATCGCTAGTCTTTGAATGATTTAATTTATCAAAACACATGTCTATTATCTATACGTTTTAATTACGGCGATACTGAGAAAAAAACTCGTCGGACATATAATTTGTTTATTTGCGAATGAAAGAGTAATCGTTTTGGTTATAATACAACCGTTTTGATTTCTATCTTTTTATTTTTATAATTACCGAAAACTCAGGGAACTCCTAGTGAAGCTTTTAATTAATCATCGTGCTAAGCTGCTAGAGACTCATATAGTCCGTCACTTTTTTTAAAATGAGTTCCTTATAATCCAACAAAACATGATTTCGTAAAACAGGCTACAAACTATATATTGACGAGGTTATTACAGTAGATCAACTGTAATAAAACTGCCGCATCCAGAATTTATATTTGGGAATTTTATCAGCGTAAGTATGAATAAGAATGCAAATTTCGGCGGTCACGGAGACACTTTCGATATAATATATAGTATAGAGAAGAACCTAACGAGACGACACATGTGGTCTGTGGAACGTAGTCGAATGATATTAACACATTGAATGAGACAAAACCCAATACTTGTCATAAATAAAAATAGTCACCCATATTTACATGAGATAATATAGAAGTATAGTTATTATCGACATTTACTAGTCAAGTGGAAATTTATCTCATATATCGTTTTATTTATTACTAACACCACATACACCATGGCATATACCATTCAATTCAGATATTTTCATATAAATTTATATATTGAAGCTTTATTTCAAAGACATTTTATTACAATACTTCTAACGAGCTAAAATATTCTTAATGTAATATTTCGAACAATTTGTAATATCCATAGTAGACAGAAACGTAGGTTAATTAAACCTATCTAGACCATCTTTGCTATATGTTAATTAAAATAAACTACGGTAAATTGAACTCCCAAGCCATACTGTATACAGTAATAAACAATTTAGTTAACTGAGCTACCCGGATCCTACAACTTGTTGTGGCAAAGATTTAAGCGCTAAGATAAAATGTTATTCTTTATGACTTTTTAAAGCCGACTTGGAAAATATTTTCTTGAACAAAATATAATAAAATCCTTTGAATCTTTCTCTGTAATCCATACTTATATGAAATAAACAGAGCTTTTTCACAATGTTTTTGATTTTGTCTATTTCAAAACATGTTTTACAGGCTACCAATCGGATATTTCCAAGAAATATAAAAATAATACGATATTGTGCTGAAATGAACATTTGCATATACTAGTTTAAAAGTTTCATCAAATTTTTTCTAAGTAAAGAATAATTAGTTTTGTTTTTAAAGATATTCGAATATTTTTATACTTATCAGAGAATACAGCAACTCATGTTATAATATATATTTTCAATTTTAAGGTACAATTTTAGTTTGAATTTATCTGTTGTTTAGCCATAGTTGAGATCTAGACAGCTCGAGTTTGCAGGATTTTCGAACCTTAGCTTCACCCCTTATCAAAATACCTAAGTGATGTCTGGCGTCAAGTTTGCACAAGCCTGGCTAGTGATTGTACGCATATAGGACTCAGTTACCACTAACCTGGAGTTTTTTGGATTCTTCCATTCTATCTATGATTAAACAACCCCTGCAATATTTATAATCGAATTAGTATCAGGGTCTACGATTTTAAGTCTTTTTGCTTACCCTGTGATTAAAAGATCCAGCCAATATTTGGGATCGAGTAAATACATGCACCTCGAATAAGCCTAATTTTCAAAGAGAATTGCCTGATTTGCTTTGGGAGATTTCATAGCAAGTATATTTAGTCAGGGATATTTTATCTGGGGAGATTTCGTTAGTTAACCATATTCCAGATTATATAATAAAATGAATAATTATATTAATAAATGCTACTTATTAATATTTATTAGTATTAAATATTAATAGAAAGGTTGATCTTTCATTTACAATAACTCTTAGGTTACGATGAGAACATGCGGAAGTTGCTACATATATTTTGACTCATACCTTTATATTATAGGAAGCTGTTATTTTAGTGTATTGCATTTAGTCTGGGTCTTGCGTAATCGATTTTGGTTTTGGTCTGGCTGGTGTATAGATAATCTTGTTTTTTTTGCAAGACCAAGATCAATTATGCTCATTATTAGCTTGAAGGAAGATTTAATTTTGTTGGAAACACGTACATAAATGAATTTTAATTTTGCTAGATTGATTATAATAAAATCGTTTTAAATAGATAGCTGCCACAGATAAATATCGTATCGTTTTCTATGTATTAGCATTTATTCAATTCACTATTGGTAGATATTGATTCTTTGGCTATATAATATTGTATTAGTTATTTATAATGTTTCGATACTTTACAATTGTTATATATCGTATGTATAAAACGTAAACAAAGGTATTTTATGTCTTCAATACACATACGTATTTGGTCGAACAGAAAATTTGTTTCTACAGTTTGAATTACAAAACAAGTACATTGATATGAGATAGTTTACTTTATTTATATATTTTAGAACAAGTGGAAAATGTATTTTACGAATTTGAAATTATTAGAAATAACTATTTTCTTTTTTAAGTTTTCAATTATCATTGACCGAACGAAAATTGGTCTATGAAATAACAACAATTTTGTATTTCGTTGGTCTTCACGTATGTATCAATGTTTGTTCCGCTGTAACTTAGGCCCATTGATTATGCTTAAAAAATTTACTGTATATTTTTTGGTACACAAAAAATTTGTACTTAAAAAAATAACCGATTTCAAACAGGGTACTTGTTTTTAAAGCAGGTTTTTGCACTACCAGGCTGCTGCAAATTTTCTCGCCACTAGAGGTAAAACAAGTCTTAGGCTACGGATAAATTCTGGCAAAAAAATCAGATTCAACCACACTTTCTGCTTCGGCCAAATGTTTGGACGATGTCTAAGGCTTTTACAAGCTAGTGAAAAATGACGAATTTCTGTCGTTAAAATTATTATATTTTGGATATAGTGCAGTAAACATTGGGTTTCTCTCAATTTTCGGGCATAAATAATTGAAACTATCAAAATTTTTTGTAATTTTCACATCGCAACCTACAAAGAAAGGGCTTGCAAAAAGTTTTTTCAAAAAAAAAACCATTTCCAAAAAAAAAAAAAAATAAATAAATAAAAATATCTTTTATATTTTGAATGATAAGCCCTACGTTTTCATGATAGAATGTGTTTGGGAAATTTCCAATTATTTGTTGAGTTATTTCGGCACGATCATTGTAAGAAATACAATATATATTACACTTAATTAAAAAGGACTGCGGTTATTATAGAAGTCTCTTTTTTGATTTGTAATCCATCCCCATATTACGATGAAACTCATTCAATATTTCTCGATAACTAACAGTGTAAGGTTTGAAAAAATCTCAGCGAAAACCAATCCCCTACAAATCTGCAACCAAATAAACTTACAAATATGTACTATATTTCCATACCTTGTTGTATTGTAGTTTTCATTTTGTATTAAATTCATCATTATTTTTTCGAATACAACATTTTGTTTCCCAAGTTTGAATTTCAAATTAATAATGAAATATACATTTTAAATAATATTTAAAAATATTTTTAGAACTTAGAATCATTAGGAAATAATTTTATTCATTTAATTTTCATATAGTAGTTATACAGTTTTTTTTTTTTTTTTTTAATAATTAAAACTTTTATATTAATTAAAAATTAACAACTTTTTTCGAGTTCATACTTTTTCATATGGGCTAAATAAAATCAAGGTCAACTTTGTTACATTACCATGAAGAAATTATTTATAGTTATGTTTAATTAATTCTGACTGCGTTTTTCGATACATATAGCCCACCACAATATCAAATTTTTCATAAAGCTCGCTGACAATAACGTTATCACTGCTTATATATACTTTCACTAAACGATATATAACGATCGTGTTATAATTGCTCATATCAATATACTTTTAGAATTTCGGTTTTTTGGTTAGTGTTTTTCGAAATCGTTTATGGCACAATAACAATCAAACGGACGGACGGACAGAGTGAGAGAAGAACACTTATGCAACATGCAAAAAGACTTATCGTGTACCCAAAGAAGGTACTACCTCGTGCAAATTAAAAGATTTTGTTTTAAGTTAGTCAACTAAGTCTTGTTAGACCAAAACCAAACCTTGATAGGAACTCTTTCGCAACTAATATTCAGGAAATTTGGGTGTGTGTGTATTATCCTATCGAAGGCTTCATCCTAAATTCACCAAACTTGGTATTCCGTCCATTTCGAATTGAAAAAAATTAAAAATTTAGAAAAAAATTTCAAAAAATTGAATTTTTAACGAATTATACATAAATTCAATCTAAAATAATGTAAATGCATAAATAGTGAAGTAAAAATAGGTACATTTTAACGTGATTCTCTTCAAATTGTCCTACTACTGATATAAACGGAGGAAACTCGGTAACTTGCTTAAGCCGAAATTGTTCAAACAATTGCAAGGAATTGTTATTTTTATTTGTTTGTTACTAGGAATTTTGTTTTAAATATTCTTTGATAAAATACAAATACGACTTTTGATGATAGCATTTTTAAAGAATAAAATATAAAAGATATTTCATTATATTCTAAATGCAATAGTTAAAAATATCCTTAATCGAGAACAAAAAATTTTCATTTCTTATACTTGTGTTTTAATTATTTATTACACAGTATTCGTCACTCTCCTTCGTCCCAGCATTTTTGTAACTATTGTATAAAGAATATTATAAAAATATATTCAGTATTTTCCACCCCTTCAACAATTCATATTTCATTATTCACATAAAACAATTTTCCCATTTGATAAGAACAATTCCTTATTAGTAGGACAATTTAAATTGAATCGCGTTAAACAATGAAGTGAAATAGATTTTAGTTATCATGCGCCGATACCTTCTAGACAATTATCGTTTTGAATTCGATTATTACTGCAAGAAATTTTCATACGAATCTAACAAAAAAGGATACCTTTCTTATTCTTTTTGAATTATATGGCAGAAAATTGAACCAAGAATTGAATTTAATTTTAAAGAATAGTTACAGTTATAACTGAATTAAAGCGCCAACAAGCTAAAATCGGCATTGATTTTTCCAATATGTATATCCGCTTCCGTCTACGAAATTTTATTTCCATAACATCCCTGATAACAACCCTTAAATTATACATGATTCAAATCGAACATATTGAACCATGAATATCATATAACAAATCAAATAGCCAATATATATATATATATATATATATATATATATATATATATATATATATATATATATATATATATATATATATATATATATATATATATATTATATATATATATATATATATATATATATATAATATGTATACAATAGAAATAAAGAATTTTAAATGAGCTTTACATTATGAACGAAAACCAAACCCTCCACTACATCGAATAGAGCAAATAATGACCGTTTATTATGTTTTATATAATTTCTTTTTCCTACCTAATCGTTTATTGAAAATCATTGTATATGTCAAAAAAAAAAAAAAACATATAATTTTCATTTAAATATTTTATCATCCATAATTACTTATTTTGGTTAAATTTTTTATGATTTTGAAATTATTAGTCTTCCATTATGTTATTTGATATTTATAACAGTTGACATTCACATAATATTAACATGCGAAAAATTTCTTTGTATTTTTCAGATAATTTATTCAACTGTAAACAAAGGATCGTTCACTTTATGAAGGTATTTTGAGCACCTCAAAGAATACATTTTCAATGATATTAGTGGAAAAAATCATAACGAATTGACATTAATGACATTATTGAGTGTTTGTTTTGACGTTTAAATAATCCAATTACATTTTATTTTATAATGGGGATCCGATTTTTTTAAGCTCGAAGCAGATGCACCATCATAGATGGACCCAGTGTCGCGAAATTATTTGAAAGTCCAAATATCAGACGTATTTATAATAATCTAAAACAATCTAAAACATGAGATAACAAACATTGTACACGTAAAGTATATTAAAGATCCTCTAATATTGGCAATATTTATGAAAAAAAAATTAATTAATTAATTTTTAAGTAAAAATATGAATTTTTACTTTATTTAAAAAAAAATTCAAGCAAAAACTGTTATAAATGTTTTATGAATATTTTCGATTTGAAAATTAGTAGTTATTCCACATGGCTAAGTTTAGCAAAAAGGAACCTATTGTGATTTGAATAACGGTGGAACGTTAAAATGGATCATAGTCTAGGAATGTAAATGTTAAAAAAAATAGTTATTTAATTAACGATTATTGCTTTGATAATAAAACTCTTTAATACTACTTCAAGCAGTTTAATTAAGAAATTCTATTTTATGCTTTTTCAAAGAAAAATAATCGATTTTTATTGTAATTTAAGTGTTATTAACGGAATTGATTACCAAGCTTTTAAAATTTTTTACCCTACACATATTAAGAATGTGATAGTTTGAATATTTGGATATTATTTACTTAATCATGCAAAAATATCTGAAAGAATTTGGATGAAATTTAATTTGGATGAAATTTAACACATTGATATTTTGTTAGCTGGATTCTCATTACCATACTTTTTATCATTGAAAAATGTTAGGTTCCTGTGGCATTATCAAGAAGCAACTTATGGAACATTATTCTAAGCTATCTACAAGCCAATTTCAATAAAATTTGTTCGCCCACTTTTGCGTGTTGTTCATTTTCGTATAGTGAGCATATTCTTATAGTCCATAAGTGTTTATAAACCCACCAGGTCGGCTAGTTTTTAGTAAACGTCGTGGAAAGTTGTAAGAAGAACCCTTATTTTTATTTTATTAATAAAATTGTTGGTTTTTTAATCGTAATTCACTGAAATATTCGAATTTAGCTTTCGAAATTGATATGATGGCTTTAAGTTAATAATTGTTTTTTTTTAAAGAAAGATATTTTTATTTAATGAAAAAATTGTTTCCTTTTTTTTCGAGAAAAGTATTTAGAATTGATTAATTTGATTTTTTTATTAGGTACTTCAATTTTAATGGTTTGTAAATTTTCAAAAATATTATTTAAAAAAAAAAACTCGAGAGTTTTCTATATTTAAATTTCCAACTTCTATTGAAAATTTTAAGTATTTTGATACAGCCGTTGTTCATCGAAATATTCACTTTAACATTTTTTTTAATATTTAATTGTTTAAATATCTTGCATATGGTTGAATATCAATGAATAATTACTTAACAACAATTCATTGTATTTGAATTTTCCTTCTATCTTTGGTTTAAAAGATGAGTCATGGATCTATGGGATAAGACTGACCAATTTTGCACATGCCCGAACTTAAAGTCAATGTTTTAACCTAGAATAACAAAATTCACTGCAGAAAGACGGATAAACAGATAGACCAAAACAGATTAATTCGGTGATTTTAGAAAAACTTTTACTAAAATATTGTTTCGGTCAAATTCAATAATCGTCTAAGACTCATATATAGTCAAATCCAAACAAAACACACCGATGGTGTTTTAAGGTCTTAGTCAGATTTAATTTTATTTATCTAAGTAAATCATGTTCAACTGAATAAATCATTAAAACACCGCGTATTTAACCATTTAAAATAATCATGAAATAATCAGATGGGTATATTTTTTTTTTTTTATTTGACTATATATGACGAGTATTAAAAAAATTTAACGATTTATAAATATTAATGAAAATTAATTAAAGTTACAAAGTTCGTATAGAAATTTCAATAAAAATTGGTTAGAGTATGTAAAAGGAATTTGCCAATAAAAAAATGAATAACGTCGTTGACTCAAATCTTATGGTATTTTGTTATAAAGATTCATTAAGCAAAAATATAAAGTGTACAGCATTAAGTTTGAAGAATTGTAATTTCTTATAATTATTAGTTATTAATTTATCTTACTGCAGAACATAAACCAATAAACAAATTTAATATCGGCACATAATAAAAACCACTGTTTTTAACCCTCTAATTACATTTTATATTATTTCAAAATTAAATGTTATGGAAGCGATGATTCTCAAAAAAATTTTAACTGCATCTTTTTACAATCTTCTCTATTTTAAGCATATTAGAAATTTAAGAATTATGGCCATTAGAAAATTATCAATATGAATTAAGAAATGGGAGTTGAAGTACGGAAATCCTTTCTCCCAAATGATTGGATTTTTTTTTTGTATTTTTAGGTTAGGTGCAGCTAGAGATCTGAAAAAATAACTATAGAAAGTAACATATTTTTTTTTTTTTTTTGGTGTTGATTAAATTTATAAAGCCGTGTTTTTATAGTCAAATAAAAATAAAAAATATCGACCATAAACTTTTATGTTTACATTACACAATACACGATTTTTATGGTATATTTTATATTTAATTTAAAACGAAAATTATATTTCGTAATTTTAAATAAACCTTGAGATTCGATGCGTTTTTTATTTGATTTTTTTATTAATCTATACATAGTTTTATGAAAATAATACAAACAAAAATTAAAAAAACTTGCTCAATTTTGCCCTTTTAATTAGCCCTTTGGGCTTGATAAAATTTGCGGTTACGAAAACAGTACCTTACTGGTTCATTTAAAATTTAATCAAGGAAATTATTAGTTTTATATTTAAGGGGTTGTCTTCAATAAACGCTTTTACAAATGACACCTCCTGAGCTTTTGAAAGTTTTTTAGCTGACTTTTAAACAAAGAAACCACAATTTTATTTTTTTTTTTAAATCGAAATGCCAGAAAAAAATCAAAGTCTTCAATTTTTTTTTTTTTTTAATATTTACAATAAACTATAAATTTCATCAAATTTCGTCAAATAGCAATCATTTGAATTAAAATGGCCATCGAATTTGAAAATATAACTTCGTGAAAAATGCGTTTAAAGTTTTAGGCAATGTGTGAAATTACTTTCATTTTACTCAAGTTGTATATGAGAGTCCTTCAATAAATGTGGGATAGACATCTCTAAAATAACCGGATTTCAAGATAGAGGTAGAAAATAAAATAATCGTAGATCGCTTTTTTGTTTTTGAATTAATTTTAATATAATTTTTTTATGATATAAAATATAGCAAATTAAGAATTATTCCGATATTCAATTTATGTGAAAATCCGACCTTGGATAAAATTATTATTTTAATGTATATCAAGGGCTAAATTTTGTACTTAGTTTAAATTGTAAATATTATTTTGGTTTGGTGTTGATGGCCGCCTATTGGTTTTTTATTACTATATTATATATAAACATAAAATTTAATTATCCAACCATAATATGTTGTTATCTTTGTCTCACATACATTTATGTGTAAGCTAAGATGTTTGATTACTTATTATTATTATGATTTTGAAATTTATCAAAGTGTTTATAGTTGATTGTTTATTATATTAAAATTATAGTGATGCCGCAATCAAAAGTAACTTCATATAGCCAAACTCTACCAGCCTGAAATTTATTAAAATAAACTATTATTTACGCGCATTGAGCGATGTTAATGATAAGATTGTGAGTTGTGTCAGCGATCTGTGCTTACGCATACACCATCACATTGTATAATCATAATTGTAGCGTCTCTGTGCAGCAAAAAGGTGAGTACTCAATATGTTAATATTTATATATAAATAACAAAAATAAAGCAGTATACATTAACTGTTAATTAAATTAAATTGTATTAATATTTTGTACTGATTTTGCGATATCTATGGTGAACTTTATTCAATAAATAAATATCAACTGATTATTCAACTTAAATATTTTTAACAACTTTTGTTGTATTAACACATTATATCAATTTTACAGAAGTTGAAATGACATTTGCACCTCAAAAGATGAATCTTTACTTTTGCATTTTGGTCAAAATGTTTACAATGCTCACTGCGTTTGAATAACTTAATGGTTTTAATTAATTGAATCCTTTTTGATTACAAGAATGGAAAAAAATACAAACTTACTGCATAAATTTAAACTCTCGATTACTAAAATCTGTATTTTATGCTTCTAGAATGTTTTAGAATAGAAAAATAAATGATGAAAAATAAATAAAAGCAGTGAAAACAATTGTTGACGTTTGTGAAATTTATTATACACTAAAATTATCAAAGTTATTGACCATTTTGAATATTTCATATGTTACATTAAAACAGATTTGAAAATTATTTTGATTATTTCATAGTTAAACTGAATATTACCTTTTCGTATTTCACAAAATAGTTTTTCAAATTGAAGAGAAAATTCTGGTACTTACCTAGAACAAAAAATAAATTAATTAATAAAAGTAAAAATTTAAACAATATTAAATACAACAAATTGACATTAAATATATTGGCAATAATAATTGAAACTTTATGGGTCACTAAGAAGAAGAGAAGTCTAATATTATGAAAAAACTTCATCAGGTGATAAATTTGTTTTATAATTTATTCACCTTTTTATGTTGACAATTTTGTTCCATTAACATTCGTTGTATTATCTTTGCTTTGAGCCCCCTTCCAAAAAATGTTAAAATTAGAAAGTTCAGTTACAGGCACAAAGCGTGTTATAAATTTTTATTTTTTTTCACGTGTATTTTCTGCAAAAATTTGATCCTTTTAGTCAGTCATTATTCGATTGAGTTCTAATTTTGCATACATATGTAAATTGATAAATATTTATGACATCATATTATGTAAAAATAAAATGGTAGCGTTGTAAAACTTAATTTGTTTTTTATTCCTAAGAGCTTCTTGGATAAATACTTCATTTATCTGTATATTTACAATTCAAGAAGAAATCATAAATTTTTTGCCTCTCAATACCACCAAAGCTTGTTTAAAAAAAGAAATAATATTCTAAGAGGCCTCCTTATAGTAATTATCATTCTTCACTAAGTACCTGGTAAAGTTGCAGCCATTTTATAACGAGATCTCGTTTTTATGTTTGTTTACAAAGTCGAAAAAACTTACTTTCGAGCTAAGATTAAACATTTATATTATAAAATGCTTAACAGCAAAAGAAATAAAAGCAAAGTTGGCACGGCACGTCTCACTCTTTGCACGTCTACCCCTGCATTATACAACAATTTCTCAGGTCTCAGGTGTTTCAAAAAGTACCGTTGCTAGTTTTTTCAATCTTGCATGATAAATTGGATATGAACAAAATATCTGCTAAATTTGCTCTTAGTTAAGATAGAATAAACGTAACTGCATAGTCTCTTTAACCGCTATTTTAAACGAATATGGCACAACGCATTATTTACTGCGCAAATTGATATATAAACCATTTTTTAAATTTATAAAAGTTATTTGAAATATATCTCAATTAAAAATAATAAACCGTAAAAGTTTTCATTGAATTAAATTTTTACAAATACGAATTAAAATCCCTATGTTAACTCTGACCTTTAAGGCCTCAACATATTCAAATGGCATCACTAACAATAAAAAACCATCATCATACGTTAAAAAATTATCACTTACAAACAACTCTAATAAAAAAAAATCAGTGTTAACATTAAGTAGGCGATTAAAAAACAAACAAATAAAAAATAAAAAAAACTTGTTCCATATCGCCGTATCGTTTGCTTTGCTTTCGCCTTTTAACATTGTTTAATTTTATTTTTGAAAGTGTCAAAATATATAACATATATAAAACAAAAACGAACAACACCAAAAAATACATTCGATAATTATCAATCGAAAAAATATTTTGTATATTAAAAAATTCAATTTAAATAAACAAGATGTGATGTTTGATCGATTATATGTCAAGTAAAATTTTCAAATTAATAAACATACACAGAAATATGTCCACATAAATATATACCATCAAAAAATGTGTTATAAAACAACGCCTTTAAAAATATTATCAAACTTTTGATTTTGAAAAGGGGATTCATTCAGTGACGTTCAAAAAAATATAATTTTTATAATCGTCAACAACCATCATTGAATATTAATGATTTACAGACTTTTCTTGCCAAAAACTCAATTATTGATCTTTTCGGAGACTATTTCTGTCAATAGTCATTTTGAAGTCAATATCACCAAATAGAGTTTTCGATTTTTTTAAGGTAGGCTTTGACAAAAAGCTACCTTTGCAACTCGCTTAAAATTTTTTAAATTAAAAGCCATTATTCTCATGATTTTGCAAATGATAATATGATACGAAAATTTGCCTTAAATTTCCTTAAGTTTTATGTTTCAAACAATATTTTGTTTTTTTCATTTCTTAGACAACAATTTTTACTATTGCCGATTCGTTTCAAATTAAATAAGTCACAATGACTTTAATAAAAGTTTAACCAGTGAGATAAATTTTTCATTTTCGAAGGATATTACTTAATATTGTCTAAAGAATATTAAAGAAAAAAAGTTTAATTCTATTTCCTCGATATTTTTCAACACTTAAAAAATTAATATCTTCAAAAATATTATTAAAAAATAAACAAAAATTTTCCCGTTGAAAAATAACAATTTAACGTCTGTGAAATCTCAATTTTTAAGCTACTGTAGGGTTTTTGAGCTTTTTATATATAGTGTTTTTACCATCTTCTGATATCCCAATTTATATATATATTAAATTGCTTTAAATTATTGGCATATTTTAATTTTGCCACCAAATGTCCATGAACCTCTTTGGTACAAAATGGTTCCTCCGTTCGTAAAGACATATCCTTGTTGAATTTTGTATTTGTAAGTAAGACTTCATGATTATTTGTGTACAGGTATCGCTGAGATTAATAATGTTGATGAATAGATCGTTGATACGATAAATATTTCGATACAAAATACAATACATGTTATTGAAATTTATCAACATAACAAAGTAAAAGTGAAGGTACACTGCTTGGTAAACAGACGGAACGCCACGTAGCACATAGTAACATCGCAACATCGTAACACCTACACACCATTGATCTCGTATAAAGTGATATGTAACACGTTTATATAGTTACGAACGAATATTACACGCCACGTACAACTTATTGGGTTAATAAAACAAAAGTTGATAAAAATTTCTAAAGTTGTATAATCTGTCAGTCACGCTTCAAATTTCAAACAATTCGCTTGTGTCTTTATTTAAAAATCAAAATTGTATAATACTAGTTTGTTATTAGAGATGAAGAAAAAAAAATTAATATTATATTAATTATATGACATCCGTCACTGGTATGACAGAATACGCTGTTAAAAAAATATACACATATTTTGGTTAAAATCTCTTGTATTATCAAAAAAATGTATCAACCATACCATGTGTCGGGGTGGTATTGATTGTAATTGGTTAAACTTAATTAACAGATGCTAATAACGTGTTAAAAAAATAATTGCTGACATGAAGTTTTCAAAACCACAGAAATGTGTACACGTCATGATAATGATAGGTGCGGGACGAATATAATGCGAGTGTGTATGATCGTCAAAATAAAAAAAAAGACAATCAACTAACAAACAGCTCTATAGCCACCTAGCTCTTTGCTATAGTATCAGTTTATAAAACTCCACTCTATATTGGTAATTTAATTAATATTTATTCAATTTTATCAAACTGTTTAAAACATTTCTTGTTTTTTTAAAATGCTTTTCTTTTTTGTTTTTATTTATTTTATGTCTTCTATTTTCTTCGTTTCGTTTACCGTTTTTTTTATACGCTGCAATTTAATATTGGTATTAAGATTCGATAAAACATAGAATGAGATATTTTTATTTGAATAGCTGATTTGATATGATTTGGATTGTAATTGGCTTTAGCTTAAAATAAATAAAAAAAGTAATTTAATATAAAATAAGATGTTTTTTAATTTCATTTTGATAAATTTTCTTTTATTTAAATCAAAGAGGAATCTTAAAAGCGAATTTTCTTGATTTTTGCAATTTTTTAAACAAAACTTTTTAGACTAATTAATTTTTGTAATTTTTTAGTAAAAATTATAAATTTTATTGAAATTGGAAAAAAAAAATTGTTTCATTTTTCACAATTTTATTATTGAGGTATCCCATTGAAAAAATGTGTTCTGGAATCAATACTTCCGGCCAATTTTAAGCACAATCTCAGCAACTCAGCAAATAGTCACTTATAAAATTAGTTTATTTTGTAACCTTTTTTACACCTAAAAATTTTCATAAAAACTGATTATAAATTTGCTAAATTTCACATCAAAATATGAAACATGACTCAACAATTGGAAATAGATATACTTCAAACAGTTGATATCATAAGTTGGTATTCTCCACTTTGTTTACTTAGAAATGTCTATATCTTGCTTACTTTTAGGGAGTTTTAAGAAATATGCTTCGGATTCATGTTCTTGAAGTAACGACTTTTCAATTGTAGTATATTACAAGAATTTATTCTTACAGAACCGCAAGTACAAACAAAGGCAAATGAAGAGATCAGTTAAGTCTTTTTTATATTACATATCTATTAAGTTTCAAATTCCAAAAAAAAAGTAACTAGTGGGAGTACTTTCAAAGAAACAAATGCATAATATCAAAAAATTTTCTTCGCATCCTTACTCAAATTCTATTTTAGAGACCAATATTGATTTCCACAGTGCAAAAACAGTAAAAACAGCAAAAAAACAAAAACAGTATATAAATAGTAAATAAAAATAGTTTAAAATTTTTAAATAATATTTATATTGTAAGTAAATAACCAACCACACACAAAATTATTTTAATTGAGTGGTGAAAATGAAGTTACAATAAGCATAACAGTGCCAACAGTATATGATATGGATATAACTTTGTATTTGATTCAGTTAATGTGTTCATGAAGTTGTCACATTTAAATAAATGTTGATCACATTTTGACAGTGGCACCCTAATTTTTCACACTTAAATTCGCATACACAAAACCCTATCCCTATCATGTACATGTTTGTTTATATACAAACATACACATTCTCTGTATTAGAATGTAGTCACAATATGTTGACATGTATACATATGTTTTTTAATATAAGTGATTTTTTAAAGTTCATTAATAGATATTTCATGTCTTATTAGACCAGGGTAGAGGTCTTGAAAAATGGTAAAAAGTCATTCGAAACGGAAGACAATACAACAAAGATGAAAGGAAAAATAATTTACGGACGATCTTAAGTCGGGAAGGGGGTAAGTTTTTATGGTTAAAATACGGTTTATCTGGATTTCCGTCAAAATTACTATCGAAAAAAGTTAAATGGCTAATTTTAAGGTAATAAAAATATCTTTTTATTTTATCTAGCCAAATAATGATTAATTTTTTATGCTTAATTTCATTTGGGTAATGTTTTTAGTTATTTTTGCTCGAAAATTACGAATATAATAATTATTTTAATTTTATTTGTTTTGTATTCCATAGTTTAAAACAAAGATGTCTCTATTTTCATTAAGCATAAAATCGAAATTGTCTAATCGGTTTATCTTCCAACAAATACTTCTTTTAATTAATTATCCTTGCCATTACAAATAAATTGAATTTTATAGGTATAAAAATAAAATAAAACTATATTTATAGAAATGAAAATTATTATTTGAAAATAATTTCGTTTGATCTTAAAAATCATGTTGTATCAACACAAATCTTAATTTGGACTAAAAAATTTCAAAACTGTGCATAACAATTGGTTTGTTATTCTAAAAACAAAATAACGAAATAATTTTTTTTATAAAATTATTTAGACCATTACAAGAACCTTCGGTGCGCTAAAATCAACAATTGATTTAACTGTTTTAACAATATAAATAATTTTAGGGGTACTTATATCTTGGAGAAAAGTAATTTTTCTCATCTGAAATTTTTTACGATACCGAAGAATTCAAGACAATGTAATAAGAAATAACATTTGTAGAATTTTACATGAATCTTACCATGAATTTTAGATACTCTAATAAATAAAATCATATTTTCACAATGGCAACAGCAGTTCTTATTGCTTCAATATTTCAAAGACTAAGATGTTGATTTTTCAACTTGAACGATGAAAATCGTTAAGAAAATTTTTGTATAAAATTATATTTGGTTTTGTTTCAGTATAAATATTTGGAATATATGCAGTTAGGTAAGTAACAAAATATCTGCCAAGTGTATGCCACAATTATTCCATGGTGCGGTAGACTTTATAGGCTATTGTCAAGCAAAATATTTTACTACTAGTGCTTCATAGACCCTGAAATAATATTAACAAATGTACCGTTTTTGGACATAACAGTTCAATAAGAGCTGAATATCAAACGTTTAAGAAATTATGAAGATTAAAAAAATGATATTTTCTATAATTTTTTTCGAATGTAATAAATTGAAAATTTTTATTCAAGTTTGTTATATATTTGTCTTTACATTTGAAAAATATATTGTCAAATTTTTGTTTTGTGTCTTAAAAATTTAGTTTAATTCGGTTCTAAGACTTATAAACAAAGCTCGTATTTGAGCAAAGAAAATAAAATACAAATTTTGTACAAAATGGTAATTATTAATGGTATTTATTTTTTTTTTTTTGTAAAAAACCACATTTTGCCTTTTAAAATTTCTGATAAAAAAATCCTTCATTCAAACAATCTTAAGTTCGATAGGTTCACAAAATTTGAATAAAATTGATTTATTTAAATTTTTCAGAAAACTTGTCAACTGAAGAGTTTTGAAAAATATCATAATAAATTTTTTTTTGTTGAAAAACTACCTGGCCTAATGTTTTTCTCCTAGGTCTTCAATTGAATTGACTTTAAAAATTTGTGAGATTCTAGCTGTATAGTAAAACTTTTCCAGACAATAAAGAACTGATTTTTTGAAATTTTCAAACACATATAACCCGAAAATTTTGAACTAATTAAAAAATCAAAACTTGATTTAAAAAAGAAATAAGTTCGTATAATTTTTAGTAATTCTTTGTATTTAGGAAAATTGGAAAAAATGCAAATTTAAAAGAACATAACGAGATATTATAACTTCGGAACCTCAAATTTCATTTAGTGCAATTGAAACGAATAAAAAAAAAAAAAAAAACAATGTAAATTTTACTACGGACAATTTATTAATCAAAAATTTGCACAAAATAATTGTCAACAAAACAAAAATGAGATGAAATCATTGAAGAGTGTATTAATAGTTGAATATTGATTAAAATTTTATGATATTCCAATTAAAATCAAACATAAATATACGCGTATGGTTTACGTTCGTATGACATGATGATATACTCGTATTTAAAAGGAATACAAGCTCCCACCTCTGTCTCCATCTCCATATGTACACGGAAAACTCTTAACTCGTTCTCATATACATAACCGTACATGTTTGTATTATAAATATATGTATATTTTGCTAGGTAAAATTATTTTATATAAGCCACTTGGGAACACAAAAGATACGAGAGATGATAGGTGTTTTACTTTTGATATAAAATTAATTAATTAACAGCCAATGTAAAAAACAGATTTTCACTTAAAAACAACAACCTGTCAATTCCATGTTATATATGAATTCATAATTAATAATTTTGTTATTGAAATATTATTATTTTAAAATATTTAAATGATTGGTGAAATATGAAATAAATTATTATTAATAATCAAAAATATGGTGTTTATTCCTCACACTACCTCCGTATATTTTACTGAACGTAGTGCGGTCTACCTATGTTTGTTCTGTTATAATTTTATAATGCATTGCCCAATTTTTTATCAATTTTAGTATACATGTTTATCATATTCAGGAGAATTAGTGTATAGTTTTTGGGAAAATTTCATCCTCTCGTTGGGGAAAAATCTGTAAGAATACTAACTGTTATTCTATGTAAGTTAGGAAGATGCAGTTTTTCGCAAACAAAATTAGATAATCGTAAATAAACAAATTAGGGATGCTTTGTGTATAAATTTAATATATATTATCAGTAGGCTAACGAAAAAACAATAGCCGTTGATTACTTTTTGATGCATAATTAGTTTAATATAGAAGTGATGACATGTGGACAGATAACTGCTGTTTTTGATTGCTAGGCGTCTAATGCCAGAGTTCAAAGATATGTGAGATTGCGCGTTAAGGCGTTGTGTTTCTCACAAAACTGGAACGAAAATTCGATGAAAATCATAAGCAACAATTTTTTCTTGGATGTTTGAGAAATGAAAGCTTGAACATTGTGTTTGTTGTTAAAACCAATCAAAAATATTATAAATAAATAAATAATACTAATAATATATCACAATGTCTTTTGGACCCACGGTTTACAAAAACTAACACAAGATGGCATATACTTGATTAGCGTATGTATATGGAAGTAAGCATTTTCCAGTTGGTCGAGAAATACCACCATTATAAAATGATTAAATGATTTGAGTTTGAGTTTTGTATGTGTGTGTTTAATGTTTTGTGTTTTGTTACGTTTTCTCTAACAAAATTATATTTTGTAATTCAAAACTAATTGTTTTATTTAAAATAAAAAATAAAAATAAAGTTTTCTATACGTATTTATTATATAAGTCAATAACATACATTTACTTGTTTTTTTTATTTATTTATTTTTTAATCGTTTAGTTTATAAACATCGCCATAATAATTATTAATAAACTACTACCTTCGATAGAAAAACTATTTAAGTGAGTATAATACTTGACTTTAATCAATTATTTTAATACCTTTATTGAAGAAAATGGAAAAATAATATTGGTTATACAGGTTATCACAAAACTTGAATTGAATTATCTGGTTCTCGATTTCTGGGTAGAGTTTAACGTGGAAATTACATGATAATCCATGATTCTCAATGTTATTTATGAAACTTTTGAAAGAGTAACTCGGTTTAAATGTCTTAGAAAATTGTCAAACAACACGACGATAAAATATAGAATCCATGCAGGAATTTGTGCCTTTTATAAAACTTTTTAGAAGCAATCTTATCAACAGACCATCAAAAACTGTATCAAACTTCAATTAGATCCGTATTTACTTTCGGCAGGGAAACTTAGATCATGAAGAATATACGGATCAATCAGAATAAGAAAAACCACGATAATATGACAACAAACGAGAAAATTGATAATTTCTTGAACCATGGAGATATTGTCTGATTCACTAAGTCTCTACGAATCCAGTTATTTGGAGAACTGGATGTACGAGAGAGCACAAATGCTCAAAATAATTTCAAACGTCAAATTCTACTATACGACAAGGTGAGGAAGGTCCAGATTAAGATGGTAAAAATGTATCATCAAAAATTTATATACAATGGACATGATCGGTTGGATAATTAAGGAAAATGAACAGACAGGCGAGACACTTTGCAGAAGACCAAGATCCATTTCTGGATGTTGTGCCAGGATACAGACTTTGCTGAATTATGTTAATTTATCTCTACAATTATGAAAAAAATATGTATCAGTATCAGAGAAAATAATTGAATATAGTCGCGTAATGAATTGACCTGGATCTAATTAACCTGGATGCACTTGATTTAAGTCAACAAATTTTAAAAACGGAATCTTTGTGTACTACAAACTTACAAAAAATCACTTTTAGTTACATCGAAAACTGCCAAAATATAATTTAGAAAAACATTTGTTATTAGTTTTTTAAATAAAATTATGTAAACTCATTTAATACAGGAACGTAGTAAAATTTTCTTAAAAGGAAAGAAAAATTAGGATTAGAAAATGAAAACCAATATAATTTATGACAATATATATTAAGATCCTGAAAATTGTGTATAGGCTAAAATTAGTTTTTCCGTAATTCATATATTAGTTTATGTTTATAGCTTTTTCCCATACATAAATTCTAGTACACTTTTGTATGATTCAATTTGAGGGTATCTACCTGTGCGGTAGATAGTTAAACATTAAAGCTTACAAAAGCGTCGTGCTTTAATGGTTAAATTATGCACTTAAATTAATATCGTATATGAATTATTATCGTATGAAGACTAAGGTATTTTGTTTCTTGAAAGGGACAATTGTTTAGTTTATACATGCATTTTTTTTATTTAAATTAGAGGCTCACTGTTGTTGTCGGTGAAAGGTTAATTAAAAATGACTTTATAACTCATAAATTTTCTTGGTTGTTTTGCTACCAAATAAATTTAATAATGATGATTTATTTTAGTGAGTTTATATTTCAAAATTTGTATTTAGATTAGGGTCGATAATTTTTGAAATCAAAAAAAAATTATTGTAGAATGAAACATAAAATAATTTTCACGATTTCACGCTTAAACAATTTTTTGAAAACAAATTACTTACCCATAGATGCCATTAGTCGGTATAACCTCAATGAAATAAATTCGAAGCCGCTAGCGACTTCATCTTATGAACAACGAACGATTCGTCAATGAAGTGGCAATAATTGCACCGTTTTATAACTATAGATGAAATAAAAGCTTAACTTTAAATTTAATTGTTATCTTAACATATAAGTTTTTATTTATATTGGACATTGAACTGTAGGACAAGATAAATGAGTTTATTTCCATTTAGATTCATATTAATTTATTCTTTTCATTTTCTTTCAAAGATCTAGTCATCCGGCTAGATCACTGTAACTGTAAACATAAAACTTCTAGAAGTTAATACATAACAACAACCAAAGTGTGGATGTGAAAGTGTAACAAAAGTTGATACACGACGGTGGTACAACGTGTCCAAGAAATTGTCGATAATTTTGAATCGAATTAAAAGATGTTTCTCTATGCGGTTTCGAATAGTTTGGACTCAATAACACAACATTTGAATTAGTCTAGCAGGAATCGGCGCATGAGTACCAAAAACTATTCCACCTCAATTTTTTTATGCGATCCTCTTCAAATTGCCCTCCTAATGATATAAATGCATGTTGCCATGGCGCAACCCGGTGCCATATTGTTTAAACCGAAATTGTTTAAACAATTGCAAGGAATTGTTATTTTTCAACCGGACAAATTTTTTTTTATATTCTTTATTGAAATACCAATAAAAAAGGTCCTATGACTTTTAACGATAAAGTTAATATTTTTAAAGATATGAATTTTTAAAGGTTCGAAAAATCTCAAATTTGGATACTTTCGACCCATGAAAAAAATATTTAAAAAAAACATAATGTCTAAGTAATATTTTTTTTTAAATCTCTATACAATTGTTAATAATATTGTAAAAAGAGATTTTAAAAAATTTCATTGTTTATATCTTTTTTTAATTGTTAATAAGTATGCGTCGCTTACCTTTAAGTCTCTCTCTGACACATGGTTTTTTAAGTATCGCTGTCTCTCTCTGACTCATTGGTTTATAGTTTTAATATTTATTAATATTTAACAAAACATTAATAGGAGACCACTTTTTAGTCCTTAATAAATATTTCTTAGTACTTAAGGAAGTACGAGCGCCAGGCGGTGTGGGGATAGGTATCGACTCTAGCGCGGT
Source organism: Chrysopa pallens (assembly GCA_020423425.1). NCBI lineage: Eukaryota > Metazoa > Arthropoda > Insecta > Neuroptera > Chrysopidae > Chrysopa > Chrysopa pallens. Next base: position 16,179,150 of record CM035596.1, read on the forward strand.
AAGGAGAACGCAGTAACCATATGATTTTTTTCAATATATAGATATACATTTAACATTGGCTAGTGGCGGCATTTATTTTTCTTTTAATTAATACACTTTAATTAGTCGGGCAAGTGTAAATGTTTTTGAATTAAATTTATCACTAATATATTTACTTTCATCCATAAGTTTTTTAAAAATATTCACCGACAGTTTTACGAGAAAAATACAGAAATGTATCAATGTTTGAAGGTTACCCCATGAGACCAATGTTAAATTGCTCAACTTTAAAGTTAATTATTTATTTAAATGATCGGGCAATCTCCTTCAAATTTTTGGAATTTTGTTTAGACATATTTAAACTTTGTATTAAAAAAAAATCAAGCCTTTTATCAAAAGTTGCCTTGGTGCTCGTACTTCCTTAAAGTGATTTGTTTGTATTTAATAAATCTGATATTCATTTATTAAATATTAATATCTTTTTAAATACTAAGAAATATTTATTAACTTTTAAACACTAAAAATATACAATGAATTTTTTTTTTATTTGATATAATGTTGTTAATAATCATGTGTTAGAATACATTTTACTATTTTGTTTATTAACTTTGAAACAAATGACTTTACTTGTTGGTACTTTTTGAACGACACATAATACAATTTTCCGCGCTTAAATACGAATAAAGATTTATCCAATAAAATTATTTCTGTTGAACATATAAACTTTATTATTTAATATTTATCAAATTTTAATACAATTATAAAACAGAAAAAATAAAATTATTTTTTAGTAATGAATCACAGTTTTATTGATTTTATTATTGCACTCAGTACAATTTTCAAATTATAATTTTTCGAGCAGATTATTATTATTATTATTTTCACACTAATTTTTAATTATTAAACTTTATTATTTTCTTTAATATTTTCTTTATGAATACAATTAATAGCGATTGTTTACAAGAGAGGGCAGCATAATACTTATAACAAGTTTGGGCGGTAAAATTTGAAAAAACAAGATTATCAGTAATTTATCTTGATTTTACTGAATTATCGTGGAATGGTAGCTTATCGTAAAAGCCATATGTTCAATCGTACAAT